>JASAOG010000020.1:3611250-4815000 GCA_030265305.1 Biomphalaria pfeifferi | reverse complement strand
GATGGTGCCACAATCTCCGTAGCTCTCTTGCAGTTCCCTAAAGTGGACTTGTAGTATACTTGGGTCTGAATTTTCTTTTTTGAAATTAAGGAGGGATAAATTTAATTTGGGTCTATTCATTAGCCAAGGAGGATTCTGAGGGGTTTCTATTTTAGAGATTTGGTCAATGGGTGGGGTTAAATTTTGGATTGCCCAACGGCTGTATGACGTTAGGCCTTCGACTGTATAATTCTACCTCTGTGGGGTTAAATATGGAGTCGAAAGCAGGGTTCGTGGGGTTGGATTTTAGCTTGACTATATACTGCATTGCAAGCTTTTTCATCCTTATATCCATGGGGAGTTCTCCAGCCTCCACATGGAGACTTGGGATAGGTGATGTACGAAACGCGCCGAGACAGAGACGCAAGGCAGCATTTTATATTGGTTCCAGTATTTTTAGGTACGACTTCCTTGCTGCTCCATATATTATGGATCCGTAGTTTATTTTAATGTTGAACAGGGTGACTGACAGAATGCTGCCCTGGGGTACACCCATTTCCTGGTCATGAGTGTCAGAAGCGGAGTTGCCCACTCGAACCTGAAATTTTCTGTCTTTTAGGAATTCCCCCACAAGCCCCATAAGCTCCAGGTCACGTAGAATGCCATGTTTCCAGGTTGTGTCATAGGCCTTATCTATATCGAAGAATACAGCTACTAGATGTTCTCTTCTGAGTAATGCATTTCTAATATAAGCTTCCAGCCTTACCAGGTGGTCAGTTGTTGTCCGCCCCTGCCGGAATCCACACTCGTAGTTGGAGATTACCTTATTTCTCTGAAGGTACCAGACCAGCTTATTGTTTATCATCCTTTCCATGGTTTTGCAGATGCAGCTTGTTAGTGCTATTGGGCGATAGTTAGCTGGTTCAGATCCATTTCTTCCCAGTTTAGGTATCAGTATAACTGTGGCTTTCCTCCAGCTGTTTGGGAAAGCGCCTGTTTACCACACAAAGTTATAGATTTTTAGCAGGGTCGCCAATGAGGGTTCGGGAAAATGCTTGAGGAACTGATAATGGATTTCATCTTCTCCTGGCGCTGTGTCATGTGACTTGTCCTGCGATTCCCTCAGTTCCTCAAGCGAGAACGGTTTGTTGTTCTCTGACCTGAAATCAATGGGGTGTCTTTCCTCCCTGGTTTTGAATTTTTGGAACTCTGGCGTGTAGTGTGCAGTGGATGACTTTTCTGCTATTGAGGGTGCAAGGCAGTCAGCTATTTCTCTGGGGGACGTGACAGTTCGTCCTTGGTTTTTCAGATGCCCTATTGCATTTGATTCTTTCCCTTTGATTCGCCTTACTGCCTTCCAAACCGCTCTAGCAGAAGTTTTGGCATCCAGACTGCCGACAAAATTTCTCCAGGAATTCCTTTTCGCTGACTGTATGGTTTGTTTAGCCTTTGCTCTAGCTATCCTGAATAGATTTAGGTTTTCCTGGGAAGGATTCTTTATAAATGCAGCCAGTCGTTTTTTCCTATCGCCAATAGCACTTTTGCAGGCCGTTTTGGATTTGCGGAGGTTAGGGGGACAACTTTCCTGGCTATACTAAGTAGCTTGCTAGCAAAGGTATCAGCTGGGTTCTGTTCATCGAGGATATTTTCTGTGATATCCTCGGAGCATCTTTTTTGGAATTGTTCCCAATCGGCCTTATTCAGTTTCCACCGCTGAGGTCGTCCAAATGAGGAGAGATTGTTAATAATAATGATTGGGAAGTGATCACTTCCCCGTAGATCATTGCTAACAGACCATTTAAAGTCGTCCAGAAGTCTAGGGACGCATACGGTGAGGTCAATGTATGTGAGAGATCCAATTCATTGGTGCTAGTAGGTCGGGGATGCATCATTAAGTATGCATAAATCATGTTGGAGGAAGATATCCTCCAGCATACGACCTCTTGTGTCGGTATTGTTGGATTCCCACATGGTGTTATGGGCATTGAAATCCCCAAGGATTATATAAGGCCGGGGGAGTAGTTTCAATAGGTCCTCCATGTCTGTTGGGTTTAATGGAGCACCTGGTGGTAGATACAGGCTGAAGTAAGTAATAACCTTGTGAAGGGTTATCCTAGCTGCTACGGCCTGTAGTGTGGTCTGTAGTTCTACCCTCTCATGGAGGATGCTGTCCTTCATAAGGATACAGACTCCACCTGATGCTCTCTGCATCCTCAACATTCTTGCTGTAAGCACTGTAGCTTCGGTCTTTCTTGTTTCTTTAGAGGTGTTTTCTTTGGCGGTGTTTTCTTCTGGGTTGGAGGAGGAGGAGGGGGGGGGGTCAATGTGTCCGTCTGTGTGGCTATGGATCTTCCTAACTTAGCAACAGCCTGGGCGTAGGTCTTTGTCATGCCAAATAGGCCCTTGGGTAGTTCCAATATAGCGGACTTCGCCTGGCTGAAGGTACATCCATTTCTTGACTTTTACTACTGTACAGCAACCTCCTGTTTCCACACAGGGCAGCCCTTGGAGTAGGCTGAATGGAAAGCGTGACAGTTTGGGCATTTGAACTGGGCTGTGCAGCTCTTGTCCTCATTACCCACTCCAGCACATCTGGCACACACGGTGTTCCTCTTGCAGACAGCCGCGCCGTGTCCATAGCCCTGGCACTTGAAGCACCTCATGAGGTTAGGTATGTAGGGCCTCACTGGAACTCGTAGGTATCCTGCCTTCACATACTCTGGCGGTGTCCTAGTTCCAAATGTGAGGATAATAGTGGCGGTTTTGACCTCCTCACCATCCCTGCGCCTGGTAATGCACCGGGCATGGGTGACTCCTTTAATGCCCTCCACTATTTCCTTCTCGGAACATTCCAGTAGGTCCCTAGAGCTGATTACACCTCTGCTGGTGTTCAGACTCTTGTGTGGCATGACTTCCACTTGGAGATCACAGAGTCTTCTGCATCTTAAAAGCCCATCAGAGTGTGTCTTGCCATCTACTTCTACAAGAAGTTCCAATGATTTGTGTAGCTTAGACACACTCTTGGGCTCTCCCACTACTGACTTGAGTCAATTATAGATAATGAAAGGGCTCAGCTTTGTCAGGCTTTCCCCCTCCTCTGTGCACCTGACCACCAAAAATGATGGCCAGGTAGTACAGCTTTTTGTGGCCTCCTCCTTTTTTGCTTCAATACGGCGTCCCTTGCCCAAACTTAAATCTGGGGCAAATAGTTTATTGGGTTTTTTTTTGTCCATACATATTCTTGTTAGTTCGGCACCTGTGCTCCCCACCCGCCACCGAGTCCAACAAGAGGACGGGCCATTCGGAAGTCCAGAATGAGCCCGCCAGGGCTACAAAGGTGCTATACTCAGTCAGCTGCTGCGTCGGACATATGTCCGATACAGCAGCTCCCTGATTGGCCCTCCAGCCACCGCGCTCCGGTATCTCGGCATGACCAGCCGGTTGACCCAGAGCGGGCCATCTGGGCCTCAGGTCTAGGGGAACTTGGAGCCAAAGTATTGTGTTGTGGTGGTTTATCCTCAGATAGCCACCACTCAAACACCAGGATCTCTTTATCCCCCCTAACCCGTCGCAGTCCACGGCAAACGAACTGGTCTAGGACGTAGTGAGATTCTAGAGATAAGGAGACATAGTGATGATCAATGAAGGCAGACTGAGGAAAAGAGGAGGCAGACACAATGATAGAAAAGAAGTAGGGCACTTTTGAGCTCCAAAAGTGCTAAGGAAAGAGGAGCGCAGTTTAACGTCATGTCTCGGGACGCTTTCCATTTTGTTAGCTTTTCTTTAGTTAAAATCGTTATAGTTGCTATTTATTAATACGTCACCGATAGACCATAGCCTAAGGATAGAATATACTTTAACATTTAAAAATGATTTCAAAATTAAGGTCACTAATTAAAGAGTGCCTAATTTTCCGGTGCCATATTTTCCGCCTTGTCAAAAAGTACCTAATTATCGATACTAAATTTCCGGGTGCCTAAATATCCGGTGCCTAAATTTCCAGAAACCAGCCATGATGTAGGCCTAGTGTACTGTACGTGTGTAGTCGATGATACTACAAGACTACCCTGCAATAGTGTTTGCTTAATGTGGAGTGGTCAGACAAGAAAATAACACACTGGCATGGCTAGTCATGCATGTTCGTAGATATATCTTTACACTAAAATAGTTACACACCCTCCCTGCCCAGAAAGTAAATAGGCAGTGTGTGATCCGACTGATTTTTAACAACCTGGCCAGATAGAAGTACACGTGTAGGCCTATATAGTCTACTGAGTGTGCAGTCCATAATGACAAGACCACCTTTTTTTTTCACTTGCGCGTTTAACGGTTATGCAAAGGTGATAGTCAGTCATATAAATGAGCTCTTTAAATGTAATACTAAAAGAAGTCTCTCGGTGCACCAATGTCTATAATCCCTCGATATGCTGCTCGTATTGATGAGACATTTTTAGTCCAACTAGGCCGTGTGACGTAATGATTTTTTTTCCTTTGACGTCATATGGAATAAATTCTTCAAATGAAATGCTAAAACTACTCGGTATAGTAATGATTATTTAACCTCGATATCATGACTCGTATTTTAAAAAGACATGTGATAGTAAGTGTATGTGTTTTGATTGGCTGGTAGTGCAGTGTGTGTGTGCCTGTGTATGAAATGACCAGTGGACCTTGAGTGTACATTGTTGAGTGAACAGCAGTGTGTCATGACTGTGTGTAAAAGGAAGTCAGTTTAGAGAACAAGTGGCTGGAGTAAAGGGTATAAATAGAGACTAATAAAATCATTGTGTTTTTTGAAGCTCATGTTGTTTTAGTCTATTACATGGTGTCAGATGGACCGACTTCACCCGTCACAACCGCTGGAATTAAATGGCAACGTAGCAGAAAATTGGAAAAGGTTCAAATAATCCTTTCAGATATATCCGATAGCAAGTGGACTGGATACAAAAAGCAGAGAAGTATAGTCTATGACATTATTGCATGTGATCGGCCAAGAAGCAGTGCAAGTCTATAACACTTTCCAATGGACGGATAATGAATGTAATAAATGTGAGGTTAGCAAGTGCTTCCATACACTTCACTGCATTCTTAATCAGTTCGAGAAGTACTGTCTACCAAGAAAAAATGTTACCATTGAAAGACATGTTTTTTTCCAGCTTTCTCATCATGAAGGAGAGTCATTGGACAGCTTTGTCACTGACATCAAACTCAAGGCAAAGACATGTGAGTTTGATTTGCTTAAAGATTCCCAATAAAGGATAGGGTAGTTGGTGGCATAAGGAATGAGAACACCCGAGCAAGACTTTTGAGAGAACCAGATCTAGACCTTAACAAGGCAGAAAATATATGTCGGGCAGCTGAGGCAACTGAATGGCAGCTTAAGCTCATGAATGAAGAAAGTGGGGTACAAGTTGTGAATTCAGCTACCAATAGCTTTAAAAGAACAAAAGGAAATGTGAGTTGTAGCTATTGTGGCAAGGAACACAGACCACGGCAGTGCCCAGCTTATGGGGAAACCTGTCACAAGTGTCATAAAAAAGGTCATTTCTCGTCAGTGTGCAGATCAAAGCCTGTAAGTAGGCTATAGTGAAGTCAGAAGGTCGAAATGACTCCGTTGAGGAAACATTTTTCATCGGCAGTATTGGCTATCATAGTCTAAGCAACGAATGGAATTATCTCATTACTGTTGAAAACAAACAAGTCACATTCACGTTGGATACTGAAGCACAAGTCAATATTCTCCCATACAGAATCTTCAAGCAATTAAAAAAAAAAAGAAACTTTTCCAATCAACATCCAGTTACTTTCTACTTACCGTGGAGAAAGATTAAAGGTTGTTGGCAAAGCACACATTAAATGTACTGTTAAAAGTAAGACAGCCATAATAGAATTTGAAATTGTGGAGACAAATTCAAAGCCAATTGTCACGTACGCTTTGTCTATATTTGGCCCAAAATTGTCGGCAGAATTTCAACTACCTCGGGAATTTCCATCATGCAACAAACTTATGTTTTGGAGTGAATGTGATTGGTTAGAAATAATAATTATTGTACGTTGAGCTGTATTTATTGGTCAGTTTGATTAACCAAGCGGCAAGGAGAGATTAGTCACATGGGAACGCTGCAAATTTGTCTTCAGTCTCGTGTTGTAACTCAAAGGAAGATGACATTATTGGGTAGATCATTTAAACTAGTAGAAACTTAATTTGTGTTTTATTCTATCACAGTATATCATTGTAATTATTTGTGAATAGCTTTTTCCAAGTTCTGAATTAAAGTATTTGTATTTGTCGAAGAGAAGTTTCTTCATTGAATTTAATAATAACATACTTATCGTCCTATCGACTAGCAACTTCTAGATGATCCTCTTATCAACTGACGATTTCTAATTCATCGGCAACCATGATCATTAATTGTGCAATATAGATCAAGATAATCTTCAACGTGACATCTAGCAATATTGATGATCGTGACACCAATTATGGGTCTACCAGGCTGCCAACAAAGGAATTTAATCAGAAGAGTTGACTTTATAGAGGAGGATACTCTCTCAGGCTACGCAGATGTATTTACTGGCTTAGGCTGCATGGAAGAGGAATATACTATAAAGGTCAATTCCAACATTAAACCTGTTGTACACGCAGCAAGGAAAGTCCCAGGGGCACTACGTGAGAAATTAAAAAATTAATTGAGAAGAATGGAAGATGAGGGTTTCTTTGAAAAAGTAGATCATCCCACTGCATGGGTCAACTCACTTGCTATTGTTGAAAAGAAAGGATGCGGATTAAGGATTTGTCTAGACCCTAGAGACCTCAACAAAGCCATTCAAAGAGAACACTACCAATTACCAACTATCAGAGAAATAGCTAGTCGACTAAGTGGCAGTCAAGTGTTCACGGTATTAGATGCCAACTCTGCCTTTTGGCAAATTAAATTAGACACGAGCTGTACAGATCTAACAACTTTTAACACACCTTTTGGTAGCTACAATTTCCTTCGTCTACCATTTGGGCTAAACTCTTTTGCAGAAGTATTTGCAAAACGTTTCCACCAAGCTTTCGACGTTATACAAGGGGTTGAGACATACATGGACGAAATACTGATAGCAGGTAGAACAATAGAAGAGCATGACGATAGATTAAGGCAAGTTCTTGACATAGCAAGAAGGAAAGGAATCAAACTGAAGCCACCTAAATGTAGCCTAAGAGTACGACAAGTCAAGTTTGTAGGACATATCATTACAGATAATGGTATAAAGCCTGATGACTCAAAGATTGAAGCAATACAATCCATGCCATATCCTACAGATAGCAAGGAACTAGAAAGATTTTTGGGTATGATTAATTATCTTGGTAAATTCTTACAGAACTTGTCAGAAATAACTGCCCCATTAAGAGAGTTACTTAAACCAGACAACGATTGGATATGGTCGGAACAACATCAGAAGGCTGTTGATTATTTAAAGAGTTTGATCACAACCGCCCAGTTTTAGCTTTTTATGATGTTTCACAGCCAGTCAAGTTGTCTGTGGATGCTTCACAGGAGGGAGCAGTATTAATGCAGAATGAAAGGCCGGTAGCATACGCATCAAGATCTCTTACAGACTGTGAAAAACAATATGCACAAATAGAAAAAGAAATGCTTGCCATTGTCTTCGGAGTTGAACATTTCCATTATTATTTGTATGGACGTCCAATAAAGGTTGAAACAGATCACAAACCTTTGGAAGCGATTATCAAAAAGCTTTTGGCATCTACACCACCTAGGCTTCAGCGAATGCTTCTTCGACTAATATATGAAATACTGCTGGAATACAAGCCAGGCAAAGAAATGTCTATTCCAGACACACATTCTTGACACACTGTCAAGAGCATCGCTACCAATCAAATATCCCTCAAGTGATGACTGGGATGCACAAGTTCATCTGATCGTCAATAGTTTACCCATGTCAGATGAATATATGAACATTTTTCAGCAGGCCACTGAAGATGATGCTGTTTTAAGGCTGTTAAAGAATCAAACTATGATAGGCTGGCCAAACAAGAGAGCTGAAATTCCACAAGAAATTCGAGCATATTCAGGATTTAAAGAAGAACTTAGTGAAAACAATGGATTACTTTTTAAAGGAGAAAGATTAATAGTACCAAAAGTATTGCAGAAAGAAATGCTTCAAAGACTGCACCAAGGTCATCTTGGGCAAGATAGATGTCTTGTTACAGCTAAGGAGGTGTTCTTCTGGCCTGGAATGTCTAAGCAGATTATAGACATGGTATCAACATGTGCAGTGTGTAACGAACACCAGAAGTCCCAGCAAAAGGAGCCATTGTTACCACATGATACTCCTGTAATTTCTTGGGAAAAATTTGGAGCTGATATTTTTGAGTATCTCGGTAAGAACTATTTAGTACTTGAAGATTACTGTAGTAAATCTTTTGAGATAAATCTTATCCCAACACTAAAGGCTTCAGATGTGATCATACACATGAAATCACAATTTGCTCGACATGGTATTCCAAGGGAAGTAATTAGTGACAATGGACCCTCATTTGCTTGTGAAGAATTTCTGAAATTTTCTAAAAGCTGGGGATTTAAGCACATTAGTCTAGCCCCAGATTTCCACAATCTAATGGTATGGCAGAACGGGCCATACAAACAGTGAAACAGCTTCTAAATAAAGCTAAAACGTCGGGTCAAGACCCATATATGGCCCTCTTGCAATTTCGAAATGCTCCATGCCCTGATGGACCTTCACCTGCACAGCTGCTCATGTACCGCCGTCTGAGGACTAATCTTCCGTCAACGGAGGCCTATCTCAGACCTCAAATCCCAGACAAAAAACAAAATGCTTAGAAAACAAGAAAAAGTAATCAAGCAAAATATTATAACAAAACAGCGAGACGCACCGAGCGACCACACATTCAGCCTGGGAGCAAAGTGTGGATGCAAAAGAAGCCTGGCGATTTATGTGAACCAGCAGTGGTCATGTCAGAAGCGGAGACCCCGAGATCCTACTGGGTAAAAACACCGAATGGGATAACATACCGACAAAATAGAAGAATGTTAAGAGACACATGTACAAAATCAAGGGTCATGCCTGATATTTTTTAAATGGACACCCCAGAGACAGTCATTAATGGTCAAACGAACGTGAGCGATACAAATGTGCAACAGGAACAGACTAACACTACCAATCCGCGCCAGTAATAACTCGATATGGTAGGCAAGTTCGGCCACCAGTACGTTACCCCGACGCAAGTATATCTTTTTATTATTATGCAATTTCTATATAATTAATGTCTATTTGTAAACCTAGACTCTGTTGTTTTTTTTACTACACATTTTATAATTTATATTGTTACTATTGATAATATTATCAATTGAATATTCTGTTGTGTTAAACATGTATTCAGTTTACTAATTTGTTTACAGTGAGACAGAAATAATTTGTATAGACAATTGATAACTCAAAACTTTCAAAGAGGGAGATGTGATAGTAAGTGTATGTGTTTTGAGTGGCTGGTAGTGCAGTGTGTGTGCCTGTGTATGAAATGACCAGTGGACCTTGAGTGTACATGGTTGAGTGAACAGCAGTGTGTCAGGACTGTGTGTAAAGGGAAGTCAGTTTAGAGAACAAGTGGCTGGAGTAAAGAGCATAAATAGAGACTAATAAAATCATTGTGTTTATTGAAGCTCATGTTGTTTTAGTCTATTACATAGCTAGATTTAGTTCTAATCTAGATTTTTAAAACTAGATCTAGATTTTTTTTACAGTATATCTAGATTTTTTAAAACTAGATCTGGATTTATATTCTAATTAAAATCTTTGTAAAGTCTAGATCTAGAATTTCTAGGTCTAGTTTAGACTGATATAGACTAAATCAAGATATAGAATTTCAATTTCTAGACTTAAAAAGTAGATTTTGATTTCCAAACATCTAGATCAATATTGCAATGTTCTAATATACTAAAACTAATCTACTATTTTTCAATTTAATGTTGCATTTAGTCTATTGATAGATTATCTAGGATTTTTTGGGGCATAAATCTATTCAAATTACATCTAAATTATTCCAAATTTATATTATAGATCTAGATCTAGTAGATACAGATCTTAAGAGTGCTAAATCAGAAGTTTATTTTATGCATTACATAAGATAAGATAAGATGTAGATCTACATTCTCATTCTAGTTCCGTTTAATTGAAAATGCGAATAGCTCTGTTTATAACTGTGCTGAGACATCGAAGTACAAGCACGATATATCTGTTGTTTTATTTCTTTTTTTTTTCAAATACAAATCAATGCTAAAAGTTTATCTAAAATCGCTCTTCTGACATTTTGTACGGTTGATGCCATGCCGTAATGTGTAATAGATATCTTTATCAATAATAGGCTATTAGTTTGTAAACGCACGACCAGGCAGCCATCCGTAGTGACCGGTGAATGCTTGTTCTCCCCCCCTCTTGTTTTTTCGTGGGGCGACTATCCGCAGAAATAAGAGAGTGATCTTTCCTTTACTTCTTCTCGTCCAAACTCTTGAGCGACGAAGAGAATTATATATATATATATATATATATATATATAGATTAGCTCTTTTACATTTATGTATTGTTTTAAATTGGTGTATTTTTATGAAAAAATCGCTTGTATAATTCTCTTCTAGTTTTTGAGATCTGAGTGTGACAGACGGACATTTTGCACAAACCTAATAGCGGCTTTTCCCCTTACAGGGGCCGCTAAATATAAACAAAATTAGACACTCCAAAATAGTATGACACACCATACAAGTCATATATTACAAATAAATACATATTATATGCCATAAGGCAGCAGTTCTCAACCTTTTTAGCTCCACGACCCCCTAGCACAACTTTTCACTAGGAGGCGACCCCCAACCATAACGAAAAATTGTCCTAGTTCTAGGTCAATGTGATTTAACTAATGTTCTAAAATGGTTATCAAAATTTATAGAACTAATATCTATGATGTTAATTTCATTGTTAGAAACGTATCATATTTATTTAGTATAAAATAAATTAGTGCTTACATTTTTAAAAAGTATATTTTATGACTTTCATTTGTTGATTTTTCTATTGCGTGTTTATAATATACACGTAACATACATAATTTACAATTTAAAAAGTATTACTTAACATGGAAAACATTATGACAGTAATAACAAACACGCCAAAGTTAGAGCGAAGGTTGAGCTTCTTTTTATTTCACTAGATTAGGAATTCACATTTTCTGCAACAAGTTTAGTTCTGTATTTAGACTTGATAACTGTTTCATACACATTAAATGCTGGAAATGGAAAAGAAAGTCTAGAAAAAAATCTCATCTAGAACAGAATGACTGACTGCAAACAATTGATCCAGACTTTTGTAACTGACATTGAAGAGAAATATTTAGATGCATTGCTAGATGCATTGCTATTGACGTTGCTAATATATGTCGATGAATCATACAATGAGTTAGGATGAATTCTTATGGTGACTCATTCTGTACCAAACATAGAACCTCCAGACCGACATCCAAGCATACACCTGTTCAGATGCCACAAGTATTTTTCCAAGAAGTCTTTTACTTTTTCAAATTTAACCAACTTTGTCAATTACATCACGCCCAGTAGAGGTCGTTAACAGAGTTTTGCATTGAAACTAATCTTTAAAATCGCCATTGTGTATATATCTTAAATATACCGGAACTAGTAATTGTGAACAATTTACAAGGCCTGTGGATTCACCAAGATGGATGCTAAATATTGTAAAAAAATCAGATATCATTTCCTTAATTTCAGAAGACAGGTCAACTAATCTCCTGTAAATAGTGTCAATGTTTCAATTATGGTACTTGCCATCCGAGTCTAAACTAAACTACTGTATGTCGTAATCATCAAATTTCGGAGGTTTGTTCAACCTCCATACATACGGCAGAGAGAACTTCATTACAAATGATGCATCGGGGTTTCTGCTTAAACTATACCGCAAAAAAAAACAAACAAAAAAAAAAAAAAACAACGTCATTCACTTTTCTATTATTACCTTTCTTTTGTTCGAAGTCCGTGTTCATAAGTTGTTCCACAATGAATTTATTCCCATTGATTATAATACGATGGCGTATTGTTAATTGAATTTTCTTCACGACGTGATTAGATCTTCACCAAAGAAATGTTTGATTCCGCATTGGTGTTTCTATGCATTGATAGACAGTAAATTCATTTATTAAATAAAAATGTATTTTGCAACAACAAAGATGTGGTCTGCTACATCTACAGGGTGCGTCAAAAATCTATACACACTTTAAACTGTCATAGACAATTTATTTCCCGTTCTACAATGCTAAATTTCTGGACATGGAAAGCTTACTGTCCGATTGGAAAAATAAACGTGATTAATGTGAGTAATGTTCAAACTGGTGGCCTTCAGCATCAATACATTGCTGAGTACGTGTCAAAACTGATTCCGTACATCGTACTAAAGTGTCCACTGAGATTTCTGCGCACACCGCCTGAATCTCATTCCACAGTGTGACGTGGTTTACGTTTGTGCACCTCATCTTGAACTGTGCCCCATAAGAAGAAATCCAGCGACGTGAGGTCTGGAGAGCGTGCAGGAAACTCGATTGGTCCCCTGCGTCCTATCCACTAGCCTGACACATTGTGATCCAGGTATGCTGGTACGTCCCTATGATAGTGTGGCGTGAGGTCTGGAGAGCGTGCAAAAAAACTCGATTGGTCCCCTGCGTCCTATCCACTAGCCTGACACATTATGATCCAGGTATGCTGGTACGTCCCTATGATAGTGCGGTGGGGCGCCATCTTGTTGTAAATAAAACTCATCATTACGGTATAATGCACGAATGGCAGGGAATATGGAGTCAGCAAGCATTGTTAGGTACGTTTCTCAGTAGCAGTACCTTCAAAGCTAAAAGGCCCATTGAGTCCCCTTGCAGACAAACCACACCACACATTTACACCAGACAAATTCACAGCCTTTTCAACTGTAATGCGAGGATTATCTTCAGCCCAGTACACACAATTGTGCCTATCGACAGTTCCATTGAGTTTGAATTGGGCTTCATCCGACCAAATTATACCACCCGTAAATCCCGGTTCACGTCTCACCCTCTCCTGAACCCATTCACAAAATTCTAACTTTCGATTTGGATCGTCGTCACTTAGCTGTTGCACCAGCCTTGTAATGTACACACGAAACTTGCCTTTCCTCAGAATGCGTAGCACAGTACTAGCACTTACATCACTCTCACGTGCCGCTTGCCTTGACGATTTTTTAGGTGAACGCTGAAACAGTTCCAAGACCGCAGTTGTAGACTCATCACTTGTAGCTGTACGAGGTCGCCCTGATCGACCACTAAACACATCATACACTGTTCCATAAATTTCGAATAATTGTTAACCTTGAAGGTGGTTCTGCACCATACTCACGTCTCCACTGACTTCGAACCGCAGCTGCATTCTCAAACTTCCAGTACCACTTAATTATCTGATTCGCTCTTCAAAACTCAAACGCACGTCCACCATGTTGCAGTTACTTCCTTGCCACTGCTGCAACTTGTTGAAGAAACATAACATTACTTTCTCACAGAAATTTAACCTTGTAGAACGGGAAATCAATTGTCTATGACAGTTCAAAGTGCGTATACATTTTTAGACGCACCCTGTATTTTTGAATGGCAATTATAAAAAAAAGAAACACAAAGAAGAATAAATAAAAAAAAACATGTCTACTATCAAATAAGGATGTTACATTCACCCAAACACAGGCTAGAAAATACGTCACGTTTGGAAATACCCCAAGATGAAAATCATCAGGGTTAAAATACACTACCAGGAAATCATTTGAGGCTATATCTACTAATTAATGAGAATATATACAATACAATAATGATTAAAGATATACTTACCCCGAAGATCTTCAGTGCAGGGCACACTTCTACCGAGTACCCAATGACACACGACCATTGACTAACAGAAAAAATATATACAGTTCACAACACAGTCCAGTGGTCAAGCTGGTAACTTAGGAGCAAGTGGCAACTTAACACATTTTACATGGCCTTATATCAGTGGTTCTCGAATTACGGTCCGTAGTCCCCTAGGGGTCTGTGAGACGACCGAAAGGGGTACGCATAAATATCTAAATTGTATGCAATTTAAATAACTTCTTCGCTAAAAGCTAGTTTATCAGATTGTATAGTTTTAATAACTTGCCCTTCACTGTTTTTTTCATACGTCCATTACGTACTATTATTTGACGAACTAACTTATATATTATGCATTTATGTTGCTTTATCACTTAGGGGTATGTGGGCAAGTTTTTACTATGTAAAGAGGTAAAAAAAAACTTTGAGAACCTTTGCCTTATACAATCTTCTTAGGGGGGATCACTCATGTCTCTACAATTACTAAAAAATAGTTAAACTCCCCATTATGCCACACCACTACCATAACAGCTTGTCTGAAAATGGATATTTTTTTAAACAAACAGAATATGCATCCTCTGTTTGGGACCCCTCAACTCAAGAAAACATTAAGAAACTGGAACATACCCCATGTAGTGCCCCAACGGTCCCGCAGATCAAAGGATAGGTGAAAGTGAATGTAAAGTTAGATGTGAACCTGGCCTAACTAGTTCCCCTTTCAGACCTTGTGGTCTATAGGGCAGATGATGTTAAGTTCATCTGTTTTTGTGGCCTACGGTTAATGAGGGTGTCATGTAGCCAGCACAACGACCAACCGCCGTTACTTTTCCCCTACTAATGTCAGGTACCCATTAGAGCTGAGTGGACTCAGAGGCGCAAAAGATTCCAAAGTTGAAAATCACAGTCTTCATAGGATTCGAACCCGGGACACCGGTTCGGAAGCCAAGCGCTTTACCGCTCAGCCACCGCGCCTCCCCTGGCCTAACTGATGTCTTATTATTGATCTAATTGTTTTGAAAAAACTCAATTTCTAATTCGAATCCTCAAAAGAGGGTTTTGGACCGTCATAATCCAGTAATTGTTTTTAGAAAAATGAAGTTTACAAGATTACTATTCGTTTTAAATTAGGTCTAACTTATAATGCATACTAATTAGCTTTTTCTCTTAAAAAAAACTGCTTGCATAACTGATTTTAAAAATTAAATTTTTCGCTTTCAGAAAAAAAAAGTAGCCGTTGCATCAGAACTTTGAATGGTCTAAAATATTGTGATGTCGAATTTTCAATATCTTTTCTAGTTTACGAGATCTAAACGGGACAGACGGACAGACATTTCGCACAAAACTAATAGCGTCTTTTCCCATTTCGGGGGCCGCTAATAAAATACGCAGAAAGACACAAAAATATAGGCACACTCCTCATCCCATATGCTTGGACAAATTTGTACAAATACTCCTTCTTCCGTAGTGCTATTAGATCATGGAATGGGTTGCCTGAGCTAGCCAGGAAAACCAGTGACTTGGCAGAATTTAAGTCATTGGTTATCATGCATGACTGAATGCATGACGCGTAGGACGTAATCATCTTCTTTTTTGAAGTAACGTCTGTATTACATAAGACAAGATAAGAAAAGAACAAAAAAAATTATTTTCAACACGGATACATCGCTCTCGTTCGAGGAGTAAAATTCTTCTTTGTCTTGTCGCAATATTTTAGTCTACTGGAGGTGCGGGATGTGCAAAGACTCTGTTTTGAAGTTTCTGTTCTTTTAGTATAGTTTCATGGTTGAATAAATAAATAGACGTTTAGGAACTTTTGCGCACTGTCTCGTAATTCTGAACCTATAGGCTTATCATTAGAATTGTACAACCCCTGAGTAGATTCATACATTTGCTTAATCAGGATTTTTTTCGGGGAAGGGGAATAGTCATCATTATCATCATCTTTCCTTTGCGTTCCTGGTGGAATATAGGGCCTAGGTAAAAACACGCCACTCTCCACGGTCTCTTGCTAAATTTTAATGGCTTCCCAGCTCTTTCCTCTCTGCTTCAACTAGTAGGCTACACTGCATCGCCACGTTCTTTTTGGTCTTCCTCTACGTCTTGTGCCCGGGGTTCCACTCTAAGGCCTGTCTAGCTCTGTTGTTGGTATGTTTTCTAAGGGCGTGACCATCCATCTCCACTTTCTCTCTAAGATCTGCACCTCTATATTTTTCTGCCACTCATTTCCCACAGTTTGATATTTTCTATTTTTGTCATACCAGTGTATTTTTAGGATATTGCTCAGGCATCTGTTGTTGAAGGTTTTTACTTTTTTTTGTTGTTGTTGCTTCAGTTGTTCTCCATGTTTCAGAACCATACAGTAGGATCGCCTTGACAATAGAGTTAAATATTCTTATTTTAGTCTTGTTAGAGATGTGGGGAGATTTCCAGGTTTGTTTTAGCTGTGTAAATGTCTGACGTGCTAGATTTATACGACGTTTAATGTCTTAATCTGTTCCACCTGATACACTGACTACACTCTCAAGGTATATATATATATACTATAGTTTTCCTCTGGTTTATTTTTTTTTTGTTGAGGGGGGAAGGGGTAACAGTTGAACATTCGTTCTCTAATAGCCTCGAACGTCCTAGTTATCCCTGTCAATTAAGCCTCCATGGAGCATTCAGCGAAGTCGCATGGACCAGACAGTTTGTCATAGACAGTCCTGTCCGGGTAGACTATTAGGATCTCGCGGGGTCCTTCATCACCGACCCATCAGAGTAGCAATAGATGGTATCTGATGGGTAGGTCTTTAGTGTGGTTGATGCCATCTGCTTAAGTATAACAGGTGGTTTGTGTCCATTGATGGCTCCGTCCTGTTTATTTGGTGTGGGAAATCTCCACGAGGGTGTGCACTAAATCGTTTAATAGGTATCAGGTCAGTGGAGAGTGCAGCCTTGTTCTGACTAATTGGCCGCTATGGGTAAAAAAAAGACCGCATTTTAATATGGTTCTTTTCTCTCCACTGCCTTACTAATATGGATATGGGTAGCCGTGCGTCGCCCCTTATATAGCGCTCGTAGGCAATCAGTACCGCCTTTTTTTCTCCTTAAATGTAAGAGAGCCATATTACTAAATATTTCTGCGGCGTTTCTTGGGCTTTTATCAAAGGTGCCGCTAATAAACCTTACAGTCTGAGCTTGCACCCGGTCAAGAGCCTTCTTACATGCGCATACTTGGACATTATAGCTGTACTCAATTTGTGATCAGACGGCTCCTAGGTACAGTGCGCATCAAATGTCAGCTATTGCACCTCGATTTGTGCTTGTTAGCTTTCCGAGAAGCCTTTTCAACGTCCTGAATGTACTGGTGCATTACTAATTTTCTGTCTAGGGTGAACCCTATATATTTTGGCGTATTTTCATGTTAGAGTCACAGCCCATCGAGTTGGAGCTAGAATAAGGTCTTAATTGTCGATCCATAGTTTGAACAGGGATCAGGTCGTTTTGGCAAAGTTTATCTGTAGTTTTTCACATTACAGAGAGATGGTATGGAAGTCTGCTTAGATGAAGTTGGTCAACTTTCTTCCCTGTTGAAGAAGGAGGGCTTTTTCATCACCCTAAAATTTTTTTACCGCAGTAGGCTGAGCAAGTCGTTCATGTAGGCCTTTAAAAGTGTGCACGATAGGGTGACCTTTCTTTGACCCGTTCTAAGAGTGTTGAAACTTTGTGTGCTCCTCTTTATAAGGAATACTTTGATAGACTTATAGTTCCGGCCAAGTATACCAATGGCTCTAAGTTTGAGATTTAGGCAAGGCCATTCTTTAGGTCGATAAATACTGCTAACGTGATCTCGGACCTCTGGTACCCATCGACCAACTTCTGTGCGAATATAGGGACTTTGTCTGTAGGGCTCAAGCCTGCCCTAAAGACTGTGAGCTCTGGTGCCAGACTACCGGCACTATCAAAGCACCACACAAGTCGTTCGAAACCATATGTTTGGAAATTTTGCCTACAGATGAGGTGCAGTGAAATGGGTCTATAGGACTACACGTTAGTCGCGTCTATGCCTTTCTTAAGGATTGAAGTATTCATAGCACATTTCCAGGCCCTGGGCAGTCTTGCCTCTACCCAGGTCCGATACATAAACTCCAGGAGTTTATCCCTTGTTTTGACTCCAAGGTGCTTTTTAATATCAGGAGAAATTTTGGCTGACGTCGTAGCCATTCAGTTTTTACAATACTACACTGTTCCATAATAAGAACTGTAAATAAAGTATAAAATATATACTGTAATATTTTTAACAAAAAGAAATATAATAGTGACCTAACATTTTGTTACAGACCATTACAAAAAAAGAACTATTTCATCGTTGCCTTCTCTATATAAAGTATCGTACTTATAACAAATAAAAAAAACAACAACATACCGTATTCCGTGATATCCTGTTGGAAACACATAATGACCTATGACATGACAACAGCTTGTCACTCGTCGGTTATAGGACGTGAATTAACCTTCAAAAAGAAGGAAAGTGTGGTTAATGTTTGAAAATAAGTTTTCGTAT
This sequence comes from Biomphalaria pfeifferi, assembly GCA_030265305.1. NCBI lineage: Eukaryota > Metazoa > Mollusca > Gastropoda > Planorbidae > Biomphalaria > Biomphalaria pfeifferi. The sequence goes on along the minus strand of JASAOG010000020.1, from coordinate 4,796,533 downwards.
GAAAGGACTTTATAACATAAAATAACTAACAAAACACTTTTATTAAGGTGCAGTAAACATTGTACTAACTAAAGTTAAAAGAGATGGTTAAAGCATGTTCACTAGCTTAGTGCTCCAGCTACATGTTTTCTAGACATGCTTAAGGGAAAAGCCGCTATTAGGTTTGTGCAGTGTCCGTCTGTTCGTCTGTCACACTCAGATCTCGAAAACTAGAAGAGATATGAAAAATATTTTTTCACCATGCGGCTTAAAAAGTCTACTTTTCGTTTTCTAAAAGCAAACCGTTTAATTTATAAAATTAATTATGCAAGTGATTTTTTCATAAAAATACACAAATTCTAAAACAATTACGTAAATGTAAGGGAGGCAATGTTACAATATGCTAACAAAGATTACCATGTATTTTCAGTATGACTAAGTCAAATATATTATAAAATGTACAACAAATGTTTACAACAGATATAAATAATAGTTAAAGGTGTTTTTTTCTGGTCAACTAGCTGCTAAAATCGAAAGAAAACATTTATGTTTGTTTATAAAGGCTAATAATGCACTTTGTAAATATCACGCACATTTTGAAAAATGGACTTCTATGCTTTGACTTTCGTGCAGTAGTATAACGTCGCAATGCTAAACTAATTCCTTAAAAAATTCTAAATAAGCAGATTTTATTTATTTTTTGTTTAGTGCCCCATCAGGATAAAAGCCTCTTATTTTTGTGCATTTTGTCTGTTAGTCGGTCTGTACGTCACGTTTAGATAAAAAACAACACTAAAGCAATTGAAAATCTGATTTAACCTTTAATGTTCCTTTAGAAACATCTCTATAATTTTAATTATCTATAATAGAATGTTTCGGATTGTTTTGTGAAAACAATTCAATGTCAACGAATGTCTGTTTGCTCTTCTATCTTATATCATATTTAGTTTCCATGCTTAAAGGTTGAAAAACACTTGATCAATCATATGTTGTTCCGTTTTTTTTTAATGTAAATAGCATATAAATGCTAAATGAAAATCTCCACACGGGCTTATATTTCATTAACTATAAAGTTGTTCCTGAAATTGTTATATAAAAAATAAATTATGTGAAATCATTGTTTGAAATCGCATCATTGACTTACATTACACTTATATTCTTTGACAATACGTTACTATAGTTTAATTATCGATATCAAATCGTTCCGTATTTTCAACTTAACACAAATGTATGTCAAATGACTTCTTTTTCAAAAGTATCGACAATAGGTTTTTCAGAATTTTAAAATAAGAAAGTAATTTACTAGACACGATTATTAAAAATCATTTTTAGTGGCCCCTGTAAGGGGGAAAGCTGATCTTAGGTTTGTTAGACTTATTTTACATTTAATTTTCTTGCTGAAACATAGAAATCGTTTTTTAATCGTTAAAGAATGTTCGGATTTAGTTTTGAAACATGACATCAATAATCTTACAAATCGTCGCCAAAATTGTTCCGAATTTTATTAGAAAAATCCACTAACGCCAAAAACTGTTTGAAATCCCCTTATCTAACAAAAAAAATAATCTTCTTCTCATTTACAAAAATTGGTTGTTTCGGATTTTTATGAAAAACATTTGAACTCTATTTATTTTAAATCGCACTTCTATCTTATACTACAATTAATTTTCTTGCTTAAACGTTACAAAATCTAATTTTATCTTTATATTATGTTCCGGATTTAAAAACTTCCTCATTTACAAAAATTGGTTGTTTCGGATTTTTATGAAAAACATTTGAACTCTATTTATTTTAAATCGCACTTCTATCTTATACTACAATTAATTTTCTTGCTTAAACGTTACAAAATCTAATTTTATCTTTATATTATGTTCCGGATTTAAAAACTTCCTCATTTACAAAAATTGGTTGTTCCGGATTTTTATGAAAAACATTTTAACTCTATTTATTTTAAATCGCACTTCTATCTTATACTACAATTAATTTTCTTGCTTAAACGTTACAAAATCTAATTTTATCTTTATATTATGTTCCGGATTTAAAAACTTCCTAACACCAAAGTATTGTATAAAAATGTCTCCACAAGGCTAGGGTACATATAATTTTTATACTAGATCATCCCAAAAATTTAATTAACGGTATTTGATTTATCTGAGATTCTCTCTATTTCTCTCTCTCTCTCTCTCTCTCTTTCTGTATATATATATATATATATATATATATATATATATATATATATATATATATATATATATATATATATATATATATAAACATCCGGAACAATCTATAATAAATACATAAATCTATTTCTATGTTTTTGAATGAAAATTAAAGGTTAACCAGATTTCAATAGCTTTAAGTCTTCTTTTTTGTCCATATAAACATGACGGACAGACAAACTGACAGACAAAATGCACAAATATATATGACATATATATATATATATGTCACACACACACACACACACACACATATATATATATATATATATATATATGTCACACATCTTTAAATGAAATACTATAAAAACTCAGTTTCCTCCATATCTATGTACCCTCGTTAGCTTTCTCTCTCTCTCTCTCGTGTAATAATGACATTTTAAGTCTAACTATATAATAGGCCGTGTGACGTCTTGAATTTTTTCTCTTTTACGTCACATGGAATGAATTCTTTAAATCAAATGTACTTAAGAACTCGGTGCACTAATGTTTATTGAAGCTCGCCGACCTTCTCGTATAAGCAAAGACATTTTTAGTCTAACTAGGCCGTGTGACGTAAAAGATTTTTTTTCCTTTGACGTCATATGGAATGAATTCTTTAAATGAAATGTTCATTTTTAGTCTTTATAAGCAAACATAAATGTTTTCTTTTAATTTTAGCAGCTAGTGTACCAGAAAAGCACAGTTAATTAATAATTATTTTGTTGTGAGCATTTTTTGTATACTTTACAGATAAATGTGAATAAGTGATACTGTGATAAGTGATACTGAAAATACACAAAAATTATCCCTCAACGACTACATATTGTTTACATAATCTCCCTAACATTTATGTATTGTTTTAGAAGTGGTGTATTTTTATGAAAAAAAAATCAATTGCATAATTAATTTTAAAAACAAAACGGTTTGCTTTTAGAAAACAAAATGTAACCTTGCACCTAAACTTTGCAAGCCACACCGCATGGTGAAATAATATTTTTCATTTCTCTTCTAGTTTTTGAGATCTGTGTGTGACAGAGGGACATTTTAAACAAAAGCATGAAAAAATCTTAATCTCATCAGCAGCTTCCCGTATGTGCAGTCCAGACTTTTGTAGTTTTTTTTCTGAACTATATGGATTGGGCGCAAGATATTTGACCAGAATTCCAGATAAGAAAAATAATTCAATTTTTTCCACTTCCTGAAGAAGATTCTATGCACTGCTTCTATTGTCCATTCTTTCAGTTGTTGATTCTAAAAGTTTCTTCAACAGTTTTATGATTTTGTCATGAATCAAGGAAACTCGACGTAGCTTCTTATCTTAAGGACCACCTTGTATTACTCTCTTTTTTTGAAATTCCAGACTCTAGCTTCTTTCAGTCTGGCCCTTCTCTGGGGTGAATTGGAAAAAAAATGAAAAATTCATTTGCAGTTCAAAAAAAAAAAGGTGACACTTGCTTGATATATATCAGCTGAACGAAGAACTGCAAAGTTTAGAGGGGGATTATCACAGTTCAGAAATGTTGCTTTTGGTTTTCAGAACAATGTCTTCTTTATTATGCATCTGGCTTATCATTTTCAAAGTAACCAATGTATGACACTTTTATTTCGAAATTCTCAGCAATAATGATAATGAAATAAACTTTCGAGATTGGAACCCTCCTCTTCCCATCCTAGCTATACTACTGTTAAGCCCTCGTATTTCATTAAAACTTTTTCCTTTACAAAGAAATGCTTTAGTCTAAATAAGCCGTGTGACATAACTGGACAGAATTTTTCCCTTTGACGTCATTTGGAACGATTTCATTTGTAAAAGTACCTTGATTCCTCACTCGGCTATTGGTGTGTTTGATAACTATGCTAGATGTATTTTCACACTCATTTTTACACATAAGTGCTATAAGAAATTATGCGCAAAAGTTTATTAGCCCACGTAATTAATTAAAAAATCTCCCTTGTTTACAAAGAAATTTCTTAGTCTTTCAAAGCCTTGTGGCGTAAGTGGAAATATTTTCTCCCCTCTGACGTTATTCAGAACGACTTTATTAATAGAATTACCATAATTCTTCGTTTTGATAAATAATTTGTTTAAAAACCATGATATATAGTATAGGATAGATTGTTCTGTTTCCTTCTTAGAGAATAACAAATTAACAAAATCAATCTTCTTATTGTTTCATTATCGATTTGCGAGGTTTGGAATGCAAATTGTATGTACATATCAATGATATTATGCACATTTTTAAAGAATTTAATTGTAGTTCATGTTTTGAAAGCTCTAGGACTATATCTGTTTTCATTTCGTTGCGACTTTTTTTCAGGTAAAATAAGAACATGGCTTGAATATTTCTTATTCATGGGGCAACTCCGTAGGGGCCGCCGCTGAGTTTGTTTGATAACATAAACTCTGCTTGTAATCTTGTTTTCTTTAGGGTTGACAGAAATATGTTCCATTATTGCATATCTGGTAAATATTAAAATAAATAAGCAGAGCTATTTCATGATTGGTGATGAGTTTTAGTTGTAGATCTATTTCTAGGACCAAATCTAGTTCAAGCTAGCTAATATATGGGTTTATAATTTTAGATCTATTTATTGTAAGCTATCCCTAGTGATGAGGTTTAGTTGTAGATCTATTTCTAGGACCAAATCTAGTTCAAGCTAGCTAATATATGGGTTTATAATTTTAGATCTATTTATTGTAAGCTATGCCTAGTCTAAAATATTAAAAAGATCTACATCAATCTAAATCTTTAATTCTATAGGGTAATAATAGCAATTTACTAATGGGCTTTGTTGCACTAATGCGTTTCGTTTCTTTGGTTTAAAACTAGAATTAGTAAATTGGGCCGGAAGTACCTTTTTCCTTATATATCTTTTGCATTTTTCAGTTTTCTTTTCAAATTAAACTGACATTATTATGCTATAATTTTAAGTGTGCCTGATAGAGAAAAAAATCTGTACAAAAGTTTACTTCAGGTACCCGGCATTTTCCGATACACAATTTCACACAGAAAAATAATTGTAGAAATAAAAATGTTTGTGATTTTAAAACTTTTATTGATTTTTTTAAAAGGTGTTTATATATATATAAAGTTGTTATTGTAATCAATTGTGAATATTTGTTTGTTATGAATCTCACTATTTTTGTGTCTGTTTTAATTTCTTAATGTTTTCTTGCATTAAGGGGTCGTGTTTTCTCCTGATGTTTATACCTGATTTCTCTTATCAGGCGTTGTGAGAAATTGGTCCAAAATAATACTAAGCTTATAAATATAAAAAAATCGCATGTGAATATATGAATTAACTTGTTTTAGATAAAGTTCATTAATTATAGTTGCTTTGAAAAATTCATCTCACACATGCCATGGAACTTGTCATAATAGTCATAGATCTATAAAATCTAGGTATAATCTGTAATCTATATAATAATAATAATAATAATAATAATCTTTATTGTCCGTATGGAAATTTGTCTTACAATTTGTGCATTACACCAAACAAATAACATTATAACTATAAGAAACCAAAGTGTACATTCACATCAGACTCACTCATAATTTACATGTGACAAAGTTTATACCAGATTGTTCTTATCTAATGATTCGATTGCTAGGGGAACAAAAGAGTGTTTGTGTCTGTTTGTCTTTGCTATCGGTGTCTTGCATCTTTTTTGTGATGGTAAAATCACAAAATCCTGACACAAAGGGTGATTCTTTATTTCGAGGATCTTGTTAGCTTTTTTATAGATAATCATAAATATTCAAGTTGAATTCGAATTGTAATCATAGAATCAGTATATAACTAGTTCTAGAATATATATCTAGGTTATCTATAGTAGAAATAGAATCTAAGATAATCAGAATTTACTCTAGACTGTAATTCTAGGTGAAAAGAAAATCTTAATCGACCATAGGCGGACAATGGTTATGCTTGCACTGATTGTGGGAAAATATGTAGGTCACAACTCGGGCTGCGTTTCCATGGGAAATATTGCATTCCTCAGTAATCTTCGCACTCAATGTCAAGCCTTATTATTATTATATTGGTATATTAGGTCTTGACGTTGAAAAGTAGATGTAGATCTATAAGTAGAAGTATATTCAATATTGTAAAGATAGATCTGCTGAGTATGATCTAGACTAGCTATTGAATTTTTCTAGATCTAGATATAGACTCTATATAGAATAATCCAGATAGTAGATGTAGGCCTATCATAATTAATAAACTTTAGTCAGGTAGAGCTAGACTAGTAACAATCTAGTTTCAAGATAGAATGTAGATTTCTAATCTAGATTCGATCTGAAATGTAGATCTAGATATAGTGTTTACTTAATGACAATGTGATTAAATCCAAAGATTAATGATGAGTGCAGTGTTTACTATTTGTTTGAATGTTTCACGAATCACACGTGCCCATGTGGTGATATGACTACGCCTACGGTATACGCAGAACCGTGAATGGTGTGAACTGACAATGTCGCTCAATTTTATCACAGCAAATTATTAATTATTATTATTTATTTATTTTATTTTAATTATTTCTTACTCTTAACCCCAATTTCATTCACAAACCCCACCTTTCCTCTTCTCACTAGACTGAGTTCACCACCTTGGTGACAACTAGGCCACGACTTTTCACTTATCTCCCTTGACCGGGGGAAAGATCAAACAAACGGTCTTAGGCGCCGGACGTCCGACTTTCACGGTCGACACCACCTGGGCTGGTATCTACTTCATTCTTTCTTCCACCCCTAACCACGGCTCTCTTTGATCGCCTCGTGACATTCCAAGGTGCGACTTCCGTCTCGAGTTTGATTAACTCACGTGAGAGATAGTCCTTAGTCTATCGCCTTTCCTGTTTCCGCCCATCTCTTCCAGACCTTTATAAGCTACACTAAGGCGAGCTAGACTCACTATATCATTTATCCTTCTCGCTGAACGTCGAGTCTGGACTAATCACTTATTCTCACTTTTAGAGGAATACCTGGTGGTAAGCCGAAATTAATCACAGTTCCATCTTAATTAGCTTGTTTATATCTCCACATTGTACTCAAAAGCAATTTTACCAATCTGACGAATGCACCTCAGTCGAGGGCATCGATAAGATGCATGAGAGACATGTCCTAACTTGTCTTTTTCCGTAGCCTCCCTCGGGTGTCTGCCTATTTATTTGGATCTACTATCCAGTGTCATCTGCCCACTTGACACTACTTAATTGCCTATTGGCCTTCCGGCCCATTTGGCTCGACTACTTGGCGCTATCGGCTCTACTTGCCTGCCTATTTGACAGTCCGCTTGTCAACTTATTAGGCACGACGTTCCTATAAACCACGTGTCTGTGCGAGGCGTCATAGCTTCGCCAAATCTCAGCAACTCATACCCTGCTTAAGACGCTGCCCACGGCAGATCAGCTCTGCCGCAGCACACTTGTGTCCACGGTAGCCCTATTGTGCCCACTACAGATATCAGAACTTTGGATTCAGACTCCACAAGAACTGTATCACCAGCGACCCTCTACCCACTTGAGCGCCACCTCCAGCTACAAGACCTCCAGCCAGGAACACAGCCAGCTGCGACATCAGTAGGACAACTAGCTAAGTTCAGAGGACGAAAGTGACATACTCTCTAATTAAGTGCTTAGTATGATGATACAGTATAGCTAAAGAGATAGATGCAAATCACTCCCCATTTTATTCTACCTTGTACATTTATGTAAATAAATATTCTTTAATCTGACATTATTTGTATCTTTCTTCATTGTTTGTCTCGTTGCGTGTCTGCTCCCAATTAATCTCTGATAGACCAGTGTGTGGCAACTCAAAAATAATCATCCCCTAGACATCCAACGAGCCACTCATACACGTCATACACAAGGTCCGTCACACTACTATGTTACCAATGCATTCATAGATATTTTAATATAAAGATTAAATTATACTAATAAACAGATGTTATTTAGATCTATACGGTATTAGCGAATAGCGTTACACAAAATAAAAGAACCTTGGTTTTTCTAAAATCTGATGCTTGGTGTGTAATAGTAAAACAGCACCTACCTAAATAAATCGTAAATAGAGAGCAAATACGTATATTTATTGTAGTATATATAGGTCTGTGGTTTTATATTTATATAACTTTCGTAACTGCTTCTGTAGAGAAATGACTTTTGTAATTTATTTTACTGAAAATTTGGGTAATTCGCGTCTGACATATATAATTTGTATGTGCAGCAACAAAGCCCATTATTAGATCTATTTTGTGTCCTAATATTTAAAAGTGATAAGAGTTAATTTACTAATGACAATAAATGCTAAATAAAGATATATCTATAATTATGCTATTTTTAAAGTTATTAATTAATTTTGTTTTATTTGGTTATGATTTTAATACAAAAACGTAAAATTGAACAACAAAGGTATGGCTGATTTGATTAAAAACGTATATCAGAATATCAGTAATTATGTCAAATTTACATTTACATACATAGGAACTATACACAGGCTGAACGCGTGCTTAACATAGTAAGTCTAATATTATGACTATAATTTAGACTCCTTAGAATGTTTTAAATCTATTTTGAAAATATGAAAACAGGAAGTAATTCGCATAGTAGCGTTATGTAGCAATAGCTTATTGCCTGATTACCTTACAGTTTCAGTGAAAGCCTTATATCAGAAGTATAAAATAAAGCAGATTTTTATGTCGGTGCCATCCATGACAAAAGGAACACCTGAGATTCCAGCCAAAAAAATACATCTCGGTGAATGGAAGTGGGACATGAAGGTAAAGAGATTTCATTTTTTTTTTTGTAAAGGGTTAAAAATGTAGAAAGTTTTTGAATTTAGACAATAAAACGAATGACGAAAAAAAAAATTGTGGGAAGGCAAGTCGCATTCCGAATGCAATGGCCTGATATGAAGTAATCGTGGTAGCCAAGCGGCATCTGAGCTACCTTGCCACACTGAAATTCTATGAGAACTTAAAAAAAAATGTTATTGATTGGCTATTCGGAGTTGAATTTTAAATACAATAAAAATATATAAAAAAAATATTTAGACATTATGAGCCACGAGTCCCATATGAAAGTAATAATTATTAATATTCAACATTTTTTAGGGTGGAGTCATTCCTATTGATTGTTCTAATGCTGCCAGTGGATTTGGTGGTGCTGCCAATGCTGTTCGAAATTTATGGTGGTACAAAGATGGTTTTTACAATATAACTGGAGAGTGGGATCCTGTCAATACAATTTATAATGCCTACAACATTGACATGATTCAATTTGAGTAAGTATACAAACAAACAATAAAATAAATAAATATTTGTATATCGCTGCCAGGGCTATTACATTACCCCAAGCTATGTATTATTTTGTATCGCTCTTTTACTATACTCTTCTTTGGTTTCGAACAAAATTTTGCAGTAAAAAACAACAACAAAGTATCTTGAAAAAATATTATTTATTAGCCTAAAGCTTTTATTAATCTACTAGATATTTCAAAGTTACCACTGGTCCACTTAGTGATCAAGAAATCTCTTAAGCTGTCGTACGGAATCGCATGAAATTTAAGATAGATCTAGAGACTTTTTTTTATTTTCGAGAGAGAAAGAGAGAGCAAGGAATGATATTTTGTTGCACAGTTATTTCTCTACATTTAAAAGAAACCAAATAAACGATTAATATTAAAATTTGAACAAGATTACAAAGAGATTTTGTGTTATCACAAAAACTTACAGGGGATCCCATCGGATCCCTATAGTATCCGCCTATTTGCAAGGAATATTCAACTGGTGACTTTGTTTTGATTGTCATATGTAATAATGTTTCAAAGATTCATTTGGGGTTGTAAGTAATAATATTCAAAACAACTTTATAGGTAATGACATATAAGTCAGTATAGAGATTTTCATTTAGCGTTAAAATAATATTTATTTTTAAAAAATCCGGACCAAGTTATTATTGGCTATGAGTTTTTGTTTTCTTAAGCAACAATATTAAATTAATAAAGGTTAGAAGAGCAATACCAAACATTCTTTGGCATTGATTTGTTTTTCACTAAAACCACCGGAACAACCTATTATATATACTTAAACTATTTCGATGTTTTGGAAGGAACATTAGAAGTTAAATCAGATGTACAGTAGCTTTTGTACTATTTTTTTTATTTAAACGTGACGGACAGACAGACCGACAGACAAAACGCACAAAAGTAAGTGTCTTTTATACAGATGGGGGTACTAAATAAAAAAATAATGAAATCTGATTATTAAATTTTCTTTTGAGGTGATGTTACGACTACGTTCTGTACATTGTTGCAACAAAGTTGCTGCGTGTGTGGTTGATTTAAGAAAAAGTACCTGAAATTTACTCACAAAGTGCATAAGTAGTGAATAAGAAAAACATAAATGTTTTCTTTTAATTTTAGTTGCTATTTACAAAAACAACAATAAAAACAACATTAAACATATTTATAATTGTTGTGAACATTTATTGTACATTTATAAATATATTTTATTAAGTTATACCGAAAATACACACACAAAAAAAAACCCCAAAAAATCTTTCTTTGTTAACATTTACGTATTGCTTCAGAATTGGTGTATTTTTTCATTTAATTTAAGTACCTAGTGTACCAGAAAATATCAGTTAACTAATATTTATATTTGTTGTGAACATTTCTTGTACATTTTATAAATATATACTACAAACTGATACTTAAAATACAAATATATATATATATTTCTTTGTTAACATATTGTAAACATAAACTCCATTACATTTATGTAATGTTTTAGAATCGGTGTATTTTTATGTAAAAATCGCTTGCATAATTAATTGTATAAACTAAACGGTTTGCTTTTAGAAAACCAAAAGTAGCCGTTGCACAGAAACTTTGCAAGCAACAACGCATTGTTAAATAAGATTTTTCATTTCTCTTCTAGTTTTTGAGATCCGAGTGTGACAGACTGAAAGACGGACATTTTCCACAAACCTAATAGCGGCTTTTCCCCTTACTGGGGCCACTAAAAATCGAATTGATATTTGCTTATATTCAGATAACACAAAACCAAAATAAATGTTGTGTGAGGAACGGGAATGGAGAATTCAATTAGGGCCTTCGCAAAATGTATACTGTCCCCGCTAGGCCTGTGACAAATGGTCTAAAGGAAAAATTTGCGGTGTTTAATAAGAAACATTGCTCACCTTATGATTAAAGGACAAGCCTTCTATATATATATATATATATATATATATATACTATAAAGCAGAAAGTAAGGCGTGTGTATGTTCTGCATAGAATTCTAAACCGTTTGACCAATCTTCATAAAACGTGCCATAATTGTTCCTTGGGTACTAACTGGAACCGTGACGTATGTATAGTGGCCCTAAAACAAAATAAAGACCAGAAAAAAAGTTGCCCAACTCTATGAAAGTATTAGTATTTCATTGATCTAGGCCATGTTTACCATGTTTAGATCAAAAGGGTCTAGATCTAGATCTAATTTTTAAAAATACACTTTGCACAGATAGTTTTTTACTTTGACACACGAAAATACAAAATATAGTCTATTGATTTCATTATTTAATATAATTAACCTTCAAATTTGTGTTTCAAAAGCATTTTTACGTAAAGAAAATAATTCGTTTCTTATATTTGCGAATTTAGAATTCCTGACGTACATTCTTTCATTAGACAAGACCGAAATGTTACACATCTCTCTATTCCTGGGTCTAAAACTCTAATTCAACTCTAAGATGATAGAACTTCTCTTCGCAAAGATAGTTTTATACTTTAACACATGAACATACTAATTATAGTCTTTTCATTTCATATGTTAATCAAATTAACATTCAAATTTGTTTTTCTAAAGCATTTTTCATACATTCGTTCGCTATAGCTGCGAAGTCGTGTTGACATACATTCAATAGTTCCATTCATGAGTCGCGTACATCTAACAAAAAAGGTCACGCATGCGCAGAGCAAAGCCTCCACGCACGCGCAGAATGAACTCTATCCAAGCCAATATTTCACTCTAGATTAGTCTAGATCTATCTATAACTCAATATCTAATTTAGAGATGATAGATCTACTTTTTAAAAATTATTTTATTTCGTCCATCGTGGTTCGACGATGACCACTTGTCACCCAGGGGGCTGAGGGCTTTGCACTGGGGTTTTATGCCTCCTCATGTGGCTGGTGAGACCTATGTGAGCCCGGAATGTTCGGCTGCACACTGGGCAGGTTATTCCAGCAGGAGCTAGTGTCACTGGCCTTGCTTTTCTTCTCTGGCGTTTTCCTTCTTCTAGCATTGTTCTATTTTCCTCAGCAACCTGTGCGCCAGTTTTCACAGCGCGATGCCATGATGCTCTGTCATGCGCCTCTAGGTGGCTAGGTCTATGCTGAACGCCTTAATAGAAGCTTGGATCTACTTTATACTTTAACACATGAACATACAAAATTAATCAAATATATGTAGTCCTACAAGCAAATGTTTTGTTGGAAAAAAATGGATTTAGGTCGATTAGCTATTTTGATAGCTCCATTCATACAATTTTTACATTCACGCATTCGCATTGCCGTACTTCCGTGTTATCTTGTGGTGTGTACGTATATGCATATATAAGAAAGACTACTTATTAATTGTTGTTTTAAATTATGTCTGACTTATATGCATAGGATTACTAAATAGATTTTATCTCTTTAAAAAAATAAGAAATATTTTTTTTTGTGTAAATATAGTACTTATTATAACAAAACTTACATAACTTAACAATACAAATATATGGAAAAAAAATTTGACAAAAAATCTTAGACCGTTTGCATAAATGTGTTAAAAATATGGTAAATAATTTTCTCCCCTAATAAAGAGTCTCAAGTGTTTGTTACTATTAATAGTCATTATTTGTAAAAGGGGTGTATTTTTATAAAAAAAAATGCTTGATAAGTGATTTAAAAAAAATTACGCTTTCAAAAAAGCAAAAGTAACCTTTGCATCAGAACTTTGAATGGTCTAAAATATTGTGATGTCGGATTTTCACTAACTTTTATAGTTTACGAGATCTAAACGGGACAGACGGACGGACAGACAGGCCACACAAAACTAATAGCGGTCTTTTCTCCTTTCGGGGGCCGCTAAAATAGCAAATTACACACTCAAAATTCTATGAGTAGCCAAGCCAAAGGGGAGGGGGTTGAGTTTAAACCCCCTCCTCCAAGGGACTTTAAAACCCCTCCTAATGTTTTGAGTTTAAATACACCCATACATAGAGTTTTAAGGTTGAAAAAGCTCTTTCATCAATTTTATTACAAAGCTAACTAAAGTCACCTAATTCTACGAGCTTAGCTTAAGGGGTTGTGAATTTAACGAAAAACTCCACAGATTTTTTAGTTTAAAACCCCTCAAAAATCATTTGGATGATAAAATAATCACCTAATTCCAAGAGCGTAGCCAAGAGAGGTTAAAAATTTCTACCAGTGGCTGGGCTCCATTAATAAAGTGCAGTGAATAGTCAACTGCCGAAATTGAAAAAGACTAAATGTGGCTTGATGGCTAAGACGAATTTTAGGAGTCAAATATAGAGATCGGGTCTCAATCAAGGAAATCCTATGCCGAACTAGGGGTCGACCCCTTAGTAAGGTTTTGACAGAGCGTCGCATGAGTTTTGTGGGACATGTTCTCCGACAAAATAAATTACGCATAATAAGAGTTGCGATGACATGGAGGCCATTACGAGGAAAGCGCAAACAAGGACATCCTAGTACAACTTGGCTCCATACTTTCGTGGAGGTCCTCGGAAAAGGTGGAAAAAGGCTTCAGACATTGCCAGTGACAGATTTTTGTGGAAGCAGCTTGCAGCCCAATGCGCCGAACGGCGCGGGAGAATCTAAGTCAGTAAGAATAGCACATAAGGTTTTTGAAATATAACTTTTTAATAGCAGGATAATGCACTGTAGAAACCTCAGAATATGCGTTCTGTTGGCTTTCAATACCGGAAATAGTGCTTGGCGGCGGAGCTCCGCACGCGCTTGCGCAGCTCACAGCGCTCCCCCAGACCCCTTGCTGAGGGGGGGAGTCTACAATATTCCCACTAACTTCAGGAAGAACCTATTCTAGGGTACAATAAACGTCATCCGAAAGAAAGAAGGGTCAGAGTGTAATAAAGATTAATTATGTGCACACACATACGTACAAAAAATCCCCAACACCCCCCCCCCCCATAAAAAAATCGTAGCTACGCCCATGTATATATATATGTATCACCTTTGATTAGTTTTACTATTTTTTTTACATCCCTTAATCATATGGCAAGCAATGTACGGTATAAGACACCGCAAACATTTTTTTATACCATAGGTTTCAGGCCTACAGGAAATAAAAATGCGTTTTGCGAACTTCCTAATGAATGCCGTATTCCTGTTCCTCACAAAAAGAAATAAAAGAAAAAGAAATAGACTTAGATTTTATGTTATTAGGTTGTTTTTTTTTTTTCGATTGGAGTACGTCTTAAAGGAAGCGTAAATGATGTAAGGCCTATTAAAACAATCCGGCTTTTTGAGAAAACACCGAAAATAAAATACAAAGGTTTGTTAGAAAGCTTGCCGTTTTTCGCGACTTGCGTTTGTCAGGTTGCGAACCTGTCAAAACTGGTTCTTAGTGATCGCCTAGGAGGTAATAGGAACCTGTTTAGGCCTACGAAATTTCATAGGAACCCAACGTTAGTTTACGTTTTGCTTAAAGCATTTTGACTGTATGAATATTTCTTTTTTATCCATAGAGTGTATGTCTCACCAGACGAGGAAGATACAAGCTCACAACTAGCAGTGGGTGCTGCAGGTCCATCTCCGCAGGCAATAAGATGGGTTAAACTTGTTTCGGATAAATTCATTAACTTAGATTACATCGATTTACACAGATGTAAGTAGATTGAAATCAAAATGTTTTTGAAAAAATTCTAAATTTATATAATTGTGGTGTAGTGTATGCAAGTCTATATTATTTTGTAGGCTCTATATCTAGATTTAATTAGATTGTAGAGACACGAAAAAACAATAATTTCCCTTCAGAATATTTTTTACCTTGAAATTTTGTGCACATCATCGACAAAATTTATTTTCACATGCACTTAAGATTAAGCGACCATATAAGTTAAATAAAATATTATTTGAGCCTATTGTGATATCAGCTGAACTAGACTTAATCACAACGGATCTGTAAATAGATCAAGTTCTAAAACTGGATAGCAACATAATAGTTGTTTAAATATTCCATATCATATAAAAAAGAATGAAAATCATTAAGTTGATAACAACGAATTCGTTTCCTTTTAACGAATAATAAGTTAAGCATTGTAAGTATAATTTAACACCTTGCTAATATGAAAGAAATAATAAATATTATTGATGGCTATTAAAAAAATAGTTAAATGACTTTTAGCAAAGTAAAGAGAGGTACCAAAGCAGGTTATCTATTATTAATGTATCGATTTTATTGGGCTTTTTATATAGAACAAAATTTTGCAATCGAACAAGTATATGTAGTATATTTTATATGCTTGAATTTTCTGCAATGATGCAGTTACTAAATGAAGCATTAAAAGCATTAACTTGACTGTTTGAGTGTAACTTATTAGCTATTAAGAAAGATTAAAACAATATAAGACTAAGATAAACATATATTTAGTGGGTACGGACGGCTAAAGATTTTTGTTTAGCAGAGCAGGGTAGCTATTTTTACAAATGTATTGTTACAGATCGATCTGTAATGTGATTGCCATAAAATCAAATAAAAATGATATGTTTTAAATTTATTTGAAAGAAAAAGTAATGTCATTTTATTGCTTTTCAAAACGTTTCATACGCACGAAGTTCTTTTCTTTTTCCATTTAATATATTCACCTTTGATTAGAGTATCATCATTAGTAAAACCATTAGAAACACTCCAGGACAGAAGTCTACAGAGTCACGAAATATAGCATACGAAATTATTTTTAGTGTAATCTTTCTGTCCGTCTGTCACGTGTTTAGATATAAAAAAAAAGTAAACTATTGAAAATATAAATTATCTTTATTTTGTAGCTTGACAAGTTTAGGAGCAATGGCTACTTTTGGTCTGAATTATTCAAACCGTTGTTCATGAAAATATATTACTTACACTATCATTAAAAATACATTATCGCGATAAGAGATGTTTTGGCGAAGCCATTTTGCGCAGTTGTAGCTTTTAGAGTGCAAAGTTTATATAAGGGACAGACTCGCACAATCGCTGCCATATATCTCATTACTGCCAAATTTATCTTTTTTTTTATTTAAAAAAAAATTATTACCACTTATTAATTGATTCTGTAATTTTTTAATCGATTCGTTTATTGTTTTCGACAATGAATAATTGTGCAAAGTTTTAAACTTGATCCGAGAACAGAAAATGGAAGACCGAAAAATGACGTGTACTATACTATACCAGACAGACAGGTGGAGTGAGCTAATTTAAGCAGTTAAAAAAAAAACTTTTTATAATACACATTTTTTCACAATACTGTGCAAATGTATATCAGATCTGATATGCCAAAAACAAATCAAAAGATCCCAAATATAGACTAAAAAAAGGGGCATTTATAAAATGTTTAACATAAGTCTATATGAATTATTAATACACTACTTTTAAAAGAATACATATAAACGTATATCTATCATTTAGTTATTATATAGAAAGACAAACCCACTGGTAATATATATATATATGTGTGTGTGACCCGTCAAAATAGCGCCGACAAAATAGTGCGGATTTACTTATGATGTGTATAAAAGTACCGGATTATTAGTAATTTAATGTCCTGGGCATCATTTTTGTTGATGTCTCTATCTTTTCAATATTGATAGAACTGAAATTATGCGATATATCATTCCTCTTTTTTACCTTTGTTTAAAACGCATAACTATATTTTACTTGCCAAATTTACACACACAAACTTTCACAAAGTTAAATTGTAGGAAATGTCACGTAGAAATTCCATGGCTGGCTTGTTTCCGTACATTGGCTACTTTGTCCGCGCTATTTTGAAGGGGTACCTATATATATATATATATATATATATATATATATAATAAAATAGAATGTGAGGTGTATGTATGTATGTATGTATGTATGTATGTATGTATGTTACTTATAGACATCAAAACCGCTTGACCAATCTTGATAAAACTAGGCAGGAATGTTCCTTGGGTACTAACTTAGACCGTAGTGTATGTATTGTAGCCCTAAAACAAACCCTCAAAAAAAAAAAAAAGTTGTTCGACTCTATTACAGCTATAGTATTTTATGGATCTAGGCCATGTCTACAATGTTGAGATGAGAAAAGATCGAAAGGATTTAGACCTACATCTAATTTTAAGAAATACACTTTGCGCAGATAGTTTTTTACTTTGACACATGAAAATACAAAAGAAGATCCATTGATTTCATTATATAATAAAATTAACCTTCAATTTTGTGTTTCAAAAGGATTTTTTACATAAATTAGTTCTTTATTTCTGTGACTACAGATTTCCTGACGAACATTCTTTCATTAGACAATACCGTAATGAATCGCGTACTAAAAATTAATTCGTTTAATTGTTTACTTTATAATCCCATCCCTAGATCTAAAAAATTCAACTCTAAGATGATAAAACTTCTCTTCGCACAGATAGTTCTTTAACACATAAACATATTAACTGAAGTCCATTCATTTCATATTTTGATCAAATAAACATTCAAATTTGGTTTTCTAAAGCTACATTCGTTTACAAAAGCTGAGAAGCCGAGTTGAGATAGGCCAAGATCTATATTCATTCATGAATCACGTACTAAAAATTATTTCGTTTTATTTTTCACTGTATAATCCCATTCATTTAACAAAGCTATCGCTCTTTTCGTTTTTAATAGATATGAATGTATCAGCTTCGGGTAATCTCATTTTCGCAAACCTAATTTTATTTTCGTAGCGAAAGAGAAAAAACTTGAAAGGATCATTAGTTAAGTTTAACATACATCTAAATCCAATTCACTAGATTAGTAAACACAAACTTAGACCCGCAGGCCGCGGGTAATGTCTGGCGAACATCCTTTCATTAGACATTACCAAATGGTTACACATTAACAGTGATTAACACATCTCTATACTGAGTCTATTCCTAGGCGCAAGTTTCGCAAAGATAGTTTTATGATTTAACACATAAACATACTAATTATTGTCCATTCATTTCATATTTTAATCAAATTAACATTCAAATTTGTTTTTCTAAAGCATTTTTAATACATTCGTTCGCTGTTCGCTAAATAAAGCTGCGTAGTCGTGTTGAGATAGGCCTATATTCATTCATGAAAAAAAGGTCACGCATGCGCAACACAGAATGAACTCTATAAAAGCCAATTTTTAACTCTAGATTAGTGAAGATTTAGATCTATGTCTACCTCAAGATCTACTTTATACTGTAACACATGAACATACAAAATTAAGTCTATTCATCTCAAATTTTAATCAAATGTAGGTAGGCCTACAAGCAAATGTTTTAATTTGAACAAATGGATATAAGCCTATTAGCTATTCTGATTTGATAGCTTCATTCACACTATTTTTACATTGACACACTCGCTTTACTTATTACATTATTATTTCGTTTAATTGTGACTATATCGACAGTAATGAGCAAATAAAGACCCGCGGGTCGCGGGTAACATATGTCTAGTATATATATATACCATATATATATGCGATTTCTTTTGTATTAGATACTAAAAGTAAGCTTCAAAAACTAAGAATGCACGTTTTATATGGAAAAATTATTTAAAAATTGATTTAATAATCAGTGGTTCATATTAATCATTAGTGGAAACGTAATCAAGCTAGTCTACATTCGTGAACAAGCAAAATATACAGAATACTTACAAGGAAAGAGCCGCAAAATCACTGCTTTATATCTAAATACTGCAAGCTCTAATTTCCTTGTCCTATAAATAACCAAATTAATTAATTACAACAATTTGATTAACTAATTGCTGTTTTTTTATTTGATTCATGTATTGTCATTGAATATGAATTTGTGCAAAATTTCCATTTTCTACTTTTTAGTGCGTTTTAATATATGTGTTGTTGTTGTTTTTTTATTTTTTAAAATTGAGTTTTTGAGTTTTTATGAAGTTGCAGAACAACTGATTTCAATAAGCTAATGTATTTTTTTAGAAGGGAAATCATAAGTGAAAATGGTGATCGAGACAACATTCATCAACGGATCCAATACAAAGTTTTCTTCATAATTGATCAAATACATAGAGGAGTATTTGATATAATCTTTTCATCAACATACAGTTATTTTATTTTAGTCTAGCTATCTTTCAATTCTTATCACCTAATTCTCCACACTCGACTAATCTCCCTTTATCATAGTGCGTTTTTACTTTATATTTTCCTTATAAAAACAAAATTAATAAATAACGACTAATTGACAAACAGACACGTACAACTCTTTTGTTCCCTTGGCAATCAAATCATTGAATAGAAACAATCTGATATAAACTTTGTCACATGTAAATTATGAGAGAGTCTTGTGTGAATGTTCATTTTTTTTTTTGTATAGTTACAATGTTTTGTCTGGTTTGATGCAAAAATTGTATGACAAATTTTCTTACGAACAATAAAGATTATTATTATTATTATTATCAATAATAACTCTGCAAAATTTTAACTTAATTCGAGAATGTTAAGTGGTAGAAATAACAAGTACACAATTTGTAACACACAGACAGACTCTGTAAAAAGTGATTACAGACTTATTTGAACGAATGACAGTTATCAGACATCTTACCATGTATCATACGTATAGCCTCTATTTCCATTTTGTGGGCTTTGTAACGTACCATAAATAAATAAATTCGAAAATTAAAAATATTAAAATTTAAAAGCTGAAAAATATTGAGACATTTTTATTGTCATGAAAATATTTTGCTTTCAATCAGTGCAACTTATTTCTAACTAGAACTACTTCTTATTATATAAGTATACTTTAGGTCAAAATAAATGTGAAAAAGTTAACTTTAGGACAATTATCATCCTTGGAATTTTTCTTTCATGGTCCGTGTTTTTTTTATGTGTTTATAGATCTTAGACTTCATCCACATGCCCAGTGGGTACTAAGCGGTATTGGAGGAAGCTGAAAGCATTGGTTTGGAAATATGATAGTCAAAGGTGCTATATTTTCAGTTGCAGTTTCAATTTATACTTTTATTAATATATCGATGGGCTTTCTCCCCCCCCCCCCTCCTTTTTTTTTTCTTAACACTCACCTTTTAACTGTCTTATAGGTCACAGTAGATTGATTTGTGACTATGAAATAGTAATCCAGTATTTATGGTATAACATTGTTTTTCTTTACGTTGGTTTGGTAACGCTGGCATAAAATAGTTTTAATAAGCACTTGTACTAATTGTCGTTTAAAAATATTTGAAATAAATTCAATATTCTCCCTTGTGCCAAACAACCGCCATGCTTAAAGTGAAAATTGCTCTTACTAATTTACTGAAGTCTTTTTTTTACTTAATCTGTGAGAACATTCATACTATAGGTACAGACAAATACTCTGCTCGCTTTACTAAGAACATTGTTGGTATTAAAACATTGGGATTAGGTAAAACAACATTAACTAACATTTTATAATTATTTTTACTGAATTTTATAGATAGATTATGTGTGGGCATGCATGAATGAGGTTTGTGATGTGATTTTATACGAAGTAAAAGTAATTTAAAATTCTTAAACCGCTAACAGATTGTATATATATCTATATCTATCTATCTATCTATCTATCTATCTATCTATCTATCTATCTATCTATCTATCTATCTATCTATCTATATCTCTCTCTATATAAATATATATATATATAAATATATATATGTATTTTTTTTTAGGGCTGAGATCTGTTTATGGACCTTACAACCCACATCTGTACAATAGAATTACGGATACAGAAGTTTAGTTGAACTCTCACAAAGAGATGAAATTGGTTCAGGGTGAAACTGTCTTACATACAATCATGTATATCTTGAGCATTTAATTTTCTAATGTAAATTCCGTTTCATTTATTTCTTTATTTTGTTTATTTAAAATTAAGACATGTGACAGTAATAAAATAAAATTTATAAATAAATAAAATAAATTTCAAGTATTATTTATTGCTTTTTTATAATGCATTATTTAAGTGAGGGCTGCCCCTCCAGACAATCATGTGTCCTGAAACAATAAGATTCAGATTTTTTAAAAATGTTTTGAGAAAATCATTAATATGTTCACGAGAACACACTTGTTTAAAAAGGTCATCTCTAGCTTGACCTCAAATTTATCTTGGTTTGGGTGTAGGTAGTATAACACAAACCGTCAGCTGACAAAGACTATGAATGGCGATCGTATGACTACAATGTGTGTGCACTTTTGATTTACTGATCTGAATTAGAAATGCTATTTCTTGGGGTCAAACTCTTTCTTTTGTAAATATACATTGGGGGGTAGGGACACATACCTGATATAACATTCCATTCTCCTATATTAAGAAGAAGAATCCGGAAATGGGAGGCAGTACATCTAAACGCTCACAATTACCACCTTTTTTTCTTCGAGAGGAGGGCTGAAATTACACAATTTGTAAAAACATAATTTATTTACAAATATAAAATATATATTTTATTAATCTATATTATAACCAAAGTATGTGGGAGGAGATTGCCCAATACCTGAGAACATGAAGACGTGCTGGTACGAACTTCGCCGAGTGCAAAAGAAACGAAGCTGCGTCAGCCAAGAGAAAGAAAAAGAAAGCTGCACTGTCAGCTAGCCCTAGAACAGATGCATATACATGCACGACTGTGGCAAACTCTGCCGCTCCAGAATTGGCTTGATCAGTCACTTCAGATTATGCCCAATCTCAAGACGTAACCAAAGCCAGTGACTCATCTGGGCGCATCCATTGTCTTCCGAAACAGAAGGAGCCATTTTAAAAGCCCAATGGGCCCTGATTGATTCACTGACTGACATGTCACTAATTCTCCCACTTGCCGTGGACTAAAACTACGAAAATATTAACCAATTACTTTCATGGTGCCTATAACAACTAAGCATCTTTCACAATTGAAATATCGCAGCATTTATAGTTAACAAAAACGATTTTTAGCGGCCCCCGTAAGGGGAAAAAGCCGCTATTAGGTTTGTGCAAAATGTCCGTCTGTCACACTCAGATCTCGAAAACTAGAAGAGATATGAAAAATATTAGTTTACCATTAAATGCGGCTTGAAAAGTTTAGGTGCAACGGCTACTTTTAGTTTTCCAAAAGCAAACCGTTTAATTTATAAAATTATTTATGCAAGCGATTTTTCATAAAATAACACCAGTTCTAAAACAATTACGTATATGTAAGGGAGGCAACGTTACAATATGCTAACAAAGTTTGAGAATCTTTGTGTATTTTCAGTATCACTAAGTCAAATATATTTATAAAATGTATAGGAAATGTTTGCAACAAATATAAATAATAGTTAAAAGTGTTTTTTTCTGGTCAACTAGCTGCTAAAATTAGAAGAAAACATTTCTGTTTGTTTATAAAGGCTAATAATGCACTTTGTATGTAAATATCACGCACATTTTTTAAAATGGACTTTTTATGCAGCAACTTTCCTGCAGTAGCGTAACGTCGCAGCATATGTTGTTGCTAAACCAATTACTTTTGTTTTGTGTCCCCATCCGAATAAAAGAAGCTTATTTATGTGCGTATTGTCTGTTGGTCGGTCTGTCCGTCACGATTAGATTAACAAATAACACTAATGGCTATTGTAAATCTGATTTAACCTTTAATTTTTCATTCAGGAATATTACAATAGTTTTAGTATATATAATATATTGTTTCGGATGTTTTGTAAAAAACAAATCAATGTCAAAGAATATTTGTTTGCTCTTCTAACTTATATTAAATTTCCATGCTTAAACGTTGCAATAAACACATGATCCTTGATACATTGTTCCGGTTTTTTAAAGTAAATAGCATATAAATGCTAAATAAAAATATCTATACTGGTTTATATTTCATTAACTATAAAGTTGTTCCGGATATTGTTTTATAAAAAATAAATTATGTCAACTGATTGTTTGAAATTGCATAATTGACTAATATTACACTTATATTATTTGACAGTGCGTCACTATAGTTTATTTATCAATATTAATTGTTCCGAATTTTTAACTTAAAACAAATTTATGTCAAATAATTTTATTTTTTTCAAAAATATCGACAATACTTTGTTCAGGATTTTAAAATAATAAAGTAATTTTCTAGAAATTATTATTGAAAAATCACTTTTTAGACTTATTTTACAGCTAATTTTTTTGCCGAAACATAATACAAGTTGTTTAATCGGTAAAGAATGTTCCGGATTTTGTTTCAAAAAAGAAATTGACCTACATTACCTTAATTTTCTTACAAATCGTCGCCAAAAATGATCCGAATTTTATATGAAAAATCTAATAACGCTAATAAATGTTGGAAATCCCTCTTCTAATAAATAAAACAAATAATTTTCTCATTTACGAAAATTGGTTGTTCCGGATTTTTTATGAAAAGTATTTTAACTCTATTTATGTAAAATCGCACTTTTCTCTTACATACATTTAACTTTCTAGTTAAAACGTTAGAAAATCTAATTATCGTTAATATTATACTCCGATTTTTTAAGGAAAACAACTTCCTAACACCAAAGTTTGGTTTGAAACTCTCTCCATAAGGGTATGGTACATCTAATTTTCATAACATACTATCCCACAAATTTAATTAACGGTATTTGATTAATCTGGAATTCTTATTTTCTCTCACTATAAATATATAAACATCCGGATAAATCTATTATAGAAACGTAAAACTGATGCGATGTTTCGGAAGGGAAATTAAATTTTAATCAGATTTTTAATAGCTTTTAGTCTTTTTTTTCTCGCTATTAACATGACGGTAGACAGACTGACAGACAAAGCAAAAAATCCTTTTAATCCTTTCATATACGTTGGCGTTTTATATATACATATTTAGTCTAACTAGCCCATCAAATAAAATGCTAAAAGAACTCACTCGGTGCACCAATGTCTATGAACCCTCGAGAAGCTGCTCGTATAGAAGACATTTTGTAGTCTAACTAGGCCGTGTGACGTAATGGAATTTTTTTCCTTTGACGTCATATGGAGTTAATTCTTTAAATGAAATGCTAAAAGAAATCACTCGGTGCACCAATGTCTATGAACCCTCAACAAGCTGCTCGTATAGATCACATTTTTTAGTCTAACTAAGTCGTGTGACGTAGTGGAATTTTTTCCTTTGACGTCACATGGAATACATTCTTTAAATGAAATGCTAAAACAACTCGGTATAGTAATGTTTACTGAACCCCGAAATGTAACTCGCATTTTAAAAAGACATAATAGCTAGATTTATATCTAATCTAGATTTTTTTACACTAGATCTAGATATTTTTTTACACTAGGGCTAGATTTTTACACTAGATCAAGATTTTTTTCTTACACTAGAGCTAGATTTTAAAAATAGATTTAGATTTAAGTTCTAATTGAAATCATTGTAGAATCTAGATATAGAATTTCTTGGTTTAGGTAGATCTACATCCTCATTCTAGTTCCATTTAAATGAAAATGCTCAATACCAAAAGATTATCTAAAATCGCTCTTCTGACATATTGTACATATCCGGTAGTTGTCCTTTCGTAATGTGTAGGTATATTATCAATAAAAGGCTATTAGTTTGTAACCAGTTTGTCCTTAGATTAGGAGCAATGCCTGGTCGTGCGGTTAGCGCGCAGGACTGATTATCTCTACGGTCTCGGTTTCATACCCTGCTCGATGCCATCCTCAGTCGACCAGCGAATATGCGGATCCGACAGGGATCCGTCTCTCACGGGGGCCTTCTCTGAGTTCGTGTGGCAACACAAACTCTCTTTGTAACCTTGTTTATTTGTGATTTAGACCTATCCTTTTTTTGTTGTTGTAAATTCGACTTTTTAAAATTACGAAAATAAAAATTACCCTTTACTTTTTGTGCGTAATTTCCTCTAATTTGATTTAACACACGGCTAGCTTTGTTGGTATAGTATCAGATTTAAGAAGTGGTTCAAATCTCTAATGATAATGTTTTATTTTCATTTATTTTTTTTAAACATGTTTTTCTGTACAATTAAATTTTAGTAATTCGATCTACAAACAGCTGAAACGGAATGTAAAACCTTGACTCTATGATGAGTTTTAACACTTGACTAAGAAATTGATAGTGTTAGTGTTTGAAAACGTCAAAGAGACTTTCAAATAATATTGTTATAAATCTGGTGGTGGCACAGATGGGGGTAGTGATATGTGTGTAGTCAGCGTGTATTAAATCGCCACAGGCCAGCGCTAGACGAGCGGTCAACCGTGACGAGCTACGACGGTCAGCCGAGACGAGTGTCAACATGACGGTTCGGGAAGGATCGGCGTCGTGAACTGAGCTCAGGAGCGTCGGGAGAATGTAGTCATCTGACCACCCAGAATGGTAGAGCGACGTTCTGCCCGGTTCTAGAAGGCCATTAGGGACCCTATATAAAGAGCGGAGGTGTCGCAGTCAAGACGGTTCATGGCACAGATTTATTCAACTATTAAAGTGTTACGTTATTTTGGAGCCCTGAGTTGTCAAGTTCTTTAAGTTGGTGGTGTAAGGTGCAGTTTGCAGAGCCTGGATAGTGAGATTCGTAACAATATAAAGCAGAAAGTAAGGCGTATGTATGTATGTATATATGTCATGAAAAAAAATCTAAACCTTTTGACCAATCTTGAAGAAACTTGGCATAAAATTCCTTGGATATTTTCAGGAAAATCTGCATATGTAAAGAAGCCCTAACACGCTGGACGCATGCAGAAAATCAACTCAGTTACACTACATTCACCCGCCTAAAAATTATAGGAACATAAACATGTAAATAATAGTGAAGGACAACGATATAGGAGGCTTTAGTAGCCTATCCCTACAGAATACTTACAGAGTTACTCTATTGAAAAGCATTGTGTAACTATAAACAAACACGTTATACACTACAAAATTATCAGTCCCTAAGTGTCACATTATACATACAAATATTAGGTTAGACCAGTAGAGAAAGTAGTCTTGGATAAAAAAGGTAACTAGTAACCCTAACTAGAAAAGCTATACACTATAAAATGATCAGTGCTAAGTGTGTCATATTAAGCCTACAGATACTGAGTTAGAACTTGTGATATGGAAAAATAATTAAATAAATGTTAGACCTTATAATTAGGTCTGCTTGTTCTTTTTAGGTTATATCTACCAGGACCAATACTGCCGTCGCTTTGAGTTGGTGACATCGGCGGCTCTCTAACTGGAGACTCAGCCCCTGTATTTACTTCTTCTTGATGTCCATTTTCCCCCTGTTGTACATGTGTGTTAAGAGCAGCCATTAGTTCCATAGTCACATGGTCAGTAGGCACCTGCATCTGTGTGATAGGGTTTGTCTATGGCTCAAGGTGTTCATGTTCCATATGTTGGTTGATACACCTCTGATTCTCCCTCTCTTGGAGCGGGGGCCATATGTCGTAGTGACAATGTTTCTTCTCTTCCATCAGGAAGTCTTACAATGGCATACTGTGGGTTGCATGTGATTAAGTTCACAGCTATTGTACCATCGTCATATTTTGATGTACGGACACCCTTTTTTGCTGGTTGAGCTAACCATGTAAGGAGTGATTTGCCGAAGGTGGACCTGCGATAGAACTTCAATATTCTCTCGTGCGGTGTCTCGTTTGTAGCGGTACAGAGCAGAGAACGAAGAGAGTGCAGGGCTTGGTTTAACGCCTGCTCCCATTTGGAAACCGGGAGTCGAGTTTTTAAGGCCAGAGTTATAGCTTTCAATAATGAGCCATTTAGCCTTTCTACTTTTAGAGTTCCCTCTGGGATTATAAGGGGTCGGCCTGCTTGTGGCCACCCCTCTCTCGTATAAAAATTCCTGCACCTCTCTTGACATGAATGAGGTACCTCTATCAGAGTGTACATAGTCAGGCATTCCGAATAGTCCAAATAAATTATCTAGACATCTGATTACTCTTGAAGCCGACATATCAGAACAGGCGTATGCAAACGGGAATCTTGAAAATTCGTCAACTATGGTTAGCAGGTATGTGTTCCCAGATGTAGAAGGGAGCAGTCCTTTGAAGTCCATACTTAGTCACTGGAAAGGCTACATCGCCTTAATTAAAGTTCCATTAGAATTACTGAAATATCTGGGTTTTACTTCGGCACAGATTCTGCACTGGTTGACAACCAGTCAGACATCTTCACAAGAGAAAGGTAAGTTTTTCGCTCGCACTAAATGCCATAGTCTTGTTACTCCCGGATGACACAGAGAGTCATGGAGCAGTTTCAATTCATTTCGACTCAAAGCTGACACACACCCGTTTCTAGAAAACGTATCAGCCGCTACATTGTGTTTGCCTGGTCTATACAAGACATCGTAGTGGAAACAGCTCAGTTCCAGTCTCCACCTTTGAATTTTCTCATTCTTTATTTTCCCTTTGCTCTGTTTGTCGTACATGAAGGCCACAGAGGGTTGATCCGTGACAAGGGTAAAGCGATTTCCTACTAAGTAGTGGTGCCATTTCCTTAAAGATTCTACAATGGCGTAGGCTTCTTTTTCTATTGCTGAGTGCCGCCTTTTACTTTCAGAGAGCGTTCTTGAAAAGAACGCCACGGGGCGGCCATCCTGGTTGAGAGTGGCAGCTATTGCAACATCCGAAGCGTCTGTTTCAACCGTCAGAGGTCGAGTATAGTCGATGGTGAAGATGGCAGCTTTCTCCAGCTCCTGCTTTAATTCGTTAAGGGCTGTCTTTACTGTTTCTGAAAGAGGGAACGACGTGTTAGTTGCCAAAACATTTATTTTGTTAGAAAAATTTGGGATCCACTGTGAGTTGTACGCCAACATGCCCACGATCCGTTTTTGTGAGCGCATATCATGAGGAGGAGAAAGGTTTCTTAAAGCCTGGAATCTTTCAGGGTCTGGCTTGAGTAGGCCTTTAGAAATTTCGTATCCCAATAGGCAAACTTTGTCAGTGGCTATCGTACTTTTGTCTTCATTAAATATGTTTCCATACTTTCTAGAAGCATCTAGAAATCTTTGCATATTCTCATCGTGTGACTCTTTATCATGACCACATACCGTTACATTGCCTACGTATGCAAAGGTGTCCTGCAACTTTTCATTCTCAATAATTTGATTTATTGTACTCTGAAAGCATGCAACTCCATTGGTAACACTAAATGGGATGCGGCAGAGCTGGTAGAGTTTGACACATGCCTCAAATGCAGTAAACGGCCTTTCCTCAGTCTTAATTGGTATTTGATGGTAGGCACTTTTGAGGTCTAGAGTACTAAAAACGGAATAGTTGGATATCTGTTCTACCAGTTCATCGACTCGGGGCATTGGGTAAGCATCTAGTAAGGTGAAGCGATTTATTGTTTGACTGTAATCAATGACCATCCTTCTTTTATGTCTCTCGTTTGTTGTCACAAGCACCTGTGCTCTCCAGGGAGACTTTGAAGGTTCAATGATTTTGTCCGAGAGGAGTTTTCTAACTTCAGAGTCAATAAATTTCTTATCACCTATTGAGTGCTTTCGGGACTTAGTAGGCACCGGTCTGCAGTCAGAAGCTAGATTACTGAAAAGGCTAGGAGTTTCGACTCGTGCTGCTTTAAGACCACATATGTGTAGAGGATTGCGTTTTCCTCTGTACAATATGGTCAATTCCTTCTGAAGACTTATTAATTCTACACCAAGGATTACATCCGAGCACAATCCAGCAAGTATAGAAAGTTTGACCTTTTCGTAGTGTTCTCCCTTGTACTGGACATCGGCAAAAGTATGTCCTAATGTCTTTTCAGAAAGATGTGTAGTGGCCATGAATATTCTGTTTGTAGACGGGCGTACTGGCCATTTATTTCTCTTGACGATGGCTTCTGATATGTAGCTTTCACAGCTGCCAGTGTCTATAAGAGCTTGCAACAACAACCCGTTGACGTTCACTTGGGCCGTAGACTGTCTAAGCTCAGAGAAATGCGTTGATGACAAGGTAGTTGGAGTTATCACACTGGTCAGTGATATTGTGTTGGCAGCTTTGGTGGCTGTTGTTTTACTTGATTTACAAACAGTCTGGAAGTGTCCCTTCTTACCGCACTGATGACATAATGCATTTCGAGCAGGGCATTCAGTCCTAGAGTGTCTCCTCCTACCACAGCAGTAGCATAGCGACTTAATGGCATTCCATTCCTGGTCTTCATTAGAAATGTATGTTTCTAGATGGGAGTTAGTTGGCGTTTTCATTGCCCCACAAGAGATTTCGTTCGTTGAATTGTAAGCCTGAGCATGCGTTGTGGCTGTTTCTAACACTCTAGCTTCGTCAAAAGCGCTTTGTAGAGTAAGAGATGTCTTTTCCAGTAACCTCTGTCTAACAGTGTTGGATGCCAGACCAGTTATGAAGGCGTCTCTAATGCAAATGTCTCTGTGCAGTTCTGCCGTTACTTCTTTAAAGTCACAGTCCCGGGCCAGGCTTCGCAACTTTAGTATAAAGGACTCTACCGTTTGGCCCGGCTGCTGTTTACATGTAGAAACCAAATGTCTAGCAAAAATGTCATTCTTTACCTTAATATAAGTTGTCTTGAGTGTGTCTATGGCCATCGAATAGGACGATACATCACTGATGAGCATATAAACCGTAGCAGCAGATACGTGATTCTTCAACAACTTTAGTTTAAAGTCTTTGTTAATGTCCTTGATGGACGAAAGAAAATTCTGAATGTGTCCTACCAGTGAGTCCATTTTTCGGAGGCCAGAGGAGCATTAGGATCAATGTCCAACTCTTTCGGTCTGAGTAATTTATCCATTGTAGATTAAGGAATCCAACACTAATCCAGATACATAATTTTGTCGAATAAATTGTAATGAAACAACAAATACTAGTATACCAATAAGGAATGGCTTTATTCAACAAAATTAGACTACAGTAAACAGTGAATGAAACCAGCACGTCTCGCATAACACTGATGCAGTCTATATATGCACACACACACTGGACATGAAACACGCACTGGGCATGACTTTCTGACACGCTGGACGCATGCAGAAAATCAACTCAGTTACACTACAGTCACGATTTCGCAAAGCAAAAAATCTCGCAATATTGTCATTCGCCAAGGCTAAATCTAATTCCACGTTCTAGTGTTAGCGAACATACTTTTGTACTTTTACACAGGGGTGTAGCTAGGGAGTTGGGGGCCCGGTGAGATTGACCTCTTAGGTGGCTCCTTGTATTTTGACATTAGACATCATGACTTGAGATAATGTACTTAATAAATATATAACCCTACATTCAAATTGGTACAGTAGATCAGTAAAATTAACAAGAAATAATCATTAAGACTCTTTTAATGAATAATACCGTTGTTTATTGACAAAATAATGCACACGTGACAAATCCCAATTCATATCGCTTCACGTCGTGCTTTCTGTTAAGCAAAGGCATCTATAACATCATCTACATCGATACTGTCTAGTATCTGTGATTCCACTGACATTAAAGCCATGCTAAGCCTTTCTTGCGTCTTTGTGCTCCTGTGATTGCTTTTGATTAACTTGAGCTTTGGGAATGATCTCTCACATGACGCAATGGAAGTGGCCTGAGCTAGACGTATTCGAATGGATGGTGCCAGGTTTGAGCACACATCATTACCATATAAAGCCAGCTTCCTCAATATGTTAATTAGTGATTGTGGCACTGGTTTGTTGATGAAAAGTGCTCGTGCATCAATGACATCATCGAATAAGCGATTTGCCTGTATTTTATCAAAAAGGATAAAGTAACACAGTTTTTCATCAGCATGTTATCATCCATAGACTCCAAAAGGTGTTTTTGTTCAAGAAGAAACCCAAAGGCGTCCACATGGTTTTCCAGACTTTGGAATCTGTCCTTCATCTCCATATGAAGTCTGTCCAGCACTTCTGTCACAACAGGTTTGAATTGCATTTCTAATGACAGTACTACATCAGAACTCAACTCCCATTCAAGTCTTTTCTTTCTTCTGGTTGTTTTGATTACAGGAAATCCATAGCATTCACTACCTTCTTTGGTCTTTTGATGGATTGGGTGATCAATTTTGTCAGTTTCTCATCATAAAAGGATTTTAATTTCTTCAGTAGTTTCCCAGCCTTTTGTAGTTTTTCTGAAATAGGTTGATTTGGTGCAGTAGGTTTGATCAGAATTCCAGATAAGCAAAAAATTCATAATTTTCCACTGCATGAAGATTCTGTGCATTGCTCTTAGTGTCCATTCTTTCAGTTGTTGATTTAGAAAGTTTCTTCAACAGCTTGATGGTTTTGTCGAGATACAAAGAAACTGCCGACATAACTTCTTCTCTTGAGGACCACTTTGTATTACTCTCCTTTTTTAAACTCCAGGTTCCAGCTTCTTTCAGTTTGGCACATCTCTGGGGTGAATTGGAAAAAAAAGTAGAAAATTTCATGTACAGTTCCATAAAAAGGTGACTATTGCTGGATCTATCTCAGCAGAATGAAGAGCTGCCAGGTTGAGAGAGTGATTATCACAGTTCAGAAATGTTGTCTTTGGATTTCTGTCTAAGACGGCCACTCATTGTGGCTGCGTTATCATAGGTTTGATTTTTACACAGATCAAAGCCCAGTCCAATGTCTTTAAGAGTTTTTAAAACAAGTTCTTCATAACGTACAAATTTCAAAGTAACCAATAAATGACTCTTTTTATTTAGAAATTATCAACATCCAAGTAATTAGTAATTAGGGATACCTGTTCTTGATGAGAAACATCTGGGGTGGAATCAACGGTACGTGACATTTTGGCGACGCCGTTTTGGCCCCGCCGTTTTTTCGCGAGCCGTTTTGGCGCGAGCCGTTTTGGCGCTGGGGACGTTTTGGCGCGAGATATAATTTTACGATAATTTAATAAGCACGTAGCGTTTATAACGTTTTTATTTCACTCTACCATAATATTGTATGTATAGTATGAATTTTAACACGGTCCAGCGACTTGTGTTTTTTTTTAATAAATATAAAGGTTTTGCTTATTTCATGAATATAGGCCTATAAGTCAGATTGCTGAATGGTAAGGACATGCTATCCCCTCCCCCTGTATTATTTATATGTGAGTTCTGCTAATCGCACCGGATGACATTTTTCGATTTCTTTCCAAAAGACATTTTTTTTTATTGGACATTAGTGTAATACTTTCATGTAAAAAACAACATGTTAACATCTAAAGCTCAATGACGACAATAACTCCACACATAGTAATGATCAAGACATGGAATGTTTTCAGTACAAACTCTGGCGTGAATTCATCAATGTAAGCAAACACTAAGGGTGACAATAGATAGAAACAAATTCATGACACTGAGATACTTTGAAAAGATATATTTTAAGAAACTGGATAGGGGTGATTTGGGTGACACAACTCGCATTGACGCAGATATAGTTGAAAACGAATGAAGACAAGATCAGCACCGAGCACTGGTCGTTGGTGTCATGCATCTAGCGATCATCTCCTTGGGACTGGTCATTACCTGTGACACCTATCCCACCCCCTCTCTTCTGGGCAAATTTCACTCCTTGTATATACTCTTTCCTCCACCCTTTCCACTCTCACGCGTAAGACGATAATCTGTTTCTAGCACTATACTTGACATCCCTAGGTGCGAATTTATAATCCTTAATCTTAAATTCCGAGCGCGGCCCAAGGTCTACCTCTCTCTTTCAATCTCTTCGCCCCTACGTCTTTATAAGCTCGAGTAGTTTGGACAATTCATTTTTCCAGCACGCTGACAGACTAGAAAAACTTTCGCCGTTTCATTCTATTATATTTTTAACTGAAAACCTGTGGCATTCTATATAAACAATAGAAAAAGGATGGAAAAGACAACATTTTGTATGGAGGATATCTCTAAGTTTAGTTAAGACCACTCTAAGTATGAAGTATGGATGGCAGCCTGGTGTTGTGTAATATTGAGATATAACAATAATTACATAACAAACTTAAATACCAAAAAGAGCGGACAAAAATATTTCTTCTTCTGTACGTGAAAAATATGTCTTAACACAAACACTCATGCAAAACATAAATATTGTAATAACTTGAGTGAGGCAACTCAACGAGACATAGACGTTTATTCACACGACATCACAGGTACACAAAACAACATCTATCTTAGGCACAATCTCTCCATATTGGCTCTTTAGTTGAGCGCAAATCGTTCTCCTCTTCTAATGTTCACATCCTTTCCAGTCTAGTTCATCACAGTGCGCACCCATTAGCTTAGATGGCGGTGCGAATGGCAAAGTTATAACAATATGCATAATAATACAATGAACGTGCATAATGTATTTCGCACCAAAACGTCCCTTGCGCCAAAACGACCTTCGAGCCAAAAAACGGCGGCGCCAAAACGTCCTGCTTCGGGAATCAAGCATCAGAGGAAAGTAACAAACTTGCTTGACTTTCCCAACAATTGATTCCCTAACTTTATTGCCCATCAAGTCAATGAACTCATTTTGAATTTCTGGTGACAAATAATGTGTCTTCCCATATTTGATTCTATGTAAGTGGTGTTTCGTAACTTCATCACATTCTGCAAGAAATTTCAAAGATACTATCAAGTTCCCAGGATTAGGTGAATTCAGTTTTTCGTTGTGACCACGTAAGCTTGAGTTTGGTTTTGCTAAGTACTTAATAGCTGCTGCTACACGCTTCAGAATCTCTCTCCAATACTGCTAATTTTCAAAATGTTCGCATGAAAAATATGTGACAGTTCATCTAGTTCTGTCTTAAGCTTTTCTTCTTCTAACTTCCACTTCAAAAATATGTGTCTGTGGTGGACTCCTTCTTCATGTTCTTTCAGTCTCTGAGGTTTCTTACATTTGGCGAAACCAACTCCTGGTTTGCTCAATGCACTAGATGTCTTTTCTGATGCCTTAGAAAAAAATACGCTTGCAAAAAAAGAAAAAGACATCCCAATTTTTAAGAGAAGAGCAGCCAAGATCGATTGCAACTTCCTCCTTTTGGAAGCTTTCTAGTAAACTATGTCAAACTATTTGATTTTTTTGGGGTAAAACTCTACCTTTCTATATTGTTTTGGAAAAATATGCTACCCTTTAACACAATCTTTCCTCGCAGTTCCTCAGATAAAATTCCAGGCTGGATATATCCAAAGTCTTTGTACTTAGCTACAGCTTCTTCTACTTCAGGAGATAGTGATTTTTGAAGACCATCACTTGACTCATAATCACTTACTTCAGATGTTTTCTCTGACTGTGGAGTTTCTTCAGCACTACTTCTCTCATCAAGAGACATTTTCACTTCTTCGATTGCTGTATCTTTGTATGAATCATCTGAATAGTGATACTTTTCTTCCACACGTTCGTGTTTTCAGTGCTCTTATCAGGTTTCTTATTTAAACGATGAGGATGATGAAATAAATCAAGTGACTTCCTGACCCGGTTACTTCCTGGGAGTAACACGGCACTAGTCAGCGCTATGGAATTTGATCCTTGAAATTAAGAGTAACACCGCACAGAAAGTGTTAATAATCTGATCACTAACTTGTATAACAACGTGAAAAGCAAGATTACATGGCAGTGACGTATTATTTAATTTATTTTTTAAAAAATTTCGGACACTCATTTGGTGACCCCTCAAGTGGGGGCCCGGGGATCTTCAAATTCTCCCCCCCCCCTCTTCCTCCCACCCTAGCTATGCTACTGCTTTTACATATGAACCTACAAAATGGTGTCTATTCATTTTATTATGTAATGAAAATTAACCTTCAAATTTGTGTTTCTAACACATTTTTACATTAATTCGTTCGCTATAAATGAGAATAGCATAGACGTATATATTATACTAGTCATATGTTACCCGCAGCCCGCGGGTCTTAATTTGCGTATCACTTTCGATGTAGTCAATGAAAGTGTTTTGTAAACAATTAAACGAAATAATAATGTTAATAAGTAAGCAATATATTTTTAATTTTTATGTATAAAGTGTAAATTAATAAGTAGATCTAGACTGTATTAGTCAAAAGCCAACATCTGTTTTTAATTTTAGTTCGAGCCGAAAGTTCATGACCTCAAAACGCGTTGCCTTGTGAATAATGCAGGCGTGTAGGTGACAAAAGCAATAAAATATATTTTATAATCAAATCGAACGCGTGAATGCAACTTTATATAACTTTGTTAATTTAATTTTATGTTGCTCTAGATTTAGAATCTAAACAATTTGAATGCCACAGTGGTCTAGTCAATAAATAAAAACGTTGAGCCTATTATAGTAAAAGACTATAAACACTATGATGTGAGCTTGTGTCGACCTAGGTGTAATGTGTTGACCTAGATACATTAGCCGTGTTTCTTATCTTATATAATACAGACGTTACTTCAAAAAAGAAGATGATTACGTCCTACGCGTCATGCATCATTTCGTAGCAAAGTTGCTAAGATGTCTAAATGCGCATAAGTAAATCTTAAAGAAAAATGTAAATTGAAAATAAAGACTAAAAATTAAACCGAATCGGTAACTGTAGGATTAAATGCTTAAAAAAACACATTGGAAAGTAAATTGTATTATGTAAGTAGTTTATTAGTTTTATAATATGCCTTTATAATGGGCGATATTATGACCTCTGGCGTTCATTTCATTTGTATCACTACGCGATATAATGATGCCGCAAGTTACGGAAAAGTATGTCAAGACGTTTAAAGCTATTAACATTTAGAGAGAACGATTTTATGTAAAAAAGGTTTTGTAACCACAAATTTGAAGGTTAATGTGCATCAAATAATGAAATGAATAGACACATATTTGTATTTTCATGTGTAAAATAACAAAATAATGTTTTCATGAATCAGAGCTAATTCAGATCTAGATATTTTCATCTCTGCTGTGCATGCGTGACCTCTCGGTCTTCTCTCATCATTTAGACACAGTATGTAAATATGGCCTAGATTTATAAGATACAATACTTTTATAGAGTTGGGCAACTTTTTTTTTTGAGGGTCTTAAGTTTTTTTTAGGGCTACAATACATACACTACGGTCTAAGTTAGTACCCAAGGAACATTTCTGTCAAGTTTGATCAAGATCGGTGAAACGGTTTTGATTTCTATACGGGGACATACATACGCCTCACATTCTACTTTATATATTAGATCTAGACTGGAAACCAGAAACAAATTCTTATCCGCGATTGATCAATTCACAGACCTATATATACAGATTTTTATGAACGTAACTCTTTTTCAAGCTCTAATGCAGCGGTTCTCAACCTTTTAAGCTCGGCGACCCCTTTTTTTACAATCCCCCACTCTGACGCGACCCCCCCCCCCACACACACACGCATACAGCAATAGAAGGGTAGACAATAGCAATCCATATTTTCGATGGCTTAGGCGACCCCTGACAAATCGTCAATCGACCCCCAAGGGGGTCGCGACCCACAGGTTGAGAACCCCTGCTCTAATGGAAGTCAGCCCAACAGTGGCGTCACTAGGGGGGTGCGGTCCGCACCGGGTGACACCCATTAGGGGGTGACAATCTAAAGGAAAAAAAACTGAATATTGGCAAAAACTAGAAAATAACAGCCCGAACGGAAAAATTGAATATCGGCAAAAACTAGCAGATTAAAAAATAAATAAACCTCTAGATGTCTAGGCATATCTTCTGTACTAATTTAGATCTATACATTTTATTTAGGGCCTTATAGTATCTATACATATAATTATCTTCATGGCTCAAGAGTTTGGACACGCAAGACGCGGCGTTCCAGTACCACCTCATCGTGGTCGCCGCGTGAACACTCCGCTCTCCTGGAGTGGCCAAGGGTACTGGTTGCTTGCCGCTGATGAATGAGCAGCCGGCAAGTGTAAAAGGAACTCAAAGGGGTTATGTCAGCCCCCCCCCCCCCCTGTTGGGCCCCGGGGCAATGGTGAGTAAGAGACCTAACGGGATCTCCGAAAAGCGGATAGCGCTGGACACCAACTCGAGGGTTGGTCGGGTTCTCCTGGGACTCGGCTGATTCGCGGGTCTCTCTATGGGCAAAGACTGGACTGACTGGCGTGGCCTTAGCGGGCTGCGTCGGGCGGACTGGTCGGCGTCCACGAGCTAGGCTCTAACTAGCCCGTTCCCTGGCGCGCTAGTGGAGGAATTCGCCGCGACAAATGGTAACTCTGGGACACTGGGAATGTCGAGAAACGCGCGCCGCCCCACTCCTGCCTTGCAGGAAACATATATGCCAAACTGTGGTGGTGATTGCTTGGGCAGGTTTCTGCCTTGCCCTTAATGGCTACACTAGTATAGGCCATGCACGCTGTTTCATTAGAGCAATAACTAAGGCCGCCAACGGCCTTAACTATGATAGACACAGACACGGAAAAAAGCGGGCACGAGCAGACCCGAACAGGCTCCGTGCGCCAGGTAGTGGGCGTCAGGCCCGGGCACGAAAAGTCCACTACTAGTCGCCCCGCGACCTCGATGAGGGGGAATTTGTCAGGTCTTGAAAAATTAGCTGAAATTCCTCCACCAAAGCCCTCTTCTCAACGAACACTGCATTCGTACCTCCTTCGGATATCCGATTCGAACAAGGTTGATGGAAGTCTGTCACAACCTCCTGCCGACTCAGCTACACGGCAGGAAAATATGACTGGAAGCGAAATAGTGACAACCCAAACTGACACTAGTGGGATCCAACCCACCCGAGGGACTAAGCCCATAAACACTAGGTCCCTCCTGATCTTGCAAATTAACATCTGTGGGGTAATACCCAAGGTGTTAGAGCTCTCAAAACTCCTCCACGAGAGGGCAATAGACGTGGCTTTATTACAAGAGACACTAACTGGCAAACGCAATGCCAGTATCACCGGTTGTACTGCATTTAAGTGCAAGTGCACAGACTGCCGGGGACTCATTACCTACGTACGCAACAACCTGGTTGCTACACAAATCCCCGGTCCACGAGTGCATGGGCGTACCGACGCCATCACACTTAAATACATAAACTCGGGCGTAAACTTACGGTAACTAATCTGTACAACCCCCCCCCCCAGCACAAAATTAGTCTCGAATATGACTGTACTAATATCAATACTCACAACGTCATCGCAGGAGACTTTAATGCTAAGTCTCAACAGTGGGGCTATGATTCAACCGACTCGTCGGGACATAAAATCCGTGAACTCCTTAATAATTCTAAATTGTTCTGTCTGCAAAATAAACATACTCCCCCAACCTTATACCATACTGGAAATAGCAGCCGATCTAGACCTGACCTCATCTTAATTACAGCCAATTTAGAATCTCACACACAATTCCAAGTCCTGGACGACATTGGGAGCGACCATAGATCCATATTGGTCCCAATTGCCCTCTCAGAGGCCAGTGTTGTAACCCCAAAAATTCCGCGGAAGTGGAGTTACACCAAAGTGAACTGGCCAGCGTACGAGGCAGCAGTCGACGCTGCCCTAATGAATATAGCAGTGGAGGAGAGGGACGTCGATACCATATACGGCGAATTAACAGCAGCTATGTTGGGTGCGGCCAAGAGGTTTGTCCCGCGGACTTCTCCCGGCGTAAGGCAGAAACGCGTGTGGTCTGAGGAATTGAATAAGCTGGCCCCGAGACGTAAGCGAGCCCGGAGGCTTGCTGAACGGAAGGGTACCCCTGAAATCCGGCGGGAGTACAGTCGGACCATTGGAACGCTGCCTGCGCAGGGATGGATCTTCGGGTCTCCTCGAAAGCCTGGCGACTTCTGTGAAACCTAGAGGCCAAAGACACAGCGCGAACGGCTGCCCCTCAATTGTCACCCAGAGGGCCCGTCTCTACGGTAACCAAAATGGCAGGCTTGTTGAATCGAAATTTTGCTAAAATTAGCAAGCCCGAAAAGAAGTCAGCCACATCCAAAGCCCTCAACAAAGAACGTAAAAGACTCGAGAGGGAGCCAGATGAGCCTGAAAGCCAAGCAACGTGCTGAGCTGGACAGAACAATAGCTAAGTGTAAAAACCGAAAAGCTCCGGGGCCAGACAAGGTTACCCCCGAGATGGTAAAACACCTTGGGGGCATTGCAAGAGGTAAACTCTTGGAGTTTATGAATCGAACCTGGGCAGAGTCCAGATTGCCTGGGGCCTGGAAGAGTGCTATCATTGTGCCAGTCCTTAAGAAGGGAAAAGACGCGACTAACGTGGAGTCCTACAGACCCATTTCACTAACCTCAACACTTGGCAAAGTTGCTGAGCGAATGGTTAACGAGCGGCTGGTTTGGTCCTTTGAGAGTGCCGGTATCCTGGCGCCAGAGCAGGCCGGCTTTAGGGCAGGCTTGAGCCCGATCGACCAGATCACAACATTCGCACAGGAGGTGGCCGACGGGTTCCAGAGGTCCGAAAGCACATATTATGCAGTGTTCATAGACCTAAAACAGGCTTACGACCGTGTGTGGAAGCAAGGCCTCTATCTAAAGTTAAGAGCCATGGGTTGCGGGGCAAGATATACAATTGGATACAATCCTTTCTGTCTGGGAGGAGCACACGTACAAAATACCAGCACTCCCTTAGCAAGCCAAAACAACAACTCAATGGCCTGCCTCAGGGCTCCGCCCTGTCCTGTACACTTTTCATGGCCTTTCTGAACGATTTGCCCAGCTCACTACGGTCCAAAAAACTGCTATATGCTGATGATATTGTCCTCTGGTCAACCGGGAAGAAAGTCGACCAAATTCAGGCGGCACTTCAAGCGGACCTCCATACCATCTCCTCGTATTGCGACAAATGGCAGATTTTGATAAACATTGCCAAAACGACCTGGTTCTTGTTCAGCCTAGGGATCGACATTCTAAAGGCTCCATTCGAGCTTCAACTAAGTGGGCTGCGACTCCAACGTGAAAACACGCCAAAATATCTTGGGGTGACCCTGGATAGAAAGCTGACAATGCTCCAGCACGTCCAGGATGTTGAAAGAAAAGCCTCGGAGAAGTTAGCGTTATTAAGAAAGCTGGCCAGCACAAAGTGGGGTGCCAAAGCTGACATGCTACGCACATTGTACTTAGGGACAGTCAGATCACAAATTTAATACAGCTATACAGTTCAAGTATACGCTAGTAAAACTGCCCTCGAATCACTCAACCGAGTACAAGCACAGGCCTTACGGTTCATTAGTGGCACCTTTCGGACAAGCCCAACAAACGCTGCTGAAATTTTTACAAACGTGGCACCCCTACATCTTAGGAGGGAGAGGGCAGTACTCACGGCTACGAGCGCTACAAAAGGGGCGACTCTAGGCTACCCACCTCTATAGTAGTGCGACAGTGGAGAGAGAGGGACCGCATCAAAATGCGATCGTTCCTCCACATAGCGGCCAATTTGTCTAAAACAGCTAGGCTCTCCACTGATAGAATACCTATTAGGAGAATTAGTACGTGGAGGAGATTGCCGGCCCCACAAATAAACCTGTCCCTGTTAGGGCAAGAGGGAGCCACCAAGAGGTGATTAACACCTGCCATTCTACAAAACTTGGCATCCATAACCATAAAATCCTACCCATCAGATGCCATTTTCTGCTATACCGATGGGTCGGTAATGAAAGACCCCGACAGATCGGGGTATGGGGCCCTTATAGTCTACCCCGACCGGACTGAACAAGATAGGCTCTCTGGTCCATGCGGCTATGCCGCATGCTCCATGGACGCCGAACTCACAGCGATAACTCGGGCGTTCGAGGCCATTAGGGCCCAAATGCTCCAACGCGAGACTAGCGCCACTACGGTGGTGCTGGTCACTTTCAGTGAAGTCCAGCAGGGCGTCGGCGCCGTAGGCGCCATTATCCCGTTGATGGTTAGAAAGGCTTTTATCCAACCACCAGGCCTGGACATGGGGCTCTTCACCCCTGTCCTGTCTGAGGGCACCCAACGGTAAGCGGCCATATCGGTTGACTGGGCAGAACCGGGCCGTGCCGTGTACACAGCGCACCGTCCCAGGTCCTGGATCCACTCGCTATAAGTGGCCGAGAACAGTGCTGTCTGCGGGGAGCTTGTCTCATATTCCTATACTGTAACCGCCACTATTCCTTGCAAGGACCGCCACTCCAGCTAACGGGACACTGATGACGGCCCCCATGTGGAACGGCGTGGCGGACTTTTTGGACTGGGTTCCGGACGTTCTTTCCATCCCAACCCCGAGTGAGAGAAAAAAAACAAAACCTCACTCAGGGAAGCCCGGCCGGGCCTGGTTCGCTACACGTACTTAGCCTATCTAGTCTCCACCCACTAGAAGTTTACACCGGAGGGCCACGCTGAGGCGACGGGTAGCTGGAATTCCTCCGGGGTGCTGGTCACCGATTTTCGCTCCAGTCTCCAAGCTATGGGTGGCGGCGGGGGAGGGTCGCCCGTAATAGAAGAGGCAATCGGCGCCGCAGATAACATCCGCCGAGCTATTGGAGCTGTCGTTTTAATGCAGTGGGCGCCTTCACATTGCGGCGTGAGGGGCAATGAAACGGCAGAAGCGCCCGTAAGGGAGGGTGCTTTGGCAGCTACACACCTCGAAGCACCAAGCACGTACTTACAAGCAACGGCACAAATCCGAGCACTCATTCATGAGAAGTGGTTAAAGCCCTGGGAGGAATCCGACAGAGCACGTGGTGTCTGGCAGCGCATGCGTCACCCAGATCGCGACTATCCATGGTAGCGACTGAGGAGGTCAGAGCAGTCAATTATTGCGCAGTGCAGAACGGAACACTGTCCTATTGGGGCATATTTTGCCCGGTTCCGCACGAGCTTTGACTCCCGATGCCGTCACTGTGGAGAGAGCGTCGAAACTGTGTCGCATGTCTTGTACGGGTGTCCCCAGCTCCGCGAGCTAAGGGGGGACCTGTCTGTGCAGTCACTCGACTTGTATGGTAGCTATGAGGCACTACGCCGAACGGCTAAGTTTCTTGCCATAGCACTACGGGAGGACTAGTCCTTCCTGCTCTGATTTTTCAATAGGAGTTCATCTCAGGACACGCAAGAAGAAGTGAAGGAAAGATCACTCTTTTATTTCTGCAAATCGGACGAACTAGAGTTACCCTACGAAAAAAAAGAAGGAGGGGGAGGACAAGTAGTATTCACTCGTCACAAAATAGCAGGGCCGGACCGATGTAACCAAGAAAGAGCACTCTTTTTTTTTTTGTATTTTTACCTAACGTAAATTTAGCGTCGAAAAAAGGGGGCGGAGAACAAGTAATCTACTCTGTAGTAACGATCGAGGCAACATAAAGCACGGCTTTAAAAAAAAAGAGGAAGGGATCTTCTATCTATATATATATTTCTCTTCATGGCTCAAGTGTTTGGACACGCAAGAAGTAAAGGAAAGATCACTCTTTTATTTCTGCAAGTCAAACGGACTAGACTAGGGATACGGATTATAAGTGAAAATTAAGAGTTTATATTAGAAAATACTTTTTTTTTTGTTAAGTTTACTGATGTACTGAACCAATTTGATTTTGGGCTTATATATTTTTGCGTACATTATCTCATGTCATATGTCGAATGTCAAAATGCAAGGGGCCCCCAAAGAGGTCAATCCCCCGGACCGCCAAAATCCTAGTTACGCCCCTGCACTGTGACATGAAGTGAGTTAATAGTCATTTGACTATCTCATGCCTTATTCACGAAGAAATTATTGGTCTGCAACTGACCATGGGGTGAAAACCTCACTTACCTTTTGGACTCCTGAGAGTAAGGAGATGTATGTATGTATTGTGTAAGAGATACGGAGATGTAATATAAATGGATTCTAAGTGATGTATTTCCATGCCAAGTTATTATGCACTATTTTATTACGATTATTAAACGTTTTGTCTGCTGAGACGATGCTTGCTTCTAAATATATGTGTTGTGGTCAAATTACTCAGTGAACATAGTGGCACTATGTAACAACAAAATTGATCAGGATAAAGTTATTTAATGTTTGCACAAAGAACATTTTAACAAGCCAGAAGAAGCCCTAATGCTATACAAATAATCATTCGCGTTATCAGCATATGTCAAAGATATGACAGTTTCGAAACGAACTTATGGACTTGGTGGCATCAGAAGAAAAAGGGAACATTATTGAACCCTAACCCCCCTGGCTACGCCCATGCACAGTAGAGGCCTTAGGGGGTGGCAAGTGGGGCAACCTCCCCAGGCCCCGCGCCTGAGGGTGCCCCGCGATTGGAGATTCCCTTGACACCGTCAGCTTCGAAAACCAGAACAGTTCTCATATAATAGGATTCGTTACTCAATGTCAGGTTCTTGTTTTCTTGTACTTATCAAACTATTATTAGTTATTTCAAATGTGAATATTTATTTAAATTAATATTATTTCAATGTGTGTTATTGTTATTATTTTCTGAACTTGTAATATTTTGGCCCAAGTTCAGCCTGACAAGCACACCATACACATACAGATGTATATAAATTAATAAACTAAGTGTATGATGCTAAATAACAATAAAAATTTATTCCAGTGATATATTTACAAATGAATGATGAATGATAATAATAGTATCAATATCAATAGATATATGTGTAATAACATGTAATCTAAAATGATATACAAATTCTTTGCGACATAAAAATGATCATTATTTGAACAATATCATTACCTTAATATATTCATTAC
The DNA here is from genome assembly GCA_030265305.1 of Biomphalaria pfeifferi. Lineage (NCBI taxonomy): Eukaryota > Metazoa > Mollusca > Gastropoda > Planorbidae > Biomphalaria > Biomphalaria pfeifferi. The sequence continues at coordinate 4,752,538 of JASAOG010000020.1, read as the reverse complement.
AAGTTGTTCAAATAGATTTCCAACACAACAACTGGTAATCTACATAGATCTAGCCTCTAGATCCGATACTGTTCACTGACGACAATTCTAAAAGTTTATAGTTCTAACTATAACATCAGGTCTGACCAAGGCAACCCGCAGTCTGGAATCTTGAACCTCAGACTCATGAAAAACCAACTTGAACACCAGACGACCAACTGAGATTAGTGAGATGAAGACCTCAGTCATGTAGACTGTAGACCTAAAGTTGTACTCTCAATATAGAAAATTGAGACTCGATAAACAGGTCTTGACACCAAGACTTTACACTGAGTCTAACACATAGACTTGACACCAAGCTACGATCAGTACTTAGACTTGACGCTAAAACTTGAAATAGAGTCTTGAACTGAGACTACGACCAAAACTTAGACTTGTTGTTAAAACCCTATAGAAGATAAAAGAAAGGATTCTTCTAATCATCTAGATCTAGTCTAATTTTAGACTTACAAATACGAACGAATTCAAATAGAAAAACTATACAATGAAAAATAAAACTCACCCTAAACAGGGGTCAAGATAATCCAACAAGAAAATGTACAAGGCAAATGTTAAGGCTATCCAGTAACAATAACTAAGGAGAAATTCAATAGCTCTCAAGACACGTCTATCTGTACCAACGTACAAAACAATGGATAGACTGTACTAGACGATAAATGACGCAAACCACACACACCTAACTCTACGTCACTAGAAGTTGTGACAAGCAACAAAAGCTCAGTCCCCTAGTCTACAAAGTAAAATATTAATAGTGTAATGACGTCATCAATATAGTGATCAACGCCGCACTATCAATTAGAGAAATAATTCTACTATACAGTTACATAGATAACTGCGACACTCAATATCTTTGGAAATCTTTCTAAGCATCTTTATAATACCAAAGACTATTTCTATGTAAGCTCTTAAGATGACATAAACTTCAGCAGCACGAGGTTTCTGTAAATCCCGTTAAGTGTGTGACTTTGTGGCTGGATTTAGTTCTGAGAATGTCAAATGGTAGCACAACGAATAACGTGAGGCAAGAAAAAATTAGAAAAGTAAAACTGCAGTAGCGCGCAGTCTTAACAAAAATTCTAGCGATTGTACAGTACCTTTAAGAAAACAACACCGCATATCGTGGGAGAACAGCTAGAGAAATAAACGAACAATAGTGATAGCCGAAGTCGACCCAACCATGCAAGTGCATCTTCGAAGAATTAAGAACGCCGAGGCTCACGGCCATTACATCGAGCATTTATGGCATCAGAAGTAAAAGGAAACATACTTGATAAAATCAAACTTGCAAAATATTTTCCCGTCATTCTTGACTGTACACCTGATGCTAGCCACAAACAGCTGATGTCCCTTATATTGAGTTTTTTGGACGTATCCTGATGTTGACAACTTAACAGGAAAGGGTTTGTCATGGCTCTTCTTGCTGCGCTGGTGAACGTTGGTCAGGACATCGCCAATTGTCGTGTCCAGGGATACAAATACAATGGTGTAAACTTGAAGGGAAAGCACCAAGGAGTCCAAGCGCACATTATTCGCAGCAACAATCGATCTTTTGCGCTCTTCTTGCGGCGGCCAAAATCTTAACCTTCAGAGTGTTTAGCAGAAACATTATTATGTAGTTTGTTGATTGTTCATGAACAAATGTCTTAATCCTTACTTACGTTGTTTAAACTTTAAGGCAAAATCTTTCATGAAGTACATTATGTAATGTAGTCAAACGGACAATAGTACAGTACATACGTAAGGTACTATGTTTTGTAACAAAAATAAGACCTACAGCATTAGAGGCGGACGAGACGTGATGTGATGTGGTATGTATATATAGCCTACACTTACGGCTTAGGGCCCCCGCATATGATAATCGCTCAGGGCATTGAGCACTGCTAATGCCCCGTCTGCCCATTTCTCCAGAGTAATCTATCGAAGTCAGACAGACAAATACAAAGCAGGACTAACACAGTAGGTCTACACACGTAAGTATCTTCTTTCCATAAATTGTGAGAAGTCACCTTCCAGGAGCTTCTTGTAAATGAGGAGGCCACGGAAAATATGTTATAAGTTATAAAATGGTTTTATTTTAATAATTTACACCTAGGATCAGAGTGGGTTCTATGACAGTGCGTGGCTCACTGCGGTCGCATAGGTTGCAGTGACCTAAGGCCGGCTCTGCAAAGTAGCTACACCGTGGGTCGACTAGCATTTAATATTTAATGTAAAAACACATTGACATTGACAATTAAAAGTAACATCTTTTTAGCGCAAAAAAAATTTCATTGCAATAAATCTTTAAAAAAAAAAAGAACTATTTTATTGTGGTCTAAATTATTTTGTCTAATCATGGAACTAACATTTATACATCTGTACGTTAATGGGTGTTTCCCATTTCTAGTTGGCAGCACTTAATGATGCCAAAATTATTTTTGATACAAAATCTGGATTTGTTTTTGGCCAGGCATTGTCAACAAATAATGTCGCGAAAAATAATTTTTGACGCTCACATTTATGATTGCCGCCTATACATACATATAGACTTTAGACGGAGACTAGATGTATATATATTTACTTTAATATAGATCTAAAATGAATAGTTTTCATTCTAGATATAAATCTTTATACTCATCATGTGTAACTTTATTCATAATTTCCATCTGCACATCATCAGATGCGGTCTTTGAGTGGTTTTTCGATAATCATAATGATAATCAACATCATGATACTGTAGATTACAATAACAATATGAATATTAATGAAAAAAATCGTGCGTCAAAAGAAAAAGACAGCGACAAAGATATCAATATCGAGCTTGCTAATATTCGATTTGAAATTCTATCATCAGAAGAGAAATTTGTAAACAGTGCACTTTCACTTACTGATTTGTCACCTCTTGATGCTTGTTATAACATTGTAAGTATTCTAAGTAGATCAAGATCTAGAGCAGGCATGTCAAACTCATGAAGGTGTATGGGCCGCATAAAAACTTACTATGACCTGAGGGGCCGCAGCCAAACATCAGTTGCAAAACAGCCTGCTAGTTTTATGTAAATTAGAAACAATACAATAGAATACAATAATTAATGTCATACCGGTCCCTTAGTTAGCTAAATTTGTAGTACCATTTGGTAATTAAAAGTTAATATGATTACGCATTATTTTCTTTGTTCTGATGCTTGACATCTTTTATTAATGTCAGGTTGAAGTTTGTTTTTCACTAATACTTTCATCACTGATGACAAATTTTAATGACATCTCGAACGGTGAGGTGCTTTTGTAGCTTTCATTATGGAAAAGAACTGCTCACAGATATAAGTGCTTGCAAACAGCAAGTATTCTGGCTGCAAACTTCCGCAATTCAACGTACCATTCAGGTTAAATAACTGTAAAATTTTGGCACAGCCAATTCTATATATTTGGATTTCAACAAAGAATCTGACTGCTATTCTATCAGCTCTAGTTGCACTTTACCAGCAGCAATTTCAGAATCAAATGAGAATGGAGATACAAACAACAAAAATTCTTGCTCATACGGCACGAAGTCATGAAAACGGTCATTGAAAGCATAGAATCTACTAACGATTCCAGGTCTAAGGCATATTTACCAAATGTTGTAGCCGTGTTTAATCTTTTTAGTTCCTGACACGTTGAGAAGTGAACAAGATTTCCTCTTCATATTTGGTTTATCCACAGTCGTAATGTTGCTTGTAAGCACTTCACTACACGCTGTTGTGACACTTTTGCTTTTACTTTGAAGTTTTAAATTCAAGTCTTACAGGTGACCAGTGAGATCAACTGCCAATGCCAAATCCCGAACCCATTAGTCAGTTTGGAAATGTTCAACAGGTTCACTTTTCATGTTCAGAAGCAATACAATTTCCTCACGCAGTGCAAAAAAACTCTTCAATACTTTATGACAGTAGAGCCAGCGGACTTCTGTGTAGTAGGGAACACAATCAAATTCGTGTCCAATGTCATCCAGAAACATTGAAAATTAGCAATGATTTAAACTATGGGCAAGAATAAAACTGAGAGCGACTGAAACCGGTCTTATGACATGTTGGAGCTGTAATTGCTGTGCGCAGAATGTTTCTTGGTGAATGATGCACTGAAAATGAGCATTAGTCTGTTTTATTTTTGCAAGTAGCTTTGCATCAAAACCATTTCATTTTATGGTTGGTGGGCCATCCGTTGTTAAATTAGCTAGCTTTACCAAAGATAAATTGTACTGCAATGTCACCTCTTCTAATTTCTCAAAACCATCCTTGCTTGTTGTGGTGTTATGCATAGAACAGAGCTCAAGTAGCTTCTTGTGTATCTCAAAATTCCTGTCACAGCTCCTTATGAATATAACCAACTTTATTACACCCGTTACATCAGTTGACTCATGGAGCGCCAAGGAAAATAATTCAAATTCTTTAAATGTTCACACAATCTGACTGACATTTAATTCTATCTGCCACGCTATTTCTATGAATGCTTTCACCTTTTCTGGACAAATTACTTTGGCTTTAAAGACACACGTCTTCATAAAACCACATTCACTAAATGATTTGCTATGGCTTAAGTTTGACAAAATGAAGCTTGCTTTCACTGCAGACTCACTCTCGTTGTTCAGTTTAACAAATACTATTTTTCAATTCAAGTAGCTTGTCATCTCTTATTTCCAGCGTAACAGTTTAACATTATTTTGATTATATTTTAGGTGGCTAAGCAGGCCGCACGCAAGGTGGTCGCGGGCCGCATGCGGCCCCCAAACGCAGCGTTTGACATGCCTGATCTAGAGTCTAAACTCTAGTATAGATCTAGACTTTACGACTCTAGTAATGTCAATTGTTGTATTGCTATATTATAGTATAGATCAGTCTTTGGTAGCTAGAGATCTAGATCTAGAATCTAGATTGCTAGAAATATATAGAATATAGACTACTTAATATATTCTAGACTATATCTATTTATAGATCTATGGTAGATTCTTATAACTGAACAATGACTTTCGGGAACTAGGTCAAATTTTTATATTATTTTTTTATTTGGTGAAGGTTTAACTTAGAAAAAAACTTAAAGCATATATTCTTATTCTTCAACTAAAGGACAATAAAAATAGCTGTGTTCCTTTGTATTACCACCCATAGTCAAGGTTTTTATTTTAAAATAAATAGGGTCACTTCATGCTCCTATTTTGAACACAGTTTTTGGTCTTTCTCCTTTAGTTGAACAGTCAGCACCGTTGTTGAACACCACTAGATGTAATTGCTAAAAAATTATATCTATTACTTAAAAATTATTTAGATTGTAGTAAAAGAAGTAGATTCACTTTTGCAATATGTATTTATTCTATTTCCTCATATACTCTCTCTTTTTCTCTTTCTCTCTCTCTCTCTCTCTCTCTCTCTCTCTATATATATATATATATATATATATATATATATATAGTTTATTTATTTAAAACCTATATAAGCTATGTGTAGAAACAGACAGAAATAAATTTATATAGATTATAGAGCTATAAATTAATTATTTTAATTTAATAAACATGATATTTTCAACTAGGCTACTTGTATTTTCTCTCTATGTCTTTCTTTTAATTCCCATCCAAGGACCCTCTTCTTGTTTTCATTATTTGGATACACATGTTCGTTTTGTGACACCTTAACACCCCCTCCCTCCTATAGAGATACTTATAATTCTTTTCATGACTCTCTTCCCCTTCCCTCCACTGCCTGTTGGATAGTTTGTGACACTACATGCTTAGTGTATACCTCTCCTCACCGCCAGCTTATCTGGCGTTGATCACTTGCAGTAGGCATGGTCTCTGGCTTCAAATTAGCAGCCGCATTTTTTCTTTCATTCATAAATTATATATTCTAGATATCTCGATCTAGGTCATGTTTATTCATTAAAAAAATCATAGATTTATTAATCCCAATAATATTTCTTATTACGATTTTGCTGTGTTCAAAAAGGAGAATGAGCTGAATTCATTATTATTTGTTTGGACACCCCCTTTTTAAATTTTATTTAACAGCTAATGGTATAAATGTAATGGAATGTCTTTTTAAAGATGTTTAGAAGCTTATTTTGATATGCCCATCAGTCTATGATCAAACAGGCTCATAATATAGCCCTCATCCCTTATATGGGTATGAATTGCCGGGGGAGGTTAAAACAACAGCTTTACATACATGGTTAACGAGAATCTAAAAAACTGCCATCTGCTTTGGAAAAACGGAACAAAATTACTGGAACTTATCTAAAATTGGACATGCGCAGTCCCGAAACGTCGTTTTTAGCTCCAAACATAAAAACAAATGAATTACAAACAAAAAAAGCGACCCGTTCAAGGGAGGAGAATTGGATGGAGTGTTCAAAATATAAGAACCTAAATGCCCTTTGATAATTCCATCTTCTTTGACTTTTTAAGATCTGGATCCTCAACCACATCACTAATATGACTGATTTTTTTCTTTTCTCTCTTTTTCACTTCTTCCTTTTTTAAAAATCTTTTTCAATATTTTGTCTTCTTTGTGTTCAGCATTTTTTCACTATTCGGCAATATTCGGCTCCAGTCGAATATCACTACCTGATAGTAAAAACATACAGCATATTTCTATTAATATTGTTAGGCGCCTCTGCGCTAAGTCTTTTCCAGATACGCTAAATGGAGGTAACACTTAAATATTGAAATAACACAGGCGGAAGACAAACAATATAAAAGTAGTTGACGCTGATAAACGATGTCGAACAAGAAGTTTAATACTCAATGAAGGAAATCGTTGAATATCGTCAAACTAAATCGCCACATCAATAAAAATATACCAATATTCATAAAGTGGACATGATTCAATAATGTCAGTTCTGAAATACATTAACGTTTTTGTTTCAAATAAAAGAATTTGTTTTTAAACTGTAAACTTTGACTTTGCACAAAATCTCTTTTAGTACAAAGACAAGGCTTGTTAATCTAAATAGAAATAAAAACTAACATTATATATTCACATTATTACAACGTAGAAGCGATGTGACTTGTCTGGCACATTTTAAAAACTTGTCTTGACCTTTGAGTGGTCTAGTAAACATGTAATATTCCTTAACTACGTCACGCTAATAATCTGTCTGGATGTGCGGGTATATCTCCAGAGATAAAGATGAGCAACCCCACCTCCTTTTGTTTGTTTAGTCCATAACATTGAGTTCACAGATAGGCAGCTGACCACATTAAGCCAGATGTCAACGTGTTGACACTGTCTAGATGAGAGAACTGGGTTTGTTTATTTGGAGAAGAATTTTTATTAGGGGGCTGGACTACAAGCTATACCTCTATAAGGTTAACCTGGTATGAGTTTGTTTATTATGAGATAGGTTGTCAATCAAGGGTCTGGCCCACAAGCCACACCTTTTACACTGTTGACCGGGTAATAAAGTTTGTTTACATTGAGTTAAGTCTCAATTAGGGGGCAAATATCTATGCTGTTACCAAGATTGCTAACTTGGACATAAATGTCAGTTAGGAGGTTTGACATAAAACACACCTACAAGAGTGATTTTTTGCAACCCTAAAACCAAGAGTATATCATTAATAATTATTATATTTAATAGCCATAGTAAGCTAGGAACTTATTTTAATGTAGATACAAATAGAAATGATCTGTGTATATTAGCATGGTAGACACTGACCAGGGGTATCTTTAAAGGGAGGGCTCAACAGACTCAACACCCCCAACTTCTTTTTTGTTGACAATTTGTTTGTTTAGTCCATAACATTGAGTTCACAGATAGGCAGCTGACACCATTAAGCCAGATGTCAACGTGTTGACACTGTCTAGATGAGAGAACTGAGTTTGTTTATTTGGAGAAGAATTTTTATTAGGGGGCTGGACTACAAGCTATACCTCTATAAGGTTAACCTGGTATGAGTTTGTTTATGCCAGACAAGTCACATCGCTTCTACGTTGTAATAATGTGAATATATAATGTTAATTTTTATTTCTATTTAGATTAACAAGCCTTATCTTTGTACTAAAAGAGATTTTGTGCAAAGTCAAAGTTTATAGTTTAAAAACAAATTCTTTTATTTGAAACAAAAACGTTAATGTATTTCAGAACTGACATTTTTTAATCATGTCCACTTTATGAATATTGGTATATTTTTATTGATGTGGTGATTTATGACAATGTATTGATAGACATTGACCATTCTTAAGCCAGAATGGATTAACGCAAATTGTTAAGATATATTGACACTGTCTAGAGGTCACTAAATGATGACACTTAGTTTGTTTACTTAGAGAGAAATGTCATTTAGGGCGCTGAACACACGTTCATTACACAATAAAATAAAACAAAGATGTGTGTGTGTATTTTTTTTCCTTGTATTAAATCCTTTAGAAAGAAAGCTAATTTCATTGTTTAATTCTATTGACTTAATATACGGTATAAAGGAAAACCTTACAGTAAAGTTTAACATCGCAGAAAATAAATTGATCTAAAGCACCACAATTAGATCTAGCAAACAAAGAAAAAATATGCTGGAATGTTAAGAAACACTTGACCTCTGTAACTAGTGTATGGATTTTTTAATCTATATGCTTGATTGACCATGCCAATGTGTTTATCTTTTTTTGTCTGACCATTATTGCGTATGCCCTAGGAAAAAAAACGTGTGAAGGTCAACACAATCAACGATACACACTACACTAGGACTAGATGTGTAGGCTCACATCTATCTTTCCAGGTTGTGACACTCAGTTGAACAGTCTATTTTTTCTTTGGTAGGGAGGGTGTGGATGAGTTTTTTTTTCTTCTATAATTGGTTTTCCTAATGCTCTTAGATCTATATAATAATAGATCTAAACATAGATATCAATAATAGGCCCACAGAATACAATTAAATTTATGCTTCGCAACATCTAAGGTTCAAGCTATAAATAGGTATAATTGATGTTCCCGCTGTTAATAAAATCTCGTTTGCTGCAAATGGATTAATAAATATATGACCTACTACACTTCAGATTCCAACTATTAACTAACAGCTATCAGTATTAAGCCCTTGAAGCCAGAACCAGAAGTGGTCTTTGGACTTTAAATTACAAGTCTGATGGCCAGTTTTGTACATCCAACCACTTTACAAGCCAGATTGCACTTAACTTATGAGAGATTTACATTACTAACATATTTTACATTGACCCTCCCACACACAGCCTTTATGGTTGGTGGCCTCGTACATACACACAGACATGCTCTTGCTACACAGATTAATTTCTGTTTATAAATACTGTTCATCTTTAATAAATCAATCCATAACAGAGTTTAAAACAATAAGGTATATAAAAGGGAAAAAAAAATTACCAACCAATAAAGGTATGTTATTTAACAGTTTTGTAAAATGTTCAGCAACAGAAGCTATTTACAAGAAATGTAGGTATCCGGCTCCGGCCAAATATCATTTTTTACTATCCGGCAACATTCGGCTCTGGCCGAATATCAAAAAGTACTATCCGGTGCACTCCTAGCCTCTTCCCTTTCCACTAAAACTTGGTACTTTAAATATATCATCATGAGTCAAAATGGCTTTAGTTTGTGCAGATTCTGGTTGCTGAGAGGCCCGATCTATACCTTGAGTTAAAGCTTAAAATTTCTTTAAAATTATTTGTCATGTACAGAATCATTGAAGATCTCGTTTTGGGGGCTTGATATCCTTGAAAAAAACATGGACAATTCAGTTTTTTTGTCATTTCATTGAAAATAAAGTATGCATATTCTTTAAGTGCAGCATTTTTGCCAATAGGGACTTCAGAAATATTCTCATAAAATTGCGTAGATGGTGATTCAGATTCTGTTGGCGTTCAAATTCTGTTGCGATGGTGCTTCCGATACATCTGGCATAATGAGTAGTTATTAAATGAATATTCATTCAGATCAATTCTGTGGTTTCAGGTTCTGTTGTAGTACAAGATGATTTTGTTGTCATGGCATATAGTAGAGATCTACTTACAGGGCGGACTATTCGACTCAAAACAAATATTACCAACAACTCGTGAAAATTCAAGTCCAGAAATGAGTAGACTCTTATTGAAAAACCTCAGGCTGCTCTATTTTGTGTTCCAGTTTTCCAAAATAATTTCTTATGTATTTATATTGTTTATATTTTCAAAGGATAATGGAATAATTAGAATTTATATAAAATATGTAAGTAAATTTTTTTTTCACTAAATTAAAAAAAAAGTAGCCTTTGAATAATAATTTGGCGCCCCCTAAAATTGGCCGCCTGTGTGCAATGCACACATTGCACAATAGGTAGCGGCGGCCCTGCTCAGATCAAGCTGAAACTTTGCACAATTATTCATTGACATAGACAAGTCATAAATCAATAAAAAAAAGTAACCAATTAGACAATTAATTACTGCTAATTCATTATTTTGATTAATACCAACAAAGAAAACTTATACTTCAGTATTCACAGTTATGGCTTAATTTGTTGAGTTTAGTACCCTTAAATAATTGTTAACTCTATTTCTCCCTCATGCATTCTCCAATCAAGTTGATACTTTAAACAATTATTTATTGTACTTAATAAAACATGAATGAATAAACAAAAATACTCAATTAGTCAATTAATTATTGGTAATTAATTATTTTGTTTGATATCAAATAAGGGAATAACTTGTACATTATTGGTAGATATAGTTTTAAGGACAGAATTGTTCCCTTATAGCTTTGTTTTTTTAAAAAAGTATCTATATATATAATTCTCTTCTTCACTCAAGAGTTTGGACGAGAAGAAGAAGTATAGGTAAGATCACTCTTTTATTTCTGCAGATAGAGTTATCCCACGAACTTTACTAGCCTTGCGTGTAGCGAAGTCATACAGTATATCTTTAAAATTCTATTTCCTACATAGATCACGGCTCAATAGCAAGAATTAACAAATGTTTCAATCTATTTACGAGAATTGTTGAACTAAAGTAATTCTTTATTAGTTTGAGGCATGAGAAGCTTCTTTCACCAGATTCCAAAATTACGGGATAATGCCGTTTTTTTATCGTGTGTAGGATTGGCATTTTCCTTATTGAATAACACCCCAAAATGACAATTTTTGTCTATATATTTCAGGAGATTCGTATGAATTTTCTAAAGATTTTAATAATTTCCGGATATTTCCAGGACTTTTTTGTTTATTTTGCAATTTTAGGAGATTTTCAGGAGCTCCTGGTAAATTGACAGGAGGCTGGGGGAAATCTGTTATAAGTTATACAATGGTTTAATTTAATAATTTGTACACCTAGAATTAGCGTGGGTCCTATGTAAGTGCAGGGCCCGCTGCGGTCGCATAAGTGAGGAGCCCACTGCGGTCACCTAAGGTGGCCCTGCAAAAAAGCGGCCTATGCTACGCTGTCGGTCGACTAGTTTTTTATATTTTGCTTGTTAAAGTTTTCTCTTACATGATCACTAATTGTTTTTTTTTTAACTTTAAATTATCCTAGATAATTTATAATTTAAAGAAAAAATGTGGAGACCTAACTGAAGAGGAATTGGGAAAGCTTTCAGTACAGCTGCTAAACTGTCAGTTAGAGGTTGAAGAAAGGCCTGTTTTTCCATGTACCAGTTCTATGGTAATAAATTTTGAAACAAAATTATATTTTATTTAAATATATTATAAACTAAATTTCAAAATACACTTAACTAATTAAATTTTTTTAAACATCCAGAGTTTAGCTGATTGTACAAAATCTATGGATGGAACAAGCTGGAATAGTTATCAAATAGTTGGAAATAGAGCTAGAGCAATGTGTTATGCTACTCAGCAAGTTCAGTTTCGTAGACTTACTGAACTAACAGTCAGCCAACTGGTTTCTGCAACAATGGATCAAATAAAATCATTAAATGATTTAAAGGTACCGGTACTTAACATATATATAATAATGAAAATTAAATTAAGTTAAATATCTGTATGTATGTATCTATCTATATTGTTGTAACTGTTGTAACTATTGGCGGAGCGATAAGGTTAATGTGTGTGCAACCTACTAACACACGTGGCTCAGGCAAATGACACATCAATGGCTTTCAATGGACAAGAGACAGTACTACTAGTACAAGGAAATATGACCCGTGTTATAGGATATGATCAAAAGCCTTTGGGAGAACCAGAGACAGAGTTTTAAGGAGTTTCATTTTAGCGCAGCGAGGAGACCTAAGACTGTTAGTCGGCTGTGAAGCCAGTGTGGGTGGAGTGAGTCCTTGAGTGAATCAGGATGAGATAGAAAGACAGTAGAGTTTAGTATGGCAGTACGGTGATGTATAGTGTAGTCAATTTCTGTGTTTCCAATTGTGTCGTATTTTGGATGTTATTTATTGACTCATTAAAGTACCACATTATTTTCGAACTCTTTTCAAGTTCTTGAGTCAGATGTGTTGTGTTGAGCATTGGTTACAGAAGTGCTAATTAGGAGAGATAATTGTAACAAGATGTTACCACTAGATTGCAGATATCTATTATCTAAGTATTGTGGACAAAATTATTTCATTTTTCACATTGCCTAAATGATGATATATAAATTGTACATTACCTACTAGGCACTTGTTTAAGTGAAAAAGCGGACCATACACTTGTTACCTCTAAAGAAATAATTTATTCTACAGATTATCTAGGTGTTGTGCAGATCAACTAGAAAATCATTATTGTGTGGAAATTGTTTCATTCCTAAATTTATCAAAATAATGTGCAAATTATCCTATTGATTTTTACATTACCTACTAAGCACTTGAAAATAAGATTTATGGTGGTGTTATTTAAATATTTATTAATATCATAACCACTGTCAAAAAACGTAAACTCAAACTCTATGGCCACATCACAAGGTCCTCAGGGCTTGCAAAGAGCTTTCTTCAGGGAACAGTACCAGGAAGAAGAAGAAGAGGAAGACAGAGAAAGTTATGGGAACACAACATCAAAGAATGTGCAGGCCTGTCAGTGAATGAATTTCTATCTAAAGCAAAGGAAAGAGAGGAATGGAGAAAGATGGTTGACAGTTCTTGTGTGATGCCCCAACAGTTCAACAGATTAAGGGATTGGTAAAGGTGATAACATTTTTAGTACTGCACATCAGACAAAAGTTATCAGACTTGATATACCTAGATAAGGTTGTACACTATTTTTGCTAACCAACCTATTTGAGATGAGCTTCAATTGGCAACAGAATAGGAAGGACTAATCCTTTCATAGTGCTCTAGCAAGAAACTGGGCCATCTGATGTAATGCCTCATTACCGCCATACAGATCGAGTGACCCGTCAAGACACATCTCCCCTTAACTCTCTTAGTTGGGGACACTCATACAAAATTTGCTACACTGTTTCCACTGTCACTTAGCAGTCTAGCTGCATCTAAATTTAACTTTTTCCAAAAGTAACCTTATTAATTAGCTCCACCTTTTTTTCTAGATTATTTGAAGACAGAAGAACTCTGATGTGTGGGTTTGCCTGAGAATTATGCAATTGGTTTTAGCGGGTTTTAAGCGTCAGTTGTAGAGATGATTTCATAGAGAAAGGTTGTAGACTAAGAGTTGTCAGATGGGACTCAAAGATGCAAGTTTCATAAATTTCAGTTGTAATATTAATATATTTGTTTAAATTTATTTGTTAACAAGCTTGGAAGAAGATATTCATTTGATATAGTTTTATTTTTACCTTTTGTATATTGTGAGTAATTCCTATTTCCTGAATTAAAGTTTTGTATCTAAAGTGAAGGTTCTTCGTTATTTGAATCTCTAAGAATATTTAGATCTAGAGATAATATCTATATAAGAATCTCCGGCTTCACAGGAACATCTTGAGACATTGATACCTCATCAAGAGCAACTTGTCACATATATGATACCATTTAAAGATCTTGTGACATCTGGCACTTCCGGCAGAGATGATTTAAGATTATCAAAGATCATTTAAGATCCTGCAGAAAATCGTTTCATTCTTCTGCAATTTATAACGTTCTTCAAGTTGGAATCAGTGATCTACTGTGTCATAAGGTCAGTTTTTACATCATTTTATCAATTTCTTATCTAAAGTCTAGATCTAAGATCGAGTCAATCATTTTGATTCTCTAGATCTTTTTAAGATTATTGGCACAGTAGATAAGACCAGTATTACTTAACTGGCATTCATCAGTAGAAACATTTCTAATACAAAGTAAAAGTTTGGTCATATGATACGACATTACTAGATCTACAAGAGAATATTATTTGTTACTACAATTTATTATCTCCAGTTGCACTTCTACTGAGAAACAAAGCTCGTTTGCCTGACATGGCATATCATCATAATATTTCTACTTTGTTTGCTTGACACGGCACAACTAGTCTACATTATACCTCTACAACTCCAGTAGTACTTCTACTGTAAAATAAAGTTTGTTTGCCTGATACTGCATAACTACACAATATTTATAGATTTACAGCTCCAGTAGTAGCTTTAATGTATTTTAAAAATTTGGTCGTATGGCACATGACACGGCATCTTCATAAATAGTACAACATTATTTGTACTTCAATTCAAGCTCATTTATTCATCAAGCAAAAGAACACTGTAACATGTATTCAAGAATTGAACTATTGAAAGAGATTTCAACTTTAGCACAAGAACTCATTATTCCTTCACATAGATGGTGTCACAATAAATTAGCTGAGAGAGAAAAAGAGGAAGAAAACAAAAATGAAAAGGAAGAAAAAAAATGACAGGAACAAAGAGAAATGTAAGAAAAAAGACTACAGGAAGAAAGAAAAATGGAAGCAAAGAGACAACAGGAAGAAAGAGAAATGGCAGAAACCAGAATCACATTGTAAGAAAGAAGAATGAAAGAAAAAAGAAATGAAATAGAATAAAAAAGACAACAGAAAAAAGAGAAATAGAACGAGAAAGATGAAAAGAACACAAATAGATGCAATTTCACATAAAAGATTATGAAGAAAGAATGAGACTATGGGAAGTTATGGAGTATTTTCATACATCAAGGTTAATGAGAATTGAAGCAGAAGAAAATTTAAATGAATTTTTAAATGAAAACATAAAGTCACAATATGTGAAAGATGAATGTAACAAGATACAAGAAGCAACAAAAGAAGATACAAATAATAAACAAGAAAATACAACTGAGACAAATGAATTCATAAATAAAAGAAGACAATGCAATGTCACAGACCAGCAGTTCTCAACCTTTTTAGTGCTGTGACCCCATATACAATTCCTCACTAGGCAGCGACCCCCAACAGTATTTTTTTTTTTTTGGATAATAGGTAAATGAAAATTTGCTAATGTTTTAAAGTCGTTATCGTAATGTATTTATCTGATTTATGAGGGTGTATTTTCATTGTTAGAATTTGAAAATAGTAAAAGCTTTATGCAATTGCAATTAGTGTAAAATAAATGTTTTTTAATTAAAATGCTAACAAAACGTTTATCTTTATGACTTGCATTTATTAAGTTTTCTATTGCGTATTCACCATATCCATGTGCATACTTGTGTGAAAATTTTATAATTATGTCGAAACATGGAGGATGATATTAAATAATGCAAACTACATTGCTACAAATGTGTAAATACACCGTTAGTGCGGAGGTTGAATTCTTGTGGGAGTCTATGTAATAGTACAATATGTGTCATCTTCAGCATCAAGTCTACTTCTCTATTTAAATGACTAACAGGCTGAAAAACCCTGCTTCGCAATGATATAAGCCTACTGTTAGAAATGGACGAAGAAGGCGCAACACAATCTCAAAATGGGATATGGTTGCAAACATAATATCTAGAATTGTGTAACTGACATTGAAAAGCAATCATTTTTAGCTGCATCACTTTTGATGAGCTCAGTAAACTCTTCTTAAGATGTCTCCAGAACATCTTCTACTTTGACTTTTAGAAAGTGTTAACAGGATGTCATTCAGATTTGCATGCTTTTGCAAATGTTCTTTACATAAATTACCATTGTTGTCAGTCTGTCAGATTCAATGTCTATTTTCCTCATAGAAAGCAGATAAAGTTGGCAAGATATGTTTTAATTTCATCCAGTTTTATTTGAAGTTTCAATCGGACGAACTGATATTTCCAAACAAATTGAGGCACAATGTATTTGATACTTACATTGAAACATCTAATTATTCAAGGTGACAAAGATGTCTACCAGGTTGGCTATTTTCTTTATTTTTGCTTTCTGGTAAAAAAAAGAAATAACTTCTCGAATATTAAAATAACAAAAAACTTTTTAGAGCTTTGCCTCTCAAATACTAAGTCTCATCAGTGTGAAATAGCAGAACATGTTGAACTCATCAAACTCAGTACAAAGTTGTAACTATCAATAGAAAAAACATGTCTACCTTTAAACAATGATGTTACACTCACTAACTCAAGTTTATTCTTTATCCTCTGATAAAATATCTCTCTTCCTCAATATGTCAATCTCACTTTATTTAATTAAATAAAAGTTCAACAGTGTTTCATTATTGTCAAAATAAATATCAATATGAGTAATGTCCATTTGTTTTGTTCTTACAAATAAAAATGTATATAAACTATGGTAGAAATATGCTTGTTAGAAAGGACAAAAAAAAATGTTAATGATAAATGGACTAAAAACAAAAATTTTCGATGATCTTAAGCGACCCCTGACAAATGGTCATTCGATCCCCCAATGGGGTCACAACCCACAAGTTGAGAACCCCTGTCATAGACAAAATGTCGAAAGAATCAAATGAACATATAACTGAATTACAAGAATTGAATAATGCAGAATTCATAAATGAACAAAAGAATGATACTACATTAACAAGAATGTACCAAAAGGCTCAATCGAACATGAATTCAGACCTAGACTCAAAGCAAAAGAACATTGTAAAATGTTTTCAAGAATAGTGATGGCATTGGGAGTCATAGAGTCATTCTGTTGTGTCCGGTTATATGGTGGGACATATCTTTTCTTGAAATTTTAGTGAGAGCATATCCATTTGTGTTAATTCTACCCTCCATCATTTTCTTTATTTCTTCCAGGAAGAGGAATTTTCAATTGTTTGTTCATTTTTCCATCTTCTCATAGGTGTCATACATCCAACAGGCATTTTTTTTTACCACCGATGACTCACAGTTGTATGATTCCTCAGTTCTCTTAGAGGTCATTGGGCAGCAAAAGTAAGTGGAACAGTTACAACTGGTTGGTAGAGAATAAGCTTATGATAAATGAAGATAAGACAGAAATAATCAAGATTGGCACTAGAAACAACATGACAAAAGAAGAAAGTTTAGAACCTTATCTATCAAGAACTGCTAGGTTCCTTTTGTCCACATAGTTCACAATCCTGGAGTTTTCTTTGACTCTTTTGACCCACACATAAGTCAACTCTGCAGCTGCCAGATCCGACTGTATTTGACAACTGAGTCAACAAAAAAGTGTGGCATTTATACACTCCTGCCTTGACTACTGCAATGCATGCTAGCAGGTATATCAGACAACAATATCAATATGCTGCAGCGATTTCATTATAATGCTGCACCAATAGTGCTATGAAACTACGACATGATTCTGCTACAGTTCTGCATACACTCCATTTGCATTCCTGTGAATGCAAGAATCGACTACAAGGTGGCCACACTTTGTCATCAGCGTTTTTTTATCTTAAACAATATTTTTTTGTCATTCAAAGAGTCTTGTTGCATTAAAGTGTATTATGTTTATTTACTTGTAGTGTCCATATCTTTGTCAGAAAGATAATTATAACTACAAACAGTGGTATCATTTCCATGTTTCTCTTGAAATATGGACACAAACATTGATGATTTGTCTTTATATTTAACCATTTTAGTTGTATTTTCAATGTGCTTGCTTTGTTGTATTACTGTATTTTCACGCATATAACCTGTGGGCTATACAAGTAGAAAATACCTAACTGTGGAAGATGAGTGGACAGAAAAATATAGAGGTGCAGATCTTAGAGAGGAAGTGGAGATGGATTGGTCACACCCTTAGAAAAGATAACAACAGAAGTAGACAGGCCTTAGAGTGGAACCCCCAGGGAACAAGACGTAGAGGAAAACCATAAAGAACATGGCGACGCAGTATACTAAATGAAGCCAAGAGGACAGGAGAGAGCTGGGAAGCCATTAAAAAACTAGCAAGAGACAGTGGAGAGTGGTTTGTTTTAACTGAGGCCCTATGTTCCATGAGGTATGCAAAGGAAAGATGATGATAATACAAGTTTTTACAAACTAATGGCAGCTATGCGTGGTATACAATGGTGTGGGGGTTTACAAATTTATTTTACTCATAAACATAGCATAATGGAAACCATGGACATACCAGTGGGTCTTTATAACTCCTATAGTTTGCTGTGTGGTTGTGAAAGTACATAGGAAATCTTTATGAACATCTAAAAAAAAACAAATAGTACTGATGTGGCAGAGAATCTTTAATATACCAGTAATCAGTTGTAAGCAACTAAACTAATTTGCCCTTACTGGTAATGTTAAAATGTATAGACTCAATGTATGCAATACATCCGCAATCAATCGCTTGTCTCACTAATGTCAATGTCCTTGCTATAGATAGTGAAGCTATCGAAACTTGTATCATATTCAGTCTTCCAATGAGCGCAGCATGTTGGCAGCAGCATTTGGTCATAAATCGACTCTTCACATATGGGGTATATAAAGGTGCGGTTTGTATGATTTTGTTTTTATGTATTATGTAATTAATGCAAGGGCCATATGCTTATGTGAAAATACAGTAATGCAAAATAAATGCATTTTAAATGATTATGTCTGGGACACTACAACCGCAAGAAGTAAATGCTATTCTGTTGTGAAATATATATGCTTCAAGTAGTTTTACAAAGCATTTATAAAATATAATTTAAATTGCTGTTCTATATTTTTTAAAATTATTCTATTGATAGTGAAAAATATGAACTGTTAATATTTTTTTTTTATTATTTTGTACAAAGTTAGGACAAGAACAACTTCATTCAATAACAGCTGAAACAGTTCGTAAATTATATGAAAGTCACCAGGATTTACTTACAACACAAATTGCGCTCAAAGAAGCTCATGAGGATGTATTTAAACATATAGCTGCAAATGTGAAAGAGATTTTACAAGAAAAAGCTTTGATTGCATCTGGAAATAGAGAACTAGTTGGAATGACTGAAATTATCAAAAGAAAACTAGGTAAAACAAAAATGTTTTTTATTGATAATAATGACAAGTCTTTTTAGCTGTTAGCATAATGCTGGACATTTATAAGTGAGCTTTATCTGTTTTGTGCTTCTTTGTTAAATCTGTAAACTTCTACAATGTTGATCAAATTTAAAAAATGCTATATCTACTTTATGTACCTAGGTCAGTCGGCACTTGCCGTTCCTTTGTATACTGATGTGTGGGCGACATTGTTTTGACCACAGGTAAAGCCCAGGTATTCATCTCATTTCCATGAGGTGATCCATTGTCGCTTAGCGACTGAAGGAAGCCATAGCTAGGTCAACTAGTTTTTTCTGTTAAATATATTTGCCATTAAATAGGGTTGACAGATAACTGGTCCAATAGCAATTTAATTCTAAGAAATGTTTTACCCATTTCATTCTTCAATAATTACCCAACAATAGTGTTGCCTAGGTGTTTTTTTAGCGGCCCCCTCAAGGGGAAAAGACGCTATTAGTTTTGTGCGGTTTGTCTGGCCCTTGTCCCGTTCAGATCTCGTGAACTAGAAAAGATATTTAGACCATTCAAAGTTCTGATGCAAAGGGTACTTTTTTCTTTTCTGAAAGCGAAAAATCTAATTTTTAAAATCAAGTATGTAAGCAGTTTTTTCATTAAAAAAAACATTTTTACAACTATTCACTATTAATAGTAACAAACCCAGGAGGCTATTTAGTAAGGGAGAGTACTATTTACCATATTTTTAACACATTTTTGCAAAAGGTTTTAGATTTTTTGTCCCAAAAAAATTTTTTTTTACAATTGTATCGCTAAGTTAAGTAAGTTCTGTCATATTAACTACTATATTTACAAGAAAAAATCTGTTTAGTATGTTTTGAGACAAACATCTGTAAAAAAAGCTAACAAGATCCTCGAAATAAAGAATCACCCTTTGTGTCAGGATTTTGTGATTTTACCATCACAAAAGAGATACAAGACACCGATAGCAAAGACAAACAGACACAAACACTCTTTTGTTCCCCTGGCAATCAAATCATTAAATAAGAACAATCTGGTATATACTTTGTCACATGTAAATTATGAGCGAGTCTGGTGTGAATGTACACTTTGGTTTCATATAGTTATAATGTTTTTTGTTTGGTGTAATTCACAAATTATAAGATGAATTTCCATACGAACATTAAAGATTATTATTATTATGATTATTATTATAAAAATGGAACATAATTTTAAAAAACAATTAATAAGTAGGTTTTCATATTATCGCATGATCTGCAGAGCTGCACTGCAACTATGGAACTCTTAACTAAAGGAATTTTTTTTTTTTACTGACATGTTTTTTTCATGAGGCTTTGAATAAGAGATTGATCCTTTACAAAACAATTAGATAATCATTATAAGACATCAGTTAGGCACATTCACTTTCACCTATCCCTTGGTCTGCTGGGCCGTTGGGGCACCACACAAGATCTGTCAACTGTATTTCTCCACTCTTCTCTGTCATTTGCCTTTTTATAGAATTTCATTCTGATATTGTTCCTGAAAATATTGAAACCTGCCTGGTAAGACTACTTCAGGGGCCGATTTTAAGTTTGTGTTTCCACACAAACTGTCTTTGTGACCTTGTTTTGGTTGAGTATATTCTTTAAAAAAAAAGTGTTTTTTTTTAAAAGTCTTTTGTTATTCTTCATTTGGGTCAAATTTTAGTTGTTTTTCTTGATGAGGTTGGTTAAAGTTTGATTTCGTGTGTTCATTTAATTGATAACACTAATTTGGCTTAACTAATCTATTTCTTGTGAATTCATATGTATTTTCATGATAAAATAAACAATGTCAAGGATACTAAATTAAACTATCAATTTTACCAAGTAATTTTAAAAAAGTTAAGCTATAATTTGAACTTTTAAAATTTTTAATAAATTTATGCATTATTCTATGTCTTAAAATGCACACTCATATTCGAGTATTTTTAAAATAGCATTTTAAGAGAACTCCACCATAGCATGGTCCCGGCTGAGAAAGGAAGAGGGTTGGGCGTAGGGCTAGCTACCCTACTGTAAAAAAAAAAGACTAGCTAATAAATTACCAAATAACAAATCAACAGAATTCATAGACCTGGAAGAAGATGGACCTCCCGCTGGAAGGTTCATGACGCATGTCGTTGAAAGCCAGAGTCATCTAGAAGCAGACAGGCAGAAGACCATCATCTCTACCAGGACCACCACCACCACCATCAGTACATGCAACATCCAGACCATGTATGAGACTGGGAAGACATTGCAAATGGCAGCTCAGATGAAAAGGTACAACCTCACCATGTTAGTATTCAGCGAGTCAAGATGGACTTGTTACAGGCATAAAAGACTGACTTTGGGTGAGCTACTTTTATACTCAGGGCATTAGCAACAGGCTACACACACTCAGAGAGTAGTCCTGATGTTGTCTAAGCAGGCATTTCTTGGATGGAAAGCGCATATACTTTGGGTGAGCTACTTTTATACTCAGGGCATTAGCAACAGGCTACACACACTCAGAGAGTAGTCCTGATGTTGTCTAAGCAGGCATTTCTTGGATGGAAAGCGCATATACCACGGATAACAACAGCTTCATTCCAAACAGTGAAGAAGAGGATTAACTTAGACATTGTCTACGACCCAACAAATGACACTGAAGAGGAGGAGGAGGACAAATTTTACAACAGTCTGACCACCATCATACATAGCTGACCTAAGATGATTATCCTTATTATAAAGGACGACTTCAATGCTAAGGTTGGCAATGACAACAGAGGATATGAGGAGATCATGGGAAAGTATGGATCAGGTGAGATTAATGAAAATGGAGAGAGATTTACAGACATGTGTGCCACGAGCAACTTAGTGATTGGAGGAACTGTCTTTCCACACAAATGAATATACAAGGTAACGTGGATTCACCAGACTTATCAATATTCATCTAATGACCTTCAAATGGAGACAATCAATGCCTTTAAGCCCAGTGCCATTTTTGCATATACTGATGGGCCGGCATCGATAGACTTTGGAGGAGCAGGCTCTTTGGACCATGGGATAGTGTTTGCAGTTGATGCAGAGGCCATGACAGTCATTGACTCTCAACTCGGTGAGGGACATTTGAGGGCAACACAGATCATTGTGGTCGTTGACTTAAAACCTGTACTACAGGCTTTGCAAAGCCCTGGACAATGGCCCCCCAATATTGACACTGTCATCATGGCTTCACACCACATAAAGCAATGCAATGCGTAACGAGTCACATAGGAGTGACTGGCAACACTATTGCAGACTCCTTGGCCCACCAGGGAGGGCAAACACCACCTACCAAACAGGCTGTGAGTTTTCATCATACTCTGGCTATAATCCAAAAAATAGAAATGGAGAAGTGGTTTGAGTGCTTGGACAAGTCCTAAAAAGCCTGTGAAATCTGGGAGTGCATGAGACGCCTTGACCGCACTTCCCTATGGTGGAGGCTGTCCAGGCTTGAGCAAGCTATTATAGCACAGTGCAAGACAGGCCACTGTCCTGTTGGCTCACATTTCTCATGGCCGTGGTAAGCAGGTAAGGAGAGGAAACCGTGTCTTATATTCTTTTTGACTGCCCCAGATTTGCTTATCTCTATCTCGACAGGTCTGGGAAACCAAAAATTCTCAACCTTTATGGTGACATGTACGCACTACACACAACAGCAGGGTTTCTGTCCAAGGCTTTTGCAAGAGGGGATTTTAGCCTCTCAAGCCCTCCCTCAAACGGAGTTTGATGATGATGATAATGATCAACAGAAAACCAAATAGACCATGTCTGTATTGTGAAGAAGTTACGTCGATCTCTTCAGGATGTACATGTCAGACGATGAGCATATGTTGCTTCAGATCATCATCTTCTGGTCGCCCAAGTGAAGCTGAAGATGACTTGGACAAATGGGCTCAGCCAACGCCAGCACGACAATACCATTGCGCTGAAAGACCGCACAAAATAGGAATAGTTCAAGGTCATCATATCCTATAAGAGCTGCTAGAAGAGGAGACAGTAAAACAGACGAGGCAGAAAGTTAAAAGAAACAGTAACTTTCACATGCCAAGAAATACTGGGTCCCAAGTCATACACCCAAAAGGAGTGGATTTCAACAGAAACTCTTCAGAAGATCAAAGAAAGAAGAAGGGTGTGAACAACAGTAAAACAAGAGCAGCAAAAAGAAAAGCTCAAAAAGAATATGCTAAAATAGATAGGAATGTCAAGTGTAGCATCAGAACAGAAAGGGGAAACTACATTGATGCTCTGGCAGAAGAAGCAGCCCTTCAGAACAGTACAAAAGACCTGTATCAAAAAGATATCTGGAAAATTTGCCAAGTCAGAGAGACCAGTAAAGGGGCTAGAATGGTGGATAACAGGTAAAGAAGGACAAAAGATGGATTGAGCATTTCCAGGAGCTACTTAATAGACCTACTCCTGCGAACCCACTAGAGATACCACCAGGTGCAAGAGACTTACCTATCAAGTGCAGTGCACTAACCAAGGAAGAGAGTCCCAGTGCAATCAAGCAATTGAAGAATCACAAATCTGCAGGACCTGACAGCATCCCAGTTGAAGGGCTAAAGGCAGACATTGATATCAGTGTGAAGTTCTACCCTTTCTTCTGCAAGATTTGGGAAAATGAAGTGCCATCAGAGTGGAAGGATGGTTACCCCATCAAACCCTCCAAAAAGGTGATCTTAGTTACTGCTCCAACCTTCGAGGGATAACACTGCTGTCCATTCACATCCCGAAAGTCATCCTTTGTGGGCTTCTTGCGATACCCACAATTGAAAAACTGGTCACCCCACCTCCGTTATCAAACGGAACCTCAAGGCAGTGAATATTGATAATGACTATTGGGAAAACATCGTCCTAGACTGCACTATGTGGAGAGAAATGGTGACAGAGAAAGTTAAGGACAGAAAACATGAGCCTCAGCTCTGAAACAAAAGCATGCCAAACGAGAAATGGTTGCCTCCTCTACATTGAAAGTGAAAACCACTGTAACTTACAATATATGTGGACGGGAATGTATCTCCAAATAGGGGTCCACACTCACGTGAAAAATGTTCTACGAGATGAACATGGCTGAAGGAAACCAAAATATGTATGAAGGTCCAGTACACATGCTCTTGAAAAATCATAAGCTGCACTGGGTTTAGAAGTTAATTGTGCTTAAGCTCACTGGAAAGAACTCTTGCAATATTGAAGCTTTACAAGAAATTAATGGAGGAGCGGTGACTGAGGGGTAAAGCGCTTGGCTTCCGAACCGGGGTTCTTGGGTTAAAATCCTGGTGAAGACTGGGATTTTTAATTTCTGAGTCCACCCAGCTCTTATGGGTATCTGACATTAGTTGGGAAAAAGTAAAGGCGGTTGGTCATTGTGCTGGCCACATAACACCCTTGTTAACCGTAGGCCATGGAAACAGATGACCTATACATCCCCTGCCCTATAGACCACAAGGTCTGAAAGTGAAATTTTTTTTTTTTACAAGAAATAAATGTAATAAGATATTTTAGAGCATTATCAGTTTCATAAAGAGGGAATAGGTTTTTAAACTTTTTTTGTTACTCGTTTTACTAAATAATGCAGATTAATTTTAGGAGTTTTTTGTTGTTTTCTTAGATGTAATTGTACAACAAGCTCAAGAAAGAGAAGAAACCTATCATAAGCATCATGAACAAATTCTCATTGATTTAAAAAATATACAAGACAGCATAGAAAATGTTCAAAATTTAGGTAAAAGAATTTTTCAAGATTCCAACAATCTTTTTTTGTGTGGCACTTTAAAATTACCAAAAAAAAATTCAATTACATTTTTGTTTAAAATGAAAAATACATAATGGTAATTAATAAATAATAATTTTTTTTTTTTATAGATACCAAACTTCAAAAGTTGTTACAGAAGTATGAAAAACTAGATTTTCTGTATGAAGAAATGTATAAACATCTAGACAAAATGAATACTACCGTCAACCATGTTTTGATATCTGTATCAAAACTTACTCAGCATTTTGAAGACAAAATGGCATGGCTCTTTCAATTTTTAGGAGTAACAGGTAAAAAAAAATGTTGTAACTACAAATGCATGATGCAGTTACTTGTGATGATTTTTGATGATAGTAATTTTTAAAAATCTTATATATGGGTCTCAATAGGCATTGAGATCATGTTTCTGATTTCATTAAAAATTTGGTAGGTAGAATCTCAATTCCATGTCTAGGATTCTCCTCTCTGATTTTGTGGTTAGATTCTTAACCAAACAGAAATGTTTCCAATACCAGGGAGAGCATCATTCAATTGTTGATAGTAACCCCATCATGGGTTTGAAGTTATTGCTACCTTAAAAAATATGTAGATATATTATTATGTGATTTTTCTTTTCTTGTAATAAAGTTACCCTGAAATGTAAATTTAAATTATGTTTATAGCTTATTATTATTTTTTTTAACAAAGTAGGTGATATAGACTAGAAGGAATTTAAATAAAATTTTAAATCTTAATGCTTTAGAATTGAGGAATGCAGCTTTTTAAGACCACTACATGAATTAGGGACTTAATTACTAAATGACTCTGAGGCTTTGGTAATGTGCGGTTAATACAATTTATATTTCAAGATAAGCCTAATGACGCAATATCCAAGCATAGCTAAAGAATGGTGAAATAGTCATTAATCAACTAAAAACACAAAATAAACACAATTTCACAGATATAAATACAAATTCTAAATCTCATATAATAATGAACCTTATAATGTGATAGTGTTGAAATAAAGCATTATATTTGCCCCTTTCATAGTATGCAGCCTAACAAAAATACTTTTTCAATAAAATTTTCTGGATGATTATTATTATCACCTTTTAATTATATCATTTTGTCTCCCATGGACTTTGAATTATTTTTAGCTCTTCTTTATACTGTTAGTGTTCTGAAAAGATATGTGTAGAAAAACATTTATGGAATGACTACCTTGAAACTTTTATTACAAGTTTGTCAAGAGTAAGAAAAAAAATTTAGGCAGAATTGAATTTTCAGCATCCCTGAAAGGTGAATAGGCGATATTAGTTTTGTGTGGTCTGTCCGTCCCGCTTAGATCTCATAAACTAGAAAAGATATTGAAAATTTGACATCATGATATTTTAGACTATTCAAAGTTCTGATGTAATGGCTACTTTTTTCTTTTCTAAAAGCAAAAACTTTAATTTTAAAAATTTAACATGCAAGCAGTTTTTTCATAAAAATACACCATTTTTACAACTGTTCACTATTAATAGTAACAAACACTGAAGGCTATTTAGTAAGGAACATTGCTATTTACCATACATTTTACACACTTATGCAAACAGTTTTAGATTTTTGACAAAAAAAAAATTTTTTTTTTTTTTTTACAATTGTATTGCTAAATTATGTAAGTTCTGTCATAATAACTAATACATTTACAAAAAAATGATAACTTTTTTTGTTAAAGAGAAAAAATCTATTTAGTATGCATACAAGTGAAACGTAATTTAAAACAACAATTAATAAGTAGTTTTTCATATTATTGCGTAAAATGCAATACTTATTCCATAGCAATTTGAACACTGAACCAAAGGAAAGGGAGTTTTTTTTTTATAGTTTTTTGTACGGAAATTTTTTTTTTCCTGAGGCTTTGATGGACTCTTTACAAAATAATAAGATCAATTAGATAATCATTATAAGACGTTAGTTTGAACTTCTCCTTCACTTTCAACTATTCCTTGGACTGCTGGACCATTGGGTTACCACACAAGATCTATCAACCTTCTTTCTCCATTCTTCTCTGTCATCTGCCTTTGATAGAATTTCATTCTGAAATTCTTTCTTAAAATATTTAACCCTGCCTCTTTACCTGCCTGGGTGGACCACTTCTGAGGTCGATTTTGAGTTGGTGTTTGCACACAAACTGTCTTTGTATTCTTGTATTTTTTGTTTTATGTTATTATATTTCAGTCAGTGCAACAAAAAAAAAAGATATGCGCTGAAAGATTTTAAAAAATAAACAAGAAAATATATTATCTGGTGGTCATCGTCTTCACTGCTAAAATCCTCTCTTGCAAAAGCTCTGGACTAAAACTCTGGTTGTATAAGTTACCATTCATGGTCCAGAGCATGTGGTTTCCTACCTAGACTTGTTGAAATGGAATTAGCAAGCTTTGGACAGTCAAAAAAGAACATGAGATGATTTCCTCTTCCTCCTCACAGCGGTGGCACCATGAGTGGAAAGTTGGCCTGGGTGAACCAATGGGATCATGGCCATTATCACTACGTGATAATAGCTTGTGCTACCAGACTCTACAGGCTTTTTGGGATTTGTCCCAGCACTCAAACCATGTTTCAATTTTCTATCCTTTCGATTTTCACTAGAGAATGATGAACTGGTGGGTTGAAGTGTGCTGTCACTATCACTTTTGTGACTCAGTACCCACTGCATTACTACCAGAGTCCTACTGTTAGCTTATATTGTGTGATGTTGAAACAACTACTAGGAAGCTCAAAAGACGTAAAGTGCCTGGCTCTGATAGTCTTCTAGCAGAAATTTAAAAAAAATGGTTGGTGCTGCTTTTATGGAAAAGCTTTATACTGGCACTAATGCAATATCCCTGAAATTAGCAATGCCATTATCATATCCCTGTATTAACAAGGGGACAAGTCCAACTGCTCCTATTACTGTGGCATTACCTCAGTGGTGGGAAAAACCCTTTCCAGAATACTCCCAAGGTTTATTGTTAGACCAAAAGAAATGGCAGCGTATGCAAATTCATTAACCGCAAGCTGTGTTCAGTGTGAGTAAGTAGAGCAGAGTAATTGGCATAAAGAATCACTGTTACAACTATTTCCTTTGGTTTGGTTTAGAACAGTAGGTGTCAAAGATTGAACAGATTGTTATCTGAGCAGAACCTGATGTTGATGCTTAATACAGTCACTGCCTCGTTTGACCCAACATTATGCTAAAAAAATAGCGAACAAGCAAGAATGGATAGGACCTAAGTGGGCATCTGCGCTTAAACAAAATGCTGCACAAGCCATTGCGACTGTTGAACGCTTTGGTTAGATCCACAAATTCATCTTTTAGGTTGAAGATCTGCTTTCTGCAAAACTAAAATCATGTTGGATGTACTTCTACCAGCTCTAAAAAAGAGGTATAGCAGATTATATTAATGATAAGAATTAGGGATTAGCACTAAAAATAATAGGGTAATTTTATTTGTTCACAAATTCTCAACATGTATGGTGATATGCACTAAGTAAAACAGCTGGGTTTCTATCCAGGGCTTTTCAAGAGATGATTTAAGCCTCTAAAGCCCTCACTTAAATGGAGTCTGATGATGATGAAAAGAAATTGATATTGCTCTATATATTGGTTTCAGTTAACCATTGATAGCAACTTAGTAAAAGAGCATTTGAAATTTAACAGCATTATGCATCAAAAACGGACAAAAAACTTGTAGCACATTTTACATATTTGTTTCATTTTAAAATCTAATCTTTATTAATTAAAAAAAAAAACTATTTTATTTCCTCAGATAACAAATTGTCTACTGTGTCCTGCTGCCTTCTTCATATAGCTTATTTTTTTCTTTTTGCTGTGATTGCAACACTACTTGAAATAGCTGTTTCGGTTCGTCTTTTAATGTTGGTGGTAATTGTTGGAAATATTGCTGCTGAGTTAAATTATAATTATAGTATGGACTTTGCTGGATTGACTGTGTTTTTACTAGCATTATATTTTGGTAAGTGACTAGTTAGTTTTTAAATAATTTTATTACAAAGCTTTTATCAACTCCCTCTGTCTGTTAGTGTGGTATAAAGTTTGTACACATTATTTCTCCCACACCCAATCTTTGAAATAAAAATAAAAAAAATAACAAAGAGAAATTATACTTGACTGAAGTGGTGGTATCAGCTGAATTAAGTCTCCTTTATATTCATTGTCTAAAGCTTAGTGAACACAAACATGAAATAGAAACAATATATAACTATACAATCTTCCATGTTCATATGGCAGAGTGGTTATTATGTTGGCCTGAGAATGCTTTAGCCCATGAGTTTGAATTCAAGTCGTTCACTGCTTTAAAAAAAAAAACATGTAAAAAAACAATCACCCAGATACCCCATTCTTTCTCCCCTACCCTTTTTCAAATTTGCTTGTTTAAAAAATTGTACATTATGTATATTGTACTAAATAATTTTAAGAACAAAAATATAATGTTATTTCAGGATTTCAATTTGTGAATTCCTTAAGTCTTAAATTTTGTTCATCACTTACAAGAGCAAGGACATCATTAAGGAGATTTTCTCAGCCTCTCACGACTCAAGAGATCAACACTATGGTTCATAACATTCAAAGATTTATAGAAACATGTTGGTACTATAATTTTTCTTCTTTCATACATTTTCAACTCAATCTGTTTGTCTGTCTGGTAAAATTTTTGGACACCTTTTTTCCCCCCTCACCCATTCTCGGCTCAAATTGAAACTGCACAATTATTCACTGGCATAGACAAGACATGAATCAATAAACAAAATTAACCAATTAGTCAATTAATTGCTGTAATTAATTATTTTGTTTGATACCAACAAGGGAAATTAATCCTTTTGTATTTACAGATATGGCTAAATATTTAGGGTTTCATCCCCTAAAATAATTGAGCATGTTATTTCTCCCACAACCATTCTCAGATAAATTTGAAACTATAAACAATTATTTATTGTACCAAGCTAAACATGAATCAATTAAAAAACTAAACAATTAATCAATTAAATATTGGTAATTAATTTCTTTTGAAAAATATGTCTTTAAGAAAAATAACTTCTACATTATTGAGAGATATGGTTTTAAGTACAGTTTTTTTTAATATATATATTTTTTTATTGTGATGATACGTAAATGCTTGCGTATCACTGGCGGATCCAGGGGGGGCGGTAGGAGCGATCCCACACCCGCCGAAGGGGGGGGGGGGACGGACGACTTTTAGTAAAGAAATCACACAATTCGTATACGAATTTATTAGTTATGTTAATAATATATACTAATTATTAATATTTCAACCTATCTTTAGATTATTTTGCCCCCCCCCCCTCTAGTATGTTGGCCGATTTGGTGGGATGGGGGGGGCGGTCCAATATAATTTTTATATTATGTTGCTACTCTTCTGGTATCTTAGCCGATTCTGTGAGGAGGAGGGGGGATGATTGCTCCTGCTGGCCTCCCCACTCTAGCCCTCTGAATGGGGTGGGGCGGTCCTATTTTTATGGAGAAATCATAGTTTTTGAACAAAATTAGTTGAATATCTATATAATATAAGCTTTATATTGATGCTTTAATCCATTTGTAAATAATGTTGGATGAAAAGATGACGTTTTAAAACAGAAAAGTCAAATGTGTCGACAGAGTTTATGTAATTGCACACAAATTTATCTTAGTTATTTTAAGAATGACTTTTTTTTGGAAAATTTAGAATTCATACGAAATTTTTCATAATAAGAGATGAGTTTTGAGCCCAAATATTATTTTCCTAGTCATCTTTTCAACCTTTACTCAAACTGATATTTTTCTGTTGTAAAAAAACAATGGGACAATAACTAATTAATTGGTAATTAATTTCTTTTGAAAAATATGTCTTTAAGAAAAATAACTTCTACATTATTGAGAGATATGGTTTTAAGTACAGTTTTTTTTTATATATATTTTTTTTTATTGTGACGATACGTAAATGCTTGCGTATCACTGGCGGATCCGGGGGGGGGGGGGCGGTAGGAGCGATCCCACACCCGCCGAAGGGGGGGGACGGACGACTTTTAGTAAAGAAATCACACAATTTGTATACGAATTGTGGGAAGCGTGGTCGAGAGGCTAAGTGCGCTTGAACTTGGCTTGCCTTGGCTACCTAGAAGGGGGCTCGAGGTTCGACACCCAACTCGGCCAGAGTTGTGTTTACTGAGCGCCTAAAGGCAGCTCGGAAAACCAACTCCTAGATACCCCCTCCCCCCCACCGGTCCACAAATGAGATTGGACCAAAAGCGCTCTGAGCATGCTATAGGCATGAAAGTAGCGCTATATAAAAGCTATAATAATAATAATTCACAATTTATGCTTGAATACTAAAAATGAAAAAAATTTAGAGTAAAATCTAATTGGTTCACTTAATTTCTCCTCCCACTTGAAAATGCTTTTTAGAGCTTTGAATTATAGTTCTGTAACAAACCAAATTACAAACATGCCTATTGAACAAAATGTATCACTTACATATGAGCTTTTTTTTTAAAAAAAATAATTTTTCGAATAGATGTTTTTTCGGCGACATTCCTCAAAGTTATTCCAAATCGGTTGTATTTGCGATGTAGTAAGAGCATGTAAAATCATATTAGAATATTTTTTAAGTAAAACATTATTCAAAAGGTCCTATCTTAATAGGATGAATAATAAGCTGTAGATGTCAGGAAAATGCGTTAAAGAATGCAAGAAAACGAAAACGGGAGCTTACAGCGCTCCCCCAGATCCCTTAGCTGTCAAGAGAAAGGCCTTAGACCCCCTAGCTATCTAGGGAAAGGCCTCAACATTGCTGTTTTTTTTTTTTCAATTTTTTTTTTCGACTACGATCCTCAAAGCCTTAATTGAAATAATATGTGAGGTATCTTATTTTTTCAAAGAACAAATCAGTTGTATTTGCAAGGTAGTAAGGGCCTATAAATTCTCATATTAGAATATTTTCAAGTAAAACATTATTCAAAAGATCCTTTTTTTTTTAATAGGATAAATAATGAGCTGTGGATGTCAGGAGAACGTGGTTCTGCAGTGAAGAAAGCAAAAAAATGATTTAGGTGTCGGGGCTTTGCCCCGATCCCCACTGGGGGAGCTTACAGCGCCAGACCCCCTAGCTGTCAAGAGAAAGGCCTCAACATTGCTGTTTTTATCTCCTATTTTTGCCGAAGGTTGAAAAACACTGCTTTTTTAAACATTCTAATATATGCAAAACTTTGACATTTATATATATACTGTAAGCGCGTTTAGGGTTTACTGGGGGTTAGGGTTTGGAAAAAAAATCCCCCCCCCCCACTCCGAAGTTCTGGATCCGCCAGTGTTTGCGTATAAAAGTTTCATTTGCACTCTAAAACGTTAGAGAGGAAGTTTTGCTGTTAGAATTTTTAAAATTCAAATTTAATTACCCATCCCTCGACCAGGTGTATTAAAGCTCATGAACTCATCCCGTATGGCCTTTGTCCCCCCCCCCCCCCCCCCCGCGCGTCCAGCAACGAGATTGATATCTGCACCATCCCCTTCTCGTTATCGGGCAGGACACGTCCGCCCATAAAAAGAATAACGTCCGCTGAACAATAGAGTCAGTTAGTGACATCTTCGCTCTCTAAGTAGTCACTAGGGTAAAGATAACTTTCCTAATTGCCAACTTAGTTAACTCCTGACCTGATCACAAGTTTAGATAGGGCCCTTTAGTTAGATTAATAAAAATTCAAGGTCCAATTCGACTGGACGCGGGCAAGTTAGGAATTAGAAAGCTTTAATATCATTTCGTCTAACATCAAGGTTGCTTTAAACTAAGATTTAAAATACCCAAAATCTATTGAATCGGCACTAGTGGCAATGCTAATGAGTTTTAGGCCCAATCTATAAAAGAGTAGGGTCAAACTCAAACATACGCTCACACCCGCCAATCAGATTTCTCCAGTAAGCAGGCAAAGCCAAAACTTAGCGTCTATCTTATAGCCGCCTGTACTTTAAAAAAACCGTGCTTGGTTGTTATTGGTGGTGCAATATTACGCACACTAGACGTCTTTATCACCACTGGGTCTGCACTGTCTACACTTGTCAGATCTTCAGCATCGAATGGGTCTGCAGCGTCACCAAATTTGAGCCGACAACGCCAGAACACCCCCCCCCCTTATGTCAGCGAGAAGGAATCTCTGCCCACAACAAACGGCTTAAAGCCCAGTGCCCACTACCCTTACCTACGGTCAGTGCCCAGAGACTTGCCCAGTGCCAGCTTGCAAACTGCCCAGTCCCCGGCTCCAGCTGTCCACTTCCAACGGCCTAGAGAATACCCTTCCCACCTTTCGCTGCAGACGATAAGCTTCTATGAGTCAACCTCGTCTCTCTACAAGTTAAAGAAGATCAGCCCTGAGTCCATCCTGTATCTACTACACGGACGAGTCCAGCGGCCAACCAATTAGCAGCGAAAGATATGAAACAAAAATAGACACTTATCCACTCCTCCATATGCAATTTGTGATGAGATAAATCCATCCCATTGTCAACCCAATACCCTAACTATTCTCTTGTATTAAATCATTCATATATTAACTTTGGTTCATATTGTTACATATTTCTGAATCTTCTGGCTAAATGTAGTAGGCACACAAATTTAGCTTCATATAACTTTATTGACTATTTACTCTAACAATAGACCTCATTCACCAATCGTAAACAAACATTTAGTCACGTGATCTTATTGATGAAACAACGGAAAAAAACTGTCACGTGACAACCATCATGAATGAAACATTAGATCGTAAATTATATAGAAGAGATAGAGCACCACGTATCTAAATGTTGTTTGTTTACGATTGGTGAATGAGGTCCATTCGTCACTGTAACATGTAGCGTAGCAGACTGCACAATATCTGTCAGTTTACAGTTGGCTATACTTCGTTGCAATTCATCTCTTCGCTTCTCAACTTGCATCGAGCCGTATTCCACAGAACAGACCACCGACACACTTCCCAGTGTCGCTCCAGGTCTCCCAAAGCTGAACCAAGTCGTATTCAAGTCTACCGAATCAGAGCCGTACACGTCTTACATCGACTGTAACGGCTCAAGTCCAATGTAGTTCGCTGTATAGACTTTAACGACAGTAGCCCACTCCAGTTAACTCTACCCTAGTTAACTTGCATCAAGTCGTACACATCTCTCTTCCACTGTCTCGCACAGTAGACAACAGTAACAAAGACTGTACCGACGATTCTGCCTACGACTCCATATGACTCACTCACGACTGACTTTCACATTAACTCTCTGGCTTGTATAGAGTCAATAATCGCTCCTCCAAAGTTGCACAAACACTGTTGTATCTTCTGGAACAACACGTGAGGAAACGTCACATCCTGTCTTTGTTTATGCATGTAGATTCCAGAAAACACCCGCTGCCGTGTCATCTTGCCGGGGTCACAAGTAGTGACCTCTATCTGTCACTGGACATATTCTAGTACCTTCTGGAACAACACGTAAGGACACGTCACTTCCTGTCTTTGTTTATACATGTACATTCCAGAGAACACCCCCTCCTGTGTTATCTCCCCGGGGTCACACGTTAACCTCTTCTTGTCACTGGTCATTTGTAACAATATTGCCCTCATTGTTAGCTCTTAGTGTGCCTGTTTAAAAATTTTCTTAATGTGAGCGGGGGAAAATTCAAAATTTACTTCCCCTAGAGTAAACGAACCATAATCTTCTTAAAATATCAAAAACTTCGCCACAGTTGTATAATTTAAATGAAATACTTAATACTGGATCACAAACATTCTTATGTACACTTCATTGTATTCAAAAGAGATCTAGTACTATTATTAATGGCACTTTACTTTTTTTTTTTTTTTTTTTAGAAAATCAAGCTTTATTTTAACATTTGGTAGCTCTAGCAAAGAAAGTTATCAATATCTAGTGTTTCTTTGTATTAAACCATTACATATTGTTTCGTATCAAATATAGAAAGGTGTAAGATTTATTCTTTTTTATAACTTCTGAAGTTACAATATATGTAAAAGGAGCTGTTCTTAAGTTTAATCTCTCTATTTACCTCTTTCCTGTCTGTAATTTCAACTAACACAGCTCATGGCAGGATCCTAATTATTTCTTTTTTCTTTAAGGCCACATTATCTTATATAATACAGACGTTACTTGAAAAAAGATGATTACGTCCTACGCGTCATGCATTTAGTCATGCATATTAACCAATGACTTAAATTCTGCCAAGTCACTGGTTTTCCTGGCTAGCTCAGGCAACCCATTCCATGCTCTCTTATAGCACTAGGTAAGGAGTATTTGTACAAATTAGTCCTAGAATATGGGACGAGGAATGTGCCTTTATCTTTGTGTCTTTCAGAGTATTTTATTTTATTATGTCATTGACAGAGTTACCTACAAGTAGGCATATGCACCTTGTGTAATTAGTACGCAAATAGACACGAAAATACGCGAGTACGGTTTATCATCTAAAAATACGCATTTCCACCACAAAAGCAAAAAAAAAAAAAAAAAAAACTATAAAAAAAAAAGAAAATCAAGTTGTTGCAAAACAGTTATGTGGGTAATGCATGTCTGGAAAGGATCAGATTAGATCCAGGCATACCACGAGAAAGTATCGTGTTTTTATTCCCGCGCATTGATTTAAATATTTACTAGATCTAAGTCTGATGCAAATAAAGCGTTCCTTTCAGTGTGTCAGTTTATTTCAAGTCTTTTGACTGTTGGGAATTAATGAATTATTTAGTTATAATTCTTTTGACTTTTATAGAATCTAGACTAAGTTTAGATCTAGATATTTTATCTAGTATTGCGTTTTACGATGTAAAGCATCAATAATTTATGTAAATCTAGATTTAGATAGAATGAAGATCTAAATAGATCTAGATTCTTGCTCTGACTGGGTGTGTACTACACTTAGATCTAGAACTAACCTAGATTAAAGTAGTATTGATTTAGACTACTGACTAGGTCTGTAACTAGATCTACTCAAAAGCAGCAAATCCTCCCATCTTATAAAGAGATTTATTGATCTCCTTTTTATCTTTTATATAATAATAACGCTTTTCTTCGAGTCTGAAGATAAATGAGGAAAGCAGTATTTTCCGTGGCTACGCAGCAACAGGTGCGACCTACATATTTTGCCACATTTAGCGCAGGCATAACAATAGTCCGACGGTGGTTGCCATCTACGTCTGTGAAAATGGGCAAAAGTTGGGTGTTTTAACTTTATTTAGTCTAGATTTAGATCTAGCATTTCACATTCAGGACAGTATTATACCGTGGCATTGTTAACATACCTTTAAATATGCATAAAACCAAAAAATGAAGATACCTCTAGATCTAAATCTATTTTTAGCTCTAGATTCGATTTTTTTGTAAACCAGCAAATTCAGGAGAGAGTTCTTTTGAGATGAAAGTGAGAATGGCAGAGGTTTTATTTGCAGAAGTGATGGTTGAGCTTCATATCTCTCTTTTATTATGACAAAGGGAATCCAACTGATGCTTCCCAACTCTAAAATTGCAGAAAGATCTAAGCTACTGCTATAGCTACTAGTGATTTAGCTACTTAATTAATGGAGCCCATCGATTGGTAGGAAAACTGGTTATTATGTGAAATATTTAATTTGTGAGGGTAACCCAGATATTTATCTAATGGGGCTCTGATTTATCTGCATTTATCATTTAAAGCATGTTTATGAACACACGAGAAAAAAATATGCTGGCAGAATAAAATCCAGAAACATAATAGCAAAATGAGATGGACACATGACTATATGAACATGGAATGAGCTTGCAAAGACTTGCAAAAGAAATTCACTCAATCTATATACTTCACTGAGAGGGGATCAAATCATTCATCAGTAGAGAACTATTCATTATATTTTGTTTCCTCAAATATCCTAAATACCACATAATCTTTTTATCTGAACAAATCAATAGGATTAGACTCCACAACATGGAAAGAGTTATTAACAACAATAGTACAGTGCATACAGCATTTCTGGAGAGAAAAAAAAACAAGTAATGCATTAGCAGAACCATTCCTGATTTTTAAGAAGTGCAGAAGAAGCACTGAAGCTATGTTTGCTACCTGGCTTATATGTGAAATCATATGCAAATACTGGAGGAAGAAAAGCTGTTGTGATTGTGTGATTTTTTCCCATTGTCATTACATTAGGAATGTATCAAGATCTACTAATGTCATCTTTGCTCTCAGGCTACTATGTCAAAGAGTATATATATACAAGGGCATTTTAACAGGACAGGAACACGCTCTTAAAAGTGCTGGTAACAAATGTATTTAAAGAACTGCTCCTGGACAACATCAGGCTACTTTACTTATTGACCTAGAGTAGGAAATAAGTAAGCATATACCGGTATATGTTGTGTTTGTTCTTCACCATTTACATGTTCAGTATCACTAAGACAAACCTTATATCCAAAACTGCAAAATAATATTCTTTGCAAATTACCTGGGCATTTTGGACAAAATAATAAGCATCTAAATAGACATGGCTTAGACACTACAAAATAAAAAAAGACAAATAATTGTTTAAAAACTGTTTGTTAACAACAACCAAAAAATGTTAGAAATTAAATATCCTATAACCCTTTAATATAGCTATTTTCTAGGCATGATGAAATTAATGATGCCATTATTTAATAAGTTAATAGAAGATGTGAAGATCTACTATTCTTTCATTTAGTTGTTTATGTATGATGTGTATTAGTTTTAGATAAAATTGACTTTATTCAGCGATTGTTTTTTTTTTAACTAGAACCTTTAAAAAAAAATTAATTACGCTCTTTTTTTTTCAATGTTTTATTTAAGTACCTGACATTCAAAATGGTAATTCAAGTTTTCATCCTCCAACACCACCAAGAAGTCAGAATATAATGTCTGAAAGAATGGAAACTAGTTCACCAGCTAGAAGTGAAGATATTACCTTAAATAATAGTGCACTTGAGGTCAGTACTGGTAACTAGAAATGCATTACAAAATATTTTTTTAAGAATGGAGGAAAAATATTTTTATTTCTACACCAGTTATTTTTCCAAGGATTCAGTAATTGAACAAATATTTTTAGATATCTGACAACCTAAAAATGCTATACATTTGTGTGTGTGAATGTCTTGAATTAGTTTTTATTTTCTGACAAAAGTAGCTTTTCTTTTTTTGTTTACTAGCTTTACACCATTTACCAGCTTCAAACTTGCTTTTTTATACTTAACTAGTTGAGCATAGTATTGCATAGACTGATCTATATGGCTCCTTCCGTCTCAGAAGACAGTTGATGCACCCAGTTGAGTCACTGGCTTTGGTTTTGTCTTAAGACAGGGCAGTATCTGGAGTGACTGATCAAGCCAATGCTGGAGCGGCAGAGTTTGCAGGTGCCACATTTTGTGCATATATAAGCATCTGTCCTAGAGCTGGCTGACAGGGCAGCTTTCTTTTTCTTTCTTTTGACTGATGCAGCTTCGTTTCTTTTGCTCTCAGCGAAGTTCGTACCAGAACATACAGTCTGTCTCCATGCTGTCCAGACTTGGGCTATCTCCTCCCACATACTTTGGTTGATGCCTATGGTTCTCGTGTCTCTCTTCCAGACATCTCTGTTGGTTAGTCTTGGGTGGCCCTTAGGTCTGACTCCCTCTACAAGTTCAGCATATAGGATGTCTTTAGGGATTCTTCCATCTGGCATGCGAGTGACATGTCCAAGCCAGTGTAGTCTTCTCTGTGTCAGAAGAGCATAGATGCTGTGCATATTGGGCCATTTAAAATGTCCTGATTAGAGACACGATCCCTCCAAGATATGCACATTATGCGTCGCTGGCAGCGTAAGTGGAAGCTATTTAATCTGTGCTTTTGACGCATGTAGGTTGCCCAGCTCTAACTGCCATAAAGAAATGTGCTCAGAACATAGGCATTGTAGACTAGGATTTTGGTTGCCGTAGTCAATTTGGTATTTTAATAGACACGCTTTGAAAGTTTTGCCATTTTTGTCAGCTCAGTGTCTAAATCTAGGTTGCTGGCTGTTGTTGTTCCCAAGTAGGTGAATTCCTGCACCACCATAAGTGGTGATTTCCAATATGTATCTCTGGTATTTCTGCGACATCTTGTGCCAGGATTGGTCATGGAGAGGCTTATTGTAAGACTAAACTCTTGACAAGCAGCTGCCAGAGCATTCACAAGCCTCTGTATTCTTCATGTAAATGAGATACAAGAGCCGCATCATTGGCGAACAGCAGTTCCCTAATCAAAATACACTGTTTCTTCGTTTTGGCTTTAAATAGCTTTCCATCTGTTCTACTGTGGATATATACTCCATCTTCCAGGGATTTAAAAGCGCTGGTGAGTACAACTGAAAAGAAGATGCCGAATAGTGTTGGAGCGCGACCACATCTTTGTTTTACTTTGCTCTTGATGGAGGATGGCAAACTGTAAAGTGCCCTGCATATTTTCCTGAAAAGCTGATACTAGTTTAATTAGCTTGTTTGGACAGCCAACTCTAATATGGCAAACAGACCAGTTCTGCTGACAAGGTCAAATGCCTATAAAGAGGGACTGGTTTTTGTTTTCTTCTCCTGTAGCTGCCACAGGGAGAAAATCATATCTGTTGTGGATCTACCAAATTTAAAGCCACACTGAGATTCTGAGTAAACTCATTCTGCCAAGATTTGCAGCCGCTTCAATATTACTGCAGCATAAGCCTTTCCAACTATGCTGAGAAGTGAAATGCCTCTATAACTGTTACAATCAGAGTGGTCACCTTTATTTTTGTAAATCGTTACTATGTTTGAATCCTTCAAAATTTGGGGGACCATTCTTTGCTCTCAGCAATAGCTTAGCAGATCATGGAGTGGCTTCATTATGGCTTGCTTTCCAGCCTGAATGGCTTCTGCAGCAATACCATCTCCTCCGGGTGCTTTACTATGTGCAAGCATGTCAATGGCTGTGCTCGGTTCATTTTTCAAGGGCATTTCGTCTATTCGTCCAAAATTGAAAATGATGGAAAGTTAGACAAAGCAGTTGGTGAGATGGCATTTTCAATCTGGTAAAGTTCTGCGTAGTGCTCTACCCATCACTTCATTTACAGTGCACGATCACTGATGATTGAACCATCTTTTGACTTTTTATACACTTGAGGTATAGTCCTAAAATGTTACCACGGTTGGCACAAATTGGATGTTTTCACATAGGTCCTGCCAGTATTTATTAGTGCACTGTCTCACTATTCTTTGGGCATTGTTTTGTGTAGATCTGAGTGCTTGTAAGTTGCTTGGGGTGGGCTCCCACTTGCATGGCTACTCTCTTGTTTCTAATGGCAGTATCCATTTCTAGCAGACTTGCTTCAAACCAGTCCTCATTTTTCTTTGTTTTTCTCCCAGAGACCAGTGATGATGTTTGGTACATAGCATCACGTATGAATGTCCAGGTTTTTTCTACCTCATTCACTGAGAAGTTTTTAAAAGCTTCCTCTAATTTTTTTGTAAATTCATTGTGAAGATCAGGATTTTTTTTTGCTTACAGCAATCAGGCATGGTTTTCTTTTTCCTTGTGATGTGTGGATCTTAGTAGGCAGCAGTCTTGTCCAGCAGAACACTAAAGTGTCATCAGTATCACAGTCCGCTCTTTGAAAGCTACATGTCAGCAGTATGTTTCCAATGTCTCTTTTCCATGTCAGTATCATGTCCAGCTGGTGACACTGCCCAGACCTAGGATGCCTCCACAAGACACTGTGGTTTTGTCTCAAAGTATTTTACATGAAATCACATGTTGTACATGCTTCTAAATCAAATCATATTTTACATGCTTCTAAATCACATCATATTTTACATGCTTCTATATCAGTCTAAACAATGATTGAAAGAATAACAGGTATTCAACAGCGCTCACCACATGCAATGTATCCAAAAGAAATACAGTACTAACAGTCTTTATGCAATACATTTTTTTTTAAGAATGTTATTCCTATGCGACAAAGATTAACTGATCAACTAGGGTCAAGAGCTTCAAGATCTTCAACACCATTAGCCACTCAGTCGAGGTAAAAGCCTGCAGAATTTACTTATCTTTGAAATCTTTTATAAAGTTTATATACATATAAATATCTTCTTCGCAGATTAAATCATATTCGTTTCATGGACTTCACTTTCGTATAAATTTCCAAGACCAGCAGACTTAGTTCCACTACCCTTGATAAAATACAAAATTGCTTTTAAAAAAAAAAACACCAACACTATTTTTTTCTGTACCTGAAACAAAAATAAAGTAGGCCTATACATATTTTTTTTTCTTCAGATCCTCTACTCCATCATCAAGGTGTCTAGCTATGACTCACTCTGGTACTCAGTGTCGCAATTACGCTTCCAGTGACTCTGATTTTTGTTATTTACATAATCATAGCTAATTTTCTGAAATAATAATTTTTTGATGAATAAGCCTGTCTAATAAAAATGTATTTCATATTTAAATTGGATTGATTTATTTCATTTATATTAGATATACATTCCATACTAGCTACACTATTGAAATCAGGTTTAATAAAAGCATCAGGAACATATTTGCACTTTACACCTATGCTATTATTGATTGATTACTTAATACCTGTGACTTGTGTCCACCTAGAGGTGTAGAGAGCATAAATGGCGCCCCCCTCCTTTTTCCTGAAAGAACGCATATAATAAACAGAATGCAGTCCCTACTCAATAATAAGAATATATTACTTATATCAATTTAATGTACTTCCTATAATGGCAATAGACAGTAGTTTTTAAGTTTCGCAATGTGGAGTGGAAAGTCATTTATTACGTGTCCTAAAATATATGTTTCATTTCCATATGTGGTTTAAAAATGTCAGGATCGCCACATATTGTTCCTCTCTAATGTTGTCGATCATTTTTGAAGGGCTTTAAAAAAAAAAAAGAAAGATTCCTGACGAATTTTTACCTTTCCAGCCTTTATTAGTTTCACACAACAGGAGAATATATCTTTAATGTTATGAACAAATTATGCAAGAGAACAGCATTGATTGGAATAGATTTGTTGGAAAAAGCACGGATGGAGCAAACATTAATAGTTTTTTTGTTTTGTTTATTAGAATATTTCGCTGATATGTTCTTAAACCGCCTCAGCTTATCCACTACAATGAAAAGAAAAATTTTATTGTTTTACTGTCAAGATAAAGCGAACGCTGCCATTGCAAAACTAAATTAATTGAAAATGAAAGTTGGTAATGGAGAAGTAGACTCGTTTCCCTCTCTTCATGAGTTTCTATCAAATATTCGGCTACTAAGTTAATGCTGATGTTCTGAAATACATAACAGAGCATTTGGGCAGTTTGCAAATGAGCTTAAAAAATATGACCCTGATTTAAATAGAGAATATTGAATAGATAACATTGACACAACATCCAAGCCAGAAAGTTGGGGGATGGGTAGCTAGGGGTACTCATCTTTACAAAATTTAGTGCCCCCATCCGAATAAAAGAGCTTATTTTTGTGCGTTTTGTCTGTTGGTCCGTCACGATTAGATTAACAAATCACACTAAAGGCTATTGTAAATCTGATTTAACCTTAAATTTTTCATTCAGGAATATTGCAATAGTTTTAAGTATCTATAATAGATTGTTCCGGATGTTTTGTAAAAAACAAATCAATGCCAACGAATATTTGTTTGCTCTTCAAACTTATATTAGATTTTATTTCCATGCTTAACCGTTGCAATAAACAAATGGTCTTTAATACATTGTTCCGTTTTTTTTAATGTAAATAGCATATAAATGCTAAATAAAAATATCTATACTGATTTATATTTCATTAACTATAAAGTTGTTCTGGATATTGTTTTATAAAAAATAAATTATGTCAAATGATTGTTTGAAATGGCATAATTGACTAATATTACACTTATATTCTTTGACACTAAGTCACTATAGTTTAT
This sequence comes from Biomphalaria pfeifferi, assembly GCA_030265305.1. Classification (NCBI taxonomy): domain Eukaryota; kingdom Metazoa; phylum Mollusca; class Gastropoda; family Planorbidae; genus Biomphalaria; species Biomphalaria pfeifferi. Next base: position 4,709,567 of record JASAOG010000020.1, on the reverse strand, counting down.
TTATCATATAGTTTATTTATCAATACCAATTGTTCGAATCTTTAATTTAAATCAAATTTATGTCAAATGACTTTAGGTTGTTCAGGATTTAAAAATAGGAAAGTAATTTACGAGAAAAGATTATTGAAAATCACTTTTTAGACCTATTTTACAGTTAATTTTCATGCCGAAACATAATAAAAGTTGTTTAATCAGTAAAGAATGTTTTTGATTTTGTTTCGAAAAAGAAATCGACCTACTTTCCCTTAATTTTCTTACAAATCGTCGCTAAAAATGATCCGAATTTTATCTGAAAAATCTAATAACGCTAATAAATGTTTGAAATCCCTCTTCTAAAAAATAAAACAAAAATTTTTCCCATTTACGAAAATTGGTTGTTCCGGATTTATTTTTTTAAAAACTCTATTTATGTAAAATCGCACTTCTCTCTTACACTACATTTAACTTTCTAGCTAAACGTTAGAAAATCTAATTATCGTTAATATTATGTTCCGATTTTTAAGGAAAACAACTTCCTAACACCAAAATATGGTTTGAAAATCTCTACATAAGGCTATGGTACATCTAATTTTCATAACAGACCATCCCACAAATTTAATTAACGGTATTTGATTAATCTGGAATTATTTTTTTCTCTCACTATAAATATATAAACATCCGGAACAATCTATTATAGAAACTTAAAACCAAAAGTGATGTTTCGGAAAGGATTTAAATTTTAATCAGATTTTCAATAGCTTTTAGTCTTTTTTTCCTCGCTATTAACATGACGGACAGACAAAACAAAAAAAAGCGTCTTTAATCCTTACATATATATATATATAGCCTATACATATTTAGTCTAACTAGCCCATCAAATGAAATGCTAAAAGATCTGACTCGGTGCACCAATGTCTATGAACACTCGACAAGCTGCTCGTATAGAGGACATTTATTAGTCTAACTAGGCCTTGCGACGTAGTGGATTTTTTTCTGTGACGTCATATGGAATAAATTCTTCAAATGAAATGAAATGCTAAAACAACTCGGTATAGTAATGTTTATTAAACCTCGTAAAGTGACCCTCATTTTAAAAAGACATAATAGCTAAATTTAGATCCAATCTAGATTTTTTATACTAAATCTAGATTTTTTTTACACTAGAGCTAGATTTTTAAAACTAGATTTAGATTAAGTTCTTATTAAAATCATTGTAGAATCTAAATCTAGAATTTCTTGGTCTAGTTTAGAATGTTTGTTGTTTTACATGTTTCGAATGTTCCTTCAAAGTTGTAGTCCAAACATCCCGCAGGACGATGGGGGATGGGAGCGGGCAGGGTTTGAACCTGGGACCATCAATGAATCCAAACGACAGTCCAGTGTGCAAAGTCTAGATTGTCAATATTGCAATGTTATAAAATACTAAAACTAATCTACTATTTTAAAATTTAGTATTGCTATTAGTATATTAATTGATTATCTAGTTGTTTTTTTACATAAATTTTATCTAAATTACATCTACATTATCTCAAATATATATTTTAGATCTAGATCTAGTAGATGATATTGAGAGTGCTAAATTAAAAGTTTAATTTAGGTAGATATACGTCCTCATTCTAGTTCCATTTAAATGAAAATGCTCAATACCAAAAGATTATCTAAAATCGCTCTTCTGACATATTGTACATATCCGGTAGTTGTGATTCCGTATTCGGATATTAGTTTGTAACCAGCTTGTCATTAGGTAAAGAGCAATGCCAGGTCGTGCACAGGACTGATTATCTCTACGGTCTCAGTTTCATATCCTGCTCGATGCAATCCTCCGTCGACCAGCAGAAGATTTTACATTAAAAAAAAATTATTTTTTTTACAACGCCAAATGAATCTTTGAAACATTATTACTTTTAACAATCAAGACAAAATAACGTCTTGAATATTCCTTGCAAATATGCTGATCCGACAGGGGTCTGTCTCCTACTGGGGCCGCCTCTGAGTTTGTGTTGCAACACAAACTCTCTGAGTAATCTTGTTTTCTTATGGATTTAAGTAGGCTATAAATTTCGAGCTTTAGTTTAAAAAGTATTTTTACAATAGAAAAATCTCAGATTGAGTAAATGTTGGGAAAAGTCAACTAGAAAAAAATATGTAAGTTCAGAACTCATCTCAATTATACTTAAAATTGTATCATGATGTGAGCAGGTCAGGGTGGCGCTACTGAGTGAGGCCCTTTTTGTTACTTGCTGCTGCTCAACATTTGTTTTTTAAAACAGTAGGCAGGTGGTAGCCCTACTGGGTGGGCCCAATCTGTGCACCTCGGTCTGCGACCAAGGGGCTATAGTAGCCTAAGCAACCAGACAGCACAATCAAACTAAACTAAACTAAACTAGCTAACAAAAAAAAAAATAACCAACTACAATTATAAAGCAAACTTATATACACTTTATTTACAACCAACTTACAAAGCAATAAAAATATAGGTGAATTCGAAAATAAACTTTCAAATAAACAAAAACTATATATACGCACTACTAAATAATTAATCAACCCTACTTAACTGAACTTAACAACTCCACTAACCAAAACCCTCTGCCGGGTCTGGATCTATGTTGCTAAATCTACAACTATTACTAACTAAACCGACCACCAAATAACCCCAACACTAAACAGTAAGCTACTAGCAGCAGTAAAGCATAACTGCGGCAGACAGTTAGGCGTAAGGCAGCCGAAATAATGGCCGTTGTACAGCAGCAATAAAACAACAGCTATAACTGCGGCAGACAGGCATTATAGCCTGCAATATCAAATATAAGCAAACATAAAAAATATATAAAATAATCATTCTAATATTAATGGAAATACTTTTAGAAACTAAAGGTAATAAAACATTGTATAGAAAAGCAACAAGGAGATCAAAGGGATGGCTCCTGGGGGGTGATGCTATCCAGATTAAAGGACCTTCCAGTTCCATCATAGACAATGGCTGAGTAAATAGGCCGGTGATGCACGGCATTAATCCGTTTACATCAAAACAATCTAACAACAATCAATCCTAATTAAAATATATCAAGTAAAAATATAATTTCTCACATTACAGGCAGTCCACACAGAGCACGTCCACACAGGAACAGCACTAAAAATAACTTTCTAACTCACTGCTTGGTCACACAGACCAGCTAATCAAGCACTGACCAGCGGTCAACACCGGAAAAGGGACAAGACACGGCAGCATCCGTTCTATTTATAGAGCCAGGTCATGACTCGTCTACACTAACTTTAAAGTTAAAGAGCTGGCGGGAGACAGGCATGCACACTCAGCACTAGCCTAGATTGTTTACAAAAATTAAAATACAATATAAATAGATAAAAAATTAGATCTAGGAGCGCCAGCTCACAATGAATTCAAAATTTTCCTAAACAAAGTCTTTCTTCGAAATAATTATGATTAATTACATTAACACTGTCGCCATATTTGACTATTCTGTTTTAACAGACAAGTTTTCGTCGGAAAGGGGGATTGAGTATTAGGGTGAAAACGATTAATCCTATAAGATTCCTTTCTCCATTTAATAATAAATGCTAATAAACAAAGAATATATATGGGGGGTGACTCGATATAAAAATTTAATAATAACGGCAATGTCTTAGATTCCGCAGATTAATGATGCGTGTAGTGATTCACATGACTATGCAAACCCAGTTACAAACTGCACATTTTCCCACAGGAGCGGCCTAATCAGTGCTCGGGTCCCTGAGCGAGCGTCATGTGCGGGCCCTTAACTGTAAGGGTAGACTACACATATACCTTACCACATCGCGCTGTTTTTTTTTTTTTTATCACGGTGACAGGCTTTTACCAAGGCCGCACGATTTCTATGCACTGTAGCCTATTGGAAAAACAACAACAAAAAAAAACGTAATACGTCATCGCCAAACTTTCTAAAAGCTGATTGGCCGAAATAGCTGTACAAGCACATTAACTGGTTCAATACAGGCCAGGTTACAGTACCAAAAAAGGAATCTTTCTCATACAAAAAGTCAATTTTAAAAACCATTTCCCTGGGGGCTGGGGCGCTAGTTCCTCTCATGTGGTGGTGCGAGGGCGCAACATCCTGACAAAAAGAGGTGATATGAAGTGTGTGTTTCCTAAGAGGCAGTGAGAAGAGGTTATGCGATTGATTGTTTGATTGATTTGTTTAAATATCAGTTTATTTCATTACCATTAGATCATATTTCATCTCAAGTTAAATCGTGAATAATAACAATTATATTGAGTTTTTTGTTCTCAAAGAATTATTCAAGTTATTTTAGAGTTAATTTATTTTTAATAATATATATAACGCCTACATCGGCTCATTTGTACTAGCTATTTGGAGCTACAAGCCAACAACCGACTAACAACAGGAGGTGGGGGCGGCTAAAAAATGTTTAGAACCCTTGCCGACTTAAGCGAAACCTGCCGTACATTTAATTCTAGTTATTTACTTTGTATTAAACTCAAGAAAAATATTCAACTCTCTGAGTTGCTTCATTAGTTGAATAAATTTCTAGGCAACTCTGAATCCGTGTATGTCAGATGATTGTAGATACAATGCACATTTCTTCAAAAGACAATCGTGATAATTATCATGAAAGTGTATAGAAAGTTGAAAAAGTTCCACCATAAATGGCTTTTGTATTTCGAGCTTTTTTTTTTTTTTTTTGCTTTAACTTACAATAACAAACAAGTTAACATGTCCACTTCCATACCATATAATTTTTTTGAGCTGCCAAAGTTATCGATATATTGCATACATAGATCATGATCATTTTCATTGTACTATAAGCCTATCTGTTGCAGCTCACCCATTACAATCGTCGCAAATACAGAAGCATAAGCGAGTAGTCAGAACGAGATTAGTTTTTAGTGTTTTATCACATAGAACCAAAATGTCAGATTTCTGAAGGCAGGTAAAAAGAAACAGTACTGGTCTGTCCAGTTGGGGGGGGGGGGGGCGATTACAATCGGCTCTCCCACGGTCCCTCCAGCTACGGACCACGCTCTTTCATTTTATATTTACTAATGATTTAATCTGAGATTACAGTGTGGTGCGACATAATATACAAATGAGTTCCAATATCAATAAGTAGCTTATATTATATAGATATTCAACACATTTATTCACTAACTATGATTTCTACAAAAAATTGGTCAGCCCCCCACACTCAAAGATTTATGCTGGGGAGAGTAGTAGATGTAATCGAAGAAGAGGGCGACATAGCTTAATATAATGATACTAATTTAAGTATTTTATATTATATAGATATGTAACTAATACTGTTAGCAAACTGATTTCTACCCAAAAAAAGACATTGGACCGCCCCCCACCACCCAAAGGGGTGGGGAGGGAAGGATTGATGTAATCACCCACACCAGGAGAGGGCGATATAATATAAAGATTGGTTATATCATTTAGATATGTAAAAAAAAATACTTTTAACAAACTGATTACATTGAAAATATTTGACCGTCCCCCCCCCTCACTCGAAGGGTTAGGATCAGGTGGTGGGGGCGGGAGGATCGACGTGAACGTCCGCTCCCACCCCACCAAGCCTCCCAACATAGGCCTACTAGAGGGAAGCGGCAATATTTAAAAATTGGATTAAATATAAATAATTAGTATACATTATTAACATTAGTAAAGAACTCGTTTACAAATTGTGTGATTTCTCTACTAAAATTCGTCCCCCCCCCCCCATCCTCCTGATCCACCAATGAGCTCCACTGGTAATGCTATTGTCTCCGATGACATGTCTAGTCACATGTGCTCTAAATTATTGGGTTGGTCGCAAGATCCTTGGATTTTCCCATCAAGAATTAAATAATTTGCAAAAACTTGAAACCATGTAACGCTACTTGTGAGCCGGTTCGTATGGCAATGTCAGAGCCCATTGAGTCACCCAGTCCACTCCTGTCAGACCCACTGGTGGTTGCAGGGGGGCGGTAGGGGTGATGGAGGGGGGGTGGACGAACTTTAGTATAGAGTTCACACAATTTGTATATGAATTTATGACTTATGTTAATAATATATACTAATTATTTATATTTCAACCTAATTTTAGATTATTTCGCCCCCTTCCCAATCTAGTATGTTGGCCGATTTGGTGTAGTCGATGGCATCAATCCCCCTTCCCCTTCCATAAACTTTCGAGTGGGGGAAGGCGGTCCAATTTATTTATAAAAATCACAGCTTGCTAACAGATTCAGTTAAATATCTATATGATTAAAACTTGTTATTGGTGTTTTAACCGATGTGTATATTATGTCGTTCCCCCGTGTCAAGACTTTGTTGAATTAATTACTAAGTATTAATGTGTTTAGGTATTAAAAATTAAAAGTAATATTAATTGCAATGTGTTTGTTTGTTATAATTAAATTAAATTTGATTATTACTTTTAGTCCCAAAGCTCAGCCCAACAGACACACCACACACACCCAGTTGTACTTAAACCAATAAACGATGTGTATGATGATTTAAATTAAACTATGAATTTAATAAAATGAGATTTATACAATGAAATGACATATGATTAATGGTAAATGAATACTATTACATATAGATCCGATATGATATGAGAAATTACTAAATCAAAGTCTAGTTCCATTAACTACTGAGTTATTGTTGCTAATACAATGATAACCACCTTGTGATATGGTATCCGATAGTATTGTCCTCACAATATTTCCTTCCAAGACAAAGATTCTGTAAGAGGACGATTCACTTCAATAAGCTGATCAAGGTGTCCTCTAGCCAAGAAAAATGTTCACCCCGATGAAGAATCAAGGTTAAGAGTAGCATCAAAACTCACAATATAACACCAAGACTGAATGTAGAAATCTGGAATCTGGAACCACGGACTTGAAACTCAAAACTTGAAACCTAATACGAAAAACCTGAGACTTGAAACCTGAGACGAAAACCTCAGTCCTGAAACTTGAGACGAAAACCCTATAGAAAGACAAATAACAGATTCTTCCAATCCTCTTCTTCTTCTTCGTTCTCATTGTTATGTTGGAGTGTTCAGATGACTAGACCAATACATGAGATGAACTGCGCTGTGGTTTCCTAAATCAGGGAGCTCTCCATATAGTTTTCTTTCTACTGGGGTGTTTTGGGGCCAGTGTCTTATACGGGCCTCTTGGTAAAGAGAGCAGTTATGGAGGACGTGGTCGGCATTCTCGGGTGATACTCCACATGGGCAGATTTCACTGGTTCCAATTTTGAGTTTCCGGTACATGTGTTGTCGCATACGGTTGTGTCCGCTCCTGAGTTGAAAGATTAAACGTTGGTCTAAGGCGAGTGTGTCAGCCTTCTAATTTCCTTCTAGTTATATATGAGCTGGTATCCATTGAAGAACAATTTTTTTGCTGTTGTTGAGCTTTGTAAGTGCTGTTCTGAGGTTTTTAATTTAAGAGGAATCAGAGTTTGCAAGCTTTGGAGTATGTTTTCGCATCGGTTAGAAAGACAATCTGACTGTGAGGGGAACTTCGATGATTTGCTAGCATGGTAGCAGCTAGTGATAGTGCTTCCCTTTCTGCTCTGTGGCTGTCAGAGCTCTCCAGTTGCAATGGGTTTTTCTAGTTTTTCTCCATCTGGCCACTTGATGAGTATTCCAGCTCCTCCATTTGTGGTGGCTTTATTGGATGAGCCATCCGTGTAAACTCTGATCCACTGATTGCTAGGATAATTGGTTTGTAGAAAACAGTTCACTATTTCCTTGAGCTCATCTCATCCATATCTTCCAAACTCTAATCTTCTAATATAATTTCAAAATAAGAATACGACCGAATCCATATTAAAAATAAAATAAAACTCACCCTAAACAGGGGTCAAATAATCCTTCAGGAATATAAAACAAGGCCAACGCTAAGGCTATCCAATAACATAGGCACCTGTGATAACCCGTTTTAGCTCACTCAAGGTATCACTCAGGTCCAAGTATTTAATTAATTAATTTATTTAAACACTTTAATCATCAATTTCACTAATTTAGACCATCAAGCGCTAAAAACACAACCACCACCCCTCCAATCCAACCCCACCTCCTTTGGCACCGATGTTACATTGTACCTTCCCCATCTTGACACGTGCCACACTAGACTCTTGACAAGAGCACACTCCCTCTACCTATCATGGCGGACATCCGTTGATCCCCCCCCCCCCTCCGTCGGGAGCGGCTGGCCCACTTCATAGAGACCAGTCAACTCAAACGCCTTGAGCGACGTTCTTCCTTGATCATCTTGCGCTAGCCAGTATCAACATAATCTACCTTGCCTTGGCCACCTCTGATCATCCCCTTCACATCCTCCGACCACCTGGGTCTTTCAATTCGCGCTTTCTCGCAATGTCTATCCCCAGGAAACCTTCGTCTCTATCAAGCGTGGAATTCTTTTATTAAAAGACGCCAGATAGTCTACACCACCTTTGCACTTATCGCCCACCGCTCTAGCCCCACTCCTATCTATCTTTACATGGACAAACCTTTCGGTCAAGAACCATTCACTCCCGAGAGCTGTTTGGGAGCGGACACTCTTGTTTGAGCTCTACACATATTCATTCCCTATTTCTTTCACTTTGGATTGCTGGTATGTAACCTGATATATATATATATATATATATACTTAAAAACCCCTACCAGGGGAGTGAGTTTAAACCCCCCTACCTGGGGTTTTTGCAGTTATATCCTCCTCTTCTATAAAACAAACAAAAAAAATGCATACGACAAATTAAGGAAGATTTTGATTTTGAACCCCCCTACAAAATTTGCGATAAACCCCCCTCTTCAATATAAAAAAGCAAATTACACACTCAAAATTCTAGCCAAAGGGGTTTGAGTTTACCCCCCCCCCCCTCTCTCTCCAGTAGGGTTTGAAGCTAAAAAGTACCTCTTCAATATAAAAAAAAAGCAAATTAAGCACTCAAAATGCTATGAGCGTAGCTAAATGGGTTTTGACTCAGTTTTGAGTTTACCCCCCCCCCCCTATTCAGCGAGATTTGAAGATAAAAAAATACCTCTTTAATAATAAAAACAAAGAAAATTATACACTCAAAATGTTATGAGTGTAGTCAAAGGGGTTTTGAGTTTAAACTCCCCTCCAGTGTGGTTTTAAGCTAAAAAATACATTTTCAGTATAAGAAAAAGAAGCAAATTACGCACTCAAGATGCTATGAGCGTTTCCAAAAGGGGTTTTGAGTTTAACCCCCCCCCCTTCTTCAGAGGGGTTTGATGCTAAAAAATACCTCTTCAACATACACAAGATTCAACAAGGTTACAAAAGACAGTTTGTGTGGAAACACAAACTCAAAATCGGCCCTCGAAGTGATCCACCCAGGCAGGCTTCAATATTTTCAGAAAGAACATCCGAATGAAATTATATCAAAGACAAATGAGAGATAAGAATGGAGAATGAAGGTTAACAGATCTTGTGTAGTGCCCAACGAGCCCGCAGATCAAAGGATAGGTGAAAGTGAATGTAAAGTTAGATGTGAACCTCGCCTAACTAGTTACCCTTTCAGACCTTGTGGTTTATTGAGCAGATGATGTAAAGTTTATCTGTTTTGTGGCCTACGGTTAACGATGATGTCATGTAGCCAGCACAACGGCCTTTACTTTTCCCCAACTAATGTCAGGTACCCATTAGAGTTGAGTGGACTCAGAGATTCCAAAGTTGAAAATCCCAGTCTTCACCAGGATTCGAACCCGGGACCCCGGTTCGGAAGCCAAGCGCTGTACCGCTCAGCCACCGCCCTCCCTGGCCTAACTGATGTCTTATACTTGATCTAATTGTTTTGAAAAGGCTCAATCTCTTATTCAAAATCTCAAAAAAAAAAAAAAATACATTCGAGATGCGGTATCCCAATGTATGTTATTGATAGTAGAAGTTTACAAGATTACTATTCGTTTTAAATTAGGTTTTATGCATACTAATTAGCTTTGTCTCTTTAGAAAACTGCTAGCATAACTGATTTTAAAAATTAGATTTTTCGCATTCAGAAAAAAAAAAAGTAGCCGTTGCATCAGAACTTTGAATGGTCTCAAATATTGTGATGTCGGATTTTCAATATCTTTTGTAGTTTACGAGATCTAAATGGGACAGACATTTCGCACAAAACTAATAGCGTGTTTTCCCCTTTCGGGGGCGCTAAAAAAGCAAATTACACACTAAAATTATTTTAGCGTAGCCAATCCAATTGGGTGTTTTGAGTTTAAACCCCTCTCCTACAGATGGCTTTTTTTTTAAAGTTTAAAACCCCTCCAGATGGTTTTGAGTTTAGGATCCCCGTACAGAGCATTTTAGGTGGAAAACCTCTATCTTCAATATTATTCTAAAGCAAGCTACAGTTAAATTCTATTACCGTAGCTAAATGTGGTTTTGAATTAAAAAAAGACAACTCCAGAGATTTTTTTTAGTTTAAAACCCCCTACAGATGATTTTGACGATAAAACTTATCTTTTCGATTAAAAATCTAAAGCAAACTACAGTCACTTAATTCCAAGAGCGTATTCAAGAGAGGTTACACATTTCTATCAGAGGTGGGGCTATATTAATAAAGTGCAGTGAATCTGCCGAAATTGAAAAACACTAAATGTGGCTCAACAAAGATGGCTAAGACAGATTTTAGGAGTTAGTTATAGAGATCGGGTCTCAATCAAGGAAATCCTATGCCGAAGTGGGAGTCGAACTTAGTAAGGTTGTGAAAGAGCGTCGCATGAGGTTTGCGGGACATGTTCTCCGACAAAATGAATTACGCATAAGATGGGTTGCTATGACATCCTAGTACAACTTGACGCCACACTTTCATGGAGGTCCTTAGCAGGTGGTAGACCCCTCAGCCGGCGCCGCGCGCCGAATTCGCCGCCAAATTTTTGTCCGCCTAAAATCCGCCGAAAAAAATGTGGCGGGCCGTATTAGTCGCCATATTTTGTCCGCCGAAAATGAATGATGTTAAGTTTTTTCTTTTTTCAATTTTTTCTTGGCATTCCGTTTTAAAATCGATTGCGATTTTAAATAAAAGTCGCCGGAAGTTTGATAAAGAGTTCTTGTCTAATGTCAAATTACAATTCTAATTTTATTAAACCCCAGTTAAAATACAATTTAAAAAATAATTCAATTAATTTAAGTTACCTTTTTTTTTGTCAATAACACGATTTATTATCAATAATCTATTTTATAAAATAAATGGCTCAGCGATCTTCTACTTCTACTAGTAAAATGGTAAGCGTGTGTATAAAATAAATGATCTTATGCCTAATTAAGCCTAAATTAACTGTTGCAATGAAATATACTAACTAAATCTATAAATAATGATTTAGTGTCATATCATTTCTATGTAACAATTCTACGTGATGATTTTAGGTGAACTCAAATGTGAGTAGATGTCATCTAAACCGAGAAGAGAAGCAGTTTGTTACCAAATTACATGTAAAATCTAAACCGCCTAGCCAACATGGAAATTCCAAGGCCCAACGCTGGAGATATTTTGGTGGCCTGTTCTCTGATGATGGGAGAAATTTTGACGAAGATAGGGTCTATTGTCAGCTGTGCCTGACTACTCAGCAGTCACTGGGTGACAAGGGTCACATTTAAAAAGTTACGAATTTTGCTGCAACAACATCAAGTGGCAATATGAATCTTCATTTGAGTGTCAAGCATGATGTAGCAGTACAAAGTAAGGAAACATCAAACAAAATTATGGGATATTTAAGTAAGTATGGAAAAGGCGCCAGTCAATGTCAGGCAACATCAAGCCATGAAGTGACAAGAGATATTGTCCTCTGGTTTTGTAGAGACTTACTCGCCTTTGAAAATGTAGCTAAAGAAGGTTTGTTGAGTTTTTCAAAATTAATTGCCCATCTCTCAACATACATGCACCTGTAACACTTGCTGGAGTAGCCCTAGATGACGTTTATCAAGCTATCAGGTCAGCTGTCAAAACTAAAATGACTAAAGTCAATTCCCTTTGTTTGCTCTTTGATGGATGGACTGATCGATATCGGGCTATCAATTACCTTGGCATCCGGGCTTCCTTTTTAGACCACGATTGGACATATAAAATTGTCACACTTGGCTGTCATGCTTTGCCTACTCATGCTGCACACGACCTTGCTGACCATATCAGTTCTGTTCTGAAAAGCTTTGGTGTTGATCCCAAAAAGCTTTTCATAACACTAGCTGCCATGATGGTGCTGCAAATATGATCAAGACTTCAAAACTTTTAAAGGTTGATTCCTATCAGCACTGTACAGCACATGCATTGCACCTTTTGCTTACTACTGATAGCATTAATAGAAATGAAGATGTACCGCATATACTACAAAAGTGCCGCAACATCATAACTGCACTTCATTTCAAAACTGCAATTATGGAAGATGAGACAGCGTTTACAGAGGATAAAGAAATTATTAAAACCCTGAAAGAAGGCATGTCATCAGTGTGTGAATTGCTTCATGTGGATGATCAATTCAGTGTATCAATAGTGGATACCTCGGAAAGCAGCATTGACTCCACTGATGTTAACAGTATGCATACACACAATCATAAGTAATTGAAGGGATCATGTGCAACACGTTGGAATTCAACACTGATGATGATTCAGTCAATACTTAATTTGAAAAGAGAGGTCCAAAATACTCTCAAGCGTATTGTGCGAGTTGACCTATGCCTCCATGAAGATGAAATTGATTTTTTAGGTGAACTTGTTATCTTTTTAAAACCCTTCCAAAATCTAACTGATCTCTTTAGCTGCTCAATGCCAACCTTATCAGCAATTCCACTGATGAAAATGCATATCAAAAAGATCTGCACAGCGTCAAGTGTTGATGATGACATGATGCAAATGATCAAGCAGTCAGTACTCAACCAACTTGATCATCGATTTCCTGTCCATGATAACATCAAGCTGCATCAGCTGCTTGATCCAGATTTAAAATCATTGATTCCACGGCCAGAAGCAACCACACTTCTGGAGAAAGCCATAGAGTCAGCTATGACCCGTGGATTCATCGTGTCTGAAGCTGATGTATCACATTCGCAACTAGTCAGTGAAGATGTTTCCGAAGAAAGCAGATGTAAGAGGTTGCGAATGGAGCTGATGAATGAATTGAAAATTGAACAGTCACCCAACGATTGTACTAATAAGGTATTTTATATTATTTTATTTTTATTTTTTTAATTCAAGCAGTAGTTTTAATATTAGGCTATTTAAGTACCTTTAGTGACATTTTAGTATAGGTTTTTATTCCAATAATTGTTTACTGTTATCTATTAACTGAACAAGGTAAATATTACATTTACTGTGTACTGTAATGAAATGTTTTATAACCAAACAGTTAGTAAATTTGTATTTTGATTTTTTTGAACTTTTTTTTTCAGGTAGCAGTGGAAATAGCAAACTATTTGACGGCACCTTTTGTTCAGTTTCATGTTCTCGATTTCTGGCGTAGCAGTGCTGCATCATCCTTGTATCCATATCTTACTCAACTGCCTCGACTTCACCTATCATCATCAGCATCATCTGTTCCAGTTGAGTGCATGTTTTCGGTTACCGGTTTGATAATAAACAGCAAACGATAAAGTCTAACAGCTGATAAGCTACATCGTGTTTGTTTCATCCATGACAATTACAAACTGATATATTGAGTGGTTAACTTAAAAAATGGACTGCATTTTCATGCACTCTAAATAATGTAAATTATGACAGAATATAAAAGTGTTTTTAATATATATTTGAAATAAAGTTTTTTCTGAAGTCTTTTATTCATGAAGTTTTATTACTTTATTATTGGCAAGGCATAAGTCGAACTAGCCGAATATTTTTCTAATCAGCCGGAAATCAGCCACAAATGCCAATTCACGGAGAAATCCGGCTAATCCAGATATCAGCCGAAAAATGATGTCAGCCAGCCGAAATCTTGAAAAAAATTCAGCTGGCAGGTCTGGCAGGTGGGAAGAGGCTTCAGACATTACCAGTGAAAGATTTTTATGGAAAAAGCTTGACGGCAAAGGCGCCGAACAGCGCGGGAGGGTCTAAGTCAGTAAGAATAGCACAATAGGTTTTTGAAATAAAACTTTTTAATAGCAGGAAAATGCACAGTAGATACCTGAGAATATGCATTTCGTTGGCTTTCAATACCAGAAATAGTGCATTGCGGCGGGACTCCGCCCGCGCAGGGGGATCTCCTAGCGCTCCCCCAGACCCCTTGCTAGTAATGGCGGGGAATCTCCAATTTTTTTACTAACTTTAGGAAGAGCCTATTCTAGGGTACAATAAACGTCTTCCGAAAGAATGAAGGGTCAGAATGTAATAAAGAGTATGTACACTCACACATAAATATATTTTTAAAAATTTTGCGGGGGGGCGTTGGGGGGAGAAAAAAATCCCCCCACCCCCCCCCCCCCCCCGAAAAAAATCCTGTCTACGCCCATGTACAGCACCAATATAATTCAGGAACTCAAAAGATACAGCTTGGTTCTAGTACACAAGAAAAAATTATCACAAATGACGTTATTGCCTATTGATGAAAGCGGCGCTATTAGATAGAGAACATTTTTACTATGCAACTAAATAATTAGTTGCGACACCCCGTTGGCTATAATGATGAAATGTTGCAATGATGAAATGTCTCGTATGATGAGGTGTCTGGTCACCATAATTTATATATGCTATAAATTAAATTTTTATATCGAGTCGCCCCAGCCCTATTCTTTAATGCCAAATGCAATCATTAGCAGAAATTATAAAAAGGAGCGAGGATTAATCATTTTCACTCTACCACCCCTCCCCTTTCCAGACGAAAACACGATGTTTTAAAACAGAATAGTCAAATATGGCGACAGAGTTTATTTAATTTCACATGAATTTATCATAATTTTTTAAAGAAAGACTTTGCTTTGGAAAATTTAGAATTCATACGAAATTTTTCAGTATAAGAGTAACGATCGAGATGAGTTCTGAACTCAAATATTCTTTTCCTAGTCGCCTTTTCCCAACCTTTACTCAATTTTCTATTTTTCTAGTTAAATAAATTTGTGACTATAGCTCATAATTTATGCTTCAATCCTAAAAATTTAGAGTAGAATCTAATTGGTCCATGTGACCTTGTATTATGGTTAGATCATAAGACCAGTGAATTCTGCTGTACTGGCAAGTCCAGTGGTATTTCGTGGTCCCAAATTATACTACCGAGGATATTAATTATAACATCTAGATACACATACAAGTAATAACAATAAGATTTCAGTTACAACTAATAATGAGTTTATTTAGGAACAAAGCAAAAAAATTATTAAAAGAAAACTGACATAAAGGCCAACAAAAGCAAGTCAAATAATGAAAAAAAATCAACATAGTATGACAGGTTCAGTTCAAAATAATCAAAGAACCGCCATCAAAGAGGCATAATAGTGTTTCATCTCAAAATCAAACGATAGCTTATAATTATATAATACAGGTCCTAACAGTCAAATGAGACACACTACGATCTTGTATCTAGACAAAAGTTTGTCTTTTACATACTATACGTCCCAAATCTAATCTTTATAGAAAAAACACATACAGGAAAGGATAAGAGACTATATATAAGTCATATAAGTAGACAAAATATTTACATAAACCAACTTATTGACAACAAAGAAAGTCTACATAGCTCGTAATTAGAAAAAAACATTCCCATAAAGTGGGACACTCCTCTTGAGTAATACAGTCAGAGCACAACAACAAACGTATTATATAAATATTATGGAGATTTAGTTCAAAATAATGTACAGTGGTAAGCTCAAGGACTCAAGAGAAAGTGGCAATTGTATACAGTTAACAGGGACTTCATTAGTATATTAAGGGGAGCTAACTCTTATTAAATAAAAAAGAAATACCCTTATTGTCTCTCTTGTCACAGTCCACTTACGATTTTTTTTGTTACAGCTTTGAATTATAGTTCTGTAACAAAACAGTTACAAACATGCCTATTGAACAAAATGTATCATTTGCAAATGAGCTTTTTAAAAAACATATTATTTTTCGTTTTTTTTTTCGGCTGCGATCTTCAAAGCCTTAATTTAAATATGTGAGATACCTATCTTCAAATCTAATTCATATTAAATTTTGTTTTGTAAGTAAAACATTATTGAAAAGGTCATTTTTTAATAGAATGAATAATCCTGTAAATGTCAGGAGAATGCGTTTCTGCAGTGAAAAATGCAAGAAAACGCTTTTGGCTTCGCCCCAAACCCCACTGACGAGGCTTACAGCGCTCCCGCAGACCCCCAAGTTATCAAGAGAAAGGGCTTAACATGACTGTTTTGTTTTCTTCGCAGAAAGTTGAGAAACACTGCTTTTTTTTATTCTCATAGGGCGTAACCCCCCCCCCCCCCTTCCAAAATGAAATCCCCCCCTTCCCACAGTGGGGGATCGGAATTTAGTGACTGATTTTTTGCTTTAATTTTGTTTATTTTAGTTCATATTTTAATACTAAACCATCACTTGCCACAGCGCAGCAAAAGGGGGGTTTTGAGTTTTAAACCCCTACCAGGGGGTTTTGCAGTCAACCCCCCCCCCCCTTCTGTAGAACAAAGCAAAAAAATGCAAACACCAATCCCCAAGTTCCAAGAGCACAGCTAAGACAGATTTTGATTTTAAAACCCCTCCGAAATCTACGATAAAAACCCCTCTTCAATATAAGACATCAGTCACCAGATTCTAGCTAAGAGGAGTTTTGAGTTTAAGCCTCCTCCCCCCTCCAGCGGGGTTTGCAACTAAAAACTATGTCTTCAATATAAAAAATGCAAATTACGCACTCAAAATGCTATGAGCGTAGCCATGGGGATTCTTTAGTTTAAACCCCCCTTCAGAGGGGTTTGAAGCTAAAAAAAATACCTCCTCAATATAAAAAAAGAATTAGCACTCAAAATTATATGAGCGTAACCAAGCCAAGGATGATTTTGAGTTTAAACCCCCCTCCTCCAGTGGGCTTTTTTTTTAAAGTTTAAAACCCCTCCAGATGGTTTTAGTTTAAATGCCCCCATAGAGAGATTTTTGAGGTTGAAAAACTCTCTCATTAATTGTATCCTAAAGCAAACTACAGTCACCAAATTCTATGAACGTAGCTAAGGGGGTTATGAATTTATCTATAAAAAAAAAATACCCCCAACAAATGATTTTGACGATAAAACTTCCCTTTTCGATATAAAATCTAAAGCAAACTACAGTCCCCTAATTCCAAGAGAGTAGCCAAGAGAGGTTACACATTTCTACCAGTGGCTGGGCTCAATGAATAAAGTGCAGTGAATAGTCATCTGCCGAAAATGAAAAAGACTAAATGTGTCTCAACAAAAATGGCTAAGACATTTTAGAAGTCAGTAATAGAGATTGGGTCTCAATCAAGGGAATCCTACGCCGAACTGGGAGTCGACCCCTTAGTAAGGTTGTGACAGAGCGTCGCATGGGACATGTTCTCCGACAAAATGAATTACGCATAAGAAGAGTCGCGATGACATGGAGGCCATTACGAGAAAAGCGCAAACAGGGACATCCTAGTACAACTTGGCGCCACACTTTCACGTAGGTCCTCAGAGCAGGTAGGAAGAGGCTTCAGGCATTGCCAGTGACAGTTTTTTGAGGAAGCAGCGTACCGGAAATAGTATTTGGCGGCGGGGCTCCGCCCCGCGCTGGTAGAGCTCGCAGCGCTCCCCCAGTATAATGCACTAGATACATCAGAATAGGCATTTTGTTGGCTTTCTATACCGAAACAGTGTTTTGCGGCGGGGCTCCGCCCCGCGTTAGGGGAGCTCACACCGCTCCCCTAGACCCCTTTGCTGGCAATTCTGGGAGTCTACAATTTTTCACTAACTCCAGGAAGAACCTATTGTAGGGTACAATAAACGTCTAACGAAAGAATGAAGGGTCAGAATGTATTAAAGATAAATTATGTATATAATTAAACACAAACACACTCAAACTTACACACACACACACATATATATATATATATATATATTGTTAAAACTCTGCCATGCGCACCGCCATCCAGGCCAGTGCAGAAGGTGCGCACTTCTAGATACCAGGCTAGGAAGGATGTTAACATTAGATTGAGGTGCAGCGTTTGTGTTTTGGACAAGTATCTTAGTCTTGCTTTGACTGATGTTTAAGCCGAACTTCTGGCAAGCAGCAGATAGTTTGTCAACCAGGGACTGTAGCTGAATATCAGAATCAGCCACAATAGCTGCATCATCAGCATACAGGAGTTCCCTGACGAGTAGCTTCCTAACCTTGGTTTTTGCCCGCAGCCTTGATACATTAAATAGTTTTCCAGAGGATCTTGTGTGGAGAAACACACCTGACAACACAAGAATCTTTAAAAAAAAAAAAAATTAATCAACTAGGTAATTAACTATTAGTAATTATTTATTTTGTTTGATATCTCCAACAAGGGAAAGGAATAGTACTTAACTGAATTGGTCCCCTTTATAGCTCGCCGCTTTCAAATAAAGTTTGAAACATACAGAAGATAACTATAAAACAATATTCTATTTTCATACAAACGATTACGGTAAAATTCAACCAGATATGCCTTTTTTTCTTTCACCTCCACCCACTTTTCTCAAGTGGTCCAGATAAGTGATAACTGAGGAATCTAAAAGCATAAACTACAGCGCTAAACAAAATATTTCTAATCCCACAGATTTATTGTCATTGATGTAGATATATATTAGTATTACAAATTTAATTACATGACTGATCCAAACTAATTGATACAATTACACTTTGTAAAAGCTTTAAATTGTTTTTTTTTAAAGTAATTTTATGTTGTTGTTTTTTGTCAGACTTCAACAATAGGCCTAAAACAAGTTTAACTAGGCAAATAAGTAGATCTACATTAGACACAGACTATAGAGTCTAGATCTATATAGAAAAATAGAATAGATCTAGAATCTAGAGTAGCAGATCTAAAATCAAATGGGCGAAAACGTCAAATTATCTATTTTTGTTGCTGTTAAAATGTGCATTATTGTTACATTTTATTTAGATCTAGATATAGATCTAGCGACTCTAGAGACAAGATTGTCACTAGATCTAGATCTCTAGAGTCTTTGAGTTTGAAAGTTATTAACATTTTATTAAGCATAAAAAAGGCCCAATTTGCAGCCTACGAAATTTGTAATCCAAATTAACTGGTGATTCCGGTCTTTGAAACAAAAGCTCACCTGCTGTTGGAGTCAAAAACTCTCGATATCATAATTCCTTATTAGATATAGAGTCTAGATCTAGTCTAGCTTCTGGATCTAGACTAGATCTAGTGGCTGCTCAAACTTGTAAAAAGCAACCTTTATCTGTATAAGATTGTTCTTATAAGTTTTACTCTTAACATGTGTTTATGTAGATCTACAATAACTGTAATACTAATACAAGACAGGTGTTTATCATACATAATAAAAGACATTGAATATTGTCAATATTGATACATCATTACATGACAGTCTGTGATATTCATTCAGTTTATGAATATGATAGAAGATGTATAATTATAATGTAATAATGTTAAATGTATATTTATTATATTATAACTTATAGATTTAGATCTAGTTAAATTAGAGTTAGAGTTAGACTTATAGTAATAGTTATACTAATCTAGAATCTAGTCTATATGAAATATTAAAATATATTTTATTTTAATTTTAGATCTAGATTATAGATCTAGTAGATACATTACATAGGATAGTAATTAGTATTAGTATTACTACTTAGTAGGCCCTATGTCTATCAGTATCTCTACTATCTAGATCTAGATATATTTTATTTTGAAATTCGTTTATTAACTTTATTACATTATTACACATCTAAATAAATAGAATAGATCTAGAGATCTACAAGCGCTTTATTCAGAACTGCAGAAGGGACACTGGCGCGCTACTTGAAAATACATGGGCCCTATTCTAGATCTAGAATAAATCTAAAATTTTTATCAGTAGGCCCACATATCTAGATCTATATTTATATTATATTATAAAGTCATATTATTATCATATTAGATCTAGACATTAAGACATGATATATCATATGTAATACCTACCTACTCATTATATTATTATATAGATCTACTTCATATAAGATTAATTGTAGATTATTGTCATAAACCTTGAGTTAGTATAAATTTATATTATATAGATCTATCTCTAGAACAGTGGTCTGAGTGGTTCTCAGCCTTTGAAAATGTTTTGATGATAAATGTTTTACACATGTTTTGGATACAGGCATTGCTTCAGATTTGAAGGTAATTAGGGGGCTATAGGTCTTTATCCTAGCTCAACTTCCCTCAGGACAGTAAGGGATATTATGGGTTAGAACCCCAGGACCATCTAGGCCATTGCATGACAGTCCACAAGGCAACCAGACAGACATTATTTAATAATACATTTTCCACTCTAGAGATCTATACACCTACCATTTTATAAAAGTATTTTATTGGTAATCTAAATTAAAATGTAATATTGATTATGCATGACATTTTTGTTGTTATTATTTTTATTATTAAAAAATGACGATAGTCAAAGCTTTATGTTTGCTTTATGTTTAAAATCACAAAACATTTTATATGTCATAACTGTCTTTGATAAACTCTTCTTGTGATAACTCTGAAAAATCTTCAGCTTTCAACGTGAAGACTTCAGACAAGTGGAAACGGGATGTCTGCAAGAATATGTAAATATTCTTTTACATAAATTATCATTGTATTTCATTTGTCAGGTTTAAAGCCATTTTTCTCAGAGAAAGCAGATGAGGTTAACAACATATAAATTTTATTTGTCTAATATAGTTAAAAATTTCACTCATTTAAAATAGCAAAGATGTGCTTTTCAAAGGCAGGCCTCTTGCAGCTGGCAGTATCTTTTGTAGGTGTGCAGGAATAGGTTTGTTCATTAGCTTCTGGAAATGTTTGATCCATCTCTTCTTCTCTCCTTCATTTGCTATTGTTTCTTCATTCTTATGAAGTCTCTTAGGCTTGGTAAATTTTCTTGATATCTTCTATATGATAGTTAACAGGTCTTTAGTGTTGCTCTGAAGGGATGCTTCTTCTGCTTCTGTTGCCATTGCTTCTATGTAGTTCTTCCTGTCTGTTCTGATGCTATGCTTGACATTTCTTTCAGCTTCTTTATATTCTTTTTGTGCTTTTGCTTTAACTGCTATTGTTTTACTGTTGTTCACGTCTGCTTTCTATTCTCTTTTTTCCTCAATCTTCTGAAGGGTTTCTGCTGAAATCTACTCCTTGTGGGTGTATGATTTTGGACCCAGTGCTTCTTGGCATTTTTTCTTTCATTTTGGTTTTTAAGGGAATCTGGCTTTTATCCTTCTAACTGGAAGTCCATCTTCTCCCAGGTCCACAACATCTGTTGATATGCTGTTAGTTGTTTCTGTTACTGTAGCTGGTGGTTTTTCAACACAGTATAGTAGCTAGCCCTATGCCCAACCCTCCTCCTTTTTTCAGTAGGGCTTGGGACTGTCTTCGGTTGAATTTATGTTACCATATACTTCAAAGTAGTAATACTATAAGTAAATATAGTGACACAACATTTAAGTGTATGTCAGGGATCAGTGAATAGAATTCAATGAACACAAATCTACTTAAGAAAATTGATTAATTTTATATCATGAACATGTATAATGAAATAATTAGTCACACAGAATACTTGAAGTATAAAGGCACAATATAAAAAAAACTATTATGAAAGTATTGAAATTTAGCACAATGAATAAATGACTCAGATTTTCTCTTTTGCCCCTTTTCAAGGTTTTGATCTAAGAATAGATTTTAAAATGTTGAAACTGTGAAATAAAATCCTTTTATTTTTAGTGCCTTTGAAATTTTCGTACTATTTTAATCTCTACTGTAAACTCATAGTAGTTTTGAGAACAACAGTGTAGCAAAACAAATTCTGTTTTTATTGGCAACCATTGACTAATTTTAGTATGTGTGTCAATGTATAATAATAAATAAAATGAAAGGCTTATCAGTTTTTAGTTATATTAATTTCTGTTAATATATTGCATCTTTCATATATATATTTTTTTCCATTTCATTGTTAGACACTGCTATGGATGAGACAACTTTACCATTGCTAAAGAATCAAACATTTCTAACAATAAGTGATACCTTTGTTTACAAAATAAAATTCAAATACAAAGAAAAAGAAGAAAACTTAAATAGATGCTTTGAGGCAAAAGCATGTAACCAGATATGCTATGCTTTAGAAGAGCTACTAAATTCTATAAGGAAAAGTAAACAAGTGCAAAAAATTGTTACTGAAAATTTTGAGATAAACGTTAAAACAGAACAGTGGCAAGAGGGTTATATATTTCATTTTAAGTCACTAGATACTTTTCTGAACTATTTCCCTGAAGTGCTTATACTTGAAATTACATTAAAAGACTTTCTGAAAAAGAAGAATGTAGCATCTTTAAACCAAGCATCCCAATCTTACAAGTGTCATGTGGTCTCTTTAGAAAATCAAGTAAAGGGTCAATGTCCAGTGTTACGAACCAATGTGACTAACAAAACATTAATATTAGCTACTCCAAAGCTCATCTCTGAGTATAATAGGAAAAGTCGTAGTTTGAAAAAAAAAAGTAAAATTTCAGAAATCTTGCATGAACATGAGGATACAAAAAACAGCCATAGTAAAAAGGGTAAAAAGTCATCTAGAGAACAGTTTAATGTAAATCATATAGCTTGTGAGTTAGCTTTAAGACAAGAGAAAACTAATGAATGTGAACACAGCATTATAAAAACTAGAAAAGCTTGCAATTCATTTATAATGCAAACAAAAGATGATATTATTCAGCAAAGCAAATGTAATAGGCCTGCTAACATTTCAAAATTACAAAGAAGCACCAAGCAAAACTGTCAGACGTGTGTGGATTTCTTTAAAGCTGACCAAAAGCTACCAGAGGTAACGCCTAATATAAAAACTTTCAAAGGAAAGCAAAGTAATGTTAATACTAAACCTAATATTGATCTTTTTCAAAAATGTTTAATTCAACGTACAAAGAGTTCAGCTGAAAGTAACCTTGAAATACAAATGAATACATGTAGAAGGAAAGGGAATGTTTGTAACTCATGGTATTTGGAAAGAAAAAGAAAGGAACAGACTGGTGAAATATTATGTCAAGAAAAAAATTGTGAGAATTATGAATCAATCAAAAAACATAAATTATGTGAAGAGATACCTTTGGTTAAAAATGAAAAATTAAGAAATGCTGTTGTAAACCCATCTGTTCACTGTTTTAAGTGCAATCAAACTAGCCAGTATATGCTTTCTAGTCATCTGAAAGATTGTAAACCATCCTGCGCAAATCATTTTAGTTCAAACCTGATACCGGTAATCTGTGACCTTTTGCCAGATGGACAGAATCTAAAATCAGATTTCCCTCCATTTCAAATGTATAAAGATGATGTCTGTCTGTTCAAGTCACCTGGATTAAAACTTGTAAACTTAAAGGTAACAAAAATTGCTTTTATGATATACTGTTTTTTAGTTCAGTTTAAAGCTATTTCCTATCCTATCTTATATATATATTTACCAAATACCACTCACTGGTTTAATAATAATCTTTTATTGTCCTTACGGAAATTGTCTCACAATTTGTGCATTACACCAAACAAAAAACATTACAATTTAGATCTATGTAACAAACCAAAATGTACATTCACACCAGACTCATAATTTACATGCGAAAAGTTTATATCAGATTGTTTCTATTTAATGATTTGATTGCCAGGGGAACAAAAAAGTGTTTGTGTCTGTTTGTCTTTGCTATCGGTGTCTTGTAGGTCCTTTTTCTTTTGTGATGGTAAAATCACAAAATCCTGACCCAAAGGGTGATTTTTTATTCCTAGAATCTTTTTAGCTTTATTACAGATGTTTGTCTCAAACAGATGCCCTAATGGGGTTTGTTTTTTGCCAATGATTTTACCAGCAGCATTTAGGATTCTATGAAGTTTATTTTTAATACTCAGATTGCCATACCAGGCAGTGATACTAAAACTTAAAATATTGCAAATGTGAGCGTGATAAAACATAGCCAAGGCCTTTTCGCTAACATTAAACGAGGACAGTTTTCTCAGTACCGGTAATCGTAATCTTTGCTGCCCTTTTTCGCTGATATAAAATTTATTTTTGTGCACATCAAGAGATCTCTTAAACTAGCAAAATGAATTCACATGAAATTGTTTAAAAAGCATATTTTCTTTATTTTTCCCGAAGTCAACTTATTTAATTAATTTATTTCATTTCTGTTTCCCATTTAGTAAAAAAAACAAAACTTAGCCTAATAGTATGAAACTTAACTTTAAAGTCTTTTTTTTTTAAACAGAGAGAGTGTGCTAGTAATGATATTTCGTGCGTGTGTAGATAAGGATGCGAGGAAGAAACAATAGTCACATATATATATATATATATATATATATATATATTATATTGTTACGAACCTCACTATCCAGGCTCTCTGCAAACTGCACCATACACCACCAACTTAAAGAACTTGACAACTCAGGGCTCCAAAGTAACGTAACACTTTAATAGTTGAATAAGTAACAGCCAATACTGTACAATTGGCAACACGTACACTGTACAAATATCTCTCCGATAACACCGTTCCGCCGTATCAACTCTTGCACTGGCCAATCCGTCTCGTTCCGGCCTTGCACTGGGTTCAACAGTTCAGGACTGACTTCACACACTAGGCTCGTTGTGTCGGACTCGATCACAGACCAAGATCAAGACGCCAGTCGTCTCAACTGTACTTGACAGTACTCGCACTGAACCGTCGTAATGCTCCGTACAGACCACACCGTTGAACTGTGCTGTAGTGAACCTTCTGTTGTGAAACCCTTTTCTGAACCTTGCTGTATTGAGCCCCTTTCTCGACCGTGTTCTGAACTCTTGTTGTGGACCTCCTTTCTGAACCGTCTCTACTACGACACCTCCGCTCTTATATAGGGTCCCTGCTGGCCTTCTCGAACCGGACAGAACGCGCTCGACTTTTCTAGGTGGTCAGATGACTACAACTCTCGTGACGCTCCTATGCTCTGTTCACGACGCCGTACCTTCCCGAACCGTCCTGTTGACACTCGACTCGGCTGACCGCCGTAGCTCGTCACGGTTGACCGCTCGTCTAGCGCTGGCCTGGGGCGATTTGCGTCGGCTGACTACACACACACCACTACCCCCATCTGTGCCACCACCAGGTTTATACATATATCTATATTATAAAGTAAAATGTGAGGTGTATGTATGTTACTTATAGACATCAAAACCGGTTGACCAATCTTGATAAAACTAGGCAGGAATGTTCCTTGGGTACTAGCTTAGACCGTAGTGTATGTATTGTAGCCCTAAAACAAACTTAAGACCCTCTAAAAAAATAAAGTTGTCCGACTCTATTACAGCTATAGTATTTTATGGATCTATGCCATGGTTAACAATGTTGACATGAGAAAAGATCGAAAGGATTTAGATTTAGTGCTCTAAGGATGCGAGAAAAAAAAACACCAATAGTATGTGTTTGTCGGTGGAGGCGTTATGAGGACGTTCCGAATCAAGTCAAAAGTCATTATGTCAGAGAACATTATGATGTGCATGGTAAAAAAAAGGGCCCTAGAGAGAGAAAGAGAGGGAGAGAGAAGGAAAGAGTTCTACCTATAATTTCTATACGTAACTCACGAGGGTTTTCTAAAATGTGTATGTGACTCTTTTTTTTTTTCGTTGGTAGTTAAAGTATTAAATATTTGTAAATATATTTTTGCCTTGGATAGAACCGCTTTTAGGGTGTCATCCCATCGCTTTCTCTGTTTTCTTTTTCCTGGTATCGTGCCCTGAAGGAACGTCATTGCAAGCCCTGATCACTTTGTAATATGGCCATAGAATTTTAGTTTGCGTTTTTTTTTATAATAGTTAGCAGGTCATGGTGGATTCCAATCGCTGTAATAACAGTGTCTCTAATCTCTTCGTTTGTGATGCGGTGATGTGATACCTAAAATCTTTCTGTAGCATCTCAATTCCACTGCTAGTATTCTCCTCTCTAGTTCTGCAGTCAGCGTCCAAGACTCGCAAACATATATAACAATGTGGCCGTGACCAGGAAGCACGTCAGTCTGATTTTGCTGTTGAGAACTATACATTACATCTTTCCATATTGATTTGAGTTTTGCAAGTGCTGCTGTGGACTGTGCAATTCAAGCCAGTAGTTCAGGTTTGGTTCCTTCATCTGAGACGATAGCTCCGAGGTATTTAAACAACTGACACGTGTCAGCTTTCCACCTCCAATTCTGATGCCACTTGCCTCCGTTGGCTATTAGTTCGTACGCGGTCTGGAAAAAGTGTGGAATTTCAAAAATAAAATTTCAGGTCTGGAAAATCGCTACTTTTCTAGGCGATTTTTTAAATGTCTGGAAAAAGTCTGGAATTTGAAAAAAAAATTCCGATGTCATAAAAAAAATGTGGACCGGTAAAACCCTAGATGGGTAGATCTAGTTGGACATAGAGGCATCTATTATTAGATCTATATTTATGTCATGGTTGAAAGCACGCGCGATCACGGCTTTGTCGGCGAAATGCCAGCTAATTTCATTTTTTGAAAATAAAACAACGGGTCATTCAGTCGATTGCAGAGCACACCCATGCCCATTATCAATCAAACTTTCTATATAGGCCTAGATATAGAGTCTAGAATAGTCTAGATCTAACCCAGAACCAATCCGCGGCTAAGAAAGCTTTCATTAATTTTAATACAGACTTTCTTATCTTATCTTATATAATACAGACGTTACTTCAAAAATAGTTCTAGATCTAGTATTCTATATAAAAAAAAGAAACATGAATAGAAAATCTATTTTTACTAGTTTTACATCTATAGATTCACAATTCAGTGTCTGGAAACTAGTTATCAGACTACTTTCTAGATCTAAATCCAAAACTAATCTAATGATTATCGAATTAGAAATGTTTAGATTTAGATTAAAGTTCTAGACACTAATATTAATATGGACTCTTGAATTTGTTAGCGCGAGTCGGGAAGTTAGTTTTTGCCCCCTCTCCCCCCCCCCCCCCCTTCGCCGCGCCGGTAAATAAAGTTCGCGAGTCGAAGTACCCCCCCCCCCCCCCCCTTCCCCGTAAAATAAAGAAAACAAATTATATCTAGTCAATGTAGCTTATTTATATTAGGCATATAGATCTTGAGTCTAAACTTAAAAACTAAAAGACTAGGCCACAAGAATGACTAGGTATACTACAAGATTTTGTCTCGATCTAGGTCTAGATTTAGACCTAGCTCTAGCATTCTTAAATTGGCATATAGATTATAGTAGATAATCTAGTATGATATACATTTATATCTAAGCTATTAACTAGATATCAATATTTATACAGTTAAAAAAACACAATCAAATCAATATTGACATATTATGATTGGGAACTAGATCTAGACCACTATTACACATTAAATTTCAATACAGTAACTCGCTAGATTCTAGATCTTTATCTCTTCCAAAAGAATTATACCTATACTAGACTCGACTAAAGGTAATTAACCTACCTAGGCTTGATAGACCTGAAGTCTTAAGCCTAGACTAAGTCTTTGCATTTTAACTAGTATCTAATGTTTAAGCCACTGTAAATCTATTTTAAAATTCTTTGGGATTTAAAAATAAAATTTTACAACTAAGTTAGATCTATTAGGCTATATATACTAACTAGATCTATATAATATTTGAGTTGCCTAAGTCTTAGGCGCTGCAAGATTAGTGACTTTTAAAATTTTAAAACGTTTTGGATGTTCCTTCAGAATTGAAGATTATTATTACATCCAAGTTGAAACACCTCCCACAGCATTACGCAAGGGTTAGTTATAAAAAGGGTTTAAACCCAAGACCATGAATATGACAGTCCAGAGCACATACCACAAGCTCAGGTAGCCATGATTTTACTGTTAGTGAGTCTGGAAAACATAGATTAATGTCTGGAAAATGTCTGGAACTGGAATTCATTTTCACAAAAGTTGTATGAACCACGCCGACTATAGGTCATAACTTGATTTTTTTTTTCGGCATTTCGGCATACCATATGCTGCGGAAGTCTTGTCTATGCGCATCACCAAGTCAGCTAGTTCTTATTCTGTCCGAGCTAGGTCATCTATGTCATATGCGAAGCGCAAGTAATTTTTCTTCTTCCAGTGCTTTATACAGTAGGCCTATCTTCATAATAGCCCTCGAAAGCATCTTCAGTTATCCTTTCAACGAAGATATTGAAAGGAGTTGGTGAGAGTAGGTAGCCTTGTTTTACTCCAACTGTGGGTTTAAAGCAGTCCCCAATGTTATTGTTGAAGTACACCGCACTAGTGGCCTCCTAGTAGAGGTTCAGGATTACTTTTATTATGTTTTTGTTTATATTGTACTTTTCCATCGTCGCCCAGAGTGTTCCATGCCATACTCAAAGCTTTCTTGAAATCAATTTAGACATGAAAAAGATTCTCTTGATATTGAAAGTATTGCAGTATTTCCAACAGAGTATTATATAGTGTCACGTAATGTACGCCTTCAGGTTTGAGGATTTAAAAATACAATGTTTACAACAAATCACTTAACTTCGGCAAATACGATAACTTGCTCAAAGTTTTAAAAATAAGTTTTGAAATGTATTTTTTAATTGTAGATTTGCATATATCATGTAATATTATTTAAGCAAAATTTATTTAGTACTGTATGACAACAGGCAAATAGATCCAACAAAGTGAGGCGTGGTCAAGCTTTTGCTTTAGTGCGTTAATTTTTTAATTCTTACTTCTAATTCAGATGCGCCATAACATTTTTACCCCCTTTAAGTCCTTAAAGGTATTTAATCGTCAAACTCCATTTGAGTGAGAGATTGAAAGGCTCAAATCATCTCTTGCAAAAGCCCTGGACAGAAATGCTGCTGTGTTGCGTAGTTCATACATGTCACAATACAGGTCGAGAATTTTGTGTTTCCCTGACATGTCGAGACGGAGATCCTCAAGCCTGGGCCATTCAAAAAGAATATGAGACACTGTTTCCTCTTCTTCCCCGCAGTGAGGGCACTGTGAGTCAAAATTTGGTCATAGCCGTGAGCAATATGAGCCAACAGGACAGTGGCCTGTCCTGCACTGTGCTATAATAGCTTGCTCAGGCCTGGACAGCCTTCACCACGGGGAGGTGCGGTCAGGGCGCCTCATGCGCTCCCATATTTCACGGGCTTTTTGGGACTTGTCCCAGCATTCAAACCAATTTTCCATTTCAATTTTTTAATAATAGTCAGAGCATGGTGAAAACTCACAGCCTGTTCGGTGGGTGGTGTTTGCCCTCCCTGGTTGGCTAAGGAGTCTGCAATGGTGTTGCCAGTCACTCCTATGTGACTCGGTACCCACCGAAAGAACGTTTTGGCGCAGTGGACATTTTGTCACGATGTTTTTAGATCACATTGTCTATGTTCGTTGCATTATTTCTTTAAACATAAATGATACATACATCCAGTTTTGTATGTGTGTTTGTGTCTAACGTATTTTACATGTAGAGAATAGATATATTTTGTCCATTATTTTTGGTAAGTAAATGTGATGCAAATTTAAATGGAAAAGAAATGATTTATTTAATTTGTAATACCATCAACTAAAAAAAAAAGAAAACTGATAAATGTCGTTATGTACGTTTCGCTCACCTGACGTTTAGTTTATGGGGGTGGGGAAAGTATGATAATATCACGGTTCCAAGTAGAGGACTGACCTTTCATACTTTGTATATTTTACATGTTTTGAATATTCCCACAGAATTAAGGATTAGAACTTTGTAATACAAACCTGCTACAGGATGGTTGAGGGTAGCGGCGGGAGGGGTTTGAACCTGGGACTTTCAAGACCACGTATTTAGAGACAATACCACACTGCCAGGCAGCCATCCATAGTTCACACTATGTTCATTAATCAATGTGACTTATCATTTAATGGATGTATATGTGTGTTTGTGTTTCAATCATTTTCTTAAACATTTTGACTTGTGCATGTTTGTTTATGAAGAGACCCATTTTTTATGAATAAAAAAAGAAAAGAAAAACATACAAAATAATTTAAAACACACATACACACAAGCTTATACGAAGTGTATTTGTATCAATTAGTTTCTTAGTTACCAGTTCAGGGGGGGGGGGGGAGGAAAGGGCGGGTGCAAAGAAAGAAAGGGATATATAGGTGGATTTTACCGTAATTGGTTTTTATCTTATGAAGCAAACTAGGCCGCCATACTTTATCATATGCCTGCAATGAAGACTGGTTATGTGCTTTCGGTCCTTTGGGGTCCATCTGCCAGTTCTTGTTTTGGTGGATTATAAATATTGATGCACTTGAAGCATCTGTTGTTTTTCCAAAATCATGTTTATTGTTTTTCAGTTTCCATAATCTTAGAACTTGTTATCTAGAAAACCAACTCACCTCATAATGAAGGATAAGATCACCTTGTTCCATTTCTAACAGTTCACACTATTCTCTTTTCTGTTCAATCCTCTTGTTTAGATTTTATTTACACATTTCATAACTGGAATCATAACATGCTTTAAATTCCAACTTTTTCCACTCTCTTGGTTTATAATTAAATGATAGCAAGACTAAGACTGCTTTATTGATCCTTATTGGAAATTTGGTGTAATTACAAGGACTTTTCAATTATAATCAACAAAATTCTACAAAGGAGAACAACAGACACAACACACATTGATTGACTCCACAAACACGTCTAGATCTTTTTCACGTTCCCTAGAAACCTTTCGATCAAAGTTGCAGTTCCAGCGTCTTTGGCAGCACCTGACGTGATCCATTAGAACAGATAATGAGAGTTAACTAAAAATTTTATTGCTGATTTTCTTGACATAACGTCACTTTATCTAATGTCCGATCCTCTGGTTTTTCCATGAAGTGTCTTGAAGCCAAAATTTTCTGAAAAATGTAAAAATTATCATCAGTTCATCTTATAACAAGGTTACAAAAGACAGTTTGTGTGGAAACACAAACTCAAAATCGGCCCCCGAAGTGGTCCACCCAGGCAGGCTTCAATATTTTCAGAAAGAACATCCGAATGAAATTATATCAAAGACAATGAGAGATAAGAATGGAGAAAGAAGGTTAACAGATCTTGTATAGTGCCCCAACTGTCCCGCAGATCAAAGGATAGGTGAAAGTGAATGTAAAGTTAGATGTGAACCTGGCCTAACTAGTTCCCCTTTCAGATCTTGTGGTCTATAGGGCAGAACCTGTAAAGTTTATCTGTTTTTGTGGCCTACGGTTAACGAGGGTGTCATGTAGCCAGCACAACGACCAACCGCCTTTACTTTTCCCCAACTAATGTCAGGTACCCATTAGAGCTGAGTAGACTCAGAGGCTCGAAACGAAAGAGCATTCATCATATTAAAAATAACATTAACCATTGTATTGGCTATGGATTGATTAGTACTATAACAAAGTTAGTTGATTTAAGCGTAATAGCTAATGAGTTAAATTTCTGATGTATTTTTCATTCTAGAAATCAGCTATTCATTTTTTTTTTACGCTAGCACGCTTTTCCTTTATTTTTTTCCTCGGGTCGTAATGCGCCACCTGTAATCGTACAATGTGCCACTTTTAGCGCATACACCATAGGTTGGCCACTTCTAAGTTTGTTGTATAAGACTAGTCGACCGGCGGCGTAGCATACGCCGCTATTTTGCAGTGCCGGCCTTAGGCCACTGCAACCTATGCGACCGCAGTGGGCCTCGCACTTTCATAGGACCCGCGTTAATTCTAGGTGTATAAATTAATAAATTAAACCATTTTATAACTTATAACAGATTTCCCGCGGCCTCCTGATTTACCAGGAGCTCCTGGAAATATCCTGAAATTGCAAAATATACGAAGGTGGAAGACCAGATTATACAATTTAATAATAATAATAATAGTAAGGAGTGCAGTATTAAAATTGTAAATCTCCGGAAATTATTAAAATCTTTTGAAAAAAAAAAAAATCTCCTGAAATATTTTGATAAAAAATTGTCATTTTGGGGTGTCATTCAAAATGGAAAACCGCCAATCGCGATAAACAAAAGGGGGCATTATGCAATACCGTAATTGTGGAGTCTGGTGAAAGAAGCTTCTCTGAAACTAATGAAGAATTAGTTGAGGTCAACAATTCTCGAAGGGAGATAAAAACATTTGGTAATTCTTGCTATTGAGCGTCATCTATTTAGGAAACAGAATTTTTATGATAAACTGTATGACTTCGCTACACGCAAGGCTCGTAAAGTAATTCTGTAGTCGTCCCGAGACATGACGTTAAACTGCGCTCCTCTTTCCTTAGCACTTTTGGAGCTCAAAAGTGCCCTACTTCTTTTCTATTATTGTGTCTGCCTCCTCTTTCTCAGTCTGCCTTCATTACCCATCACTATGTCTCCTTATATTTAAAATCTCCCTATGTCTTAGACCAGTCCGTTTGCCGTGGATTGCGACGGGTGAGAGGGGGAATAAAGAGATCCTGGTATTTGAATAGGTCCGATGATAAACTACCACAATACAGTACTTTGGCTCCAAGTTCCTCTAGGCACAGATGGCCCGCTCTGTGTCAACCGGCTATTCACGCTGAGCTACCAGCATTGACCTATGCAGGAGGGCAGTGGCTGGAAGGTCAATCAGGGAGAGCAGTATCGGACACATGTCCGAAGAAGCAGCTGACCGAGTATAGCACCAGTGTAGCCCTGGCGGGCTCATTCTGGACATCCGAATGGCCCGTCCCCTTGTTGGACTCAATGGCGGGTGGGGAGCAGAGGTGCCGAATTACTCCTGATGTCCAACGATAAAAAAAAACAACAAAAAAAACCCTACTTGCCCCAGATTTGTGTCTGGGCAAGAGACGTCGAATAGAGGTAAAAAAGGAGGAGGCCACAAGAAGTTGTACTACTTGGCCATCATTTCTGGTGGTCAAGTGTACAGAAGAGGGGAAAAACCTGACAAAGATGAACCCTATTCTCATCTACAAGGGACTTCAGTAGTGGGATAGTCAGTAGTGGGATAGCCCAAGAGTGTATCTAAGCTACACAAGTCATCGGAACTTCTCGTAGAAGTTGATAGTAAGATACACTCTGATGGGCTTCTACGATGCAGAAGAATCTGTGATCTCCATATGGAAATAACGAAATAACACGAGAGTCTGAACACCAGCTCTAGAGACCTGCTGGGATGTTCCGAGAAGGAAATACTGGAAGGAATTGAAGGAGTCACCCATGCCCGGCGCATTACCAGGCGCAGGGATGGTGAGGAGGTCAAAAACCGCCACTATTATCCTCACATTCGGAACTAGGACACTGCCAGAGTATGTGAAGGCAGGATACCTACGAGTTCCAGTGAGGCCCTACATACCTAACCCCATGAGGTGCTTCAAGTGCCAGGGTTATGGACACGGCGCTGCATTCTGCAAGAGGAACACTGTGTGTGCCAGATGTGCTGGAGAGGGTCATGAGGACAAGAGCTGCATAGCCCAGTTCCAATGCCCAAACTGTCACGGTGGGCACTCAGCCGACTCCAAGGACTGCCCTGTGTGGAAACAGGAGGTTACCGTGCAGGAGTACAAGACAAGAAATGGATGTACCTTCAGCCAGGCTTGACAAAGACATACGCCCAGGCTGTGGTTAAGATAGGGAAATCCATAGCCACACAGACGGACACATTGACCCCACCACCACCTCCTGCTCCTCCTCCAACTCCTCCAACTCAGAAACTCAAAACACCGCCAAAGGATACACCTCCAAAGAGACAAGAAAGCCCTTTTGTCATGCTAAAGAACAGGTTCTCTGTGCTGGCTGTGAACAGCATGTCAAAACCAACACTCCGGGAGAACCCGGAGACATTATGTCTGACACATGTTCTCCTCAGAGAACATAGCCACACCCAAACCTCTACTGAGTTAGAGGTGACCAACTTCCTAAGGGGAGAAGCCCAGTTAAAGATGAAGCCCGAAATGAGAGAGGAGGAAGCGGCCTTCGCTCTAACCGGATGGATCTCCCCTCTCCAGAGAGAAAGACTTCCTCCAAAAGGGGGTTGTCCTCCTCTCCATCCAAACCCAAGACTAAAAATACCAAGGTCACTGGAATAAAGGGAAACCCCTCCGGGGGCCTCCCAAGGCCTAATAGCTCCTAGAAGGCTACTTAGAAAAAGCCATGGATTCCAGGATTGTGCAGTGGAACTGTAGAGGCCTCAAGGCCAATTATGAGGAAATGCAGCTACTGATTGACTCTGAGACTCCTGTAGCTGTCTGCTTACAGGAAACATTTCTGAAATCACTTTCTGAAGCTATAGTACTTACAGCAGGAATGTTGAGGATGCGGAGAGAGCATCAGGTGGAATCTGTATCCTTGTGAAGGACAGCGTCCCCCATGAGAGGGTAGAGCTACAGACCACACTATAGGCTGTAGCAGCTAGGATAACCCTTCACAAGGTTATCACTTGCTCCAGGCGCTCCATTGAACCCAACAGACATGGAGAACCTCGTAAAACAACTCCCTCGTCCTATATAATCCTTGAGGATTTCAATGCTGGATATCTTCCTCCAACATTATTTATTCATACTTAATGATGCATCATCGACCTACTTGCACCCAGGAACTGGATCTCTCACGTGCATCGACCTCACCGTATGTGTCCCCGGACTTCTGGACGATTTTAAGTGGTCAGTAAGCAATGATCTACGGGGAAGTGATCACTTTCCAATCATCATTGCTCCCCTCACTGGGACGACCTCAGCCGTGGAAGCTGAATAAAGCTGATTGGGAACAATTTCAAGGGGATATCACAGAAAATATCATAAATGAACAGAACCCAGCTGATATCTTTGCTGGCAAGCTACTCGATATTGCCCTGAAAGTTGTCCCCCTAACCTCCGCAAACCCTAAACGGCCTAGCAAACCATGGTTTGATACAGCTTGCATAAGTGCGATTGGCGATAGGAAAAAACGGCTGGCTGCATTTATAAAGAATCCTTCCCTGGAAAATCTAAAGCTATTCAGGATAGCTAGAACGAAGGCTAGACAAACCATACGGTCACCGAAAAGGAATTCCTGGAGGAATTTAGTAAGCAGTTTGGATGCCAAAACTTCTGCTAGAGCGGTTTGGAAGGCAGTAAGGCGGATCAAAGGGAAAGAATCAAATGCAATAGGGTAATTGAAAAACCAAGGACGAACTGTTACGTCCCCCCAGAGATACAGCTGACTGCCTTGCATCCTCAATAGCAGATAAATCATCTACTGCACATTACATGCCATAATTCCAAAAAGTCAAAATCAGGGAGGAAAGACACCGCATTGACTTCAGATCAGAGAACAATGATGATTATAACAAACCGCTCTTGCTTGAAGAACTGAGGGACTCGCTGGGCAAATCACATGACACAGCGCCAGGAGAAGATGAAATCCATTATCAGTTCCTCAAGCATATTCTTCCTAAACCTTCATTGGCAACCCTGCTAAAAATCTATAACTGTGTATGGCAAACAGGTGATTTCCCAAATAGCTGGAGGAAAGCCATGGTTTTACCGATACCTAAACCGGGAAGAGATGGGTCTGACCCAGGTAACTATCGCACTAACAAGCTGCATCTGCAAAACCGTGGAAAGGATGATAAACAATAGGTTGGTCTGGTACGTCGAGAGAAATAAAATCATCTCCAACTACCAGTGCGGATTCCGGCAGGGGCGGACAACAACGGACACCTGGTAAGGCTGGAAGCTTCCATCAGGAATGCATATATTAGACGACAACATCTAGTAGCTGTATTTTTCGATATAGAAAAGGCCTATGAAACAGATCTAGACTTATATCTTGAATCTATATTTAGATCTAGGTCTAGGTCTAGATTGTATAACAAATGACAACGGAGATATTAATTTTTATTTGCGAGGGGAAAGTCTTTTCAAGTCATTTATACACAAATGTAGCTAGCTCATACCTAAAGTAATCTATACATCTTTTTTAGTGTCTTTTTATTATTGTAACATGTTATTAATTTTCAATGTTTGGATAAGATTAATAATTATTATTTAAAAAAATATAAGTGTACGTTAAATGAATGTATGGAGATGCGGGGGGGGGGGGGGGTAAAGCACTTGGAAGCGGAAGTCCCGTGTTCGAATCTCGGTGGACCACTTCGGGGGCCGATTTTGATTTTGTGTTTCCACACAAACTGTCTTTGTAACCTTGTTAAAGATATATTTATCTTTTTAAATTTTAATAATTCCGTTACAAATTGTGTAACAAAAAGTGGATATATATGGGTATTTTAAAATGCATTGACAGACTGGGTATTTAATTATTTTTTTTCACAATTTGCATTGCATAGTTACATTTCAAAATCATATTTTATCCCCAGATGTTAAGCTCTAACAGTGGATAGGAACGAAAGAAAGGTTAGCTTAAAATGTCATTTGCTAATGTTTTAATTAATAGGAACATTTAAACAACAACAACAAAAACTAGGGACCCAAATTAACATTTAGAGCTTGATTCTATATCCCCAAACAGAGAAGAAACTTCATGCCAACCTGAGAGCCTGGGGAGTGCTGTAAACTGGGGCAGGGCCGCATTTAATAATACTAACATCTTAAAACATGCCATATTTTAGATGGAAGAAATAGAATACTTGTAAATTGAAACTAATTTTCCTTTAAAGAATATTTATTATAAAATATGCATGGTTTAGTTGTTTTGTTTTTTTTAATTATACTTTTGATTTTGTGGAGCGTAACGCCCTGGAATGACGTACTGCTGTAAATTCGGAACTGCATTTATATATCACGAGCACAATCGGACAATTCTTAACCACGAGAGTGTTGACAACCGTAACCATAATATTTAATTATCACTAAAGTGCAAAAAAGAAAATGTCTAAAAAAAAAACTAAAAGTTTCTGACTCGTCGAAAT
This sequence comes from Biomphalaria pfeifferi, assembly GCA_030265305.1. NCBI lineage: Eukaryota > Metazoa > Mollusca > Gastropoda > Planorbidae > Biomphalaria > Biomphalaria pfeifferi. The sequence continues at coordinate 4,672,566 of JASAOG010000020.1, read as the reverse complement.
TGGGATATTTTTTTTTTTTTACATATTTTGTGGAGGGCCCGGAGAAATAGCCCAACCTGCCCTCCCTTAAATCCGGTCCAGAAGTAGGGTACAAGGTGAAATCAAGCTACCATGTATTTTCTTGCTGTCTCCTGTGCATGTACAGTACACTGTTATCTTTTTAAAAAATGGCAACTCTATTTCAATTATGAATTTCTAATCAATTTGAATTGACAGCAATGAAACAAAATATAGATCACCTTTGACCCGTCCTTGTTAGTATATCACACCCACATACGAGAAACGCTAATTGTGGATTCCCCCCCCCCCCCCCCAAAAATGTGTCTGAAATGAAACGAAATTTTAAAAATTGCGTATATAGGCCTTAAGTAGTTGTACCAAAGCAATTGATTTATTGTATATGTTAAGCCTCATTTTGTAATAGAGCTGCAAGTAGTATTGCAAAACTCAGATTTTTTTGTTATTATTATTTGAAGTTTGGAAATCATTTTAAAATTGTTGCATTTTGAATTTCCTTAAATGAGTATTTTTCACTAATTAGTAAGTAGGCCTACTAGTTATATTTCTATCTAAGCTCATCAAAACAAACTTCTTTTCCACAGGAGTTGGCTGCATATGGCTTTGGTCACACATTTTTTCGAAGAGGACACAATTGTAAGCTTGCTGGCTTAGTGAAACTTCATTTTGAATTTAATGAATATAAACAGAAATTTAATAATTTATTAAGAATAGAAAATTCAACCAATAATGCTAATAGAAACTTATGAATGAGCATCATTATGAAAAGAAACTCTAAAAAGCAGCAAAGATAATATATGATGTCATATTTTCTCAATACTATACTGTTCCACACTTAATATCTATTTGTATGATTTTATATCTAAGCACCTACAATTTCATTTTTTAAAATATTTTTAATTCATTATAAAAACTTGTCTGTTTGGTTCCAGACATTTATATTGCCAACGTTTGTTTTAGGGCTACAGTACATAAACTGCGGACTAAGTTAGTACCCAAGGAACATTTCTGCCAAGTTTAATCAAGATTGGTCAAACGGTTTTGATTTCTATTCGCACATACATACGCCTTACATTCTACTGTATAGTATAAGATGTGGAAGGGCTCTGGAAGCATTAATATAACAATGAGATGCCCGTTTTACTTAAGAGCTTAACTGGGCCTGAGAGAAAAAATTCAAATAAATAAAATTATATTATAATTAAAATCAATTTTTGTTTACATATGTTTTCATTGTAGTTTAAGAATAACTTTTTAAAAATCAATTTTATAAACAAATTAAAATTGTAATTACATGTCTGGCATTACTATATTTTAAACACATTTGTTGTCACTCTGGTTTTAAGTTGACTTCTATAAACTCGTTCTTCATTATATATATTTTTGTGTTTGTGTTGTTTTGTCTATTTTCTGTAAGTTATACAAGTGTTATTAAATTTTTGTACCAATGTTACAAGTACACTACTTGAAAAAAGTTATTGTGTACTGAACTTGTTGAAATAATACTTTACTATACTATAATGCCCTTACATGTGTCAGTTTTAAAATCTATATATTTCAGTTCAATATTTCAAGCCTTAAGTCTACTTAAGAGCACTTGGAAAAAAAAAAAAAAAACTTGCCCAAGAGATTTTTCTCTACATCCTTACGGGTCAGCCATTCTTTACAAAAACGCCAACGTTAATAGCTGCCATTCACAACAGTGACAACAATTTAACCATTATGTCTTTTAAATCTAGTTTCTATAAATATTTTATACGCTGTTATATATTTATATGACAACTGTAACATACAACGATGATTCTCATTACAAACGGCATGTGGGAACTTTGTGTATCCTGCATTCAGAAAACTGGTAAAGCACTTGGCTTCCTAGCCGTGTGGTCGCCAGTTCAAATCCTGGGGAAGACTGTAATTTTAAAGTTCTAGATTTTTACGCCTCTCTTGAGTCTACCCTATTCTAATGGGTACTTGACATACGATGGGGAAGCAAAGATGATTGTCGTTGTGCATGACGTCCTGGTAAACCGACGGCCATAGAAAGATGAGCTTTACATCATCTGCCTCATAGATCACGAAATCTACAAATGGACACGGATCTCGAAAACAGTTGTAACGATTTTCTTAGAAATTTGACAGTTGATGTGGTATATCTTTTGGGGAAAAAATATTGCTAATTGGCCACTATCAGGTTTAGGATTTTAGTTGCTCAATAGGTTAACAAAATTAAGGTCCCGAGGCCTGACAAGAGCATCATTCACACACAGTCGTACATAGAATAACCAACTAGATCTATGTGGATGATTTTAATTCTATGATACTGATATATATATATATATATATATATATGTACAATGAGAATGCTGAATAGATAATGGTATATAAATATGTATTCAATAATTACACATAAGCACCTTAATTCTGCTACCAACTTGTCACCATGGTTTCATAGTAAACCAGACGCTGACCGACTGACGTCACAATACTGTCAACATCGGCAATGATAGAGTTGGACCTCAACTGGCACCAACTGTTGTGTAACGGCCACAGATACTCAACACCATCAATGATCGCTAATCTGACAATGACACTCAAGATTGTAATATATACTTCTGAGAAGATAAGCGACGCCAAACACTGGCAAAAAATTGAGTTCAGTACATACAACTCTAACGTTGGTAATGGTACCCTATAAACAAAATAAACACAAAACTCACTTCTAGGCTACTTTTAAACTAGAAATAGTGACAACCTCATAGAACATATAACAAGAGATATCACAAACGAAGTAACTCCTGCCGAATAATAAGTCTAAGGAAATAGTACTTGTTTAAGCAGATTAATAATCTTTTACGGACCAACACACCGTCCGTTTCGACCAACTTTAGAGAGTGAACTGCCTCCTGACAAAGAATGATCAATAAATGTCACCGGACTTTGTAACGTAGCAAACAATTCAAAACAAAAATACAAGGCGCTCTCGCCCAATACAATGATTACGAGTAGAAATTTAAAAAAATTTAACAGAGTTGGGAGAAAGCAAAAGACACTTGTCCAAACTACGCGTGACATCCCCCCTACTAGACGAACTGGACATTTTGAAAAAAAATTGCAGCGATCAAGAATCCTTTCGAAGACAAAACTTCATAGAATGAACAAGAAAAAAAAAGGCGTCTAAATGATGGGGAATCACGAATTGATTCGCCAATGGTCACCACATGAACCACAATACACGTCAAGATAAAAACCAAACAACAACGAAAAAACTGTTTTCTTGACCTTTAAGGTGACCCATATCCACTTGGGCCAACAACAAACTTATATTTTTTAAAAAATCATATTTACAAATACAGCAATAATATAATGTGCCAAATAATAATCATGATAATGGGCTATGTTGTTGCACATAAAAATTATATACAGTAGAGTCACTATTGCGGAACAGTTTGCTGCTACTTTTAGTTTTCAATTTTTTGCTCCGTAATGGAAAAAACTAAAAGTATCTAGGCATTGCCCATCCATTTTCTGATAAAAATAGATGCATTGTTTAGTTTTGCAACACATATTTAAATTTTTCTTACAAATCGACTGTGATATGGTCAGTCACAATTACGGAAAAGGATTTTTTTAAAAAGTCACAATTGCGGAACACGGTAAAAATGTCGAAAAAAAGCATATATAAAGCAAATATTTTATTAGTTAGGGAGGACAAAGCCTTTCAATGAGGATAGGAGGATAGATTACAAATAAATAAATAAATATTAAAAAAAAAAGACAAAGATGTTAAAAAAAATAGGCCAAAAATTTAATTGATTTAAAATATAATTAAATAATACTCAGTAAAAAATAATATTTTGTACCGATAGCTAGGGTCTATAATATCTGCCGGACGGAGGACACGCCCTAAAAAGGAGGAAATGTCCTCTTTTGCCGGACGTCTGATAATCATAAATTCTATATTATAAGTAATATTATTCTCTAAACGTTTTTAAATTTGTGTATACTAATACCAGTAACTCATATTAAAATTCCTATTATCTAATTCACTATGTAAATATTAAGCTAAATGCACAGGTCAAATAAATAACATCTATAGTGTTTCACAATTGTGACTATCTTTAAAAAGCTAAAAACTGGGTAAACATCTCCCTTTTTTTAAAATTCAATTCCTGGTAGATGGCTATGAAATGACGTTTTTCCATATCTATTTATAAACTGAAAATTAGGAGTATCATGCAGGTCATTATCATTTTTAAAAAGCCTAAAGCCTTGACCTATGCGGTTCTCCTGGTACGTGAAAAATAATGGACGCTTCCACACCTGTCAACTTTAACCTGGAGTCAAAATTAATATTCTGCTGTGAAAGGAAAACCTGTATATTGGAAATGTTGAAAAATGTGCCATGTGCAGTACCGTTACAGTAGTTTAGCAGAAAATTTAAAAAAAAAGGATATTTTAACTAATTTCGACGAGCTGTTCCGCAATAGTGACTCTACTATATGTGTCAGACACGAATAGCTCAAATTTTCAGTAAAAGAAATTACAAGTCATTTCTTTATAAAAGAAGTTACGAAAGTTATATAATATAAAACCACAGACCTATATACACTACCATAAATATTTTTATTTGATTTCAATTTACGATTTATTTAGGTGGATGCTGTTTTACTATTACACACCAAGTATCATAATTTAGATAAACCCAGGTTTGTTTCTTGTGTAACGCTATTCGCTAACACCGCACAGATTTAACTTACATTTCTTTATTAGTATATTTAGATCTATAAATCTAGTCTATATATAAAAATCTAATACAATAGATTTATCTATAGCTTTTATGAATGCGTTGGTAATAATATTGTAATAACTGAAGGAGGCAACTCAACGAGACAACGATATTTATCTACATAAGGACTTCACACAAACACAGAAAACATCTGTCTTGAACACAGCATCTTCATAAACTCTCGACTTAGGCGGAACTCGTTCTCTTTCCTTCTAATGTCAACCTCCTTCTTTGTCAAGTCTCTAATAGTGCGCACCTTCTGCACTCTTGGATGGCGGTGTGCATGGCAAGGTTATAACATTGGCCCCTTCTTAGCGTTTTTCGTCCTGAAAAGAAACAGTGCAGTGGAGGTTTGACAGTTCAGGTCGATCGGTGGGAGCCACAGACGGCAGGGACCGTGTTCCCCATGAAGTCAACTGCACTGTTCTCTGCGCGGTCGCTTTCTCTTCTTCCAGTTGGCCAGTCTGTTCTTAGGACGATGACGTGATCGTTTGACACATAAAGAGATAGTGTCGTGCGTAATCTACAGTTTAGTTGCGATTTTTTTTCCATAAACATAGCATTCAGAGAAATGTCTTACAAAGGCTGCTACGAGAAATCAGGTATACACATTTGGAGAAAACACGACCCTTTAACTCAAGAAAACTTTAAGAAACAGACACAAAATAGACAGTGACATTCATAACAAACAAATATTCAAAAAAATCATTAAAAGTTTTCAAATCACTACAATTTTTTTTTACAATTATTTTGTGTTTGAAATTATGTTGTGTTTGAAATTATGTATCTGAAAATTCCGGGTACTTGAAATAAGCTTGTCCTAAAAAAAACAACATAGATCTTGGGTAAAAGACTCGTCAAATAAAGTACTGTAAATTTGTAGATTCAGACGCTTGTTTCGGGTCTTTTCTTTTTATAACCTCTATCGGGTTTGATCCAAACGTTTTTTTCTATCAGGTACACTTAAATTCACAGCCTAATAATCTCAGTTTATTTTAAAATGAGAACTGAAAAATGCAAAAGATATATAAGGGAAAAGGTACTTCCTGCTCAATAGGGTTTGTTGCTGAACATGAAAATTATATATGTGTCAGACGCGAATAGCCCAATTTTCAGTAAAAGAAATTACAAAAGTCATTTCTCTATAGAAGTTACGAAGGCTATATAAAACACAACCACAGACCTATATATACTACAATAAATATAGGTTTTTGATTGCTAGTTACGATTTATTTAGGTAGGTGCTGTTTTACTATTACATACCAAGTATTAGAGTTTAGAAAAACCCAGGTTTGTTTCTTGTGCAACGCTATTAGCTAACACCTCATATCATCTCTCCATTAGTATATTTAGATCTATAATCTAATTCTAGTCTAGATCTATATATAAAAATCGAACAGATCTAGATAGTAATAGTATAGATTCTATCTTGAGACTAGATTGCCGAGTCTAGCCTATGCTATGCTTATAGTCAGTTTTTATTAGAAAAAAGTCTAGATATTAATAAAGACTAAAGTTTTTTAATTATTAGATTATTAGATATAGACACAAGACATAGATCTAATAATAGTACTGTAATACGTTTACTATACTCTTTACTTAGTCTACTAAACTAGAGATCTATCTATAGATCTATCTATAATCTAATCACTCTGGATCTATGCAATATTCATTATAATACTTCTACTTATAATGACTTATTTAATAAGTTAGTACTTATAAATTTATTTTTTAAGTACAAAGTTTTATGGAAGAGGCAATATATTAGTTGTTTGAAGTTTATAACTTCTTAAATTCAGGCCAAAAATATCGAAGCCTATATTTTTACACTCATTTCTAAACAATTAGAAGAGATGGACTGACTCATAGTGTAGCTTGTGTACATCTGCAAAAACACAAACTCTCTAATCTTATCAGTTAGACTTTCAAAACTATGAAAAGAAAAACTTAGTGATTACTTTTACTGTATAATTCTATTATTATTCCTTTTTAGAATTAGGATATAAACAAAACTTTGCCATATGACTTTATCTAACAGAAAAAAAAACCTACGTCTATTTATGCGGTTATTTATAGTTACCTAGTAATATAAAATAAATTGAACTAACACGTATATTCATCATAATGCAGCCATGCGATTTTTCGTTTATAAACATAGCATTATTTAGGACCAATATTTTATAAAGGCTGCTTGGAGAAATCAGGTATACCCATTAGGAGAAAAATGACCCCTTTACTTAAGAAAAATTTAAGAAACTAGGACAGACACAAAATAAACAGTGACATTCATAACAAAATAATATCAATTTTTTTTTAGAATAACACATTTTTACGTAATCATTTAAAGTTTAAAATCACTACAATTTTTTTCAACAATTATTTTGTGTATGAAATTGTGTATCGGAAAATGCCGGGTACATGAAATAAGCTAGTCCTAAAAAAACAACACAGATCTTGGGTAAAATACTCATCAAATAAAGTACTGTAAATGTGTAGTTTCGCGCGCTAGTTTCGGGTCTTTTCTTTTTATAGCCTCTATCCCAACTACCCGTATTTTTGTGCAGAATTTTTTTTTCTCTATCAGGTACACTTAAAATTATAGCATAATAATGTCAGTTTAATTTAAAAAGAGAACTGAACAATACAAAGATATATAAGGAAAAAAGCGACTTCCGGCCCAATACTTTTTAATCAAAGAAACGAAACGGACTAGTCCAACGGGTTTTATTGACTAATTCTAGTTTTAAACCAAAGAAACGAAACACATCCTCGCAACATAGCCCATTAAATCACATTATATTTTTTATTAAATTCATTTGCATAATATAGAATACAATTTCAAATGTTATAACACATAAAAACATAGTATATATCAATCTGGAACAAAAATTAGCCAGCAGATTATTTTCTCCCTTAACTTTAAAAACGTCAAAGGAGTAGTCTTGTAGCATCAATACCCATCTTGTGATATGTGCGTTGGTAAAATTTGTGCTCCTGAGGTAAGATGCCTTGTGATCCGCCAGGAGATGAAATTTTTTACATGTTTAATAAATGTCCCATGATCTGTGATGGGTTCCGGTTTGTCGAGATCTTCTAGTGCAGCTTCTTGGAATATGGCCAAGTTCATCACAATTCCAACATCTTACAGGGACCCTAGGCTGACCTTCGGTATCAGGGTGAATCGTCGTTCATCCAGTGACTCTGTCAACCTCCTGACAAGTTGCGCGAATTCTTCCTTTTTGAATTCCAGCTTTTGGCCTTAATGAGCACTTCCAGATGCGTCTTTAGCAGCTTCATATGAGTGGGCGTATACTAGGGCTTCGCTGGCCTTGCGTTTACCACTAACTTTGATAGCTTTCTTTAACTCAGGGTCTCGAGGCGCATCAATGAAAGCGTCTGTGAGGATGACTTCTAGAAAATCATGTGCAGCGGTTGGGTGGCTAAATGTGCTAGGCGTTCGATGTCTGTCTCTAGCTCCTGCAGTGTTTCAACGGGGCGCTGTTGCCGGGTCTTCAGTTGCACCCGATAAACTTCTTGCAAATGTTCATCTCCGTATCGGAGTTCCATAGCTTGGACGAGAGCGGCGAAGTCTTGCTGGTTCTGCAGGGATTGAAGCAATTCGGAGGCTTTTCCTCTTAGAGATAACACAAGGGCATTGACTTTCTTTTCTTCGCTGTTCCATTTGTTAACTTTAGCCGCTGTGTCAAATTGCTTCTTATACACGGATCAGGACACGGAACCATCAAATAGGGCTGGCTTCATTCATTTTTTCCGGAGACGTCAGGTACTAATGATGTCATATTTGCTTCCGGTGCATTAGTGTGCTTACAGTGAACTTACGTCTTTATTTCTTCGATTGCCTTCTCCACTGCGTCAACCCTCTGATTCATCTGCTCGTCAATGATTGTGATTCTCTCCTCCACAGCATGTATGCGTTGGTTCATAGCCAATAACTCGGTTTCGATTCCCGAGTCCATGGCATCCATCTTCTCATTGGTGTTTCGCATAGAACCAATCTCTTCTCGAACAGCTCCCATCTGTTCTTGCTTGCTACGTGTGATCTTTTCTCGTAAAGCGTTCAAGAGCCCTTCCATATCTGGTTCGACTTCAAAAAGATAATGGTCCGGATCTGCATCTTCCTCCACCAGGTCCTCCCGAAGACGTGCTTGTAAGGTGTGCTTATTTCCACTTGTCTTCAGGTCTCGATCACGTAGCTCTCGCTTCAGTTCCTTCACAAGTAGTTAGTTAAGCGTTTTCATCGGAGCTATAGGATCCAACTTCTGACACCAGTTGTAAAGAATCTCTCAGCTTAGGCTTTCTGCAAACTACACCACCAACTTAAAGAACTTCACAACTCAGGTCTCCAAATTAACGTAATGGTTTAATGTCCAATAAATCAAAGCGAATACTGTAAGATTGGCAACACGTAACACTAACTGTAACACTGACTGTACAATGTTCTGGATATCTGAATCGCCGTATTAACTGTACTGTAGCAAGAACTCTACTGGCTTCACTGTACCTTGTTGAAATCAGTCGTAACGTACTGAACTGAATCGTAGATCGGAAAGTTGTGACCGACTCGATTATGATACATTCGCTCTTTATATAGGGTCCTTAATGGCCTTCTAGAACCGGATGGATCAAGGCTTGAGTCCCAGGGGCGGTCTGGCTATATGGGCAAACGGGCAAATGCCGGTGGGCCGGTATCAAATGGGCCGGTCTGGTCGCGACCAAAGAAAAAAAATTTCAATGCAGAGAACTTAAAAAAAAAAGGACAGCAGCAAGACACAAAGCCCCGAGCACGTTTTCTTTATTTTTTTTAATTATTTTTTTTACAATTAACTTTGTTTGAAATTCAACAAGAATATCAAGAAAAATACACAATACACTGTACATATTATCATTTGCAAAACTTTAGACTGTACTTTCTGCTATGCGCGAGTGGCGTGGACTGCTTTGATGTCTTCGAGGCTGTATTTGGCCTAATCATTTTGCTGGTCGGCATGGACCTTTGATTGCGCTCCCATTTTTTTTTGCTCCTTCCCTCCCCCGTCTTCTGATGGTTCCATTGTCAGTTAACGAAAAAGAGGGATGAGAGAGGTTAAGTTAGGAAACATTGATATAACGCAGCAAAAAAATAATAATAAATAGGTGCTACAATTAGCTCTTTAACAATACTTAATAGAAATTAACTGAACACATACACACAGCCGCGAAATTGCAAACGGCCCAACTTATTCACAGCTCAATATGGGTATAAAGTTCTACTTTCTGCTATTTGAAAAGAAATAGTAAGTTTCTTTTTGTTTATTTTTAAAAACATAGATCCGAAAATACTACACTTAAGGCTTACTAAATATATTATTTAATTACAAAATAAATCTAGATGTAATTAAATTTTTATGCTATTATAATTAACTAGTCGATCGGCGGCGTAGCATACGCCGCTGTTTTGCAGTGTCGGCCTTAGGCGCCTGCAGCCCATGCGACCGCAGTGGGCCCCGCACTTTCACAGGGCTCGCTCTAATTCAAGGTGTAAAAATTATTAAATTAAACAATTTTATAACTTAAAAGAGATTTCCCGCGCCCTCCTGTCGATTTACCAGGAGCACTTTCGTAGGACCCGCGCTAATTCAATGTGCATAAATTAATTATTTAAACAATTTTATAACTTAAAACAGATTTCCTGCGCCCTCCTGGCGATTTACCAAGAGCTCCTGGAAATCTCCTAAAATCGCAAAATATACGAAAAAGCTCTTAAAATATACGGAAATATATACATGAAAATTGTTATTTTGGGTGTCATTCAATATGGAAAACGCCAATCTTACGCGCGACATCATGCATCAGCCGTAAATGTGTAATCTGGTGAAAGAAGCTTCTCGAGCCTCAAACTGATGAAGAATTACTTGAGATAAACAATTCTCAAAGACAGATTGAAACATTTGGTAATTGAGCGTGATCTATGTAGGAAACAGAATTATTATGATATACTGTATGACTTTGCTACACGCAAGGCTCGTAAAATAATTCTGTACGTAGTAAAGAATGAAAAAAAATGCATCGACGAATTTATTTTCTAGTACAAACTCTAAAATTTAACTTATTATTCGCTTCCCTACTCAAACTTGGCCCCGCTAAATCCTTTTCCCATAGGGAAGTCCGGCCCTGCTATTTACATATATATATATATATGTGTGTGTGTGTGTGTGTGTGTGTGTGTGTGTGTGTGTGTGTGTGTGTGTGTGTGTGTGTATATATATATATGTGTGTGTATATATATATAAATATATATATATATACTATCTATCATAGGCGTTCATCCCCTCCCCGAAATGAATCCCCCCCCCCCCCCCGCGGGCGGGTGAGGGGGGAACGGAATTCAGTGACTGATTTTTTGCTTTCATTTTGTTTATTTTAGGTGAGATTTTAATACAATATTATCACTTACCACAGCACAGCCGAGGGTGTTTTGAGTTTGAAAAAAAACTATTAGGGAGTTTTGAGTTTAAAACCCCCTACCAGGGGTTTTGCCGTTAAATCCCCCTCTTCTATAACCAAACCAAAAAACAAAATGCAAACGACAATACCTAAATTCCAAGAAAACAGCAAAGAAGGATTTTGACTTTAAAACCCCCTCCAGAAACTACGATAAACCCCTTTCAATATAAAAAAAAGCAAATTACACACTCAAAAGGGATTTTGAGTTTAACCCCCCCCCCCCCTCCAGTTGGGTTTTGAAGCTAAAAAGTACCTCTTCAATATAAAAAAAAGCAAATTACACACTATAAAATCTATGAGCGTGGCCAAAGGGATTTTTGAATTTAAAATCCCCTACCAGCGGTGTTTGAAGCTGAAAAATACCTCATTATTAAAAAATAAAGGGGGTCTTGAGTTTAAATCCCCCTTCAGAGGGTTTTAATGCTAAAAGTACCTCTTCAATATAAAAAAGCAAATTACACACTAAAATTCTTTGAGCGTTTGCTAAGCTAATGAGGGGTTTTGAGTTTAAATCCCCCTCCTCCAGATAGCTTTTTTAAAAATTTAAAACCCCTCCAGATGGCTTTGAGTTTAAAATTCACGTACAGAGCGTTTTGAGTTGAAAACCTCTATCTTCAATATTATTTTAAACCAAACTACAGTCACCAAATTCTATGACTATAGCTAATTGGGGTTTTGAATAAAAAACAAAAACAAAAAAAGTCCAGAGATTTTTTAGTTTAAAAACCACCCAACATGATTTTGATGAAAAAACTTTCCTTTTCGATATAAAATCTAAAGCGAAATACAGGCATGTAATTCCAAGAGAGTAGTCAAGAGAGGTTACAAATTTCTACCAGTGGCTGGGCTCCATTAATAAAGTGTGAATAGTCATCTGCCGAAATTGAAAAACACTAAATGTGGCTCAACAAAAATGGCTTAGACAGATTTTAGGAGTCAGTTATAGAGATCGGGTCTAAGTCAAAGAAATCATAAGCCGAACTGGGAGTCAACCCCTTAGTAAGGTTGTGACAGAGCGTCGCACGAGGTTTTGCGGGACATGTTCTTCGACAAAATGAATTACACATAGGAAGAGTTGTTATGACATCCTAGTACAACTTGGCACCACACTTTCATTGAGATCCTCAGAGCAGGTGAGGAGGAGGCTTCAAACATTGCCAGTGACAGATTTTTGTGGAAACAGCTTGCAGGCTAATGCGCCGAACGGCGCGAGGAGGTCTAAGTCTGTAAGAATAGCACATTAGGTTTTTGAAATAAAACTTTTTAATAGCAAGATAATGCACAGTAGATACCTCAGAATATGCATTTTGTTGGCTTTCAATACCAGTGCTCGCAATAGTGCTCGTCAGCGGGGCTTCGTCCCGCGCTGGGGGAGCGCTGCGAGGGCTGGGAGTCTACAAGAACAAGTTTTCCAGTAATTTATGAAGAACCTATTCTATGGCACAATAAATGTCTTCCGGAAGGGTCAGAATGTAATAAAGATTAATTATGTACACACACACATATATATATATATATATATAATTTTTTTCCGCGGGGAATCCCCCCCCCGAAAGAAATCCTGGCTGCGCCCATGCTATCTATACTATCTATATTATAATGTAGAATGTTTGGAGTATGTATGTAAGTATGTATGTATCATGTATGTGACGAATAGAAATCAAAACCGCTTGACCAATCTTGATAAAACTTGGCAGGAATATTCCTTGGGTACTAACTTATATCGTAGTTTATGTATTGTAGCCCTAAAAAAAAAAAAAAAAAGTTGTCCGACTCTGTTAAACTATAGTATTTATGGATCTAGGCCATGTTTACAATGTTGACATGAGAAAAGATCGAAAGGATTTAGACCTAGATTTAATTTTAAGAAATACACTTTGCGCAGATAGTTTTTTTACTTTGACACATGAAAATACAAAAGAAGGTCCATTGATTTCATTATATAATAAAATTAACCTTTAAGATCATTTTTTACATAAATTAGTTCCTTACGAACATTCTTTCATTAGACAATACCGTAATGTTTCTTTCCATCCCTAGATCGAAAACTCTAATTCATCTCTAAGATGATAAAACTTCTCTTAACACATGAACATACTAATTATAGTCCATTCATTTCATATTTTGATCAAATTAACATTCAAATTTGGTTTTATAAAGCATTTTTAATAGACCACATTCGTTTACGAAAGCTGCGAAGCCAAGTTGAGATAGGCCTATATTGCCCTATACTCATTCATGAATCGCGTACTAAAAATTATTTCGTTTAATTGTTTACTTTATAATCTCATTCATTTAACAAAGCTATCGCTCTTTTCGTTTTTAATAAATATGAATGTATCGGCTTCGGGTAAACCCATTTTCGCAAAACTAATTTTATTTTCGTAGCGAAAGAGAAAAAACTTGAAAGGATCATTAGCTACGTTTAACATACATCTAAATCCAATCTACTAGATTAGTAAACACAAACTTAGACCCGCAGCCCGCGGGTAATGTCAGGCTAGTATATATATATATATAATATATATAGTATATAGTAGATTACTTAGATTAGTTCCTAGTCCACACCTCCCGCTGGACAAAGAGGGATGGGAGCGGACAGAGTTTGATACATTTAAATGACAGTCCATCGCTCAGTCAGTCAGCCGTAGTGTGAGCACTACTCTTGTTTTCTCGTGGACTATACGCAGAAATAAGAGAGTGATCTTTTCTTTACTCCTTACTACTCGTTTAAACTGTTGAGGAAAGAAGAATTATATATACTAGTCGACCGGAGGCATAGCATACGACGCTGTTTTGCAGGGCCGGTCTTAGGCCACTGCAACATATGTGACCGACGGATCCGCACTTTCATGGAACCCGCGCTAATTCAAGGTGTATAAATTATTAAATTAAACCATTTTATAACTTAAAACAGATTTCCTGCGCACTCCTGTCGATTTACCAGGAGCTCCTGGAAATCTCCTGATATTGCAAAATATACAAAAAGTCCTTAAAATATACTGAAATACATAGGAAAAAATTGTCATTTTGTGGTGTCATTCAATATGGAAAACGTCAATCCTACGCGCTATTAATAAAAACGGCATTATTCATTAGCCGTTTTTGTGTAATCAGGTGAAAGAAGCTTCTCGCGTCTCAAACTAATAAGAATTACTTGATGTCGACAATTCTCAAAGATAGATTGAAACATTTGGTAATTCTTGCTATTGAGCGGGATCTATGTGGGAAACAGAATTATTATGATATACTGCATGACTTTGCTACACGCAAGGCTCGTAAAGTAATTCTGTACGTAGTAAAGAATGAATAAAATGCATAGACGAATTTATTTTCTAATACTGCGCTTCCCTACCCAAACTTGGCCCCGCGAAATCCGTTTCGAATAGGGCCCCATAATGCTTAAGTCCTGCCCTGCTATTTAGTGTTTGTAAAATGTTGTACATGTTTCGGATGTTCCTTTAGAGTTGACGAAAGTTTTCTTCCTAATCCAAACCTCCCGCATGAGATGGGAGCGGGCAGGGTTTGACAGTCCAGCGCGCAGCCATCCGTAGCGAGCTGTGAAAACGTGTTCTGCCCCCCCCCCCTCTTGTTTTTTTTCGTGGGGTGACTATCCGCAGAAATAAGAGAGTGATCTTTCCTTTACTTCTTGTTTGACCTGTTTAGGGAAGAAGAGAATTATATATATATAGATAGATAGCAAACTTGTGCTTAGTTTGAAGTCATTAATGATGAAAATTATTACAATAATTACAACAATTTATATAGCGCTGTCACATCCCATATTTAATTGAAGGAGATTTTATTTATATTTCAAATAATGGGTCATAGTATATTCATTTATATACAAATCGCGTTTTTGAGAATGTACTAGAATGAAGCAAGAGCTTTCCACATTACCTCTTTAACCGTTCTGCTTTTTCTTATCTTGTAATGAATGGGCTGCCTGAGTCAGCCAGGAAACAAATGATTTAGCATATTTTAAGTCACAGATCAACATGCATGACTAGATTGACACATGAAATGCTTAGGACGTAACTATCTTATTTTTTTAAGAAACGTCTGTATTCTATAAGTAATACCAAAAGCTTCAAACTCATTAGTCTGCTATTTTATTGTTTATAGTTTCGAGACTACATACATGTATAAATAGAATATATTATGTAATTCTACGAATGCATCCATCCAGTTTTCGATGCGTTATCAAACTGTATATATTTTGTAGAGAATTAGGCTTACACCTATAATATAGTAGTAGGGGAGGGGTTCAAACCATCACTTGCCTCAGACCTCATTGTCTGAAAGGGAATCTTTACTTACTGCCCCAGTGCAGCCAACTTTAAGCAAACTACAGTCACCAAATTTCATGAGCTTAGCCAAAAGGGTTTTGTGGTTGCTCTCCCCCCCTCCAATACAAAAACTAAAGCATTTTACCCCCTCTTCTTCCCCCGACCGGGGATCCTCATTTGGTCCCTCGGGCTGGGTCTCCTCGTTTGGGTCATTGGAAGAGGAAGAGAGCGTTCTTTTTCTTGTAATTTTGGTTGGGGTAGTTGGAACTGAACTGTTCCCCATTGTTTTCATTAAAAAAAAATTATTAAAAAAGGGGGACAAAAAGGGGGGGGGGGAAATATTCAAGAAAAAAAAAGTATATATATATATATAGAGAGAGAGAGAGATAGATAGATACTTATAAAATAACTTTCAGTACGACTCTAATTGGTCCCTGTGACCAAAAAAAAAAAAAAAGCCACAGAGAAATTGTCTCTGAACAGAAACTCCCGATATACTGACTGTAGCAGACAGGATTTCCACCTTGATGATGAGGAAGTAGTTTTCCAAATCTCAAGGGAGGAAATCAAAAATTGTCATAAAAAGGGAGACAACAAAAGAAACAATATAAATGTTTAAATGCCTATGTTCGCATAAGTGTGTACATACATAGATGTGTATGCACGTTTGATAGAAGTTAATATAAAGAACTGGGGTAATGTAGCAAAGTACAAAGGAAACAACCATAAGCAATGTACACAAAGTGGAAAAAAATGTGACTACGATGTTTAAAATGTTTTAATATCATTTAAGTTTCTACTTTCACTCTTTGATTGTTTCTATTTAATTACCTATTGTTGACATTCTCACCACATATAGTTAATGTACCTTAAATTTCAAAAATATTCCTTATATGCTATTGGAAAAAAAATAACGCCATATACAAAGCAATTTAAAACGTTAAAATATTATGACAACCTAAATGTAACTATATGCATTGCTATGTTTTGCAGTCATTGTACTTTAAAATGTAACTACATACTTTGTACGCTTGCTAATAAAATATGCATCTTTTTGTTAATAAAAAAAAAAAAAAAGCCCAATAGCCCAAAAAAGAGGCAAAGGCCTTAGGATTCCTAGGATGTAAACAGCTCGACAATTGAAGTCAAAAGCTAAAAAGCTGAGGTATCCTAAAAAATTTAACAATTTTCTACCAGTCGCTGAACTCCAGTGAATAGCACATTTAGTTTTTGAATATTTTTTTTAGCGGAAGAGTAGCAGGCTAATTGCACTGTATATAACTCAGAATATACATTCTTTAAAGCTTAAAATAACGGAAATGATGCTTGGCGGTGAGTACTGTCTTTCCACTAATTATAGGAAGAGAGTATTCTAGGGTAGAACAAATGTTTGAAAGAATGAAAGATCAGATTGTAATGAAGATTAATTACATATATACACACTATATATATATATATATATATGGTGGGTTTGGCACAGAACAAACTAAATGACATAACGAAGACAACTCGTAGGACGATTCCCAACTGTTTATTGTATACTAAAGAGCTGCCAAAGGCAAACATAAAACATAATTACAAATGACCATTAACTAAACATAATTGATAAGCCTAAATGGTTAGACCAAGTTGTACACACAACATCAGGTTTAAGTACTAGATCTAACAAAAAGAAAATCTGATAATGTAAGCCAATCATCTCTTATCAGAACATATGGAGGGATAGGATACATCAGAAACATTAATAAAATTAATGACAAAGTAATTCTCTAAAAATAAATGACAATAACAATTAAATAGAACAACTGGTTCATAAAAGCCAGTATCTACACACTGGTTGTAGAATTAGATTAACAAGATGGACATTTAACGTTCTATATAAGATCTAATTCGTATAGTATACTAAAGCTACACAATTCAGCAAATGGAATCATTTACATGCTGGTTTTCTAAAAAATAACGATTGTCCAACAATATGGACGAAATCCGGGGGTAGCGATAGACTACTAAATAAAATTACAATATAAGAAAGTAAAATGCAATTACCTGCAGCCATACATAAACACATGGTGTAGAACCAGGCACAAACAGGGAGTGGAGACGACGTAGGTCCAGTAACATACGGACACTACAGCGACAAGAGATGCCGGTCGAATGGACAGTGCCCACATTAGTCTGCCTTGTTATGCGCGGACACAAGGTGCCATCTAGGGGGAAGGGTCACGTGGATATCGGGGTGGCCGGGGTTTCCTGAAAAGGTATCCACTCCACTACATATATATATATATATATATATATATTGTGAAGTGGGGTAAAAATCCCCCCCCACACCGAAAATATATGACATGCCATTTGTGGGCCGGCTTATATGGTAATGCCCAGGCCGATTTTGATACCTAGTCGCCCCTGGGCTTGACCCTTCTGTGTGGTTACCCGACTATATTTCACGTGACAAATCTGAGAACTATTCACTTTACGGTCTCTGCTCGTCACGGTTGACCTATCATCTAGCGCCTGGGGCGATTTGCGTTGGCTAACTACATACACACTCCTGTCCCCATCTGTGTCACCACCATGTTTATAACACTGCCCCCTCCTTAGATCACTGGCGGATCCGGGGGGGGGGCGGTAGGGGCGATCGCCCTCCCCCACTCGGCCGACCCCCCCCCCCTTTTGGAGGGGGGGAGGACGAATTTTAGTATAGAATTCACACAATTTGTATACAAATGTATTACTTATGTTAATAATATATACTAATTATTTATATTTCAACCTATTTTTTTTTCTTATTTCGCCCCCCCCCTCTAGTATGTTGACCGATTTGGTGGGGTCGATGATTAAAACTTGTTATTGATATTTTAACCGATCTTTATATTATGTCGTTCCCTGTTTGCCATTTGGGGAGGGGGCAATACCTCTACTGCCCTTTCCACCTAAACCCTTTGAGGGGGAGCGGTCCTACTTTTATAAAGAATTCATAGTTTGTGAACAAAATTAGTTGAATTAATATATAAATTTTATATTATGTCGCTCCCGTTCTGGTATCTTGGTCGATTCGGCGGGGTTGGGGGGAGGGCGATTGCATGTACTGCCCTTCCCACTCTAGCCCTCTGAGTGGGGGGGGGGGGCGGTCCTATTTTTATGGAACAAAATTAGTTGAATATCTATATAATATAAACTACATATTGATATGTGAACCCATTGTATATTATGTCGTACCACACTCTAATCTCAAATTTTATCATTACTAAATTTAAATGAAAAAGGGTTGCACCAGGTGGGAAGAGAGATACATGCAATCGCATTTCCCCCATCGGACAAACCAATACTTTTTCTTTTAGTATTATAGTTAAGAAATAACAAAAAGGTAAAAAATCTGTCACTAATATAATTTATGTATACTATGTTAGACACCTTGTTTATAGATTAGTTATTTAGCGACGCACCATAGAAGACGTATATTGAACGGGACTAGTGACGTTTGGGATATTTTGTGTTAGAGACCGGAAAATCATTTAGTGATAGAATCCTAAAGGGTAAAGACGTGTTTATTTTGACAGAGACTTTTACTGTTGCCTTTTATTGGAATAAATATAGTATGAACTGTTCATCAGGGTTGACCAAATCTCTTTACTCGTTAAATCGATCGTCTTGTTTATTCTGTATTGTTGATCAACTACATTGAATACACCCAAACAATAAAACTCAAACGCTTGCAGAGTAATTAATTGAAATTCAAGTCGTCTAGAGTTGACCTCAAGACAGCGTGAACAAGTACATCTCAGTACGACCCCGAACCTCGAACCCGAACCTCGAAGCTGAACCTTGAACCGGACCTCGAAGCTGAACGTTTGCTCAGGTGAGGGTCGTGCACTCGAAGATATAAAGTTTCATCGGAGTACGGCTGAACACAGCATCATCGCAGAGTGACTTTGTTTAGGCTATGTCGTTAGTTCTACATGCAGTCGTCGCCTGCTCGATCGTACGTTCAACGAGCCGTTAACTCAGTGTGACCTTCGTCAAGACAGTGATCATCTCAACGTCTGGTCTACTCTACTTATATTATAAACGCCTGATCTTCGTTTGCTGAATTGACCTGAAGCCAGAGGAACCGTTCATTCATAACGGGTGAGAGATTGTCAGTAAACCTGTTGGACATATTTTTCTTCGTTTGCTAACAGTCGTAGGAGCCACAAAGTTATATCAAGTTTTACCTCGTCAGTTTTGAGAAGGACAGTTTGTTCACTGTTGGAAGTTATTGTGAGTACTACAAGTTTGTTAGCTAACTAAATCGCTCTGTTTTACCCTTTGAGAGATTCTTGTGGAGCAATTTGCTCATTGAACCGGTTGCCACTTTTATAACGGTCACTGCGTTTAACCTTTGGAAGGTTAGTGAATTTGTATTTGTCGTTGCTGAACATTGATCTATTTATTATAAGTTGGTCTAGACCATATCTAGACTTGTTAGTGTTGAAGTAGTGGAAACAGCTACATCCACTTATTTTTGTGAAAACCGTTAATCGTATAACGGAACGTCGTCGAATGTGACCTTGGTCTCACCTAGTCTACATTGGACATTACGGACATTTTGGTCTAGTGAAGCAGCATACAACAGCAAACTTCGTCATACTACCAGATTAGCAGCAGAAGCAGTGAACTATTTTAGAGAATCGTTATTCGTCAGCCCAGATCAAGTCATCGTCAAGAAAGTTGTTATTCACCCGCCCTGATCAAGTCATCGTCAAGAAATTCGTTATTCGTCAGTCGCCCAGATCAAGTTGCCGTCAAGAGACTGTTATTTGTCAGTAGTCGTCTACGCAAATCAAGTCGTCGCCAGGAGAACCGTTAACCTATTCGTCAGTAACTGTTTACACAAAGTCGTCGGAACTACACATACGTCATCAACAGTCGTCTAAGAAACTGAAACATTTTGCTGTGGCATATCAAGACATCTGGGGCATTACGTGGGATACTTGACACGGAGTGTATCCACTGGCAGCACCGGAGAACAGAGTCAGAACTGGAAGAGAGGCAGTGGAATTCGCTGTAGATCTATCATATTCGGGAATCCGAGCATAGGGATCTTTCTTATCGAAGCTAAGTGCCATTTTTCTTATTAGTATATGTTTAGATTGCCCTTAGAAATAGATTTTGTCTAAATTTGGTACGTTAGCCTAAGTAAAATCAGGTGGTGCGCCTTAAACCGTCGGGGAAAGACGTAATTTAGAAGAAAAGCTATATTATACGTTTAGTATACTGATTGATATGTTTGTGTAAACGTCATATCTGTTGTTGCTTGGTTACTTCGTGACGTTATCAATGTGTGCCATATTGTCATATCCCAACCCATAGCGATAGTCTCATTTAATTATTTCATTTGTGTATATTATATTATATTATTTATTTTTTTATTAATTTAATTAGATCTGTTATTTTTTCACTTAATGATAAAAAGTGCAGGTAAGATTCTTTTATTGTGAATCAGACTAAAATACAATTTTAGTTTGAGCGGTTAAAATCAAATATGATTTTGCCATGAGAATAATGCTGAAACTGGCATAGTAGTCAAACACTGTCGTCTGGCTAATTTTAGATCCACAAATTCTTGTACATTTCGTTTGTACATCTACTGATCAAGACTCTAATTTTGAATATTAATTTCCAAGATGAATGAAGGTAGTACATTCTAGATATATATCTTGTTAAAGATATATTTGATACATATTGTATGGACATATTTATTTCATATGGTTAAATAGAACCATAATTTCTGGATTATGATCTAGATCTATCTAATTTAGACTCTAGACACTTCAGACTTCAGTCATATCAAATTTGAAATTGGTCATAGTTATTCATACTCATAGTCCCCATAGTGCTCTTGGTAACTCTGGATCTAAATGGTACCATTATATATACTATAATATACTAGATTTAAATTTGTGTGACATTAATATACAGATTTGAATATAACTCAGACTAGATTTACTCATTTACTGAATCTATAGAGACATAACACTTAAAACTTGTATAAAATTGTGAAAAAAACTTAAATATAAAATAAGTTTAAAGTATAGCCATAACCAATATAGGCTAAATAAAAATATATATAAATTTGGGTGAAAATATAATAAAATGGCTACATCCTCATATGTGGACCTTAAGGTGGTTAAGGTAGCAGCTATGTAGGATGGAAAGGCCATGGAGTTAAAAGGAAATGACTTGGCAGCTTATGTACAGCAAGTTGTGAGGGAAGAAATGGAACGTCAAGATAAAATAAGAAAGGAAAAAGAAGAGATAGAGAGACAGAAAAAAGAAAAAAGACAAGAGATAGAGTGACAAGAAGAACGTCAAAGACAAGAGATAGAAAGACAAGATAGGATCTGAAAGGAAGATTATGAGAAGCAAAAAGAGGACCAAGAAAGGCAAGACAAAGAGAGAGAAAAAACCAGAGAGCATGAGGCTAAAATGGAGAAGATGAGATTGGATGCAGCACAAGCCAGAGCTCAAACTGCACAGACAAGGAATTAGCACAAATAATTCAAATAATGCTACCACACAAAGAGACAACCCTAATTTGCAAACATGGCTAAAGAGGAAGATACAAAGTTTTGATGAACAGAAGTATGACATTGGTGATTTTCTGAAAAGATATGAGGCAAAAATGTCTACATTTAATATGCCAGAGGAAGAATGATCTGAAATACAGATAGACTTCGTTCATGGTCAAGCTTTAACATTATGCCAAAATCATGACCATCATATTGATGATAGCTATCAAGTCTTGAAAAGAGAGTTGTTGAATGCCTATGGTCATAATGCTAAAACTTTCAGAAAGAAATATTTTGATAATGTACCATCATTAGAAATAGAACCTCAAACTACCATTAATATGGAGAAGGATTTTTTCAATAAATGGGTAAAGTTAGAAAAAGTGGGAAATTCTTATAAGGGATTAAAAAATTTCATTCTGTTAGATAACTTCATTAACAAGTATGATCCCCAACTTCAATCATTCATTAAAGAGAGAAATCCTAAATGCTTAGATGAAGTAACAGAAATAATAAGAATTTATAAAAATGCTTATCCATCTAATCCATTCTCTACTAAAGATAAGAATAAAGTAGACTTAATAGGATACACAAGTGAGAAAAAAGTCAGAGAAAATGATAGATATTCTAGAGAAAATGAAAATAGGTTTGAAAATAGAAATAGAGATTGAAATGCAAGATCAAAATCTAGAGATAATCATTCTGAAGAAATAACTTGTTTCAATTGCCATAAGAAAGGTCACATAGTTTCCCATTGTAAAAAAACAACATAGTATAGAACAAATGATAGAAGCTCATATAGAGATAGAAATCAAAACAGAAGCAGTAGTAAACATAGTGATAGGAATCAAACAAGTAGAGTTTACTATACTAATGAAAATCAGGATAGAGATTATAGTGATGAGGATGGTGATATTGAACAACTAAATTATGGTAACACTATAGAAGAAATTAACATGGTTGAGGGAAAGAGAAATACTTTTAAACTATTCAAAGGTCTAGTAAATGGAAAATCTATAAATTTTATCAGGGACACAGCATGCACAACAATTGCAATTCATTCAAAATTTGTAGAACCATGGTGTTATTTAGGTTACATGAAAAAGGTTAGATTGTTAGATGGCAGTATTAAGAAATTTAAAGCTTGCAGAATTTTTATCAAGACACCATTTTTCACTGGTTACTGTAATGCTGTAACAATACCTAGTTTGACACAAGATATGTTATTGGGTAACATTAGAGGAATTAGGTCTTGTACTATGAGGGACATTGACAGATGGCAAAACAAATATGAACATTTATTGAACAGAAATGTGTTAAACAGAAATACTAGACAATACAATAGATCTATGAATAACTCATACAATAGAAGAAACATGACTTGTTATAATTGTCATAACCAAGGACATTTTGCTAGAGAATGTTGGAGTAGGTCTCATACCAATCAGAAGATAGCGAGTTCTAGTTGTAGATTTGGTGGAAGAATTAACCAAAGTAGAAACAAATAGATCAAATGGGTACAGAACTTATGATAAACAAAATGACAGGACAAGATATGATGTAAAATAAATAAGTATTCTGAATATGGAATTGTGATCAAGTTTAAACTTGTCTATTAAAGTTTATTTATGTATTGAGAAATAATATGAGACAAATGAATTTTAAATTGAAGTATAATGTTGATTGATCAAGTATAAGACTATAATGATAATGAGTAAATTCTATGATGTGACATTCCATAGAATAGTAATGATATGTTTGAAACTTTTAAGGTTATAAAACTAAGGTGGAAGTACCTCTTGTACTTTATTGACATGTGGATATTGATTATTGATTGATAATTTTAAATTGGTTATATGATGTCTAGATTGACATGAGGAACTGATACTTGTAAATACTATGTATATAGTACATTACTGTTTGATATTATATGGTATTATTAATTAACATGGCACAATTTGAATGTTAGTTGAAAAGGGAAATAAGTAAATTTGATCGTTAAGCATTTGAAAGTAAGTATATATGTTTTTTGTGAATCATTTCATGTATCATTGGAAAAGGTTATGTCGATGGAAAAGGGTGAGTGGAAAAGAAAATGGACGAAAGCTTATAAAAGGGTGGTAAGGAAAAACGTATTGAATGTGGAGATAAAGTTTATAATTTGTTTTTGAAATATTATATTTTGTCAGATTACTGCCAGAGGAGAGCATTAGTGAGAGGTGATACCGTATGACGTGCCCATGAGATGCCACATTTCCATGATGAACTGTTTATTAAATGAAGATGACTTTGGAACTTTGGAAGTCTACACAGTGTAATGATATGAACATTGGCTTGAACATCATGAACTGTCAAGCCAAGATGAAGATTTCAGAATGCCTTATTTTATGTTTCTTGTCTTCCCCATAAAATGCAAATGCCCTTGTAAGACTTGACAGTAGTAGAAAAATATTGACATTTTTTTTTTCAAGGGGGGGGGGGAGGAATCTGTTAGACACCTTGTTTGTAGATTAGTTATTTAGGGACGCACCATAGAAGACGTATATTGAACGGGACTAGTGACGTTTGGGATATTTTGTGTTAGAGACCGGAAAATCAGTTAGCGATAAGTAGGTATCATCATAATAATAATGTATCGCTTTTCATTAGCTAAATGAAGGTAATAGTATATACCTCTTGCATTTAGGTATGTGTATGTGCTAGACTAGGTCTAGTTCATTATTATTTTATTATTATTATATTATGAATAATTATGTTTTATGTATTTGTAATTGCAGTCTATAATTCCTGCCTAACTGTCTGCCGCAGTTATTACTGCCTAACTGTCTGTTGCCTTATAGCTGTTGTTTTATTGCTGCTGTACAGCGTGAGGAACACGAGAGGTGGAAGGAGAGAGATGCTAGAGAGGAACTCAAGAGAAAAGATGAATTGGAGTTGGCACGGCTTAAAGAGAAGTCGGCGCCAGAGGCAGGTGCAGTGGCAGGTCAGGCAGTTGAGGTGCGACAAAAGAGTGTCTTGGACAGGCTAGACAAGAACTTCCAAGGCATGAAGGAAGACGATGACCTTCTAGCATACCTGACGCACTTTGAGGCCGTGGCAGCAAGGTGTAAGATTGAGAGTAAGGAGTGGTCCCTACTGTTGTCGTACAAACTGACGACATCTCTCAAAAACTTTATGTTGAGGGACAGTCTGTTCCTCAGCGATAAATATGAGGATGTCAAAACAGCACTTCTCTGCCACGCAGACATCAAAGCGGAGTCATGCCGCAAAAGGTTCCATCGGGTCAAACCACGGCAGAATGACTTCCGTGGGTATGTGACTGAGCTGAGGACCGCACTGGACAACTGGTGCAAAATGGCTGAGGTCAGTAAGACGGTAGATGAGATCAAAGATCTCTTTATTAAAAACAGAATCCTTGAAAGTGTATCAAGTGACGTGTACAGGCAGCTTGTCTTAAACAGAGTACGGTAGAGAACATGCTGGAGGTCATCGAAGGTTTTAAGGTAGCTGATTCGAATGTATCAATTAGTAAAGAAGAAACTGTATATGTGGCAGCAGCATGTTGTGAGCCTGTGATTAAGCAGAGTCCAGTGGTTAAAAGAAAGGTAATTGTTTGTTTCAGTTGTGGGGAGCAGGGTCATAAAGCAGCTGAGTGCCCTAATGAATTTGTTGCCCAAAATAATGAGATTAATGTTGAGGATGTAAATCCCAATGATATTGGCAAAGACCTAGACCAGCGATCTAGGTCGTCGCGATTCGGAAGGTCGCCGTAGGTATAAGTTAATGCCGAATCGCTATACAGTTACTATTAGGAATTTGTCATTCAATGTTAACTGGCAAAGGCTTAATGATAGATTTAGGGAGTTTGGTTTGTTTGGTTTTGTAGAGGTTTTAGAAGCAAATGGGAAGTCCATGGGTATTGGACATGTAAGGTTTAAGAACTTAGCAGACGTTGCTAAGGCGGTTAGATATTTGGACAGGTCGAAATTTGGTAGTAGAAGTATTGTGGTAGTTCCTCATCGTGTAAGCGCGAGAGGTTGACTTGATGATTAAGCTAGTAATCTGGTCGCATCGGTAAATTTTGCGGGCTTGGTTTGATAGGCTAGCACACACATGAAAGTATTGCGTTACTATTTGGTTGAGTAATTGGTAGTAGAGTAAAATGTACATGATGAAGCCCATGTAATAGTACAATCTTATCCTATTTGAATTTAGCAATTGGATATGGGTTACGAAACTAGTTGCATTTTCTGTCGTATAGGATGAAGATACTAATGACATGCATAATTGTACCACGGGTGGTATAATATCAGCATTATCTTGTTTAACTGTTTTTCTTTTAAAGATATCTAGGGTAAAGGAATGTTTAGGGCTTTAAGTGGTCTAGAGGGTTGAAAAAATTAATACCTGTAATCTTTAATCGCTTTGGCGGGTTTTGTACAGTAGGTTCGCCAGGGTACGCGGAGTTGGTTCATTTTACCGATCTATTGTGTCGGGGTCGGTCTGTTAAGGTGCACTGGAATCATGAGTGCGCGGAGGCTTTGAGCAGGGTGCAGGCGTATCTGTGTAGATACCCCATTCTTCGTTTGCCTGATCCTTCATTGCCATTTTTTCTTCAGACCGATGCTTCGGACAAAGGAATCTCCGGTATACTGAGCTAGTGCGTGAATGGTGTTCTGCAACCCGTCAAGTATGTGAGTCGCAAGTTGTTGCCTCGGGAGCAGAGGTATTCCATCATCGAGAGAGAAGGTTTGGCTATCGTATTTGCCATTAGAAAACTAGACAGATACCTGAGTGGAAAGACGTTTCACCTTCAGACGGACCACAAGGCCTTGACTTACCTTCGGAGCACGAACTTTACGAACCACCGTGTTACGAGGTGGGCGCTGATGCTTCAGGACTACACATTCGACGTGTGCCACATTAAAGGAGAGGACAACATACTAGCAGACTTGTGTTCGAGACTAGTGTGATGGCATAAAAAGACTATTTTAGTATAGTTATTGATATGTATTTTGTAATATGCCTATATAATATGTATTATTGTCTTATTATGCATTTCAATGTTGTAATAAATTTATGATGGATGTTGTTCTTTGCTGAAGCATCTGTGTGAATAGATATTTATTATTGATTATCTGAAGTTTGTATCTTTGGCTTCAGCTCTTGACCTGGTTCCTAAATTCTTTTGCTTATTCCAGTTGTTTAATAATTAAGTTTTCAATGTCTCTTTAAAGACTGGACTTGCCTTCGCAAGATCCAGTTAGGGGGAGAGGGGGGATGTCATGCGCATCTTCTTTTGGTGTTTTCCTTTGTGTACCATAAGAGATTGTGAGTTTTGGTTTCTAGGAACGCGCTTTTGTTGATGTCATTTTTGCTTACTTGTTTTTGCTTCTGTTGTGTGATGAAGTTAGATCTCCTGTGAGTTTCTCTTATGGGTTTTCTTCCCCAGTATTGGGTAAGTTATTAATTTACTGTATTAGTCTTCGTGGTGTAGCTCGAAATTCGTTGTTCCTACGATCGTGTGGACGGCGATCTCAATGAATATGTATTTTCTGTAATAGGGACGCAGGCTTGGGACTCTGTTGGAGTCAAGCTTGATTCACAGTGTTGTTTGAATGGCCCGTGTATCTAAGGCCTTGAGTGTAGGATGCGTCGTGATTGAATTATGGCCTCGAGTGAAGGTGTGATATATTTCGTTGCCTAATATGTATATTTTGTGTTTCCTTGGAACATACTATTGACTTTTATTTATCACTCATGTCATTATATTTCATACATTCATTAAATTGGTAAAAGTACAGCCTTGTTGGTAATTAATGGCCATTAACTTACGTTGGCATTAATATCATTCACGTTGAACAACTGTTGGTATTGACTAAAGGTTCAGTTGAATAACTTTCACTCAATGTGTGTATTTTACATGCTGTAACCTTTATGTTCTTGCGTTACTCTGTTCAGGTTAGGGTACAGGACCATAATATCATACCCTAGCTAATCTGAAATCCCACCCTGACAGTATAGACATCAAGAATCAGCAAAAGGAAAGGCTAGAAAGCTTTCAAAGGCTTGGTTTTTCCGGCAAATGTCAAACGGCGAGAAAGTTCTTAAAAAGTGGATGTGTTATTCGCCAAAAAAAAAAAAGAATCCTTATTTTGCTTCCCCTGCACACTCTTCTCAACAAGATTAAGTACCAAATCTTCATTTAAATCCAAAGATGGATCCAATGAGTGGTGGAGGTTATCCCCGAAAATAGAAAAACATGAGACCAGCAGAGCTCACATTCAGTCATCGCTTGCTTGGAGGGAACTTGAAGTTTGCCTGAGAGTAGGGAACAATATCGACAACAAGGCCCAAGATTTGATTATACAAGAGACGAAAACCTGGAGAGTTATTAAAATTACTATCAAAGTACGATCCACTCTTGAGGGAGCATGTGCTTCGAACTAAGCTTTGTTCCAGACCGAATACATACATGTCTCCACAAATACAAAATAAATTTATTACAATATTGGGGGATCACGCTAAAAAAGAAATCATACAGCAAGTAAAACAAGCCAAATATTTCTCTATTATTTTTGACAGTACACCTGACATCTCAAAGCTGGATCAAATTTCCCAAATTTTACGGTATGTGGTCATGGAGAATGACGGGGTGCAGTTTCGTGAGTCTTTTGTTGACTTCATCCACACAAAAGACACGCATGCTGCTGGAATCGCTGAGATGATTCTAGAGAAATTGCGTTTGGATGGCTTAGACATAATGGACTGCAGGGATCAAGGCTATGATAATATTAATTAGTTAGTTTTTTTTTTTTTTTTGGGGGGGGGGGGCATCAAGATGAGGTACCGCACCAGGCATCATATACTCTATCTACGCCACTGATATATATATATATGTATATATGTGTGTGTGTGTGTGCTGTACACACGTTTTTGCATAGGGTTACGGTTTACTGGGCGTTAGGGTTTGAAAAAAAATCCCCCCCCCCCCCACTCCAAAGTTCTGGATCCGCTAGTACCTTAGATATGTCCGTCCCGGACAGCCTATTGCGCACAAGGAAAAACACATGTCATTCTTTTCATCTTGCAACTTAAATATAGTCGACATACTATTTAGCCGAGTTGATCTCGACCTAATACCTTTATATATTTTTAGATCTAGACCTGATACCCTTCTTAATACTGTCACAGTCTCGCTTGGCATTAACTGTTGTTCGCTCCCCTTGGGTCAAGAAGGTGAAAAGCACGAGAAACTTCGGACATAGAAAGAGGAAGTAAGAATGGAACTAGGGTACGTGCACACTATTTGATTTGTGAAAACTATTCAATCATTTTTCATTGCTTGAAACTATATATTTGATGTTATGTGATGTAAATACTGATTTATTTTTTGAAAAAGATTGTAGATTATACATGTTTTCAAGCAACTTGAGCTCACATTAAGACATACATCATATATGTGTAAAATAATCATTACTAATTGATGATTATATTTATGATTAATAGACTTCTTTGACTTTTATGATTTAGTTGAAATTGTCAAAACTTTGTCATTCACAATGTAATTCATTGAGATAATATTAATAGCTATGATTGATAAATTTCATTTGCATCGATTTATTTGAAATGACGTCAATATTTTTTCATTTGACTGTAACCCAATGAGATAAACTAAGTACATTAGTATACGAGCATTTTTTGTGGCTGCTCATTCTGTTGAAAAATTAAGTACATAATGTAAGCATTCTGTTGATAAGTTGAGTGCATATTAAAAGCTTTCTATTGATAAATTTACTATAAATTTTTGTGTATAGAAGAAACACTACACCAGGGGTGGGCAAATAACGGACGCAGCCACAAGGGCCGCCGGACTGTTTTATGCGACCCGCGGACACCTACAGAATTCAGGTTTACCCACAGATTATACATACAAAAAAATGCAAATATATTAAAAATAACTAATTTTAAATATCTATATAAAATATTGAAATTTCCCTTTCCTATCACTTAGGATGAAGATGCGAAAGAAACATTGTCTCTACATGTCATTCTATAAAGCTTAAAGTAAACTTAATTATTCCTATTGGCAATATTTCGAAACATTCAGTTAAATATTCAAAGTCAGGCCACTATTTATTCAATGCTTTGAAGAACTGTTTTGAAAGTCTTGGGTTAGCTTGGAACGAAATGACAAGGGTTAACAGCTGATGGAGCCCGTGTTTCAGCTGAGAAAAATAGTGTTGTTTTTTTTTAAAATAAATTTAAGAAGAGCAAACTGCATTTAATATCAAATATATTGTTAACTTATTTATCTCAGTGATCAAACTTATCAGTGCCAGGGGTCTTCAACCACAGGCAGTTCCGAGAAGTACTTGAAGATTTGGAAACAAAATGTACCTACTGTCTTTCCATTCAAATTTATACTGTATTATACATTTAGATTTCTTTTTTTTTTTTTGCACTCTTAAATGAGGAATTACAACAAGATGTAAGGAACTCCAGGATTATTCACAGTTCCCAAATGTAAAGGACTGGGGATTAGTTCTTACAACAGACATATAGCTCGATATTCTAGGGTATGATTCTCACATGCAGACTTTTACATGTATAAATATTATTAAGTGCCACTCAACGAAGGAGTATAAAATTAGTATTTATTTACAGCCAACTGCAAGTTACACATATAATATTGAATCCATCATAATCAATTACTGAAATACTAAATGTGCCCGAATTAATTCTACTGGGCGCTTAGACTAGGTTCATTTAACAAAGGCCATCAATACCACACATAAATATTACCCCCAAATAGTCTGTTCACAAACATAGCAAGAATAATAATATGTTATAACATCTCCTTATGCTAGGCATAAAACTGGTAAACAAACACAAGCACCCTACTCAGACCAGGTCGGCTCTCCAACTGCTAGACTGACCACTAGAAAACCTTATTGTCCCCCCTTGAAAATCCCGTGATAAAAACAATCCACAAACCAACTAATAAAATAAACAAAAAGTTTTTAACAAATTACACTCATGCATAATGTTCGGGAACTGTGGTGCTAGCTTACTATTTGTTATCCTCGTGACTGCTTCCAAATTACAGTCAGCATTGACCTGTTCTTATTCTTGTTTATTTACAAACAAGAAAACACTTGTTCACACATGTATGTGGACCAAAATAATGTGAAAGTTTAGCATAAACGTTTTTTAAAGTGTGGAAAAAACAGCTTTGGCACCCATAAAACTCCCGCGGAGTAACTGAATGGAACTTCTCTTTCAGGTCATAATTTGCTTGGAGATATTTCCTTCAGAGCTTAATCAGCTCCTGCAATAAATGGTGAGCTGAGTGTATTGAAAACTAATTCCCAGTTAATGACGTCATAATTCCAAGTTCCACAATCAAAGAATTGAAATAAGTCTTGTACTTTTTCAACCATTTCACTTTTAGCGAAACAAAATGACAAACCTGTTTTCACTTGCCTGCCTGAAGAAATGGGAAAGCTTTGGTTGAAAAGATTTAACATTCACATACATTTCGTGCATAATTATGTGAGCTTGCGCTCCCAGAGCTATTTTTTATGTGTATTTTCATAGGCTATAGCTGTTCTGTATATTCTTTTTTATAGATTAGTGTCAGATTTTATAATTGCACTTCCGCATATTTTTAAATAGGTTAGTGCGGGATAGTATAAAAAGTGATGTACATGCTGTCTTAAAACAGTTGAGTGAACAATTGACCAGTATACGGTCAGTACAGCATCTCTGTCTGTGTGACGAGAGGTTTTGGTGATCTTAAATGCTAGTAATTGTTTTCAATATTTTTATTCCTGTACCTGGGACAACCTGCTATTATTACTGCTGTAGCTAATATTGCTGCTGTTTTAAATGCTATTACTTTGCTGAATATAACTGCTTTGTTATTGCTGCTTTAACCGCTGCTGTATTTAGTACCATTGCCTTTGGCTGTTCATTTAGATCTAGATAGATTTAGTCTCTGTTGTGGAGTTGTAAGGTGTGTTTTAGTCAGTGTTACTGGTTTGTTGTAGGATATTGCAGATTGTAGATCTAGATTAGAGTTTGTTGGGTGTTACTTAGTATAGATTTAGGTTAGTGTTGTAAGTTCCATTGGAGTAATTTAGTTGAAAGTTGGTTTGGTTAGTTTGTTAGTGTTTGTAGATTTAGTAGTCTGTTCTTAGTGAATAGGTGTTTTAGATTAGTGTTGCTTGTACTATTTGTGGAATATGCCTTGACACATCTAGATGGTAGTTTAAGTGTGAATGATACAGCATTATGTTATACCATTTAAAGTATGATGTTTAGTCCGTTTATAGTTTAAATTAAATATTATTGTAAAATGTGCAATAACATTTGAATAAATGTAATTAACATTGGGATTTTACATGAGTAAAAATTCAATAAAGGTAGGTAATCAGCTCACTGAATTGGTTCCACAAAAAAAAGTAACTAGCAATAGTGTTCATTGGAACATATTTCAAGAAGGTTGATGGAGAGGGATGAAACCCTGAGATAAAACACTAGGTGTTATCGACACTGTATCGGGAGGTTTCCATGCTGATCTTAGGTGATCACTTAACACTACTCTACTTATTCCAGAAGACGATGTGTTGCATTGTTTGTGTGAGCTGGCGCTTCTAGATCTAATTTTGACCTAATTTTATTTAATTTATATTATTTATATAGGCCAGGGCTAGGATGCTTGTAATTTAGTGTCCTTTTTAATTTGTATAGTTCAGTGCTGAGTATTTTGTAGTTTCTGCTATTTATAACTTTCTGCTAGTTTTAGTCTTTTTCTGTTATTTGTGTTTTACTCGTAGAGGAAAAGTAGTTTTTAAAATAGTTAACTAGCCTTGGAGCTGTGGATGTTCTTTCCTATTTTTTGTCCCTGGTTAGTTCTGCTTATTTTTGTCTTTGGCATTAGCGTTGGATTGGTTGTTATTTTTTAATATCAGTTTATGTGCAGGTCTGTAAACGGTATAGAGCCCCCATATGAGTTTAGAATAGAAATTACCTTTTATCTTCCTTTTTGTATTTTTGTAGGATTTAAATTTTAAGATTCTCTTTTTAATGCTGTTTAATTTGGTATATAATGTTGTGTAGTCCGTGTCTTTAGTAATTTGCTAGATTTTATTGTTGTGTACGGCTAGGTACAAATTAGGGAAATAGGTAGTCCTGTTTAGTTTTAGATAATTAACGTGACGTCATGCTCTCCGATATGTTCGCGCTGACCAGTTATAGCTAGCTCCGGAACCACATTGAGCTCTCTTTTGTCTTGACCAGTGGTCAGTGCTGACAGTGGTGCCTGTATAAAGTTATTTTTGTGTAGTGTAATTTCAACTGGGACCGCCTGTAAGTTGGAAAATGTTTTTATTTTTGCTTTCTTTCGTTTGTATTTATTGTTTCTGCATCTATTGCTATAGTCTAGATGCAGACTGATTAGTGTAGTAGCATCACTGGCTAGTTAATTAGCCATGATTACCTCTGATGGAACCGGAAGTTCTGTAGACTTGGGTAGCGTCACCCAATTGCGCCAGCCTTAATGCTTTTTGCTTTCCTATACTATGTCTATGTGTAAATATTTTATTATTTTATGTTTCCTACGTATTTTTATGAATATTTTTATCCTTAGGATAACCACTCTATTTAAGTTGGCATTTTGTCCTACTTTTTAATGTAAAAGATGGCTGCGGCCTAAGCATCGCTGTCATGGCGGCTTGTTTAGTCTTGTCTACTATTATCTAGTTCTAGCTTATGTTTATTGTAGTCTAGCCTGACCTGTGTTGGTTGTGGCTGGGACTTTAATAACTCAGGTATTGCTTTTATTAGCTACATGTAGGTAATTGAAATTACCTCATGCTTGTATTATGTGTATGCACTAACTAGGTCTAGACCAGTCCAGTCTAATATATGTGTTATAGTCCATTATTGTTTTATTTTTTTGAATATTGTC
The DNA here is from genome assembly GCA_030265305.1 of Biomphalaria pfeifferi. NCBI lineage: Eukaryota > Metazoa > Mollusca > Gastropoda > Planorbidae > Biomphalaria > Biomphalaria pfeifferi. The sequence continues at coordinate 4,638,444 of JASAOG010000020.1, read as the reverse complement.
TTATGTTTGTTTATTTTGTAATTGCAGGCTATAATTCCTGCCTTACGGCCTAACTGTCTGCTGCAGTTATTACTGCCTAACTGCCATTATTTCGGCTGAAGTTCTGCTTTACTGCAGCTAGTAGTTTACTGTTTAGTGTTGGGGTAATTTAGGTTATTTGGTGGTCGGTTTAGTTAGTAATAGTCGTAGATTTAGCAACATAGATCCAGAGGCGGCAGAGGGTTTTGGTTAGCGGAGTTGTTAAGTTAAGTAGGGTTGATTAATTATTTAGTAATGCGTATATATAGTTTTTGTTTATTTCTAAGTTTATTTTCATTGTCGTATTCACCTATATTTTTATTGCTTTGTAAGTTGGTTGTAAATAAAGTGTATATAAGTTCCTGTTAAAATTTCAGTTTGTTATTTTATCTTTAGTTAGCTAGTTTAGTTTAGTTTGATTGTGCTGGTTGCTTAGGCTACTATAGCCCCTTGGTCGCAGACCGAGCTGCACAGATTGGGCCCACCCAGTAGAGCTACCATCTGCCTACTGTTATAAATAAACAAATGTTGAGCAGCAGCAAGTAACAAAAAGGCCTCACTCAGTAGCGCCACCCTGACTTGCTCACATTTGCTTTTATGTGAAAAATAACGCCTAATTTCTTTAAAAGATCAAAACGTTGGTGAATTTGATGGGGCCCGGGCCGCCAATGAGTTTGTGTGATAACGGATGGCTGCCTGGTCGTGCGGTTTGCGCGCTGGACTGTCGTTCGGATTTATCGACGGTCGAGTGTTCAAACCCTGCCCGCTCCTATCCCCCGTCGTCCTGCGGGAGGTTTGGACTAGGAAGTAAACTATCTTCAACTCTGAAGGATCATCTGAAACATGTAAAACATTTTTACAAATAAACTCACTTTGTAATCTTGTTTTTTTTTTTTTATTTATTTTCAATAAAAGTTTGGTTCTTGCTTTCCTTTAGTTAGTTTAGTTGTCTGGTTGCTTAGGCGACTCTAACCCTCTTGCTCAAATACTGAGGTGTCACAGATGAAACCCACCCAGTAGCATTACCATCTAGCTACTCTTAATAAATTCTGTTTAACAGCGCAAGGCCTAGACCTAACCTAGAGCCCGCTGACCTGCTAACACTTAAGTTTCTTCACCCAAGTGTCATTAGACTGTAATATTCAATGTGATGTCCCGCAGGGGACAGACATTGTTTTTTCGTGTTGACACAATAGTTGTATCTAGTTATACCTCGTCGATTTATGTCCCAGAGGTGACAACGCTTTCCCTCACTCGTCAGGACAGACATTTGACCTAGCACCATTATAGCACTCCATTCACTCATTATACACTTAACGTTTTTCGGGTACCAATAAGTGTATTTAATTTTTTTTTCTCCACTTGTTCGTTCCAAAGCGACCTAACTCTTTTCTGGTGTAGGCCTATGATCATGATCCGAAATTATATTTCTTACTTTTTCCGAGGTTCAAATACACCATCGCCTTATTCATGCCCTTTCCTGTCCTATAAGTACATATACTAAATAAATAGATAACTAACAAACAAAACTTACTCTAACCCCACACAACCAAATTACAAAATTAACTATATTCACAATTACATGTATACTACACTATCTCAAGGTAACTCCAGCCCGCATATTAGGCCTACTTGTCTAGTTATGACTACTAGCCAAGCCAATTAATTAAGAATGAAATAATTGACATAACATCTATGTACATAATTATCAGTGACCTACATATTTTGCCACACAGGGCAAGGATAACCATTGTCCGTAGGTGGTCGATTTAGATTTTCTTTTCGCCGTCTGTGTCTGTCCTCGGCAGCATATTTTCTTTTGGTCTCGCGGCCTTTGTGAGTGACCTCCAGCTGTCTCGTTCTGAGGCCGCATGCAACCAGGTGCTCTCTTCTATGTTAGCTAAGGCAAGTTGGCACCTAAGTTGGTCTTTGAAGCGTTTCCGCGGGGCGCCTCTGTTACGTCGACCACCTTTTAGCTCACCAAAGAAAAGACTGCCTTTGGCATACGTTCGTCTCCCATACGGGATACGTGCCCTGACAGCGTAACTGTCAGACCATAAGAAGTCCTTCTATACTGTCCATACCGGCGTTCGCAAGGACATTGCTGTTTGTAGTGCTGTCTTGCCACCGTATGTCCATGATGTAGCGCAAGCATCTTTGGTGAAAGCGCTCAAGTAGTTTTAGTTGCTTTCTATATAGTGTCCATGTCTCAGATCCATATAGAAGGGTTGAGAGAACCACCGCCTGGTGATTTTTGTAGGCAGGCGGAGCGATTTATTCCGGCAAACTCTCGCCTGAAGGTGTCCAATGCGCTACTGGCCAGACGGTTATCAACTTCTCTGAAAGTGACGCGTCATTTGATATTATACTACCCAGATATGTGAAGTGGTCTACCACGTTAAGGGGCTGTCCGTTTACGGTGATCCTTGGGCTGAGTAGGTTTTATTGGGTGACTTCTGTTTTCCCGAGGTTTATAGATAAACCGAAAGAGGCGGCAGCGTATGCAAATTCGTTGACCGCGTTCTGGAGATCCATTACTAATTGAAGTAGCATTACATTCTCTGAGGTGCACATGCATTTTGCTGACTATAGTCTGTATGAGGAGGCAGTTTGTCACTTCACTAGTCTGCTGGACCATTTGGACATGACTCATTTTCTGTTGATCAATTTCCTTCATTCTTCAGCCATTCTAGTCTCTTCAATGTGAGACCACCCGTTCAGTCATATTTTTTAAAGCGGATCTTGTGATATGAATCACAGTAATCAATATTAATAACTGAAACTGTATTGACTGACTTGAGGCTCAACTGATATTTAATTGTGTAGGTTACATGAACAACTTTTAGTTCATTTTTTTAAAAGGGACATTTGGATTTTTTAGTGGGTGAATACTTTTCAATTGTTTATTTATGCAGCAATGTATAGAGGTATGTTGTGCAATAGTAATTTCAATATCTGGTATGTCTTGTTCAAATTATTTTTAGTTCACACTTAATGTTTCTGTTTTACATAATTTAAGGTCATTCTTTAAAATCAAATCAAAGAAATGAGATGAAGTCTTGTCAGTTGTTTATTTTTGAGTACCGTAACCTACAATGTTTTATAGATATCACATATACACCATAAAATACCATGTCAAATATTACTCTATACATAAAAAAAATGAGCAAAAGATGATCACTGAGAAAGCCCTTTAAAGTTGTAATAAACCAGGAAGATCTACATGCTTACCAATTTTCATAAATAGGGGCAAACAAGATTAAAAGTTCAAACAGATCATTTAAAAAAAAATCAAGATTGATAGTCTACTGGGCACTTAAGCTGATACAAGAGTCTGTCTTGCACTAAAGCTGATACAAGGATTTTCAAACATTAGAAATTATCTATGTACTTTCTTAAGCTAAAAAAAAATTTTTAAAATATATGTATAAAAAGTAAAATTAATACTCCACAGGAAATAGTCAAGTTATAATCATTGATTTTGTTAAGTTATAATTCATTGAATTACTGGTATATAGAAAAAAACAATACCTCAGGTCTAACAGCTTGATTTCCATTAAATATTAATTTTTAAAATATAAAAAAATTCAAATTATTTCAGTAAAACATTTTTCGTTAATATTGTATTTTAATTATTATAGATTTTAAAATTATTTTCTATTTTATTATGTATTTTTTTAACCAGTTGTATATTTTATAAATAGACCTAAATGTATTGCTGTTGAATTTTAAAAATTCCTATTAAAATGTGATGATGTAAAAAAACAAACTAAAACACGTTCATTATTTTAAAATATTCAAAATACAAACAGCTTGTCTAAAATTATGCTTTGTATTTTTTTAAAATCAATTCTAATAATAATAATTATCTTTATAATACATAAGGAAATTTGCCTTACAATTTGTGCATTACACAAACTATTGTATTAGCTTTAGTGCAGGACAGACACTTGTATTAGCTATAGTGCATTATAGTATTTTTTTTTACCAGCCAATTGTTCATTCTACAGTAAACTGAAGATATAGGTACCGATACTAATACAAGAAGTAAGTCAGGCATGGGGCACTAAGATATCACAGGTATCAAAAACTTCTAACCTTAATTTGTCCATTATGATACTAGTATAACAAAACCACTAACAAGAACTACAGAAAGACAAAATGGAGAGTCTCTTTATAGGGTCTATTTTTGTATATATACATTTTATTCACTAGAGCTAGAAGAAAAAACCAAGATAAATTTAATGACAACCAATGCATGTAAGAAATAAATGTAAAAAAATGAGTTGACTATTTGCTAAGGTAAATAATAAATCATTATCTGACTGTAATGATGGAAGCATGTTTTCTAGATTAAACAAAATATAAATAAGAAATTCAGAATTGGATAACTTTTATATGTATTTCCCATTAAGAAATCAGTCTTTCCAAAATTCAAATTTGATGACCACATAATTTAATACTTAATAACTCTAATCTTATTAAATGCAATGCCCATAAATAAAATTAATTAAAATTACTTTCAGTACAATTAAAATATATGATGGAACTAGGCCATTATGTACATATTAGATTTATAATTTTATAACTATTTGAAACATAAGCCTATTATTTCATTAATGGAGATTTCAGATGTTAGTAAACAGAATAAAATGATTAATCATGTTCAGCTGTAAAGGTGATAACCAGTTTTTAAATAGATCTAGAAAATTGTCAAGCTGTTATCCTGTTCAAGATATTTAAAGTCTTAAATTTGCTTCTTATCTTATCTCATTTAGATAGATTTATTTACCAAAATGTTGCATGGAACTGATTTTCACTCACCAATGATTGCACAATTGAAATGTTTCAACTATAAGTAAACTTGAGATTTGAAACCACAAAAAAGCTTTGAAAAGAACTTTACAAATAACAATATCATATCCATATTTCTATAGTGTACTACTTACAAGAAAACTAGAGTATTAATCAAGAAGTAAAGTTAAGTATAAACACAGATTCTTTTTAAGATTGTTAAGTAAAAATCTACTAGCTAAGAAAAAACAAAAACAACCAAAGATTTTAAAACTTTAGTAGGTTCCAATTATGTTAGACATGAAGTAACAATTATTTGTACCATTCAAATATCTCAATTTTAGTTGTGTTTAAACGCAAATACAATGCGATTTTAGCATTATTTGAAATGCACTATTGAAACTTAAAAAAACAACAACAACATATTGCACTATGCCAAAGTGTGCCAATAGTTTTTTGTTTAGCTATTCTGCACACAGTTTATTAAAAAGTGGTCCCTCAGTCTAAATACATTTAAACACAAAATATATTGCAGTTAAATTTACTGTTATGTCCATAACCTATTGTTTAAGGTAAAATAACTTTATAATTGAAAATAATCAGAACAATAGATGAAATTAGTAAAACTTTTTTTTAATTGGTCTTTTTTTTACTATTTTCTGATTCCAAATATGATTTATCTTCATCTTCTAAGTCTGATCTACTATCATCATTGTCATCAGGCCTGTTTTGATTATCTTCAACATCTTCAATAGCATCATTTTCAACCAAATCTTCTTTTTTGATCAATTCAAATTCAGAATCCTCTTTATCACTTAATTTTTCTTTCTTACTGTCACTGACTGAAATAGTTAAATATAAATCAAAATAATTATTAAGCAACCATTATATAAGCCAGAGAAACAATGCTAAAATCAAATTATTTTTTTGTACATTATTTTCTTGCTATAATAATTGTAGAAACTTTTGTTTAAAAGCATTATTGAAAAATACACCTTTAGCAACAGTAATGTTGAGGTAATTGGAAGTAAATATTACATACATGTTAGCTAACAATATGATCATGCACAATATAAATAATAGACCTATGCAAGAAATGTAGGTGTTATTTAGATATGCCTATGAAATCTTTCATGCATTTAAATAAGTGACTCAGTTTGTTTAAAATGCTATGACTCTTTTTTTTTCTTTTATGAATAGAATTTAAAAAATAGATGTATCTAATAAGATTATGAATTACATTACTATTCAGAGTAGCAATTTCACTTAAGCAAATAGAAAGAAAGATTGCAAAGTAAAATAGCTTCTCATTTAAGTAGAGTGACAAGAGTAGGTACACTAAACTGATTTGAAGAATTATGTTTAAAAATCATCAGACTTTTTTTAAGAATTTGGATCTAGCAAATTAATTTTTTTATTTTACAGTTTTGACGTGTTATGAAGAATCATTTTGGAGGGCGTGGACAGTATATTGTATAGATTACATCCTAGGAATCTCAAATCTTTTAAAATAACCTAACACATAAAATGGCAGGATAAGATACCCAACAAAGAAGTTCTTTTAAGAGCAGGAATGTAATATATATACCAGTATATATAACCTTGATGGAGTGTAGAGGGCAGGCCACTTCTGCAAAATGAATGTTTCCTTTATCCCTAAGCCATTCTTTTTTCGCCAGCAAACAGATAAAAAGAGAGTTCTAGGAGGGGAAAGAAAACAATTCAAGAACAATATAAAAACATGATTGGGAGCTTCCAATATAGACCCTGCTTCTAGGGAGACAAAAGTCAACATCAGAACATCAATGTGCCACACTGCAAGTACTGAGCAGAAAGTTGATGAAAACATCATAAAAATCATTGCAGAAGAATAATAATAAAACAAAAAGAAAAAGGAAATTCACACCACCACACCAAGTCAAAATTTAAAGGCTCAGAAAGGCTTTGCATTCCCATGAAGAAGCGTATAAATGCAAAGACAAAAGTATAACTATGATAGACGAGCATAATTAGCTTATTTATATAATGCGGTAGAAAATATGACTAAACAAGACCCAAACAAAAGGTTGATGCAATTAATTACACAACATTCCTTTGATCAAACTGAAGAGAAAGCTGACAAGTGAAACCTGAAGCAAGTAGAAACAAAGAATCTTTGGTCAATGTCTAAAACCCTAACTCAAGTGTGGCCAACCTTTTGCTTCTGTGTGCCTATTTTTTCACATCTTAAATTTTACAAGTTTCAGTCCTTTAGAGTATGGTCATTTGTACATTTGTATTTTGTCAGTTATACATATTTGTGTGTTGTAGACAAACTTAATAAACTTTACTTAGTAAGTCTGTTTTTGTTAACATTTTTAGTTTGCATTTATAATTTTAATGTATTTCTGTGTGGCCAATAGACAAATAATAATTAATAAATTCTGTCCTTATGTGAAAAATTATTCCAGAGTCAAATGAGTTAAAAGGCCAACCTGAATTACACATGTTTTGCTTATTGTTTTCTTTTAAAGAAAAATATATATACACATTTAGTTAATTTGCAAAAGCTAAAATATGTACTTTGCTTTTTACCTTCAACATAAATATTATAAACATGATCATTTTAAAAAAATACAAAACTTACTGTATTTATTTTCCTGATCTTTCAATTTGCTTTTTCTCTTTTTACCTTCAATTGGTTTAGACTCTTTACCAACTAATTCATGTTTGTATAAAGGCCGGAATGAATCGAAGAAACCGACATCCTCTGTTAAATTTGGCAAGAACCAGAAATGGTGCTTACCAAAACTAAGTACCCAGATACAGCAAAACAGAACAAGCCTGACTGAGAAAAAATATTCCAGAAGTTATCATTTTTATGCATATGTAGAAATATACTCAAATATTTATTTCAACAAAAATAAAATTTAATGTATAAAGCTAATTGTAAGTAGGTCTATATATTATTTATGGAAATCATGACAATTGGACAAATATTGAATGAACATGGCAATGGTATTTTTTAGTTTAGGTCTTTGCTGTGGTCATAATAGATGTTAAAACCTGAACCCACCTCAAAAAAAAAAAAAAGAAATTCCATATATCTATAGTTACTGTCAGGGGCTGTCAGGAAATGTTAGACTGACTTAAAAAAAGAAATTTCAATGACTCCTCTGACATGGCTTTATTAATTTTTCTCACAATGAAATAAAAAGTAAAATTTCCCTAAACTATTAAACAAAAATTCTTTTAATGTCTTCTGCTTTATCAAATGTATTGTTTAACTCAAAAATGATTTATGTTAATTGTAACAAATAGTTAATCACATACTTGCTTATTCTACATGTGATTTGATTGTGATTCACATTTCAGTATCAGCCTCCACCCTCAATTAACTGATTTAATTTGACCTACGTTTAATTTTTTTTCTATGATGAATTATGAGCTATACATGTCAAGAGAGTACTTATTGAGGGAGCTTTTAATTGTCAAAAACGAGTCATATATGTTTTCATCTGAGGGTTATCACAAGTAAAAACTAGAAACACAGCACTAAATTGTAATATCTGCTTCTCTAGTTGGTGTTAGACGCACCAGGTTGTGACACAGATGGGATAGTGCTGTATTTTTTTTTTAACCAACGCAAATCTCCCCAGGCCAGCACTAGACGAGTGGTCAACCATGATGAGTTAAAGCACACGCTAGTTCGGGAAGGATCTGTGTTGTTGTGTTGTAAATAGTTTGTAAATAGTATTGTCGAGTGACATTCCATAGTGCCTATGGTAAGCCTATAGGAACCCTATATAAGAGCAAAGGTGTCAGTAAAGTCACTGAACGTTTCCAAGCAATTTCACAAGTACGAGTCAGAACCAGCACGGTGTGAAATTGGTCCAGAACAGAGAATTGAGAAAAGGCAAGGTGAAGAAAGAGGCGAAGTTTTTGTTGTCAGTGTTATGTGGTTGCCAATTGTAATTGTACAGTATTGGCTGAGATTTATTTGACATTAGAGTGTTATGTTACTTTGGAGCCCTGAGAGTTTCTTTGAATTGGTTGTGTCATGTGGTGCAGAGCCTGAATAGTAAGAAAGGTTACTAAATATATGATGTGGCTATATAGGCATTCAAACAAATGCCTGGTGGGCCAGCATTTTAGTTGGCTGGTGGGCTGATATCAAAAGGAATTGCTGAATGGTGCCTACACTAGAATATTGTATAATATCTTCTTATAAATATATAGTTCGTCCATCGTGGTTCGATGATGACCACTTTTGTCATCCAGGGGTCTCAGGGCTTTGCAATGGGGTTTTGTGCCAACTCATGTGGCTGGTGAGACCTATGTGAACCTAGAATGTTCGGCTGCACACTGGACAGGTTATTCCAGCTGGAGCTAGTGTCACTGGCCTTGCTTTTCTTCTCTGGCGCTTTTCTTCAGCCAGCGCTGTTCTCTTTTCTTTAGCAATTTGTGTGCCAGTTTTCACAGCGCAATGCCATGATGCTCTGTCATGTGCTTCTGTCTCCCAGGTGGCTGGGTTAATGCTGAACACTTTCAGAGAAGCTTTGAGGGTGTCCATAAAGAGTTTTCTTTGTCCGCCTTGTGAGCGGTTTCCTTCCCTTTATTGGCCATACAGGAGTCGTTTAGGGTTTCCATTCTGCAGGCGTGTCCTGCCCATCGCGCTGGGACTGCATCAGGATTGTGTGGATGCTTTGCAGACCCACTCTTGGAAGACTTCAGGATCAGGTATTTTTTCTTGCCATTTGCCATTCAGTATTTTTCTTAGACAGGTCATGTGGAAGTGGTTCAGTTTTTGCGTGCCTTCTGTATACTGTCTATGTTTCTGAGGCATAGAGCAATGTAGGGAGGATGACAGCTCAATAGACCCCTAGCTTTGTGTTTGTGGTGATACCTAGTCTTTTCCAGACATTTTTAGATAGTCCACCATAGAATTCCTGGCCTTGGTGATACGCAGGTCGATTTCATTATTGATCTTTCCGTTTCTGGAGAGTGTGCTGCCAAGATAGGTGAATCTGTCCACTGCATTATAACATGTCCATTTATCTTGATGCTTGGATCTGAGTATGCCCACAGGATGTCTCAAATGGTTCTCGTATTACATTACACTGCTGGTGAGCTTCAATCCCTTACACATAAAATCTACTTAGCAGTTGACAATATAAGGCCCTCTGATTTCATAAAGTCATATATATATATATGTTTTGTGTTTGTTGGCATTTAAAGACACAGCTAGCCATGCACATCTTCTGTCTCCATAGATTGCAAGGTTTGAAACAGGTACCATATGAACATAGATGGATCATAATAAAGTAATTAAAAATAATGAATGTGGCGCCAGAAGGCCCTGGCTTACACATTAAAGTTAAATATATTCTACCAGACTAAAATGAAGTTAATTAAAGCATGCATGAGATCAGTCACTGGTGCATTATTAGACTTAATATATTATGATGACAGTAAAGCTAATTGGGAGGGATACGAGGCAGCTGTCGAAACTGTCCTTCAAAAAACCATAAAATAACAGCATCTATCCTGGACATGGCTAAAAAGGTTTATTCCTCAGACTAAGAACTTTTGGTCAGCAGAAATCAACAAAGTTGTTAAGGCTCGGAGAAGGGCATGCCAAAATAACCCAAACAATCCAACACTCAAGCAGAAATATAACACTCAGCCTTAATGTCTATTAATAAGGAAAAAGAGAACATTAGACCAACACCTGTGCAAGGTTAGATCTTAAATATAGCTCTAAAGCCTGGAGACTTCTAAAAAATCTTGAAAATGCTGGGCATAAGAAAACAGCAACCCCATTTTTCTCACCCAGTGGGGTAACCAATTCCTCAAAGAAAAAAATTGCAACCATGCTGCTAAAATCAACAAGGCTGCCGTCCCCAGTGTCCTATGCCAATGATAAGGCTTGCCACCATTATTCCTACAAAAAGGCAAAGGATTATTACTCCACAGTTGACTGCTGCTGGTTTAGTACATTGAAAGTGCCTGCCTTATAGCTATGAAATAAGCTGGTTTCAGGGTTGGAATATCTGCTATGGACCAAGTTAACATCTTTGTGCAGAGCATGTCATATAGATTTCATAGGAATGCAAGCACATACTTGGTAGTCATTGATTTAAAATAGGCATTGAATAAAGTATGGTTTACTTCATAAGAGCCGACACAGAATCGACATTGGCTGTATACAGCAGGGTTTATTGTAAAGGGCTTTTGCAACAGAGGATCTGAATTTCTAAAGCCGTCACTCAAATTCAATTTGATGATGATGATTATCATATGGTAATTTGAGAGTTCATATGGTAATGCCAGGTCTGATTTTTGACAAAAAGGCCAGATTAGACAAAATGGTGACCGTCTGATCACTTCCCAATATGCGTGAAGCAGTGCTACGTATTTGCTCCTACTCTATTCACTATCTTCTTTAGCATAATGCTGGGTCAAACGAAACAGCAATTGCATGAAGGCATCTACGTCAGGTTTTGCTCAGACAACAATGTGTTACATCTTCGATGTCTAATTTCCCATACAAAAACAAAAGAAATGGTCATAACAGAGCTTCTCTATGCCCCTGATTGCGCCCTGCAAGCTCACAATGAACATGATCTCCAGATAGGAGTCAATGAATTTTTATACACTGCTGCTGCCGCCTCTTTTGGTTTATCTATAAACCTCAGGAAAAGAGAAGTCCTGTTCCAGAAGTCACCAAATAAAACCTACTCAGCCCCAAAGATTACAGTAAATGGATAGCCCCTTAACATGGTAGACCACTTCACTTATCTAGGAAGCATAGTAAGGCATCACTTTCAAAGGAAGTTGATAACCATCTGGCACGGACCAGTGTTGCCTCCAGATGAGAGGTTAGCAGAATAAATCATTCCTCCTGCCTACAAAAATCATATATATATATAAAAGGTTTAAGGGGCTTAGCATTTAAAAAAAAACAACTACTTCCTTTTTAAACAAAGTTCTTTTCATAACTTATTTCATTTTCAAATACACATCGACAATCGATATAGTAGGCAGGTTAACAAAGAAAGTCATAAAGAAAAAAAAAAGTCTTTTCTAGATAACCAGCGAATTTTCAAGATGACATTTTGACCAGTTGTTTTGTAAATAAGTCAAAGTGGCTAGCATGAACAAATATTCAAAGAGAAGATTAAAAAGTATTATGGTTTTTGGAAAGGTCTTTTTTAAACATTACAAAAGAAAGAACGAGTGCATATCGGGGTCATAGTTGATCATTTCATATACTTATCAGTATTTAATTATCATCTGTATCCCCGAATACCACCTTTTTATTAAAAAAAAAAAGAATGTGCTTGGCTATAGCTCATTCATTAATTAAGTATAAAGTAAAAGTTACAATATTGTCAGTCAATAGTGGGATAGCTGTTTGTAAAGTTCTGTTGAATATTTATTACTTTGTTTTCAAGTTCATTTCAAAGTTCTAATTTATATTCTTATTCTATGGATTGAGTTAGAAAAGATTAAACTTCAATCTAGTTCAAAGCTGTGTATAATTTATCAAATCTGTATATTTGCTGTTGTAGTGAGAGAAAATAATAATACAAATATTTAAAGACTTGGATTCTTTAAACAAAAAATGCCACAGCTGACAATTCACTTTGGTTGTAATAATGATGAGTTATAAAATCATGTTACAATTTCATTCATTTCATAAGATATAATGTGCCATGGTAATACAGTGTGAACATAGAATAAAGTGCCCTCTATACAAAATGTTCTAAGTCTACTTTACTTAATTAATGAATGAGCTATAGCCAAGCACATTCTTTTTTTTTTTAATAAAAAGGTGGTATTCGGGGATACAGATGATAATTAAATACTGATAAGTAAATATAAAGGTACTTTGTCCATTTATTTATTGTAAAAATGAAAAATACAAGTTTCAAGGGGACCAAGTTCTCTGATTAGCTACTCACCTACAACAAGACATAAAATAAATCCCACAAAACTGGCTGCAGCTACACTAAGATAATAAACGCCTATCCTTACTGCTTCTGGCCACAGTGGAAACATACATAATGCTATAGCACCAAGAACTGAAATGAAACATAGTTTTCTGTTTTAACAAAATAAAATGATGGAAGCAGACAATATAAGAAAAACTGTTTTAGTTGGTAATGAAGACAACACTTCAGTGTGAAATGGCAGAACATTGTTAAACTCAAGAAAAATGTGAAAACAGACATCTGTTTGAAGCACTCGCTTTCACAAAACCAATGTTTTTCATTACTTCTTGTAGTGTCTTTGTTGCTAATATTTGTTGCTAAATCAATCGGTGAGTTCAATTATATCACAAACTGTAGAAGTCATTACAAGGGATTTGCAAAAGAGAAAATGGGTCTTTAAAAATTACCTGAACAAATAATATTAGCAACTATATTAGTGCTTTGTCTGTTAACAATTTCCCTGGATAAGGAAATTGCATTAAATTAAGAAGCAAAGTTGGCTCACATCATAACTTGAACAATGTATATGGCTGCTAACAAAAGTAACTCCTCAGCAAAGGTGTAAGGTTTCATAGCTCTGTCAATTCTGAAAGCCACCATATAAGAATCTTCAATGGCTGCTATGTTTTGTTTACGGTAATAGCCAGCAGAATTAAGTCTTTCTTTACTCAGTCAACTTTACATCTAATATAATGGGTTTGTCAGCAAAATCAGAAACTTTCTACCAAAATGATGTTTCAGTTTGTTTGACTTCTAAGAACTTCATTACAAATGAGTAATAAGATTTCTCAGTTCCTGCTTTAACTATAGAGACTATTAATCCTTCAGTAAGTTAGTATGCAGTCAAGGTGGTCTCTAGAGTGACCTTTTTTTTTACTCAATCTACGAGTATATAACTATATTTCATTAGTGATGGGAACTAATCATCTCATCTCATCGAAAAAACAAATTATAACTAAGTTTAAACTAACAATAAAGTAATTATCTAAATGTAAATTTAAAACAAGAAAAACATTTTTTAAAAAATACTTTAAAAAAAACAAAGCTTATATTAAGTGTAATTGTATCAATTAATTTGGATCAGTTATGTATGATTGACCTAAACATATAAATCTGTGCAACAGAAATATTTTTACCAATTGTTTTTGTTTAGCTTTTAGTTTTCTCAATGAGCTATGATCATATCACTTGTCTGGACCAATTGTGAAAGGAGAAGGGAAGAAGGGGGTATCTTGGTGAATGTTTATATGACTGAGAACAAGATTCTGAGCTACAATGCTGGAGAACAAGGTAAAGCTGCCAGCAAGACAAAGTGCCTCCAACTTAACAAACGTGTCTTGCAGCTATAGTGCCAATGTAGGAAACATGCCACTGATGGAATTGAGTTTCTGCGTGACAATGCATACTATTTAACTTTTTGAAAGTTTGTGTATGTGTGTAAATCTGACAAGTATAGAAGTATGTTTTCTTTTGATATATGCACTTTTGAAACAGAAATATATGCTATATTTTAAAATTACTCATTTAGGCTTATATATATAAAATAAAAATATTGCTCTACTCATATTTTAAAATGACTGAAAAATAATTTTACGATATATAAAGTATATCTTGCAAAATTTTTTTTTTCTGCGCTATTTTGTTCGCGTTATTCTGTCTATTTTGTTGGGAACCACTTATTCGACCCCATCTGTCAAGAATGATTTCTTTCCATTGTTCAAGATACAAAACAAAATAATTAATTACTAATAGTTAGTTAGTTGGTTATAATTGGTTAATTTTTTAAAATTGATTTTTGTGTTGTCAGGTAAAAGAAATAATCATACAAAATTTCAGCTTAATCTGAGATTGGGTGTGAAAGAATAGTACTAAGTTTTTTACCATACTGACAGAGTGAGTTTATATATGCTTTGTAAAAAAAATAGTTCAACTAAACTAAAAAAAATTTAAACTTTCAGAGCTTTTAATAATTTTGTATGTGGTTTGTTTGGTCTAGACCTAGCTAATCTATCTGACTGTATAGGCCTATGGTTTGATATAATTCTTTTATCACTGTAGAAATATTTCTCCACAATAAATCAGTAATAAGGCAGATGTTTCATACATACATTCTTGCACAATAAAATAAAGAATGCCTGTGTGTATACATCTTTGTCTTGAATTAAAACGTTTTGAAAAAGGCATCTTTTATTTTTTTTAATTCGATTGACTTATTAGAAAACCTTGCAGTAAATTTTAAAATCTCATAAAAGAAATTGATCCATATCTTTGTATTTGGATCTAGTAATTATAAAAAAAAAGAATATGCTGGTGTGTTAAACATTTGACCTTGTAACATTTGTAACTAGTGTAAGGGTAGAATAGATCTATATGTTTCATTAATCATGCCAATGTTTTATTTTCTTGCCTGACCCCTCAACAAACACAACTGCATATGTATATACACTTCCTTTACAATTGGTGGGTACATATACACACACCCTCATATGCTATACAGATTAGTTTGTGATAGGCCTATCTGTTAATAAATGCTGTTAAAATTTAATTCATCAATCAGTAATAGAGTTTAAAAAAATAAGGTAAATAAAAGTTTTAAAAAAATAATATGAATATAGTATGTTCTTTAGAAGTTTTGCAAAATGTTCAGTAACATAAGCTACTTATAAAACATGTAGGTATCAGGCTCCTGATGGATATCATATTTTACTATTCGTCCATATTCAGCTTCGGCAGGATATCAAAAAGTACTGTCAGGAGCAACCTTAAAATATACACCTTATATTTTGCAGATTATTGTGGGTGGTTCTAAAAGATATATTCCGCAATAAACTAGAAATCACTGTATATTAAATTCAAACAGGATGTTGTGGAGTATGTGTGTTTATGTGTCAAGTAGCTGATGAAACTATCATTGTTAAGTGGATAAAAGGAATAGGGGACGAGATAGTCATATTAGATTAATGCATTTTGAAAGTAGTAGTTAAGAAGTAAGTATATTGTGTAAATCATTTGATATCTTGTAATTAGATGTCACTTGTTAGTGTTAACGATTTGGCATATACAAAAGTAATTTAAAAATTACCTACCCATCAAAAGGCCTATGAGGAAATTTTTAGCATTGACTGGATCATATATCCACACATAAACCTGTAAATAAAAATAGGAAAACAAACATTCTTATACAATTTTAAGCTTACTGTGGGAAAAGCTAAAAAAAATCAAACTCAATCAAAGCAATCTTTTTGTTATTGTGTTCATCTAAATAATTTTCAAGCAGAAGTGAAGTCTCTGACCTTATATCATTAACAGAAGAGTTAGTTTAAATTGCCATATACAAGCATATGTTAATTTTTAATGCTGTATAGGTATTTTTAGCATTTGATATTTAATTGTGTAAAAATGTACTTTTGACTACTGAATTATTTTCATAAATATGAAATCTTTTTTTACAATAATTTTGACATCATTATGTGAATCAAGTGTTTCAAAAATGAAATGAAATGTAATTAAAATGTTTTACTGAGACAAATTGTTCACCAACACTTGGTTCATCAAATATGGTTCACACTGACCTTTGGTTCATCGACAATTTGTTCAATGAATAAAAACATTTGCTGATATTAGACATGAGTAATTTGTTTGTATTGTAGTACCTACAGAGGTACTGGGAATTACATAATTTATCTTTTTATAGGCTGTTATTTATTTTCAATGACTTTATCTACAAATATTTTTAATTGTAAGCTTGATACAAGGTTGTACTAAATTTGAGTTGGAATGTTTATTTTTCAAAATCATGATCAGTATGTAAGCAAAATATTGCATAGAGAACAAGAGATGAGAAATTTATGGCTACAATGAGTCTTTTAAATAACACAAACCACTGCAATTTAAATCTCTCCTGTTAAGTCTTAATTAATGGTAATATTTGGTATATGTTCTTGCGTAAACATTTAGAAGAGGAAATAGATATGCAAACAGGGAGTCATTTTCTCCAATTCATAGTTTATTGCAGGTGGTAAATGAGAAGGGAGGGCTTGCCAGACCATGTACTTTCTGCTATGCAGCTCTCCATGAGCATCATACTCTGGTGAGGGCATTCTAATGGTTAGACCCTTAGTATAATGCCTTCTGACGGCATGGCAGCTGGGCAATGAAAAAATGGATGTGATTGGATGTCATTAGTTTGGTGGGGGCCTTTTGGACATCAGAAAATACAAAAACAATAATACATTTATATTTTTATAACATTTTTTTGACCAATAAAAAAATAATGAAATGACTATTTTCTTTTCTTAATATAACATTCAAACTTTTATATATATTGTTTTAAAGTAGTACATGTTTAATAAAAAAAAAAGGCTTGCAGAATTAATTTTCTAAAAAATTAAACGGTTCACTTTCAGATGAAAAAAAAGTAGCTGTTACACGTAAACGTTGCAAGCTGCAAAATATGATGCTATTGGATTTTCAATAGCTTTTCTAGTTTTTGAGATTTAAATGTGGCTTTCTAGACCCTCAATTAATAATACTGACTGTTTTTACTTTTCCTGTGATTTTTAACACTGTTGCAGCAACGTTCCGACCACCTGAACACCTCTGTGGTTATTCTTTAATATGGTCAAGATGATTATCTAATTAACATCTGTATTTCATAAGTCCTTTAGTTCTTTAAACTCTACTTCCTTTGTTGAAGAATTTAATTATCTAATTGTGAAGATTGAGGGGACGAGATAAATGTAAGTAGTCTTTCAAATTGATTTTTTTGTAAAAAAAAAACAAAACATTTTTTTAAAATGATGTCAATAAAATTTTATGGGACAAGGAATTATACTTCCAATAAAGGGGGAAGGTATTTATTGACCAATGTTTTACATTTACTTATCTACACATCACATTCTGCATAATATCAGTGACTAGTTGAATCAAAACAATATTTCCTTACACACCAGATTCAGATCTCTTCCCCTCAATCTTCACAATTAGAGAATTCAACTCTTGGCCTCTCCTCTCCTCCCTCCTCTACTCAGCCCTCAATGGAAGAAAAAAAGGAAATTAAAAAAGGCAATTGTGGGCACTTTCTTTTCCCTCCATTTTTCCTGCCCAACTCAATTATACTCGTTTCTTGAAACATTTCTTATAATTGCACACCTTTCTAGAGGGAGAAGGTGTCCCTTCTCTGCAGATTCAACCTATTTCATATTCACGTTCATATGTTAGTAGGTTTTCTATAGTTCATTGTATGATCATTATTAATTTACTTGCCTATATATATATATATATATATATATATATATATATAAGCAGTTAAATATGTCCCCATCTTGCTCAAGCATATTGACTTGATGAGACTTTTATTTCAAGACTTGAAGTTACTTGATACTATGCTTCCTTGATATGTGAAGTGGTCTACCATGTTAAGGGGCTGTTCATTTATGGTGATCATTGGGGCTAAATATGTTTTATTGGGTGACTTCTGGAGCATGACTTCTGTTTTCCTGAGGTTTATAGATAAACCGAAGAGGCTGCAGCATATGCAAATATGCTGACCAAGATCTGGAGATCATGTTCATTGTGAGCTAGCAGGGCACAATCATTGGCATAGAGAAGTTATGTTATAATATTTCAGTAGACATCAAAGATTGAACACATTGCCGTCTGAGCAAAACCTTACGTAAATGCCTTCATAGAATTGCTGCCTCATTTGACCCAGCATAACACCAAAAATAGCGAATAGAGTAGGAGCAAGCACAGCCCTGCTTCACACCATTTTCTATTGGGAAGTGATCAGACAGGTCACCATTGTCTAACCTGGCCTTTTTGTCCCACATGAAACTGCTTAAACAATGGGTATTTGAGCCTGGTCAAAATCCTCCATAAGGCATCACGACTGACCATGTCGAAAGCATTGGTGAGGTCCACAAAGGCAGTGTATAGGCTTAGGCTCTGCTCTTTGCATTTTTCTTGTAATTGTCACAGAAAAAATCATGTCAGATGTACTACCTCAACCAGCTCTAAACCACATTGGCTCTTAGATAAAACCTCGTCCACTAAAGAGTGGGTTAGTCGACTGAGCAAGACTTGTGCAAAGATCTATCCTGATACTGACAGAAGTGTAATGCCTCGATAGTTGGAGCAGTTAGACTTGTCACCCTTTTTGTATAGAGATATGATTATGGCATCTTGAAGTTCAGGTATAACAATGCATTTCTTCCAACATAGAGCAAACAAGTGTTAGCCTCTCACTTAGGGCAACACCTCCCATTACAGCCGGAAATCCATCAGAACCAGGGGCTTAGTGTTTTCTGAGTTGATGAATTGCTGTTTCAACTTCCTAAATGTGGGTGAGTCATCGAGCTCCTCTCTTATAATTTTCTGAGAAATATTTGCCAGCAGTCATAGAACCTTTTGTCACCAAATAGCAGGCTATAGTCTTCTGTCAAGCGATTTAGTATATCCGCCTTGTTAGTTAATAGGTTGGAACCATCAGAGGATCTTAGCAGCGCTGTAGTCTGGTAATTTGGGCCACAGGCACATCAAAGCGATTCATAGAAAGTGTCAGCCTGTCTCTGCATGTTTAGGAACAGTTCAAGCCACGAATTATTTTTTAGTTCCCTGACCTTTGTCTGCAGAGTGTGACAAGAAGTTTTATAGAGTTCTGGCTGCATTGTCATTAGGGTTCTTAAGAACAGAGTGATAGCAGTTGTGCCTTTTCATTAACAGCTCTTGAATTTCCCCATTGTTCTCATCAAACCAGTCTCTCTTGGGTTTACTGCAGTATCCCACAACTTTGGCTGTCACGTCCTGAAGTACTGCACCAGCACGATGATCCAGTGAGTAGCTCAACTAGGACTAAGCAGCATAAACCTCAATCTCCCTTAAAATTCACTAATCTTTCTTCTAGTATTTAATGAAGCTAATTGACTTTATAAGTTAATGTTCAAAGAGCATGACATTTTCTTTACCTCATTGCCATCTTCAAAATACTGTTTCTCTGGCATGATCAGTTTGAGACGCTTTTCTTTTCTTTTCTTATCATCCTGGCAAGAAAAGAAGAAAATATAAATATAACGAAGGTGCTAATTCAACATATCAAGATGCAATTCAAATATTTTTATTTTATTTTCTATTGCTGATTTAGAGTGCAAATTGAAGAAATGGTAGATAATCACTGAAATAGCTCCCAATCATTTCATCCATGTCATTTCGTATTCTGATCTTTTTACCAATAGATAATTATTTAAAAAATTATGAAATCAATATTCCACATATTTATTTTAATATACATGACAAAAGTGCAATACATTAAAAAATAATAAAATTGTATGTTATTAATATATATATATATAGCCTATGGGTGTCAGGTGTGTAAAAAGACCTGGCCTGATACACACTGGCTAAGTACGCATTGTAAGTAAAAAAAACAAACAAACAAGGAGTTACTCAACACTCTCAAATGATTAAGAATATTGTTATCAAATCATGACACTTAACGCAGGAGTAATATTCAAGTGAACACGTTAGGAAAAGAGATAAATATCCAAGAAAGCAAACTAGGCATTCATGAAGAGAAGGTGGTCCAGCCCCAAGTGATTGAGATTTTTCTCCAAAATAAGAAAATTCATAGTCCGGTTACCCCTGTAGAGGTGTGGCTTGAAGTCCAGCCCCTAATTAAGATAAGCTACCACGTAAACAAACTCAGTTCTCAGAGACCTCTTGAGAGTACTTACGTCCATCGTATTTGACTTATGGTCACCTGTCTATCAATGAACTCAATGGGATGGATTAAACAAATAAAAGGGGGTGGAAAGTTTTCATCTCTACCCTTGCTACCTGTGTAGAGGTAGTCCAGCCCCCCACCCCCCCTCCCCTTAAAGATTCTTCTTCAAGTAAACAAACTCAGTTCCCTCATAAGGTGTGACTTCTAGACAGTGTCAACATGTTGACATCTGGCTTAATGTGGTCTATCTATGAACTTGTCATGGACTAAACAAACAAAAGAAGGTAGGGATTGTTCATCTCTACTTCTGGAGATATACCCAAACATCTAGACAGACGTCTGATCAGCATGACATAGTTAAGGAATACTACATGTTAACTAGCTCACTCAAAGGTCAAGACAAAATTTTAAAATGTGCCAGCCATCGCTGCTTTGTATGTAATGTGAATTTAAAAAGGTAAAGTTTTATTTCTATTTAGATTAACACGCCTTGTCTTTGTACTAAAAGACGATGCATAGTCATAGTTTTAAAAGCACATTCTTTTAGTTAAAAGATAAACGTTGATGTATTTCAGAACTGACATTATTGAATCATGTCCACTTTATGAATATTGGCAGATTTTTATTGACGTAGAGATTTAGTTTGACGTCATTCCACGGTTACCTTCATTAAGTATTAAACTTCTTGTTTAACATCGTTTATCAGTGTCGACTACTTTTATATTGTTGGCCTTTCGCCTGTGTTGTTTTGGTATTTAAGTGTTACCGCCGCTTGACTTATCTGAAGAAGACTTAGCGCGGAGGCGCCTAACAATATTAATAGAAATATAGGTACTAAAGTGTAGTTTTTTACTATTCTGCCAACTATTCGGCAGTGATATTCGGCCAAAGCCGAATAACGCCGAATAATGAAAAATTGACGAATATTCGTCCGAAACTGGAACAACTATCCAGTGCACCCCTAATATATATTGTTACGAATCTCCCTATCCAGGCTCGCTGCAAATTGCACCAAACGACTTTCGACAGATATTCCAATGTTCGGTTAAATAGTTCCACCATTCCATCTGACTGGGGGTGAAGAGGGGTTGTGCGTGTCTTTTCGATGCCGAGTACCTGGCACATCTCTTGAAAGATCTTGGATTCGAAGTTTCGGCCTTGGTCGGAGTGTAACTCCCTGGGAGCACCGAATCGGCTAATCCAATTCTCCAAAAGTGTTTCCGCTATGGTGGTGGCTTCTTGGTTTGTTATCGCATACGCTTCAGGCCACTTAGTAAAATAGTCTATCACTACTAGAACGTACTTATTTCCTCTCTGGGTTTCAGGAAATGGTCCGGCTTCATCGATCGCTATTCTTTCGAATGAATTACCGACGTTGTATTGCTGCATACGTCCCCTCGTTCTCCTGTGCAGGCCCTTTGCTGCTGAACATGCGTCGCATCTTCAGCACCATTCTTCTACATCATCCCGGTAGCCGAACCAGTAAAACCGCTGGCGTACTTTTTCAAAGGTCTTGTTGACACCTAAATGTGACCCACTGGAATTATTATGGATTTCTTGCAGCACCTCAGCAACTCTCACTTTAGGCAACAACAGCTGTAAACGATTGCATGTCCCATCTGCCGTTTCCCAGACCCTCTTGAGAACTCCATTGTCGATTGTCAGTGAGTCCCATTGCGCCCAATATGCCTTAATAGCAGCTGATGCCATTCTGGTCTTTGTCCGTCTACCTTCATAAGCAGAATGGGAGCAAGGTCTTCATCTTTTAACTGGTCTTCTCGGATTCTTTCGTCGGACCATGACCCGGAAGCTCGTACCCCAAGATGTTGACAATCAATAACTTCCTTTTCTTCAACCTTGCTGCAGTGTTTACATTCCATTCTGCAAGGTCGTCGAGACAGCGCGTCACCATTCTGGTGAGTTTGTCCTTTTCGGTGCTGTGTCTCGAAGTCATAGGTTTGCAAATGTTCAATCCACCTGGCGAATAGTCCTTGCGGACTTTTAAATGACAACAGCCATTGTAGAGCAGCGTGATCCGTCCTAAGGATACATTTTTGCCCATATAAGTATTTGTGAAAATGTTGTATGGCATCCACAACTGCCAGTAGCTCACGTCTTGTGACACAGTAGTTTCTCTCGGCTTTGGACAATCTCCGACTGAAGTAAGCTATAACCCTCTCAGTTCCATCTACCTTTTGGGATAAGACATCGCCTATTCTGGTATTGCTCGTATCGGTGTCAAGTATGAACGTCTCGCCTGGTATTGGGTAGGCCAGAATGGGTGATGAAACAAGAGCCTTTTTAAGTCTCTCAAAGGCCTCATGACATTCCGTTGTCCAAATAAACGACCGCTTCGGTTCTGTCAATTGATGAAGGGCACTACAGAGGCTAGAGAAATTTGGCACGAAACGTCTGTACTACGTGCAGAGTCCAAGAAAGCTTCTTAACTCATGGATATTAGCGGGGATCGGCCATCCATTTACGGCTTCAACTTTATCCGGGTTTGTGCTGACTCCCTCTTTTGACACGATGTGCCCAAGGTACTTGACGCTCCTTTTGAACAAAGAGCACTTCTTTGGATTCAATTTCATTCCAGCGTTTCTAATTCGTTCAAACACTTCCTTCAGGTTTGCAATATGTTCCTCGAAGGTTCTGCCTATGATGATAATGTCATCTAAGAAACAAGACACGTGGTCCAGTTAAGTCCTCTTAGCACATGCTCCATTAGTCTTTCAAAGGTGGCTGGGGCGTTGCAGAGGCCAAAAGGCATTACGGTAAATTGCCAGAGACCATTACCAGCAGAGAAGGCCGTTTTATTTCTGTCCTCGGGGTGTAGTCCCACTTGCCAGTAACCGCTCTTCAGGTCGAGGGTGGAAAAGATCTGTGACCCAGCAAGTGTGTCCAATGTGTCGTCAATCCTAGGAAGCGGATAGCTGTCCTTGTGTGTGGCGTCATTTAATAATCTATAGGTCGACACAAAATCGCGTGGATCCATCTTTCTTCTTTACAAAAAGACGATGGGTGAACACAACGGACTGTTGGATGGTTCAACAACACCCTGCTGCCTCATTCGTTCTATCATGTCCATAGCTTCTTGGTGTTTTGCTAGCGGCAGGCGACATGGCTGCTGTCGGATGGGCCTAGTGTTTCCTGTGTCTATTTCATGCTAGATCAGGTTTGTTCGCCCAAAGTCCTTTTCATCAGATGGCAATATGTCAGATAACTCTCTTAGGAATCGTTCTGCTTTGGTGTACTGTTCTTTTGACAAGATCGTTTTGACTTCTGCTAGAAGTTTAGTAACCTGGGGTTCACTGGACTTGAGTATTCCGTCGGGATTTTAACTGCTGCAGTTTCTTATCATTTCAAGACCATGGCAACCAGCAATGATGCATCCTTCCCGTAAATGTTTCTCCACTGTGCCGAGGTTCATAATTCTTACAGGTACCTTTTGGTCTTTCCCAATCTTGACAAGTGTCTTTCCTACTGCTATCCCGTTGTAGTTGGTGTCCAAGCTTTCTACCAGCGCGGTTCTTGTCGTCCTCAATTTTTCCCCAAATGATTATTTCCGACTTAGCAGACAAGGTTGTCTTTTCTACCAACTTAAACCTTCTGACTCGGCCATCTTCTTCATTCTCATCGCCAAGCAAGGGTACTTCAAGGTCCCCACAGTGTAAAGTGCCTCCGCCGATATTCAAGGAAAAGCCATATTTCAGCATGAAGTCGAGCCCTATTATGCAGTCATCTGTGACGTCAGGAATCAGGAATTCGTGTTTGAATGACTGATTCCCGATTTGGACTGTTATGTCGATCAGGCCTTTTATGGGCATCAGTTCTCCACTGGCTGTTTTCAACGAGTAGGCCCTAACTGGCGTTTTCTTGCTATTGTCCACTTTATCCGTCCGGATGACTGATCGTGAGTTTTCACATCCAATTTTCCCGATGACTTTCAGACTCTTACTCTGCCCTAGCACGGCGACCGGGATGATGGTTGCAGGGGCTTTCATTCTCTGTGTCGCCGGGTCCCGCCCCTTGAAGCCGGCGCGTGCTAGTTTCCCTGGTAGCCCCGGGAACTTAGTCGTGCATTTCTTTCTGATCTGTGATGGGTTCCGGTTTGTGGAAATCTTCTAGTGCAGCTTCTTTGTATATGACCGAGTTCACCACAATTCGAGTTTCCAATTACATTTACCACTAACTCTGGTGGCTTTCTTTAACTCGTGGTCTCGAAGGGCATCAATGAAAGCGTCTGTAATAATGACTTCCAGAAAATCTTGTGCGGCGGTTGGGTAGGCTAGATGTGCGAGGCGTTCAATGTCTGTCTCTAGCTCCTGTAGTGTTTCATCGGGATGCTGTTGTACCAATGGAATGTCAGTCTTCATCCGCCCCAAAGCTTGCAATGCAGATTTGGAGTCGGAGCTGATTATAAATTTCCTCCTTTCTGATGCTTTGAATGCCATAAGTGCAAGCGATATTGCATGCAATTCGGCCGTAAAGATGGAGCAGCCATCGGGGACTCTACGGGAGATTGTTTTGTTCCGAAAGGAGCAGGCACACGCGACCTTTCCATCCATTTTGGATCCGTCTGTGTAGATGGTGCCACAATCTCCGTAGCTCTCTTGCAGTTCCCTAAAGTGAACTTGTAGTATGCTTGGGTCTGTATTTTCTTTTTTGAAATTAAGGAGGGATAAATTTAATTTGGGTTTATTCATTAGCCAAGGAGGATTCTGAGGGGTTTCTATTTTAGAGATTTGGTCAATGGGTGGGGTTAAATTTTGGATGGGTTCTCTCATTCGAAGGCTCAACGGCTGTATGACATTAGGCCTTCGATTGTATAATTCTACCTCTGTGGGGTTAAATATGGAGTCGAAAGCAGGGTTCGTGGGGTTGGATTTTAGCTTGACAATATACTGCATTGCAAGCTTTTCATTCTTATATCCATGGGGAGTTCTCCAGCCTCCTCATGGAGACTTGGGATAGGTGATGTATGAAACGCGCCGAGACACAGACGCAGGGCAGCATTTTGTATTGGTTCCAGTATTTTTAGATACGACTTCCTTACTGCTCCATATATTATGGATCCGTAGTCTAGCTTGGATCGAATTAGACTCTGATATAGCAGCAGCAAGGTATCTCTGTCAGCTCCCCAGTCCGTATGGCTGAGTATGTTAAATGACTTTTGGCATTTCTTCCTTAGTGTTCCTTAATGTGGGGGAGAAAATTAAATTTGGAGTCTAGGGTGAGGCCTAAAAATTTTGTAGTTTTCACGACAGGTATCTTCTTTTTGTGTATAAATAGTTCAGGGTCTAGTCCCCTTAAATTACAAAAATGCATACTAACTGTTTTGGAGTCCGAAAATTTAAAACCATTATCATTTGCCCAATTTTGAATTTTATTTAAACATAACTGTAATTTTCTTTCTAGGTGTTCATGTTTTTCCCATAAGTAAAAATGACAAAGTCATCAACATACAAAGAGCACTCTATGCCAGGGGACAGAGCATTTATGATGCTATTTATTTTAATGTTGAACAGGGTGACTGACAGAATGCTGCCATGGGGTACACCCATTTCCTGGTCATGAGTGTCAGAAGCGGAGTTGCCCACTCGAACCTGAAATTTTCGGTCTTTCAGGAATTCCCCCACAAAACGGGGGAGGTGTCCCTTAAGCCCCATAAGCTCCAGGTCACGTAGAATGCCATGTTTTCAGGTTGTGTCATAGGCCTTTTCTATATCGAAGAATACAGCTACTAGATGTTCTATTCTGAGTAATGCATTTCTAATATAAGCTTCCAGCCTTACCAGGTGGTCAGTTGTTGTCCGCCCCTGCCGGTAGTTGGAGATCACTTTATTCCTCTCCAGGTACCAGACCAGCCTACTGTTAATCATTCTTTCCATGGCTTGGCAGATGCAGCTTCTTAGTGCTATTGGTCGATAGTTAGCTGGGTCAGAGCCGTCTCTTCCCGGTTTAGGTATCGGTATAACTGGCTTTCCTCCAGCTGTTTGGGAAAGCGCCTGTTTGCCACACACAGTTATAGACCCCTAGCAGGACTGTCAATGAGGGTTCGGGAAGGTGCTTGAGGAATTGGTAATCTTCTCCAGGCGCTGTGTCATGTGACTTGTCCTGCGATTCCCTCAGTTCCTCAAGCGAGAACGGTTTGTTGTTCTCTGACCTGAAATCAATGGGGTGTCTTTCCTCCCTGGTTATGACATTTTGGAACTCTGGCGTGTAGTGTGCAGTGGATGACTTTTCTGCTATTGAGGATGCAAGGCAGCTATTTCTCTTGGGGACGTGACCGTTCGTCCTTGGTTTTTCAAATGCCCTATTGCATTTAATTTTTTCCCTTTGATTCGCCTTACTGCCTTCCAAACCGCTCTAGCAGGAGTTTTGGCACCCAGACTGCCGACAAAACTTCTCCAGGAATTCCTTTTGGCTGACTGTATGGTTTGTCTAGCCTTTGCGTTAGCTATCCTGAATAGCTTTAGGTTTTCCTGGGAAGGATTCTTTATAAATGCAGCCAGTCGTTTTTTCCTATCGCCAATAGCACTTTTGCAAGCTGTATCAAACCATGGTTTGCTAGGCCATTTTGGATTTGCGGAGGTTAGGGCGACAACTTTCCTGGCTATACTAAGTAGCTTGCTAGCAAAGGTATCAGCTGGGTTCTGTTCATCGAGGATATTTTCTGTGATATCCTTGGAGCATTTTTTTTGGAATTGTTCCTAATCGGCCTTATTCAGTTTCCACTGCTGAGGTCGTCCCAATGAGGGGAGATTGTTAGTAATGATGATTGGGATCACTTCCCCGTAGATCATTGCTAACTGACCATTTAAAGTCGTACAGAAGTCCAGGGACGCATACGGTGAGGTCAATGCATGTGAGAGATCCAGTTCCTGGGTGCAAGTAGGTCAGTGATGCATCATTAAGTATGCATAAGTCATGTTGGAGGAAAATATCCTCCAGCATATGGCCTCCTGTGTCGGTATTGTTGGATCCCCTCATGGTGTTATGGGCATTGAAATCCCCAAGGATTATATAAGCCCGGGGGAGTTGTTTCAATAGTTCCTCCATGTCTGTTTGGTTTAATGGAGCGCTTGGTGGTAGATGCTACTACCTTGTGAAGGGTTATCCTAGCTGCTATGGCCTGTAGTGTGGTCTGTAGTTCTACTCTCTCATGGGGGATGCTGTCCTTCACAAGGATACAGACTCCACCTGATGCTGTCTCTGCATCCTCAACATTCTTGCTGTAAGCACTGTAGCTTCGGAAGCTGATGCTATCTTTCAGAAATGTTTCCTGTAAGCAGACAGCTACAGAAATCTCAGAGCCCATCAGTAGTTGCATTTCCTCATTATTGGCCTTGAGGCCTCTACAATTCCACTGTACAATCCTGGAATCCATGGCTTATTCTAGATGACCTACTTGGAGCTATTTGGCCTTGGGAGGCCCCCGGAGGGGTTTTCCTTTATTCCAGTGACCTTAGTATTTTTATTCTTGGGTTTGGATGGAGAGGAGGACAACCCTCTTTTGGGGGAAGTCTTTCTCTCTGGAGAGGGGAGATCCCTCTGGTTAGAGCTCACCTCGGGCATCCTCTTGGCTTTGATTTCTCCCCTTAGAGAGTTGGTCAGCCTCTAATTCGGTAGAGGTTGGGGTGTCTGGCTGGGTTCTCTGAGGAGAACCTGTGTCAGACATGATGTCTCCGGGTTCTCCCGGAGTATTGGTTTTGACATGCTGCTCAGTCTCCATGCTCTCATTGGCGAGCACAGAGAACCTGTTCTTTAGCATGGCAACAGGACTTTCTTGTTTCTTTAAAGGTGTGTTCTTTGGCGGTGTTTTCTTCTGAGCTGGAGGAGGAGGAGGGGGTGGTGGGGTCAATGTGTCCGTCTGTGTGGCTATGGATCTTCCTATCTTAGCAACAGCCTGGGCATAGGTTTTTATCAAGCTGAATTGGCCCTTGGGTAGGGCCAATACAGCCGATTTCGCCTGGCTGAAGGTACATCCATTTCTTGCCTTGTTTCCTGCACGGCAACCTTCTGTTTCCACACAGGGCAGTCCTTGGAGTAGGCTGTGTGGCCAGCGTGACAGTTTGGGCATTTGAACTGGGCTGTGAAGTCCTTGTCCTCATGACCCTCTCCAGCACATCTGGCACACACAGTGTTCCTCTTGCAGACTGCCGCGCTGTGTCCATAACCCTGGCACTTGAAGCACCTCATGGGGTTAGGTATGTAGGGCCTTACTGGAACTCGTAGGTATCCTGCCTTCACATACTCTGGCGGTGTCCTAGTTCCAAATGTGAGGATAATAGTGGCGGTTTTCACCTTCTCACCATCCCTGCGCCTGGTAATGCGCCGGGCATGGGTGACTCCTTCAATGCCCTCCACTATTTCCTTCTCGGAACATTCCAGTAGGTCCCTAGAGCTGATTACACCTCTGCTGGTGTTCAGACTCTTGTGTGGCATGACTTCCACTTGGAGATCACAGAGTCTTCTGCATCTTAAAAGCCCATCAGAGTGTATCTTGCTATCAACTTCTACTAGAAGTTCCAAAGACTTGTGTAGCTTACACACTCTTGGGTTCTCCCACTACTGACTTAAGTCCCTTGTAGATGACAAAAGGGCTCATCTTTGTCAGACTTTTCCCCTCCTCTGTGCACCTAACCACCAGAAATGATGGCCAGGTAGCATAGCTTTTTGTGGCCTCCTCCTTTTTATCCTCCATACGGCGTCTCTTGCTCAGACATAGGTCTGGTGCAAGTAGTTTTTTTTGTGTTTTCTTATCCATAGGTGTTCTTATTAGTTCGGCACCTGTGCTACCCAACCGCCATCGAGTCCAACAAGGGGACGGGCCATTCAGAAGTCCAGAATGAGCCCGCCAGGGCTACACAGGTGCTATACTCAGTCAGCTACTGCATCGGACATGTGCCCGACACAGCAGCTTCCTGATTGACCCTCCAGCCTAGTTCGAAGACCTATGCTGGTAGCTCGGCATGATCAGCCGGTTGACCCAGAGCGGGCCATCTGGGCCTCAGGTCTATGGGAACTTGGAGCCAAAGTATTGTGTTATGGTGGTTTATCCTCAGATAGCCACCACTCAAACACCAGGATCTCTTTATCCCCCTTACCCGTCGCAGTCCACGTAAAACGGACTGGTCTAGGACGTAGTGAGATTTTAGAGATAAGGAGACAGAGTGATGATCAATGAAGGCAGACTGAAGAAAAGAGGAGGCAGACACTATGATAGAAAAGAAGTAGGGCACTTTTGAGCTCCAAAAGTGCTAAGGAAAGAGGAGCGCAGTTTAACGTCATGTCTCAGGACGCCTTTTGTTAAGTCAACATATATTGAGAACAGGTCAGCATTTTGTTCTTGGCGTTTTTCCTGGAGCTGCCTTGCTGCAAAGATCATGTTAATGGTTCCACGCTCTTTTCTGAAGCTGCACTGGCTTTCTGGTAGTAGACCACATTCTATGTGTTGCATGAGCCGATTTAGTAGGATGCGTGCAAGGATTTTTCCCAGCAATAGAGAGAAGAGATATTCCTCTGTGGTTGTCGCAGATCTGGCGGTTTCCTTTTCGCTTGTATAAATGAACAATTGTGGCATCTTTAAAGTCTTGTGGTATTGACTCTTTTTCCCACATAATTAAGAAGAGCTTATGAAATCTTTCAATCAGGGCTAATCCACCTTTTTTGTAGACCTCTGCGGGAATGGAGTCAGCTCCTGGGGCTTTTCCGCTTGCGAGCTGTTGAATGGCAAGATCGGTTTCCTTTAGCGTAGGGGGTCATCCATTTTTTCATTTATTGGTACTTGCTGTAGCCTGTCTATGGCTATTTATGATGGAAGGTGTATTGAGAACCTTTTCGAAGTGCTCTGCCCAGCGTTTTAGGATTTCTTCCTTATCTGTCAATAGGATTGTCCCATCAGCATTTAATAGAGGGGATGAGCCTGACTTTGTGGGTCCATAGATTTTGTTTATGGCATGGTAGAAGTTCTTCATATCATGCTTATCAGCGAATTCCTGTATTGTTTCCACTTTCTTGCTAAGCCAGGTATCTTGCATTTGGAGTAGCTGTTTTTGCACATTTTTGCGGATGCTAGTGAATGCATCTTTAGTGGACTGAGAGTTTGGGTTGTTCAGATACATTTTGTGGAGCTTGTGCTTTTCGTCTAATAGATTTCCATGGTTCATACAGCTTAAGTAAAATTAAATTCCAGACATTTTCCAGACATTCAAAAAAAATTTCCAGACTCAAAAAAATTCATCAAATGGTACCAATTTTTAAAAAGACAAATAATATATGATTAAATAAAAAACATTTTCTTTACTTACATAAAGAGATTAATATATATACATATATACATATGATGAGAAACTCAACAGTCTAAAAGCTCCTGGAGCTTTGACAGTATTGTTCTTTCTAGAACAACCAGTTCAGCTGACTTGACTTAAGCCTCGTGGCGCATGTCATTAGACTTTGACAAAAGCTTGAGATTTTGTTTTGCTTCTGCCTCAACTGCATATTTGTCAGCCAATGACCTTAAAAAATTTTCTTCTTCCATGAGCTTTTTCCGTTTAGCTTTCAAGTCTGACGTCTCATCATCATGTCTTTTTCTTTTCAAATTTTTGGCCATCTCAGCTTTTTTAGTCTTTTCTTTATCCAAATATTGATGATAGTTCTGAAGTCCAGAGGCAGTAGCTGTCAGTAAAGGTTTGGTAATGGCTACATCTAAAACACCACCATTTACTTTCAAAAAGTCACATATCCTTCTCTGTGCAACTAAAGTTTCCTCATGCATATTTTCAATCATGACTTCTTTATGTGAAAACCCTCTTTCAACAGTCGCCTGGCCATGAGATAGCAAAAGTAAGGGTCTCAAAACATCCCAGAGAGCTGCATCAAGTGGTTTAAAATTGTTGTATAAAAAATCATCTAAACGCTCTGTTGCTGGATGAAACAATTCAAACTTTGGTTTCACATTGTTTTCTTCCAAAGCTTCCAGGCATTTAATAAATTTGTTGTAAATCTGGTCACAGTCATTTAAAGAAATCCTTCCAGAATCTGCCAGAATTGTCAACAAATCCCTAAATCGGGAAGCTGCTAGTTGGGGAGATGATGCCATCAATGATGGATTCAGACAGGCCAGTTTCTGTACCAAACGAATCATAACTGGTGATTTGTCTAGTAATTTAGCCACCAGACTTGAAATAAATTGCCTGCACTCATTTTATAGAGTCATTATTTGCAGATCTGTTGCCTTAATCTTCTGCAACACCTTAGACGAAGCAATTCCTATCTCAATTTTTGAATAGGCCAAAAAGATGTCCTTACTCTTAAGATCAAGAGCAATAAGATCACGTGGACTTTTTAATTTGCTCAGTGTTTCAGCCTGAAGTATCCTTCTTAGCAAAGATTTAATTGTGGTGAACAAATCTTCAGCAATGAATGGCATCATAGGTGAATCCGTCTGATATTTAGTCAGAAAAGGCTGGAGTTCTTGTGCAATGGACAAAAAAATTTGAGCCTTGGCTTCTAGCAGAGCATCAGCAGCAAAATCCACAAGATTTTTGTATAACTTACATGTGGGTTCTTTAGATTTATCACCCTTTATTTTGTTTAAGTACACTTTCACTGCTGGCCATATTTGTAGAGCTCTCTGAATAGTAGGAACATTTTCAAGCCATCTGTGTCCACAAAATCTCAAAGCAAATGTACTTGTCCCTGTAAGATTAATAAAATCTTCCCGTCTAGCTGGACTGTCTTTAAACAACCAGTGTAATGCTGACAGCCAGGATCCAATATCCCAGGATGTGGCAGAATGGCCTGCTTTAAATGAGTTGTGGACAATGTGGAGTCCACAAGATCCCACATTCAAAAGGTTTACAGAAGACTCTTGCATAAGCTCTGCCTGAAAGATGTCAAAAACTTTCCAGTTGACGTTTGGACCATCCATGGAAAGCTGTAGCAGTCCACCTCTATTAAAGAATCTGCTAGGTTCTCTTAATTTATCTAGGAGGTCATCAGCCCTTGAATGGCCTAGAAAATATGAAATGTGGTATCTTGTTGTTATAGTACTGCCATTACAATAATGCACATGAACATCTAGCTGCTTTAATTGTAGTGGGCCATTTAGTGTTTCATCAAACAAAAGCACATAATCTTTTTCAGAGAGGACAGCCTTTCGTTGTAATTCAGCCAAGTATGGGGATATGCCAAACGTTGACATATATGCTGCCTTCCTTTCTGAGCAGGAAAAACCAGAAGCAATTGCTGAGTTAGGAAACATTTTTTTGTACAGATCCGAACTACTGTTGCTACTATTAAAAGAATGGTGCTTTTCCACCAAGTTCAAACAGTGAAGCACTTCAGCAGTCAAAACACTATCTCCAGTAGCAAGGAGTGGTTTTTTAGAAGATGAAGTTGTGGGTGAGTTGGCTAAAGAAGATGGTTCAGTAGATGCATGCGAGGATGTTGATTTTCTGAAACGAGGAAAAAAAAAAATAAATAAAAGCTAAATTTTTAAAAAGTACATTTGTACACATTTTGGTTATATTATTGAATTTAGAAACTACCAGATCTATTCAAGTTCCAAAATTTAGATAAATAAATAATAAGAATCACTACCACTTTTTTTTTTTCATACTCTCACTACAATCACAATGTGACTACAGTCATAGAATAATACTCTTTTAAGTTTACTAAACTACATTCAAGATCAGAAGATCTAATATATCTACTAGATCTAGGATAGATCTATAGCTTTTCTAGAGATCTATTTGAGTTCTTAGAATGTCTTAGATGAAATGACTAGGTCTAGATCTAGAATAAAATAAATCTATAATAAATTTTAATGTAAGATTTAGACTTGACCTAGATTTTCTAGATCTAGACTTTTAATTAATCCAAGTCTAATAAGTAATATAGATCTAGATCTACAACTTAAACTAGGTTACATGTAGATCTATATGTTACAATATGTAACATTAGTACATAGAATAGATCTAAAATCTAGATCTACTAACATAGATCTAGATTCTAATTCAATTGTAAATAAATATATAGCTCTAGTTGACAAAAAATACTCACCTGAATGTAGTAAAATAGTCAACCATCACAGGTATCTTTCCTTCCTCAATCCTCTGAATGCGATCAACTTCTCATTTGTGGTTTAGACCTTTTGCATGGCTTTTTAAAGCATGTTCACCCATATTAGAAACATCAAAGTTTTTTTTTACAAATACGGCAGACAGCATTGTGAACATTTTTAGGATCACTTTGTAACCATAGTTTATATTCTATTTTTTCAAGCCACTGATTCGAAAAATAACATTTTCCCATTTTCACACAAGTCACAGAAAAAGCACAATAGGCTGTGTCTAGAGTCACGATGTTATCTGATTATCAACCGCCAGACTGACAAGACAATGCAGGAATCATCAATGCTACGGATTCAAATAAACGGATGTTTTAGTAGATCTAGTAATGCGCAGAACGCGCCTTTCCGCCGGATGCATTACTACATTTAAATATAGATTTCTAGGCTAGCCGCTATCATTATAAAACGAAATCGAGACTTTTTTTTTTTGCGAGAAATATTTTTTCTTTTTTTTTTTTTAAATTCCAGACATTTTTGTTCAGTCAAAGTGAAAAGTACTGATTTTCCAGACTTTTTTCAGATTGAAATTCATTTTTTAAAATTCCAGACTTTCCAGACCGCGTACGAACCCTGGATTTCTGATCTCAGAACTGTTTTCATCAAACCAGTCCTGATGCTTTCTCTCCATAGGACCGAGTATGTTTAATGCTGTGCTATAGAAAGCTTATTTGAAACATTCCCAGCTTTTATCTACATTTGATTCAGTTAGAAGGGTGGACTTCAGGCAGTTCTCTATCACATCTGCAAGCAACTTTTCAGTTTTGTCATCTGCTAAGCTGGCCGTGTTTAGCCTTTTTAGGGGTTTAGATTTTTGCGGACGTCTCTTTGGTTGGATATGAATGTTTAGTTTTGTGATGATGAGGCTGTGGTCTGTTCCACATTCTGTACCACAGCAAGATTTGGTGACACAAATGTCCTGACGGTCAGATTGTCTGGTGATGAGGTGCCAGTGTCTTGAACGGGTATGCATCCAGGAAGTTCGCTTTCTCATTGGAAAACTGAATATTGTGTTCGATATGAGCAGCTTGTGTTCAGCACAGGTCTGGAGTAGTAATAATCCGTTGCTGTTGCATTGACCTATCCCAAATTTGCCTAAGACTCCTTTCCAGATGTGATGGTCAGAGCCGACTATTGCGTTGAAGTCTACGAGAATGAGTAGCTTTTCTGTTTTTGGAATATCAAGTAAGGTGGAGTTTAGTTCTTCGTAGAACTTTGCTATGACATCACCTGGGTTGGTCATGGTGGGTGCGTAACAGCTAACAATGGAAATATGTTTCTTTCCGTTTTGTAAAGGCAGCTTTAGGGTCATGAGCCTATCACTAATTCCTTTGGGAGGCCCGACTAGTTTAGATACTATGCTAAGGAAAGAGGAGGGCAGTTTAACGTCATGTCTTCCTGTAGTATTTTATTAGGTTACTACACCTATCTTACATAAGATCATGCTAAAACAATACCAACCTTTTTTTCCTGCACTTTTTTGTCTGTTTCTTCATCAATTTCATCTTTGTCTTTTTTGCTTTTCTTTTCTTTTTTACTTTTTTTTTCCTAGTCAAACACAACTTAAATTATTAATATTTTATTCTGTTAAAGCCATTGAATATGTCTCAAGTTAAAAAATATTTCAAATTACATATTTTACATTATGGTTTGAATGGCTTCTCTACAAATGGTTCACCAGACAATTTTAAATTTTATCACATACTGTTTCATGCTTTAGAAAAATTAACAAAGAAGCCTGGATTAAGTCTAAGTCCTAGCAATTAAAAAATTTTGAAAATAATAATAATAGAACAAAATTTGTACTTTTAATGTAAAGAAATAAACACCCAACTGGAATATTAACAACATGTTACTACTCAGTGAACAATTTGTCAGTGAGCCATTTGTTGTAAATCAACTGTAGGTGAACCATTTGTCTATGAACGATTTCTCAGTAAAAACGAATTGTTATTATTATTGCCTGTGAATGATTTGTCATTTTCCTGATTTGAATAGAGATGTATAATGTACTGACCATATGTAAATTCAATTATAAAATAGAAGACTTTGTACTGGTACCAAATTTTAGCCCAATTAGTCTGAGACTGTTGATGAGAAAGCTAAAATAGCTTATAAGATTTCAGGTACTCTAAGTAAACAATTTTGTGTACTACCCCATATGTATGTATTGTTGTTCTCTCCAATAAGCAAGAAACAGTCAAAATTTTGTAAATAGATGCTACTTGGAAGACTGAAAAAAATGCAAATCTAGTAAAAGAAAAAAACCTAAAAATAATTTTGTAAAATAGGGGGAGCTACCATCTTCTACCAAGCATGTCCCCAGGTGACAGGGGGAAAACCATTAGATATAAGAGTTTGCTGAATATCAAATAAACAGCTGTGGACCAACTGGTTTGCAATCATGGAGGATGATGTGGAGTATCACAGTATTCACATAAAACATCTAAAAAATCCAGCAAATAGCAAGTATAGTGTGCTGATCAAAGGTTATGGGAGAATACCCAGAAAGAAAAGCAGGCTGAAGCTGGAGTCAATGGGCTTCCTGGCGCATAACACATTGACATGCAACCTCATCTATGTTGGAGTTCAGAAATGATTCTTTTAGATGTGGCGTCCTGCCCATGGAATCCTGTGCCGCAAGTTGGGGGCCAGGCTCTCCGCCTCGAAGGAGCCCACACAATCGAACTGGTTGTTCTTTTATCTTTGCTTTTGAAGCCAGGAGCAGTGATCAGAAAGTTAAAATTACAGGCCAACAATCAAGACAAAAAAACTAAAAATCCTTCAATGGAATGCAGAGGGCATCCAAAAGAAAAAAAAGAAGCTTTAAAACTATTTCTTCATGAAAATGAAATAGATATAGTCTGCATACAAGAAATCCACCTGAATAGCAACCTAAGTTTCTTTATTAGAGGCTACACCTGTATCAAACAGATATAACACTGTCCAACTCAGCAGAATCAGAAATAATGGGTACTAAGCTGATTCTTCCAGAGGGAAACCTAAATATCTTCAATTGCTACTGCCCCTCAGACAAGGAACTTAACCTAGAATGCATACAAATCAACAACCATGAAGAATGTCTGGTTATAGGGGATATGAACAGTCACTCACAGAGTTAGGGCTACCCAGATCTCAATGCCAAGGGAGAAGAAATAGAAGAATGGCAAGCAGAAAACAGTCTAATCTTGTTAAATAAGACTGATGATAAACCAACCTTCTTCTCAAGAGCTTGGTATACATCCTCCACTCCAGATCTAGCCTTTGCAACCAATAATATCTCAGAAAAAAAGCATGAGAAATGTAGCTGACCAGCAAGCCACAAGTGACCACAGGCCCATACTCATCTGTATCGATGCCACCAACAAAACACAAAACACTGCTATACTATTCCCAGATGGAACTACAAAAAAGCAAACTAGATTCTATTCTCAAAACTAACAAACCAACACACTGCATCAATAAACTTAAAATCAAACCAGGTGAACAAATCATACTCAGCTTTCACCAAAGGAATCCTTTTAGCAGCTAAGGAGTCTATTCCTAGGGGAGCAAGAAAAGATTATATTCCCAACTGGTCTGATTACCTACAACTCCATAAATGCCACTGTTGAAGCCAGAAATACAGTAGAAAATAACCCTAGTTTAGAAAACAATGTAAAACTAAAAGAAGCTAATGCAGATTTTAGGGAAAACTACCTCTATGAGGAAAAACTTGGCATGAAAAAAATGTAGATAAAGATGGCCACAAGCTATGGCACATAGTTATAGTTATAGAAACTGACAACCAACTGGTCTGATTACCTACAACTCCATAAATGCCACTGTTGAAGCCAGAAATAGAGTAGAAAATAACCCTAGTTTAGAAAACAATATAAAACTAAAAGAAGCTAATGCAGATTTTAGGGAAAACTACCTCTATGAGGAAAAACTTGGCATGAAAAAAATGTAGATAAAGATGGCCACAAGCTCTGGCACATAGCTATAGGGGTTATAGAAACTGACAACCAACCCCTGAATGGCCAAGAACCTGCAAATGAATTCATAAAATATTTTCAAAGTGTAGGTTATTTACAAATCAATGAAAGCAGAATTAAAGATGCCCAGCAGAAATTCAGGCAACATAAGAAGGATGTAAGAAGTAATCAAAAAGGCTCTCGGACCTGCCCAAAACAAGTCAGCACCTCTCAAATCAACCACTGGGGAAATTATCACAGACATGAGCGAACAAATGCACAGATGGGTCAAACATTACTCCGAACTCTAAGTCACAACAAGATCAGTCTTTGCCTCATCCTTATTACAACTCAATAAAGCCATAGACAACATGGCTGCCGGCAAAGCCCCTGAATGTGACGGTATCCCCCCAGATCTTCTGAAACAGTGCAAAACTACACTAAGCCAACCTCTACATGAACTGCTCTGCAAATGTTGGCAAGAAGGTGCTGTGCCACAGGATCTGCGAGATGATAAGATCATCACCCTATACAAGAACAAAGGTGACAGAAGCGACTGCAACAATTACAGGGGAATCTTAGAAGACAAAGTCTTTGTTCGAGTGATACTTCCCAGGATACAAAAACTTGCTGATTGGGTCTATCCAGAATCACAGTGCGGCTTTCGCTCAGGGAGATCCACAATTGACATGATTTTCTTCATTTGTCAACTTCAGGAAAAGTTCAGAGAGAAAAGAATGCCTTTGTACATTGCATTCATTGACCTGACAAAGGCCTTTGATCTAGTCAGTAGAAAAGGCCTCTTTAAAATCTTACAGATAATTGGCTGTCCACCCAAGCTGCTAAATGTCATTGTCTCTTTCCACCAAAATATGATGGATAGTGTGCAGTTCAACGGTGCCTGCTCCAAAAGTTTCAGTATAAACAGCGGAGTTACACATGGATGTGCCCTGGCCCCAACCCTCTTTGGAATACTCTTTTCAATGCTAATCCACCACATATTTGACAAATCCAACGAAGGCATCTATCTGCATTCCAGATTTGATGGCAAACTTCTAAATATTGCTAGACTGAGGGCCAAAACTAAAATCAGAACAACTCAAGTAAGAGATGCTGTTGGCGGATGACGCAGCGATAGTGGCACACTCACAAGAGGAGCTTCAGTCACTAATGTCCAGCTTCACTCAGGCTTGTAAAGAGTATGGCCAAACCATTAGCACAAGAAAACTAATGTTATGGACCACTTGCTACAGCCCCATTCTCCATCCTCATAGATGATAACAATCTGGATGCCGTAAATGAATTCTGCTATCTTGGATCTACAACTGGATGCCGTAAATGAATTCTGATATCTTGGATCTACAATTCAAGATGACCTGTCTCTAGATGAGGAGATAAAAAAACACATAGGGATGGCCACATCGACCTTTGCAAGACTCCAACCAAGTCTTTGGGAAAACCAGAAGCTCACTACAACAACCAAAATGGAGGTCTACAAGGCATGCGTTCTTAGCACACTACTGTACGGTAGTGAGTCGTCGACACAAAGCAAGAGAGAAAACTAAACTCACTCCACTTGCGCTGCCTTCGAAGGATCTTGAAAATCAATGGAAAAAAAGAGTGTGCAAAACTGAGATCCTCTGGCAAAGGGGCCTTCCCAGCATCTATACAGTCCTCAGGCAACGCCTCCTGCGCTGGCTCGGACATGTTCGCCAGATGGAGGAAAATCGCATCCTGAAAATCATTCGGTACGGGCAACTCGAGTCTGGCTCAAGAAAAACTGGTCACCCCACCTCTGTTCTGTGGATGTAATAAAACTGGGTTTAGAATCAGTGAACATTGATACTGACCAATGGGAAGACATAGCCCAAGACCGCACTAGTTGGAGATAGATGGTGACCAAGAAAGCTATGGACAGCAAGAAAACATGGGCCTCAGCTCTTGAAGAAAAGCGTGCCATTAAAATGGCCAGCTCCCCCTACCAACAAAGCCAAAGCCACCTTGACCTGCAATATATGTGGACGGGACAGTCTCTCCAAAATAGGGCTCCACAGCCATATGAAAAAGTGTTCAAGATGAACCATAGTCGTTCTACGACTGAATATATATACTATTTCTCCCACATTCCCCCTTCTTTTATTGCATTCACCTGTCTACACTGTTCCTGTGACTGAATTCCTGTTAAAGTCTCTGTTCCAGGACTCCTGCTCCAATTCCTGAATTTCTGTTAGTCCCATCATCTCAGGGATAGACAACTAAACCTTCAACTTCTTCTTCATTCTCATTTTACATGTTGGAGTGTACAGATCCCATATCTGAGATGATTTCAGTGGTTTCAAAATCAAGCAGTTCTACATATAGTTTTTCTTCTCTATAGGAGGGTTTTGGGGCCAGAGTCTTGTACAAGCCTCTTGTTATAGTATTCAGCTTTGAAGGACATGGTCAGCATTCTCTGGTGATGCTCCACAAGGGCAGGTTCAGTTCGTCCCGACTTTAAGCTTCCAGAACATATGTTGTCTCATTCTGTTGTGTCTGGTTCTGAGTCGAAAAATGTCGAGATAACTTATAATAGGCGACAAGATCAAGAAAGAACCCTCCTTAACTCCATGGCTGGAGGAAGGAACCCCTACTTCAGCGAACATTGAGTACTAAGTTCTACATCTGAAGTAATTTCTCAGCCCCTGCAGCCTGCCTCAATTTTATCCTGCCACCGCTGTAGCCCTCACTTGAGGGCATACGTCAGCAACCAAGCTATCTTAATCTCAACCAGAGTTTTCAGTGGGAGTTGACACCTCCCAACGCTCACACTAATGGACTTCAACAGTCTACAGCACCAATGCAGAGGGATAAGAATCTGAGAGGAAAGGAACTAAATGCTGGAACATAAAAGTTAAGTCTTATAATAAATAGGACCCTCATATTCATACCATCAGCAGTCAATAGGATTATTTGATTATTTCATTTATCTTTATTCATAGATTTTTTTTTAGAATGTATCAATATTCTCCCCACCACTTTTATCCCTTCCCATTTTACCTTTTATTGCATTAGATATTTTCTTTTAAACTAAATTAATCCTTTTTTTTAATGTATGCTGCCCATGTTTTCTGTTTCCCAACCTGTCATGTGTGCTGGTCTATCGTGTCGTTAGAAACACCTAGACCTAACTATACCAACTTGAATTTACTTTAATAATTAATTGATTTTTATTAAATCCCTCTGGTGGTGGAAGGTGATGATGCATCCTATAGCCTTCATGGGCTGAAGAATCACAAAGATGGAAAACAAGACAAATATGTAGAACATTTTTTTTATCTATAGTACTGTCACTGTCCTTAAATCTAAGTAGCTTGCAGATGCCCTAAAAAATAGGATCTTTTATTTACCCTTTACCTTTGGATCTTCCTCAGGTTGTGAGCCATCTTCTTTATCTTTAGTTTTCTTTTTATTTGGCTTATCTTTTATCCTGTCTTTCCTTCTTTTTTCCCTTTCTGCTCTATGGAACATATTTTTTTTTAAAAGCCTAAAAAAAAAGTAAACATATATAACAATTAATAAATTAATTAAATCAAATAAAATTAATAAATATATATGCACTTTATTTTTTAGAAACTGCCTTAATGGGGAGGAAAAAAGTATTGAATAATTGACTTACTTTTGCATATAAG
This sequence comes from Biomphalaria pfeifferi, assembly GCA_030265305.1. Classification (NCBI taxonomy): domain Eukaryota; kingdom Metazoa; phylum Mollusca; class Gastropoda; family Planorbidae; genus Biomphalaria; species Biomphalaria pfeifferi. The sequence goes on along the minus strand of JASAOG010000020.1, from coordinate 4,597,177 downwards.
ATACACATTTCTCTCTTGTTGTAAATATTGCATCATTACTTTTAGTTCCAGACCATTTTGATCCCATCAGTTTATCAACAGCTTCACTACCTAATTTTGCAAATAAAAAAATAGTAATAAACAGATTTCATTTTACTAAAAACAACTTTATTATTTATCGATAGCATAATCAATGGAAGAACTAAACTTAGACAATTTATTTTGTCATACCTGCCAGTTGCAAGCTAAAAATAATATTAATAAACAAACATTCAATAAATAGTTGTTGTTGTTTTTCAAGATGTATTGTTAATGCTAAATAATAATAATGTTGTACAAAAGGTTTTCTTTTACAATTTATTTTTACAAAGCTTATAACAACTCACTCTGTCTGTCTGACTGTGTGGTTAAAAGTTTGTATACATTATTTCTCCCACACCCAATCTTAGATCAAGATGAAGATTTGCACAATTATTTCTTTAACATGCCAACACAAGAATCAATTTAAAAAAAACTTAACCTATTATAATTAATTATCTTGTTTGGTATCTCAAACAAGGGAAAAATATTTTACTTGACTGATGGGGTATAAATTGAATTAGTCCCCTTTATTGTTTGTAGAAAGAATAGTTGTAAATGAGTGACCAAATTCTTTTTTACAATTTTATTTTTCCTATTATATCCAAAATGTCATGTTGTAAATAACCTACACAAATGTCATATATATATATAAGATAAAATAATACTTATTTATTCAATAATTTGTACAAGCTTTTTTTATAAAAAAAAAAATATATAAAAAATTATGACAACTTCATTTTGGATTTTACTGTATTACAAGTTAAAACACTGCTATGTATTGTATCCCATTAGTATCTAGCTAATGTGTTAAGGACAAGTAGATCTCCAGGTGTTATGGGGTAGTATGGTATAATAATAAGGCTTGTCTTTGAGTCCAAAGATTAATGAGGAATGCAGTACTTCCTGTGGCTACGCAGCCCCAGCTATGACCTACATTTTGCCACATCAAGGGCAAGCGTAACCATTGTCCGCCGGTCGATTAAGATTTTCGTTTTGCTGTCTGTGTCTTCCTCAGCAGTGAATTTTTTTTTGGTTTCAAATGTGTATCCTGCATTCTTTGTGAGTGACTTCCAGCCATCTCATTCTGATGCTCCATCAACCAGGTGCTTTCTTCTATGTCACCTAAGGCAAGTTGGCGCAAAAGCTGGTCTTTAAAGCATTTCTGTGGGCCACCTCTGTTACAACGACCACCTTTTAGCTCACAAAAAAAATGCTTTTGGCATACGTTCGTCCCTCATATGGGATATGTGCTTTGCCCAGCGTAGCTGTCCTTGCTGTCTCAAAAAGACTCAGATAACTTACTATTAGGTTGGTCTGTTCATTGCATGATTTCTGGATTTTCATGCTACAAAGTCATTCACAATTTAATATTTTAAAAAGCTGAACATGTGACAAAACATGAATGGAAATAAGAAGTGTAAAGGTGGAGCTCCAATCCTCTGCTAAGAATTGCATACAAATCACTAAGTATGAAAAAAAAACACACTAACACATATCCAAAAAGATGCAGACTTAAAGCATAAGAGCCTTCCGAAGCTTCTGAACAATGTGATGTGAAAATGAAATCAAAACGTTTTTGTCTATTAACAACTGTTCTAATAGCTATTATAAAAATTTTTTTTTGCAATTTTTTTATATTGATGTATTTTCCAATCAAAATTAATTATTTAGGCAAGTAGCTTGTGAATAAAATTTCTACACCTTAAGATTTCTAAAATTGGTTGAAAAGCATCATGACACAAGAACACTTGGAAGATAACATATTAATAGTTGTTGTAAAAGACATTCTGAAAGAAACTGATTTGGACTTAGTTATAAACAATCAGTCAGCAAGTAGTTTGTTTGTTGATAAGGTATCTGCTCATGTTTTGAATGTGAATATCACAAATATATTATATATACGATAGAAAGTACATTTTTTACATTATGTTCCATTTTCATGTGTTTTGCTTTACTCTTGGTAAATTCAAAAAATTTCTAAATAATGTTAAAAAAATAATAAATTAAATGTAATTAAGGTTGCACATGTAGAGTAGCCTGTTTTTCCCCCATTGCGATGTCAAGTAGCCTACCAGCTAAATTACATGTAGAAATACATTACATTAACTCATGATGCATTATCAAACTTGACATATAATAAAGATAAGTAGAAATGGATTCCCATCATATTAAGGCTTTATTCCAATGAAATAAGACTGACACACACTATAACACAGTTATAGACATACTGATCATGATCCACAGACTATGATAATACAAACATGATTACAAATATAGCATGATTAAAAGCACAGGTAACACAGAAATTCAGTTAACGATTACTCCTTTCACCTATCCTTTTTTTTTTCTGGGTCTCAGGTTATATTCGGAGGTGTCTCTGGAGTAGACTTTTCACCTTCAAAGTTGTAATAGTCCAATGCGGGACTCGAGTCAACATTGGCCTCTGGCATTGGTGACTTCCCAGTTAATCAATGATGCATTCTGGCTGGCTGTACATCCTTGGGGTGAGACTCTGTGAGTTATTGATCGCTTCAGGTACATAGTGACTCCCTGCTGAGAGACCCATTGAGATGCCGACTCCTCTGCAAAAGAAACATTTAGTTCCGATTGTCTCTTGAAAACTTCAATATTCTTTGGTTGAGATTGCCGATGACAAAAGAAATGACTGTCAATTGCGAAGGAGCACTAAACGAGCTTGATTCTTTTTGGGCGACATTGAGTGTCTTGGCAATGTCTAATGCCGTTTTAAAGTCAAGGGATCTTATCTTAAGTAGCCTCTGTCTAATTACACTCAAATGCATATCACTAATGAAGGCATCACGTATGACGTCCTCTTAATTTTTGTCAGCACTAACAGCTCAAAACTGACAATCTCTGGCCATCACTCTCAGCTAGTGTACAAATTGATCAAGACTTTGATCCACTTTTTGTTTGCACACTGCAGGCATATGTCTGGCCAAGGTTTCATTAGGGGCTTTCACAAATAAATTCTCAAAAATAGATTTTGCTACTGAGCATTTAAAGAAAGTAGAAATATATTGGTGGGCGACACAAAGTTGCATAGCAGATCAAACTGTTCTTTTTCACTAGCCCCTACCTTCTTTGCGAATGTTTCCATGCAACTGAAGCATTAGTTGAACTTGGATCAGCATCCAGTCTATTGGGATGCAAAAACTTTTCCATTTAAGAATGGTTGTATTGGAATAGATTGTAATATACTAAATCAACTCATAATTTTAGAAACACTGCTTTGTTCCAATAAAACATGACTGACACACACAATAACACAGTACAGACTGGTCACAATCCACAGACTATGATAATACTAGCAAGATTACAAATACTAGCATGATTACAAGCACAGGTAACATAGAAGTTCAGTTATCAATTAGTCCAATGTAAAACATTTTTACAAACTTCTAAACATTGTCAAATATTGCAATAAAAGTTTCAATTTATGTTTCTTTTTTTTTTTTTTTATTTGAAAGAAGAAAAAAATTTAGTTTACAAACCACTTTAAATATTCACAATGCCTGTGAAGTTGAATATCATCACTTTAGTGTTAACAGTAAAATCTCATGTACAATACATAAGTAGTACCCGGTGACTGAGCCTAGCTCAGTTGAATGATTTTTAAAGGAAAGTTAATATTGACCTGAACTAATTTTGGAAACATTTTTGTCATGACGAAAATTAGTGATAGGGGCACCACTTTTAATCCGAAAAAAAGTGCCCCTACAGTCTAGAAAACCGTTGTTGAATTCGAGTCATTTTTCATTGCGGCTTATTAATGGCTTGGAAGAAAGTCTTTGTAGTGTAACTTCTCAAACTGTTATGTTCAGACATTTAATAAAGCAGTTAATGTATGAAATTAGGAACATTGAAGCACATTTTTTTTGCGCAGTATCAATATGGCTTTTTGCAAAACTTTTTAGCTGCATCAGACATCAAGTGATGTTAAATCTCTTAGGTTACAGAGTAAATCAAGGATTTTGTAACGAAGTAGAAGGTTGCACTTTTCCCTGAAGTGTAAGAGGTGCAAAAGATCCTTGTTAAAATATGTCAAAAATTGTCAATATAATTGTGTACTAATCCAACTCTTGTATTAAAAGCTTCATCAGTAAACATATTAAAGTAATATAACATATGGCAGATATGAAATTTGGACTTATAAAAACAAATTTACCAATAAAATATTTGACATCCATGCCATGTAGTCTGCCTTCTTTGACTGGGAGAGAAAACCGTAGGTCTTTAGCGATGGCATATTCTTCTGCTGTAGGCTTTTCCTGCACAATAAGAAAATATAATAAAAGTATATGTTTCATTTTAACAAATATAAAAAGAATAGTATAGAAAGCAAAATCATAAAAAAGATTCTCAAAAATACTACCTATTTACAAAACAGATTGATCACAATTCACCATCAAATGCTTATTTTAGAAATATTATGAAAACAACATTATAAAAAGTAATGGCAAAAGACAGGGTGAAATAGAGAGAGAGTGAGAGATAATTTTTTGTGCCACAACAGTCCAACGGTAATGGTGATAGAACTGAACAATATACAACAGTGAGGTGAAATATGAAATAGCCTATATTTCTTGATCAAAGGTAAATTACATATTGTTATAAGTCAACAGGCAGCGCAGGTAAGGGTGGTTGTGCATGACCGGCTAGGCCAGCATATTGTGAGTGGTCAAGCATAACGAGGAACAATCCTTAAGGACTATACTAATATGAACCTTCCACTTGCAGATTGTTCATGATATGAACATTATAAAAAAAAAATGGTGACATTTTTCAGAGCCTTTCCTATATAAAGAGACATCAATAGAGCAGAATAGTCCTGTTCAGTACAGTTGTACGGTTCATAAAGATGTTCCGTGCTCTTTGGAAAAACAGATTTCACACTGACAATTATCAAGATCTAGAGGAGAATTACATTTAAGATCTAGATATGTGTAGAAATAAACATAAATTTTTTAGAAGTGGAATGAAAGAAAGTTAATAACAAAAAAAAGTTAATAAATGCTCAAAGCTGAAGGAATTATAATTTTATACTTTGAAAGCTTTAAAAAACACATTTGGCTGAAATTGCTAATAAAAAAAAACTTTTTGGTAAATTTAACTGCTGCGATATCAATTGTGAAAATGACTAAGTTGCTCTAGATTTAGTTAAGTAATAACAGGTGAAATTTTTTATTTTATCGCCCATGGCAAGTGTGAGTCATCAGGGAAAGGATTTTGTATACGGATGTATGCAAGCACGACATAATGCTCTTCAAAATCGACACTAGCAGCTGGGAAGAGGTGGCACTGGATAGATCCACATGGAGAGAGAGCATAAAGGAAGGGTCACGGATTGCAGACGTCATACACAACAGAAACAGTAAGAAGGGTGAAAATGCAACGGCGCCTGGTGATTACATATGCCCAACCTGTGATCACAGCTGTGTATCAAGGATTGGCCTCTTTAGTCACACAAGAAGTTGCAAAGGGAAAAGATCGTCTCTCGAGATGTAAAATGCCACAGATATATACAGTACTTTTTTTTTAAAAAAAAATAGGTGCCGGTACTCAGTGATGGATTGCCTAACTTTTAGCTACTAATAAATTAATAATAAACGTTAAAATACAAGAAAAGTAATATTTTTTCCCCAGGAAATAACTCATTCACACCATTTTTTCTTACTGGTACTTATAAAAATATAATGGACCCCTCCTTTTTTTTCTTATAACAATATAATGATACAAAGTCAAACAGCCCCCACAAAGATTCCATGGCCAGCGAATTCTAGTATCTATTAAGATGAATAGGATCAGCCTGTAAAATGAGTATTACTTCTCTCCCCCCTCCAACAACTTTTCTCAGTGTGACTATTCTTATGCTGATCAGTTCTTAATTGAAATGTTTGATATGATATATTTTTTGACCTGGGCACTTTATCTTATTACATCCTGCAAATGCTCACATATTACTTTGGCCATACCTCCGCCCTTTTTTTTTTAAATTTGCATTTCAATAAAACAGGCCGCATTTCAACAGCTCTCCTTTTGGTCAGTGTATTCTAGTATATGTTACGTTTAATTGGAATGGCCAGCATGAAATCCCACTTGCAAATACACTCACTTCTAGCTGGTGAGGTCTATGTCACTTTTCTCTCCTCTCTCCTTCTGCCCCTCAAAACACTTGCATTTTAGTACCTGTTACATCTAATTGGCATGGTCCGCTTTATTAATTAAGATTTTTCTCCAAGTAAACTAACTCAGTTCCTTCATAAGGTGTGATCTCTAGAGAGTGTCAACATAATGACATTACAACCATCCTGAGTTAATGTGATCACCTATCTATCGATGACGGATGGAATGGATACCATACCTACATGTCTAATAAATAGCTAAATACTGAACATTATGCAAAACGTCTAAACAGCATATACCTATGTTGTAGTTTATTTTACTTTTTTTCTCAGCATATTGTTTAAAACTCATTACTCATTGATGAATTAAAGTTGATCAGCATTTATAAAGAAATATTAGAAGCTAATCAGTGTAACTTGTTTGTCAATGTAGAATATATACATGTATATTGTATTAATGTAAAACTCTCAAAGGTAAAGTGCAATCTGGGTTGTTTAGTGGGTAGATGTATGCATACTTCAGACCATCCACTGGTATTAGGCACGTGTTTTAAAGGTCAAAACCTGTTTCTGGTACTGACATCTAGTGTCTGATACAGATAGTGGCTAAATATATATATAAGTAATAACAGAAATAACAAGGAGTTACTGACACTCACAAATAATTAAGAATATTATTATCAAATGAACACATGCAATGCAGGAGTAAGATTTGAATTTATCACATTGGGAAAAGTAATTCAACAGTGGCAATATGCTGATTTAGCAAGTTGTGTTAATTCATTCTGGCTTAAAAATGGCCAATGTCCATCAATAAATTTAGTGTCATGGACTAAAAAATAAGAAGTAGGAGGTGTTTATCTCTATCTTTAAAGAAAGCCCTGGTCAAAGTCTGCTCTACTAAAAGGCTATATAGATGCTCCAATCTGAGCTTTGTACTTTAATCTACATCAAAATTAATTACTGGCTTACTGGGCTATCAAATAAAGTAATACACTTCAGGTTTATGTAGCAAAAGGTCACTGGTTTAGGTGTGTTTTATCGTACAGACTCCTAAGTAAGCAAAGTCGGTACCAGTGTAAAGGTGTGGCATGTAGTCCAGCCCCCTATTTGTGATTTATCTCCAAGTAAAAAAACCCATTACCGGTTTACCAGTGTAGAGGTGTGGCTTGAAGTCCAGCCCCTAATTAAGATTTTTCTCCAAGTAAACAAACTCAGTTCCTTCATAAGGTGTGATATTACGACCATCCTATCTGACTTAATGTGGTCACCTATCTATATACGAACTCAATGTGATGGACTAGACAAATAAAAGGGTTGGGAGTTGTTCAGCTCTATCTCTGGAGATATATCCGCACAGATAGACAGACGTAGGGTCAGCATTACATAGTTAAGGAATATTCTTCAGGCCTCCTTCAGTCGTAGAATGACTATGGTTCATCTCAAACACTTTTTCATGTGACTGTGGAGCCCTACTTTAAAGAGACATTCCCATCCACCTATATCACAGGTTAAGGTGGCTTTCGCTTTGGTGGTAAAGGAGACAGCCATTTTTCATATGACAGGCCTTTCTTCCAGAGCTGAGGCCCATGTTTTTCACTGTCCATAGCTTTCTTGGTCACTGTCTCTCTCCATCTAGTGCGGTCTAGGGCTATGTCTTCCCAATGTTCACTGATTTGAGGTCTAGTTTTATTACATCCAAGTAACAGAGGTGGGGGCGACCAGTTTTATTTCAGTTTTTTCTGGTCAAGCAAGAGGTGAACTACCATGTGCATAAGAAAAGAAAAGACTAATCGCCATACACATTTCAAAATTTAGTCATGGCCCATGCTATAAATAGATTTTGCAATGGCAGGGGAGAGCATACTTGATATAAATTATTTTTTGGGTGGAAGGGAAGTAATTATGTAAAAAAAAATATATAGTAACTTTACATTTATACAAAAAAATGTGTTATTTATTAAAATAATGTTCAATTTAAGTCAGCATGCATTTATAAATTGCTTGTGTGTTTTTAATGTCTTTTAGATACTAAATATTTACTGAATATGTTTATTTTTTCTTTGAACATAAAAGAAAACATTGTATAAAAATACATGAACACTAAAAAATAAATTTTCTTCAATGTTGTAGCTGTGACTTGAATTATAGTTCTGTAACAAAACGAAGTTACAAACAGATGTATTGAACAAAATTAATGACATACATTTTTTTTTTTTTTAAATATCATTTTTCGAAGACATTTTTATTCGGCAGCAACCCTCAAATCTTTGGGGTCACTTTTCTTTTCAAGGAAAAAATCAGTTGTATTTGCAATGTAGTTAGGGTCTATAAGTCGAAAACGGTCGAATATCCAAAGAGCGTTAAACCATCATTCTGTTGGCATCTTATTCTGACCAAAACAAGCTACTACAAGACGTTTCGCTAAACTTATAGTTAATATTACGACAAATTCACCCGATAAAGTTATACATACACTGCTTGTGTCTCAATTGTCAGTCCCACTTTCAGTATCAGCCCTTGTTCCCACATTATTTTGTGTTCATTTGACCTGCCTTTTTAAATAGGTTGAATAATGAGCTTTAGATGTCAGGAGAACGCGTTTCTGCAGTGAAGGATGCTAGGAAACATTTATAAATAGGGTTAGGGTTTGGAAAAGATTTGAACTCTCCCACTCAAATACATACTTCGATTTTCCGATTTTATTTGGTTACTGGAAAACAATACCTTTTTTGTGTCAGTTTTGAGGAGGATGAGCATTCATATCTCATTCCAATCTGATTTAGTTTTCAAAATAATGTTTGAAACGGATCAAAAGTGCCTAATTATTTCACATGGATAATAGACTGATTTATTCTTTGGATTTATACAATGTTATTCCATTATCTTCATGGTGATCAGGCATGGTGATAATACTGGAAAGTTGGCCCCTGTAATTTGTTATTTTTAATAGGATGTGTGTAAAATTTAGTTTGGCCATGTACCTTAGTATTTAATATAATTATTTTTGTATTTTTTTTCGCAATATGTCTTTAGCAAGCATGATTAATGCAAACCCGTTGGACTAGATGTAATTTTTTAAAGCAAAAACGGCCCCCATTAAAAAAACGGAAGTGATAGATTGATTGTTTATCAATGGCTGCATCCTTTTTCTACTTCACAATCTCTTTTGAAATCCACCAAAATCTTTCATTTTCTTTGACTTACTTGACTTAATCCTGTGCACTCCCAGGGGAGCATAGGGCCGCAACCACACCTCTCTACCAAACTCGGTTCTGAGCAGCTTCATCTGCTTCCATGTCATTCCAGTACCCTCAGCTTCACTGATGACTGACCAGTTTTGCTTGGGTCTGCCCACTTTCCTTGTGGGTTTCAGTCAAGTGCCTGCCTTGCAACATTGGTAGCTGGTTTTCGCAGGGTGTGTCCTATCCAGCTCCATTTTCGTTTTGTGATGTCTTGGGCTATAGGCTTTTGTCTAGTTCTTTCCCACAAATCGATAGTAGTTATCTTTTCTGGCCACCTAATTCCCAATATCCGGCGTAGGCATCTGTTTACAAAGGTCTGGAGCTTTTCCATATTTGTTTTAGTGACTCTCCAAGTTTCTCAACCGTATAGAAGGACAGACTTAATGTTTGTATTATAGATTTGTATCTTGTTGTGTAGAGATAATGCCTTAGAGCGCCAGATAGTTTGAAGAGTTGAATAGGCAAACCTAGCTTTATTGATCCGAATTAGTATATCATCATCAGCTCTGCCGTCTTTACCAACTCTACTTCCCAGATATGTGAAGTGGTCCGTATCAAGGATATTCTCTCCCTGTAGCATGATTGGTTTCTCTTGTCTGTTGTTGATCCTCATAACTTCTGTTTTCTTTTTGTTGATTAGAAGTCCAGTCTTTTTCGCTATTTCTGAGAGTCTGGTCAGTTTGGTCTGAGCATTTTGTTGTGTATGGGACAGGAGGCAGATGTCATCGGCGAAATCCAGGTCCTCTAAATGTGTTAGCGTCCATTGTATGCTGCTTTTATTATCTAAGACTGTCTGTCTCATGACCCAATCGATCACCAGCAAAAATATCAAGGGCGAAAGCATACATCCCTGTCTTACTCCTGTTTTTACTTGAAAAGGGTTGGTCAGCTTACCATTGTGTATTACTTGGCATGATTAGTCATCATATAACTGTTTAATGATATTGGTGAATTTTGTTGGAATTCCGTAGTGATTCATCAGTCTCCAGATTACTGTGACAGGTTGGGGAAAGTGACGTGTGTTTGGCACATTTAATGTCTAGGGGATGATTATTTTTGAAAGCTATCACACACCAACCCGTCAGCATATAAATCGGGAGCAGGCACGCAACGAGACAAGCAATGAAAGAAAGATACAAAGTTAAAAATGAAGAATATTTATTTACATAAATATTTACATATAAGAATAAAAAGGGGGAGGGTTTGCATCTATCTCTAAGCAATACTACATCTAATCATCACTCTTGCACTTAATAAGAGAGTATGTCACTTTGTCTTCTGAACTTAGCTGGTTGTCCTGTTATTGTCGCAGCTGGCTGTGATCCTGGCTTGAGGTTCTGCAGCTGGAGGTGGCGCTCTAGTGGATAGAGGGACGCCGGTGATATAGTTCTTGTGGAGTCTCAATCCAAAGTTCTGATATCTGTAGTGGGCACAGTAGGGCGGGTGGCCGGCTACTGTGGGTACTGCGGACAGAGCTGATCTGCCGGGGGCAGCGTAATTAACGGGATAAGTCCAGTGAGGGTTCGGCGTAGCTATGATGTCTCGCACAGATCTGGGTCTATAGGGACGTCGCACCTAATAAGTTGACAGGTGGGCTGTCAAATAGGCGGGCAAATGGATCCGATAGCACCAAGTAGTAGAGTTGAGTAGATCCACGTAGGCAGTAGATGATACTCAATAGCAAGTGGCAAGTGATCCGATGAATAGGCAGATAATGCCAAATGAATAGGCAGGTAAATAGGCAGACACCTGAGGGAGGCTGCGGATAAATAAAGACAAGTTAGGACATGTCTCTCATGCATCTTATCGATGCCCCCGACTGAGGTGCATTCGTCAGATTGGTAAAATTGCTTTTTAGCACAAAGGGGAGATGGTGACAAATGGGATTTGGAAAACAGATGGTTGATAGTAGCAATATAAAAATGTACATAAAAGGGGAAATAATAATCTCAAATAAATAACACAAGTTGGAAGAGAAAAGGGAGGGGGGAATAGGCGGTGGTCAGCGACCATGACGGTTCGTTTACATACGACCGCCAGCCGAGAACAATGGAGTGTGCTTGAATGGAGAGCGTCCGTTCAAGGGGAGCAACTCTCGTCAAAGTAGGATGACTAAGGGGAGAAAATGAGAGGGTCTGGCTTGATTTAATTTACCTTATAAAGGCCTGGAAAAGCGGAAAACAGGAAATGTCCTAGGCTAAGGATTATCTTACACGTGGGAGAAGTCAGACAAGAGTCGTACCTTGGAGCGTCACGAGGTGTGTTGGTCCAAGTGATCTCCTAGATCAAAGGGAGATGTGGGAGAGGGGGGGGGGGGGAAGAAAGATTGACTTGCATTCCACCCAAGGTGGTGTCCACTGCGGCTGTCGGACATCCTGCGGGTGAGATCAAAGAGACTGTGTTTATCTTTACCCCGGTCAAGGGAAGATAAATGAAAGGATGCCAAGGTGGCGGACCAAGTCTAGCTCGAAGAGGTAAAGGTGGGGGCGGGTGAAGAAAGTGGGGATAGGGCGGAGAAATAATTAAAATAAAATAACTAAATAATAGTAAATAATGATTAATGCTGCGATAAATTTGAGTGACTCTGACAGCAAGCTTTTGACTTGTCACAATTACGTCTCTGTCAATACTGTCGAAGGCTTTCTCAAAATCAACAAAGGTCACGTACAGAGGCGATTGCCACTCGATATATTGTTCTATGATAATACGTAGTGTAGCAATGTGGTCAGTGCATGATTTCTCTTTACGGAAACCAGCCTGTTCTGGTCTTAGTCTTTTATCTAGGGCATCTTTTAGGCATTCCAATATTATCCTAGTTAAGACCTTGCTGAGGGTTGACAGTAACATGATTCCTCGCCAGTTGTTGCATTGAGTGAGGTCACCTTTTTAGGGTAATTTAATAAGGTAGCCTAGTTTCCAGATTTTAGGGACCTTTTCTTGCTCCCAAATTTTGCATAGCAGTGGATGCAGCATTTCAGCTGATATTTTGGGGTCTGCTTTTCATTTTCTTTGATCATCAAATATTTAAAACTTAACAAATTATAACATTTTTATGATGACATTAACTCATTAATAAAGTTTTGAATGGATATTTATTGAAACCATCATATTTATTGTTGCAATAATGGCCAATATTTTAAAAATATTGCTAATAATTATAAATCTAGATCTAATAGCATTATCATAATTTTTTTCCACAAATACATCTAGATTTCATTTATATTATTTGATATTTTTAATATTCTAATTAAATCTAGCCCTTCTATGCAAATCTAGAAGATAATTAAACACATTTAGCCAATTATAGCCATTATTTAAAATTAGATCTAGAATTAGACCAATTTTGAGATCAGTCAATCAGAACTCTAGAAGAGAAGATTTCTTGGCTTGATATTTAATTTAAACAAACAATATATATGTAGCTTTTATTATTGGTTCAAAGATTTTAAATATATTCTTTTTAAATTGAATCTTAGACGCTGCTGATTTTGAATGCTAAATCATGCTTTCAATCATGACTAAAAACTTTTTTTTTTCATGCAGAGAACACGATTGGCGGTGGGCATGACTTGCGGGGATGTGGCTGAGTAATTGTCATGCACTTTTGATGTGGCAGCAACAGGCAAGGTTGTAACAAGTAATTTTACAAAAGTGACAATCTACTGCACAAGCAAAAAATTCATATTGGAAAATTATTTTTCTGTGATCTGGTGATGCATTTACTATCACCACAGATTTTCTAGTTAGTAGATAAGTCAGGCCACAAGGTAGCACTATGCATCTCAGGTTTAATATTAAGTTTCAACACATAATTATGGATTTCTGTTTAAATTTTAATGAAGTTTAAAAAGTTACAGCACTTGAAGCATTAAAATGTGTGTGTCGTTTCTCTTTCTCTCTCTATATATATATATAATTTATAGTTAATTAATTTATATATCTATATAATCTATTTGTAGAAACAGACAGAAATAAACCTATATCTAGGTCATGTTTATTCATTGAAAAAATCATAGATTTATAAATCCCAATAATAGTTCTTATTACTATTTGATGCCCATCAGCCTACGATCAAACAGGCTCATAATATAGCCCTCATCCCTTATATGGGTGTGAATTGCTGGGGGAGGTTAAAACAATAGCTTTACATACATGGTTACTGAGAATCTAAAAAACTGCCAACTTGATCTGCTTTGGAAAAGCAGAACAAAACTACCGGAACTTATCTAAAATTGGACTTGCGCAGTCTCAAAAAAGTTTTTAGCTCCAAACTTAAAAACGAATGAATTACAAACAAAAAAAGTGATGCGTTCAATGAAGGAGAATTTGATGGGGTGTCCCTTGTATAAGAGCTTACTCGAGGCAAAACTATCAATACTAAAAGTGTCATAACTTCTGTTCTAGTCAACTTAGAAACATAAATGAGGTATCAATAAACTCAGTTTAAAAAGCTCTTACTATATTGGTTTCATTACAATAAATTGAAATTTTTATCAAAGTACCTACAACTCAAAACTTCTGGATCTGCTCTATTTCTACATAGATAGTAGATCTAGAATAATCTAGATCTATTATATAGTATATATTATAGTGATATACGTATTAATTAACACTCTTTTTAGACTTTATTTTTTAAATAAATTAGATCTAGGAGGAGGTTCTTATATTTTGAACACTCCATCAAATTCTCCTTTCTTGAACGGGTCTCTTTTTTTGTTTGTAATTCCTTGTTTTTATGTTAGAAGCTGCGTATGTCCAATTTTAGATAAGTTACAGTAATTTTGTTCTGTTTTTCCAAAGCAGATGGAAGTTATTTAGATTCTCTGTAACCATGTTTGTAAAGCTGTTGTTTTTAACCTCCCCCTGCAATTCATACCTATATAAGGGATGAAGGCTATATTATGAGCCTGTTTGATCATAGGCTGATGGGCATATCAAAATAAGCTTCCAAACATCTTTAGAAAGACATTCCAATCACATTTATACCGTTAGCTGTTAAAAAAAAATTAAAAAGGGGGTGTCCAAACAAATAATAATGAATTCAGCTCATTCTCCTTTTTTGAACACAGCAAAATGGTAATAAGAAATATTATTGGGATTAATAAATCTATGATTTTTTCAATGAATAAACATGACCTAGATCGAGATATCTAGGATATATAACTTATGACTGAAATAAAAAGTGCGGGCTGCTAATTTGAAGCCAAAGACCATGCCCACTGCAGGTGATCACGCCTAATAAGCTGGCGGTGAGGAGAGGTATACACTCAGCGTGTAGTGTCACAAACTATCCAACAGGAAGGGGGAGAGAGTCATGAAAAGAATTATAAGCTTCAATGGGAGGGAGTGGGTTTTAAGGGGTAACAAAATGAACATTTAAATTATGAAAAGAAGAAGAGGGTCCTTGGATGGGAATTAAAAGAAAGACAGAGAGAAAATACAAGTAGCCTAGTTGAAAATATCATGTTTATTAAATTAAAATATTTAATTTATAGCTCTATAATCTATATAAATTTATTTCTGTCTGTTTCTACACATAGAATATAATTTATATAGGTATTTAGGTATATTCTCTCTCTCTCTATATATATATATATATGTATAGAGAGAGAGAGAGAGAGAGAGAGAGAGTATATGAGGAAATAGACTATAAATACATATTGCAAAAGTGAATCTACTTCTTTTACTACAATCTAAATATTTTAAGTAACACAGATATAATTTATTAGCAGTAACATAGTGGTGTTCAACAACGGTGCTCACTGTTCAACTGAAGGAGAAAGCCCAAAAACTGCGTTCAAAATAGGAGCATGAAGTGACCCAATTTATTTTAAAATAAAAATCTTGACTATGGGTGGTAATACAAATAAACACAGCTATTTTTATAGTCCTTTAGTTGCAGAATAAGAATCTACTTTCAGTTTTTTTGTAAGTTAAACCTTCACCAAATAAAAAAATAAAATAAAAAATTGACCTAGAGTAAAGTGCGAAGTTCGAGCGCATTAAGCCCGCTGGCAGCAATTTTCAAGTTTGGATTTTTATAGCACCGTAACAGTCTGACCTATGAAAAAACTGATAGTATCTCTGAATTCCTCGTCCTTTTTTCTAAAAAAAATAGATTGGATTTAATGTACCACTAGGCTTAGTTAAAATTAAATATGAGGTCAAAGAGGTGTAGGGTAAGTATCGCCAAGCGTACTTTTCCTCGAGCGGATTTTTCCCCAGTTAGTAAGCTCGATCGGGTTGATGAAAGGTTCGAACAGATCAAAGAAAATATATCTAAAAACATGTTTTAATATTTAATTTTTACTATAAAGTCATTTTCTTTTTACTCCAGCGCAAGAACACCATCCATTGCACCATTTCCCACCCTCCACAACTTCAAATAGTCTCTTTAAGCTGATGAGCAATCAGACTTAAAAATAGCCTTAAGCCCATTACCCATTTCCTTCACTACCGGGTAGTAAAAAAGAATAACTCCACACCGCCTGAGTTTGACCTCACCATGAACTTAGCCTTTACAAGGAAAAGAAAATAGTATGTGTAGGAAGGGAAGAAAAAAGGTGCATGCGCAGTATCACTATAGTAGTAATTTGGTAAACATTCAAATAAAAAAGTTATAGCAATAAAAAGTGAACTGTTCGAACCTCTTGACAAATCGGGGCTGCTCGAACTTCGCACTTTCCTATAGTTCCCAAAAGTCGGTGTTCAGTTATAAGACTCTACCATAGATTCTAGATCTAATCTAGATTAAATTCTAGATTTATATCTAGATATAGATCTAATCTATCTAACTATCTAGACCAATATAGATCTACTGTCTATTCATTATTACTATTAGTAATTAGTATGATGAGTAGTATACTCAAACTGGAGTCATACTCATGATAATAAATAGACTACTGATAATCAAATACGTCTTTATAGATCTAGACCTAAATATATAATATTATAATAGACCTAGTTATTAAGTATTACTAGTACATAGTAATAAAGTATAGTTAAGTATAGTTACATAGTATCACAGTTGATACTTGATAGTATTACTACTAGTAGATTCTATCTAGTATAATCTACTTATTACTTAATTGACTTAGGACTATTTAAATCTAGATCTAGACCTAGAGTGACTAGAGTTATAATATTGTTACTTGTATTGTAACAGACCTCATCATCTTTAGTTTGTTTTGCTTTCTTTTTCTCAACCATATTTATTATTTTGAGTAGATATATACATAGAGACTAGATCAAGTCTTTGATGTAGTCTACTAGAACTAGAGCTAGATCTATAAACAATCTGGACGTGATTGCGACGAGTCAGTCAACGAGTTTCGACAATGTTGCCAACTCTCAGAAAAACTGTCGTTATGTTTTTAGCACCACAAAATGGAAAACCGTCTCAGACGAAGGAACCAAATCAGAAGTATAATACTGTCTGGAATTGCACAGTTCACAGCAAGATGGCTGCCTGGTTGTGCGGTATGTGCGCTCGTCTGTCGTTCGGTCGTCTCGATGGTCCAGAGTTCAAAACCAAAGCTAGGGTAACACGATTTTTTTACATATAAAAAAGAACGTAAAACTAAAATGATATTTAACTTTAGTTAAGCCAGTATTAGAATATACATCTTCTGTTTGGGATCCAACTCAAGATAAAGAAACTAGAATCTAGATCTATAATACACAAATACAAAATAGAGCAGTGAGATTTATTACAAAGAATATTTCAATTTGATTTAAGTAACACCATTAGTAAAATCACTAAACATAGAAACACTTCAGAATAGAACAATAAAAAGTAGTGTAGCTATAATACATAAAACATTGAGCCATAATTTACAAATAGAAAAACAAAACCTAATGAAATATTTAGAAAGACACAAAGATAGAGGCATGTTTCATTAAAATCAGAGTAATGATCTCATATTGGTCATGGCTACATTCTTGCATATGCCTATTCTATATGGAATACTGCACGCTATAACTACAGAATTATATAGGAGCGATTCTAGCCATGGAATAGAGATGTTATAAAAGGGTCTTAGGTATCATATACAAAGACCACAACACATAAGAAGAAATACGAAACAGGATCACAATCATTTCTGAACAATGGCATCATGACAGGTGACAAAGAATGCCTATTGGGCTTTCAATGTGCCTTCGAGGTCAATTGTCATTATCCCCTCGGTCTATAACAACAAGGTATATTGTTTTTTTAGATAAGTTCCATAATTGCTTATAATATTTAAGCTTAGGTTGTCATATGTTGTTATTTTTTTCTCTTTCAGCTTTCTTGTATTATGAGATAATTGGATTACAGTGTAGATGATTGTAGATCTTAATATTAAAAAAAACGACTCTGGTTAATTAAAATTCATAGTATATAAGTCAAAATAGGTCTATATCAGTAGGCATATAGTTGATACTGGGTTGATCCGAGAACCTTTTGTAATTTGTAAAAGCGGGCGTATTTTTTGATCAGGTCATGAGGCAAGGCCAGGTGCCTATGTATTATTTCTGCAGTTCTGCAACTTGTTATGGCGTCACAACCTGTGGGCAATTTAAACAAGCTATTGGTCTAAACTGCCCACAGGTTCTGACGTTGCAGGTCAGTGTACAGGTCTTCTATAACGATTAGTCTCGCCCAGATACGCAGATTCTGACAGAGCTGAACAACCTGCCATTATTAACTCACCTACGTTTCCGCACTTTCGGCAATTGCCAATAGCATCAAGTTTCGAAAACCTAAGCTGGGTCTTACAGTTTGTATTTGCCCTGTAGTCCACGGCCTCCATCCCTCCTGGGCAGATATAACCTTTATGGTAGAGGACTTGGGCTATAGACAGCAAAATGATGTAAAAGTAGGAGCCTACTTAAAAAAACTACGGCCTATCCAGGCAATTATATCAAATAGCACGAGGACCAGTTCACCTTCTAAATACTATTATCATCAGAACGCCCACCTACAATTGCAAGACCCTGAGGTCCTCCATAAAGTTCCAAAAGAGGCTAAACTTACCTCAGCATTAATAGCAGAGAATAATATACAAAGATCAAGTCACCAACTTTATCGCACGGGCACTCGCCTCCTTTGTTATGTGGAGATGAAATGTATGAAATTTGATGGACAATTTCCTAAACAAGACGAAACACGTTCTCCAAAGAGAAAAATAATATGTAGGCCGAAAAGAGGAAAACAAAAAAGATCCGTCCTCTTCTAGCTTGGCGCCGTACATCCTTGGGAGATCATAATATCACAGATTCGAAACTTTTTCTTGCAGATGACATTGACAATATATCTTCGCCGACACAATTCTACCATCCTTTCTCATGTCAGAAAGGCCCAATATTTTCCCCAAGTGTCATACCACCGTACTGTTGATGTCTTTTGTATAACCAAACAGGCGTGCTACAAGACATCTTGCTTAAGAAGATGATCTACAATTTGTACTTTGAATGTTTCTTGGGCTTTAGAATCGGCCCTTACTGATTAATTTCCTTATCTGTTTTTTATTGCACGTGCGCTCTGTGATTAAGAGTGCTATTTAAATGCCTATAGAATGCATTGCTGCATTGAGAATTTGAGAATGATCTCTCACATGATACAATTAAAGTTTCTAGAGTTAGAAGTATTGCAAAGTTTGAGCACAAATCATTACAATTTGAAGCCAGCTTCCTCAATTGGTGATTGCGGCACTGGTTTGTTGATGAAAGTGCTCGTGCATCAATGACATTGAACACGCGATGTCTATATTTCATCAAACAGGAAAAAGTAACAGTTTTTTATCAGCTGGTGTCTTGGTTCAAGAAGAAACCCAAAGGTGTCCACATGGTTTTCCAGCCTTTGGAATCTGTCTTTCATCTCCATGTGAAGTCTGTCCAGCACTTCTGTTGCAACACGTTTGAATTGCAGTTCTATTGACAATCCTACATCAGAACTCAACTCCCCATCAAGTCTTTTCTTTCTTTCTTCTGGTTGTTTTGATTACAGGAAATACATTGCATTCACTACCTTCTTATGCTTTTTCGATAGATTGGCTGGTCAATTTCGTCCGTTTCTTTTCATTTTTCCGAAAGCTTGAAAGGGTTTTAATTTCTTCACCAGCTTCCGTCTCTGCAGTCCAGACGTTTATAGTTTCTTCTGAACTATATTAATTGGGCGCAGGAGATTTGCCTAGAATTCAAGATAAGCAAATAATTCATAATTTTCCATTGCACGAAGAAGATTCTGCACTGCTTCTAGTGTCCATTCTTTCAAGTGTTGATTCAACAGCTTGATTATTTGTCCAGTTGCAAGGAAACTGCCGACGTAGTTTCTTATCTTGAGGACCACTTTGCATTACACTCCTTTTTTAAACTCCAGGCTT
This sequence comes from Biomphalaria pfeifferi, assembly GCA_030265305.1. Lineage (NCBI taxonomy): Eukaryota > Metazoa > Mollusca > Gastropoda > Planorbidae > Biomphalaria > Biomphalaria pfeifferi. The sequence goes on along the minus strand of JASAOG010000020.1, from coordinate 4,577,362 downwards.
CTTTCTTTACTTTCCATCAATGAATTCCCTAACTTTATTGCCCATCAAGTTAATAAAATCATTTCTAATTTCTGGTGACAAATAATGAGACTTCCCATATTCGATTCTATGTAAGTAGTGTTTCGTAACTTCATCAAATACTGCAAGAAATTTCAAAGATGCTAAGAAGTTCCCAGAATTGGTGAATTCAGTTTTTCATTGTGACCACGTAAGCTTGAGTTTGTTTTGCTAAGTACTTGATAGCTACAGCTACACGCTTCAGAATATCTCTCCAATACAGCTGATTTTTTCAAAATTTGCGCATGAAACATATGTGACAGTTCATCTGGTTCTGCCTTAAGCTTTTCTTCTTCTAACTTCCTCTTCAAAAGAGCTTGTCTTGTGGCGGACTTCTTCTTCATGTTCTTTCATTATCTCAGGTTTCTTCAGTTTGGTGAAACCAACTCCAGATTTTCTCAATGCATTAGATGTCATTTCTGATGCCTCAGAAAACAGTACACATGCAAAACAAAACTGACATTCCAAGTATTGAGAGAAGAGGAGCCAAAATCGGTTATATATTTCTCCTGTTGGAAGCTTTCTAGTAAACCATGATGATGTCAAACTTCGTGATTTATTTTGGGTAAATTCTACTGGAAACAAATACCGTTTGTCTTTGTTTTGGAAAAATAAATTACCCTTTAGCACGATCTTTACTCTCAGTTCCTCAGATAAAATTCCTGGCTGGATATATCCGAAGTCTTTGTACTTAATTACAGCTTCTTCCACTTCTGTAGAAAGTGATTTTGGAAGACCATCACTTGACTCATCATCATTTACTTCAGATGTTTTCTCTGCCTTTGGTAAAAGGTATGCCCTTGAGTCTCTTCAGCACTGCTATCTTCATCAAGAGACATTTTCACTTCTTCGACTGCTGTATCTTTGTATGAATCATCTGAATATTGATACTTTTGTTCGACACGTTCGTGTTTTCAGTGCTCTTATCAGGTTTCTTCTTAAAGGATAAGGATGATGAAATGAACTACCCTATATACCAAGTTACTTCCTGATAGTAACACTGGCCTAGTCAGAGCTATGGAAGTCACTTCTTGAAATTGAGAGTAACCCCGCACAGAAAGAGTTAATAATCTGTGCGAAATACCTGCAACAGGGTAACTAGCTTATAGAAAAGCAAGAGTACATGGCAGTGACGTAATATTTAATTTATTTAAAACCTTCAAGTGGGGGCCCGAGGGATCTTCAAATTTTCCCCCCTCCTCCCCCCCCCACCCTAGCTACGCCACTGCGAGTATGCTTGCACAAAACTTAAGGTGACCAGATATCACCATTTAGTCGGCACAACACCGCATTTGACTGTCAGTTCTTCATAAAATGTTTTGCGGGAAGCCTAATGTCCCGCATGCATACAGAAACACGGCCGCTTTTATTTTAAGGTCTTTTTTTGCACATACCGGTAGTTGTTTCAATAATAATTTCAAAGTTACCACCTTTCAGAGTTTCTTATTCGATCCTTATTTATTTATTGTCGCTCGGCGTGTTTGACGCAAGTGCTGCAAGTTAAAATATTGGAAATATACCGGTAATTACTTTCGGGAGACACTTGCCGATTTATTGCAAATGGTTTTTAAAAAAATGGACAGACAAAGAAATGCGTATGTTTCTTTTCACCGACAATGCCAATATTATTTTTGGAGGACTGATATTGCGAGGACCTAACAGAAAAAAAAAGTATTTGAAAACTTGTAAGATTCAGTCGGTGTCGGCAAAGTAGGCTATTGGCTACACAACGCCACAAGAACTGCATATTGTTTACCAATAAATGTTGCAAACATCTGTGAATGATCTGTGTGAAGATCGATTACATGTATTAGGGCTACTGCTCCTTTACTGTTCGAAAAGAAAAGTTAAAAGAATATAGTTAAAAGAATTCTGAGATCGTGTCAATGTATTCAAATTACTACCTCCCTCACACACACGGTTCCAACAGTGAAATACACGTAAAGGTACACAGCACAAAAACAATAGCGGATTCCCCCTTCAATGACTTTTAACAACCTGAAAGTGAACTGACAAGATCTAGAGTTCTAGACTACCAATTTTTTTTTTCTTGATACAAAAATGTTATAATTGGCAACACCTAAACGGAAGCCTTTTTTTTTTTTTAATTATACGTAGACAGGAACTTATTAGTGGTAAGAATATATTTTCTATCCAATAAATATATCTAGATCTATGACTTAAGGATCTAGATTCTAGATCTATATCAAGATCCTCAAATCATGCGGTATTTAGACTTAGAAGATACCTAATCCTCTGCCAATGTAAATTTTTTTGTATTACAGATCAACAGAACTGACTGAGCGGTCATCTACATTATATACTATAATTTCTAAAAGCATGTTATGTCCCTGTAGCGCAGTGGATAGCGCGCTGGACTTCTAATCCAGAGGTCGCGGGTTCGAATCCCGCCAGGGATGATGGGTTGATTTTTTAAAAATTGTTATTATTATTAATAACCTCAATTCAGTATTGTAACTTAATTATTTTTAGGTCAGGGCAATTGAAAAAGAATACGTCAAAACAATTTCGCTATATTAAAAAAAAATTGATACCTAGCTGGAAACTTCTATTATGAAGTCTTTAACTTCATTCTAATTTTATATATGCAGAAAGAAAGAAAATACTTACGTCATACACATGTCATGTATCAATCTAGTCATGCATATTAATCTGCTAAGTCGTTTTTTTTTCTTGTTAATCCAGGCAACCCTTTCAATTCTCTAATGGCCTAGATAAGAAGGAGCACTTGTACGAATTTGTCTTAGCGTCTTGAATAAAAAATGTATCTGGTGCCTCTATCTTTGTGTCTTTGTAAGTATTTCATTAGGTTTTTTTTTTTTTTCTATTTGTAAATTTTGAGCTTTTAGTCTTTGTGACTGGTTTACCATGAACAAAGTAAATAATTTTTTAGTTTTTTTTTTTTTTTAATCTTTCTGTCTTAGAAAAGTTATGATCTTTAGTCTTCAAAGTCTAGAAGTAATGCAATAATATTTTGAGGATTTTAAATAGAATGCGCGATTATTAATATTAATCACAGAAGTATATATTTACGCCAGTGGCGTAACTAGGTTATATGATGCCCAGTGCGGCAGCCTCAGGTAATGCCCCCCTTCTTAAAAAAAACTTTTTTTTCGACCTAATGTGTATTTATTGTTAAAGTATTGCTAATATGCACACACACGCACAAACGTTACAACAAGATACTGCAAAAATCTTAGCTGATTTCATGCTGGTAAAATTGAAATCTATTTTTTCTCAACAATTGCCAAATTAGTGAGTTGAAAATTTTTTTTAGCGTTGATAGCTATTAAGTAATGATCAGCTTGAGTCTGAAAAAACTTTGATCGTACAGAACATCACTTACCACAATTGTCAGAAATATGAAAATTAAGACAATGTTACAGCTGAATCATATACCGACATCTTGTTTATTAAAACTCTAGATCTCAAACAGCTTCTTGTTTCAGAAGTTCAAATGCTTCTGAAGAAACTGAGACAAACCACTGAAGTCTCTTTCGCTCCAGATGAAATTCATACGTGTCAATGTCGCTATGAGCACTATCAAGATAGATTTTGATCTGAGGATTCAATAGTTGGGATGCCGACAAAAAATCATATTTACCTACCACATCATGATATTGCTCATATCTGTTATTATTTCTTGAACTATCCCGTCCAAGGAAGAATAGATTTCCATCCTTAAGTCTTCCTTGTGTGTTAATACAGAATTTTCACCTTTGTCTGGTATCTTGTGGCTAACACGTCATAGAGGTTCTGTGCTAATCAAATCTCGAATTGACAATCTCTTGTTTTTAAGGTAAACTTACGCGTTCTTAATTCAGTTAATACAGGGGCAAAAAACCCAATGTATGTGAAAAAAATGAAGAATGCATAGCAACTAACAATCCGCCTGTTTCAGGTCTAGTAGAGTTTTCATCTGTTCTCTATAATTTTAAAAATAAATTAATAACTATCTTAACGACTTCTCCTCTGGCGCTCCAGCGCGTTTTAACCAAGCGCTTAAGGGTAGTTTCAGTTATTTTGTTGAGGACGTCCTAGCGGTGTGCTGAATTCAATAAAAAGTTGTAAACGGTCCAGTGTACCGAAAAATGTTACTGAATAGATTTCAGCTTCAGCCCGAATTCCGGCCAAACTCAAAGAATGGTTCAAACAGATAATGAATTAAGATGATGTCAATAAAAGACTACAGACAACGTAACCTCAACATTTGAAAAAATGTATCCAGTTTTGTAATGTCAGATAAACTGTCCAAAAAAAAAATAATTGAAAATTATTTGGCTCATTATCACCCAATATTACGATAGGCTCGTTAATATTTGTGGAGATATGTTATATTTGGTCTGGAACTAATCTTCATTCGGAGCACATGTTCTCTCAGGAGTAGATTGAACTTGGATGGTAATTTCACAAACTCCTAGAAATGACCTACATTTTGTCTTTGTCATTCTTCTTCAACTTGTTCGCGATGCCCATTAAGTGCCAGATTCTGTTATTTTAGAGTCTAAGGCATTTATTTATAAGCTCCAGATTTAGATGAAACCAGCGTACTGAAAAATGGAGTAACAAATTGTGCCCCAGAATAAAGAGGGCGTGTAAAAGTGCGTTGAGATTTAAATAAATCTAGCAAACTTGTTTCAAACTTGTTAACAGCTTACGTTTAATTTTTTAAAAAAAGGACAAAAGTAAATTAATTTCTATTTAACATTTCAAATTCAGTAGTTTGTCTTTGTTCCTATATGAACAATGCGTGGATTTCATTGAAAAAATTTATCCTTAGTTTGATGCTCCCCACCACTTGATGCCCGTGCGGCCCACACCACTCTCACATGGCTAGCTACGCCACTAATTTATGCAAATCTATTATATAAAGCTATTTCCTGTTAGTCAACATGGAGAAAATCCTATATAGAAATAATTGAAGTCTGTTGATTTTAAATCATCTTATGATTTTAGATTGTACATTTATTTAAATAGATTGATTACCTAGAACGTTCTAGCTCTAGATTATATATCCGAAAATTGCAAAATAATTATTATGAGACGAGAGTACTCTTATTTTTGATGTTCAATGGGCTTTGTTGGAATAATGCGTTTCGTTTCTTTGATTGAAAACTAGAATCATTAATTGGTTCGGAAGTACCTTTTCCCTTATAAATCTTTCACTTCTCTTTTTAAATTAAACTGACATTATTATGCTATAATTTTAAGTGTGCCTGATAGAGAAAACAATTCTGCACAAAAGTACGGGTAGTTGTGATAAAACCCGATAGAGGCTATAAAAATAAAAGACCTGAAACTGCGCATTTACAGTACCTTATTTGATGAGTCTTTAACCCAAGATGTGTGTAATTTCACCAAAAAAAAAAAATTGTAAAAATAAAAATTGTGATTTTAAAACTTTAAAAGGTGTTTTTAAAAAGTTGTTACTATAAATCAATTGTCAATATTCGTTTGTTATGAATCTCACTGTCTATTTTGTGTCTGTTTTAATTTCTGAATGTTTTCTTGAGTTAAGGGGTCACGTGTTTTCTCCTGATGTTTATACCTGATTTGTCTTATCAGTCGTTGTGTGACATTGGTCCAAAATAATACTAAGCTTATAAATATTAAAAAATCGCATGTGAAGATATCAATGAAACTTGTTTTAGATGAAGTCCATTAATTATAGTTGCTTTGAAAAAAATTGATCTCACACATGCCTTAGGCCTTGTCATAATAGTCATAGATCTATCAAATCTAGTTATAATCTGTATCTATATAATCATAAATATTTACGTTGAATTCCAATTGTAACTATAGAATCAGTATAGATCTACTTCTAGAATATGTATCTAGGATATAAATATAGTAGAAACAGAATCTAAGATAATCAGAATTTACTGGTAGCCTACTCTAGGCAGTCTTGATCTAGAGTCTTAGACAGTCTTGATTTTAGACTAGATTTAAGTCTAGTACACTATATAAACCTATATACGCTGCCTTCGTGGACCTCACTAAGGCCTTCGACACAGTCAATGGTTAATTGAGGATTTCGGCCAGGCTCAGATACCCAACTACGCCCCTATCCATTCTCTATCAGTTTCATTTGGGACAAAAAGGCAAGATTAGACATAATGGTGACATTTCCCAATAGAAAATTGCGTGAAGCAAGCTGTGTACTTGCTCCTACTCTATTCGTTATGTTCTTTGGCGTAATGCTGGGTCAAATGAGGCAGCGATTGCAAGAAGGCATCGACATCACGTTTCGTTAGGACGGCAATCTTCAAAAGAAATGGCCATAACAGAGCTTCTCTATGCCGATGATTGCGCCCTGCTAGCCTACAATGAACATGATCTCGAGATGGCGGTCAACGAAATTGGAATACGATCCCGCTTCTTTCTGTTTATCTATAAACCTTGGGAAAGCAGAAGTAATGTTCCAGAAGTGACCCAATAAAACCTACTCAGCCCTAAAGATCACCGTAAATGGACTTCCCCTTAACTTGGTAGACCACTTCACATATCTAGGAAGCATAATATCGAATGACACCTCGCTTTCAAGGAAGTTGATAACCGTCTGGCCAATAGTGCTTTTAGACGCCTACAGGAGTGAGTTGGCGGAATAGATCGCTCCGGCTGCCTACAAAAAAAAAGTGTTTACCAAGCAGTGGTTCTCTCAACCCTTCTATATGGATCTGAGACATGGGCATTAAACAGAAAACAAGTAACACTACTTGAACACTTTCACCAAAGATGCTTGAGCTCCATCATAAACATACGGTGGCCAGACAGCACTACAAACAGCGATGTCCTTGCGAACGCCGGTATGGACTAGTATAGAGGGACTTCTTATAGTCCGACAGTTACGCTGGGCAGGGCACGTACCCCGTATGGAGGACGAACGTATGCCAAAAGCAGTCTTTTTTGGTGAGCGAGACAGACAGCTGGAGGTCACTCACAAAGGCCGCGGAATGCACATCTGAGACCAAAAGGAAATCCGCTGCCGAAGACGGACACAGACGGCGAAAAGAACATCTTAATCTTAATAGGCGAACAATGGTTATGCTTGCCCTGGTTGTGGGGAAATATGTAAGTTACAGCTGGGACTGCGTATCGATGGGAAATATTGCATTCGAGATCCTCATAAATCTTCGGACTCGATGACAAGCCTTATTACTATTATAATTGCGTTGAAAAGTAGATCTATAAGTAGAAGTATATTCAATATTGTATAGAAAGTTGATCTATTGTTCTAGATCGAGATACAGACTCTATATACTATAATCTAGATAGTTGATGTAAGCCTATCCTAATAAATAGACTTTAGTCAGGTAGAGCTAGATCTAGACTAGTAACAATCTAGTCTTAAAATAGACACTAGATTTCTAAAATAGATTCGATCTGAAATGTAGATCTAGATATAGAGTCTACTTAATGACAATGTCAGTAATTCCGAATATTAATAATGAGTGCAATGTCTACTATGCATTTTAATGTTTTACGAATCACATGTGTCCATGTGGTGATATGACAACGCCTACATTATACGCAGAACCGTGAATGGCGTGAACTGTATACATATATGCAGAACCTATTGCGACTTGACGGCTTTTGCAAATTTGTCTGCTGTGCTGTACGAGATGCCTAAAACTTACGTAGATTCTAAAGATTCTATGTAATATCTAAAGATAACAACAAAAACCTATGGTCATACATTAAGTCTAAGAAAATGGAAACAACAGGCATAGCGCCATTAAAAGATGAACATAACATAATACATAATGATAATGAAACTAAAGCAAACATCCTAAACAAATACTTTGCATCAGCATTCTCAGCCCCAGGAGACAAAGACATATTTCTTAATTTGAACCAAGTAGACAACATAGAAGATTTAGTAGTACAAGAAAATGGAATTAAAAAACTATTAGCCAACACCAAACCAAATAAAGCGTCTGGACCTGATGGTATTCCAGCTAGATTACTCAAAGAACTAAGCAATGAGCTAGCCCCAGTGTTCAAAATACTCTTTCAAGCATCGCTTAACCAGGGCAGAGTACCAAAGGACTGGAAAGAAGCTAATGTCACCCCCCTATTTAAAAAAGGAGAAAAATCTGATCCAGGAAACTACAGACCAGTATCACTTACCAGCATCACATGTAAAATACTAGAACACATAATATGTAGCAATATCATAAACCACTTAGACAAACATAATGTCCTCACCCCATACCAACATGGCTTTAGGAAATATAGATCATGTGAAACACAACTAATAGGACTAATTGATGATTTTTCAAAAGGTTTAGATAATAGTGAACAAATAGATGCTATCTTACTAGATTTTTCCAAGGCTTTTGACAAAGTTCACCACCATAGTTTGCTTAAAAAATTAAAATATTTCGGCATTAACGGTCCACTGCATCAGTGGATTAAAGATTTTCTGATAGGGAGAGAACAAACTGTAATAATAAATGGCTCTAAATCAACACCAATAACAGTAAACTCAGGTGTACCTCAAGGAACAGTTTTGGGTCCACTACTATTTTTAATTTACATAAATGATTTACCAAATTGCATTAGTTCAGGAACAAAAGTCAGATTATTTGCAGACGATTGCATAATATATAGAACAATAAAAACAAAACAAGACACAGATATTTTACAAAGAGAATTAGATGAATTACAGAAATGGGAATCAAATTGGAGCATGTCTTTCCACCCAGAAAAATGTCAGTTGTTAAGAGTAACAAAAAAACTAAAACAAATTAATTCCACTTATCTTATTCATGGCAAACCAGTAACACAGACTAAAAACTCAAAATACCTAGGTGTTATAATAAATGAAAAACTGTCATGGAATCCACATATTGATGAAACTATAAAAAAATCCAACAAAGCATTAGGGTTTATTAAAAGAAATTTCTATAAATCAAATAAGAACATAAAACTAAAATGTTATTTAACCTTGGTTAGGCCAATAATAGAATATGCATCCACCGTGTGGGACCCCTCAACTCAAGAAAACATTAAGAAACTGGAACAAACACAAAATAGAGCAGTGAGATTCATAACAAACGAATATTCACATTTGACTAGGGTAACACCATTAGTAAAATCACTAAATTTAGAAAGCCTTCAGGACAGAAGACTCAAAAGTAAAGTAGCAATTATACATAAAACACTGAACCATAATCTTCAAATACAAAAACAAAATTTAATAAAATACTCTGAAAGACACAAAAATAAAGGCACATTCCTCGTCCCATATGCTAGGACAAATTTGTACAAATACTCCTTCTTCCCTAGTGCTATTAGAGCATGGAATGGGTTGCCTGAGCTAGCCAGAAAAACCAGTGACTTGGCAGAATTTAAGTCATTGGTTAATATGCATGACTAAATGCATGACGCGTAGGACGTAATCATCTTCTTTTTTGAAGTAACGTCTGTATTATATAAGATAAGATAAGATAAGATAAAGTTCTAGAACAATAGATCTATTCCACTTAATTTATTAACATAAATCTACTACAACAAGCAGGGCCGCCGCTACCTATTGTGCAATGTGTGCGTCGCACGCAGGCGGCCGAATGTAGGGGGCGGCCAAATCATTATTCCAAGGTTATCTTTATTTTTTTAAATTTTTAGTTTCATAAAAAATTAATCAAATGTTTTAATATTTTATATAAATGTTAATTATTTCATTATCCTTTTAAAACTATTTAAAAAAAACACACGATATTTGTACATAAGAAGCGTAAAATATTCTTGGGTCATCATAGATGAAGATCTACACTAAGTTGTAGGCTACTAGCTGTTTGGTACAACAACTGACCGACTTACAACAAAGTGGGGGGGGGGGGGGGGGGGGGGCGAAAAAATGTTTTATTTTCATTGTAGTTATTAATCCGCGTCTGAATATGACCAAATGTTCACAAGTGAAAATATCTTTAAGTAAGAGACGTCGTTTTATCTTTTAATAAGACCTTGTCAAATGTAGACCCGAGAGAGGCGCAGGCAACAATAAGAGTTGAAACTTTTTGAAGAAACTATTTCAAAACGTCTCCGTCAGTGTGATTCTTCTAGATTTTCTTATCTGAGATTGGTCGAATTTCTTCCGACTATTGTAGGCCTACTTCATTATAGTGACGATTTTTGTGGGAAAAAGGTCCGCGACAGAGACGTCTTACTTAGCACGAAGATGATCTTTAAAAAAGATCACGCCCATTACAGAAGTACGTGTGCCATATATAGCTAGAATGTCCCTGAATAAATACTATTGACCAGGGCTGCCTCTTTATTACTATTCTTACTTGGACGAATAGCCACAGAATCAGATGACCTTTACATCATCTGCCCTACAAGGTCTGAAAGGGGAAATTTACTTTTTTTACTTTTTATTCTTATTACAAGAAAAGGGTGTAAATGCTAGGAGAAAGAATTTCTGAAGCTGATAACGCCAGGTTACGCTCAGCGCCGGGGCCCGGCCCCCAAATCAGACCCCTTGCCGACTTGAGCGGAAACCCGCCGAATGCTCAATTCTATCTTCAGAAAGAACTTTATACAACGCTTAAAAATTATGTAGGCAACATTATTATAAAAAAAAAAACAAAAAAAACAACGGAATTGTTTTACATCGCAATCAATGTCCCCTTGTTCTAAAAAGGGGGAGGGGAGCTCAAACGAATATTTCATCATGTAAGGGGTCGCCATCTGGAAATGTCCGAGAAACACTGCCTTAATGTGTTTTATTTCAAGTAACTTTGTAAGTGACTTTTACTTAGGATTATTTATTTAAAATCAATTCAAGAAAAATACTCAGCGCTGAGTTGCTTCATTTTGTCGTAGTGGTGTGTTAGATAAATTTGTAGGGACATCCAAATTCGCGTATATCAGATGATTGTGGACACAATGTACGATTTTGAAAAGCAGCCTTGGCAATCCTTTATAGAATGATTTATTATCGGCAATGTCTCGCTTTTAAAGGATTCACAAATAGTTAATTTGACACACACACACACACAAAAAGGGTATTTGTATCAATTAATAAGGCAATTTCGAAATTTGAATGAAATAGGTAATAAAATCCTTAAATTGTATAAACAATAAATACTTTCACAAAACATACACCAGATATGTCTCATACCGAACAAATCACTAGGCCTACTATTATTGTCTCTTTTTCTTATATAGGCCTATGTCATGTTGCAATACATGAACATTTTCTGGAGTTTTGCCCAATTACTGGTACAACTGGAGAAGGACCTTATAACGTCGTAATAGAAAACAATGCTAAGTTAAAATTGGAAATAAAACACCTAGAGGGCATGACAACGGTGCGAATATGAAAGGGAAAAAAGGAATAGTCTACGAACATGGATTTAAATTACATAGCGGCTTTTGGTACAGTGTCCAGCTCAGTCGTAATACATTTTTTTTTGTAGAAAAAAAAAGGGGGGGGGGGGCGGCATTTTTTAATTTCGCACGCAGGCGACCACAATCCTCGCGGCGGCCCTGATAACAAGTAGCTCTAGATCTACTATTTTACCAATGCATTCATACAGAATTTAATATGTAGATTTAATTATACTAATAAAGAGTTGTAATTTAGCTCTATACGTTGTTAGCAAATAGCGTTACACAAAAAAAAAAAAAACGAACCTGGGTTTTTCTAAACTGTGATACTTGGTGTGTAATGGTAAAACAACACCTACCTAAATAAATTGTAAATAGAGAGCAAATACCTATATTTATTGTAGTACATATAGGTCTGTGGTTTTATATTATATAACCTTCGTAACTTCTTCTATAGAGAAATGACTTTTATAATTTCTTTTACTGAAAAATTGGGCTATTCGCGTCTGACATATAATTTGCATGTGCAGCAATAAAGCCCATTACATAGGTTAGGGCTGAAAAAACAACAATTTTACTTCTTGTAATTTACTTTACAAAACAATGCCTTTTTTTTTTAGCTTTTAAAAAGTTTTTCACGACCTTTTGGTGTAGTGTTAGAGATCTCCGTATTCTGTCTAGTTATAATAATAGGCCTATATAGGTCTGTGATTAGGGTTTATTAAAAGAAATTTCTACAAATCAAATAAGAACATAAAACTAAAATGTTATTTAACCTTAGTTATACCAATAGTAAAATATGCATCCTTTGTTTGGGACCCCCTTAAACTCAAGAAAACATTAAGAAACTAGAACAGACACAAAAATAGAGCAGTGGTATTCATAACAAACGAATATTCATATTTGATTAGTGTAACACCTCTACTAAAATCACTAAATTTAGAAACTATTCAGAATAGAAGACTTAAAAGTAAAGTAGCAATTATACATAAAACATTTAACCATAATCTTGAAATACAAAAACAAAACCTAATGGTTCCGAAAGACACAAAGATAAATGCACATTCCTTGTTATATATGCTAGGACAAATTTGTACAAATATTCCTTCTTCCCAAGTGCTATTAGAACATGGAATGGGTTGCCTGAGAGTCTGAGACAGCCAGAAAAACCAATGACTTGGCAGAGTTTGTCATTGATTAACATGCATGACTAGATTGATCTAGAGACACGCGTAGGACGTTATCATCTTCTTTTTTTAAGTAACGTCTGTAATTCATAGTATATATATTTAATCTTTCAAACTAAAGTAATCTTTTTCTTTATTGTACGCTACCTGTGTGTTCTGTTTCCAAACCTGTAATGCGAGCTGGTCTCACTAGCGGATCCAGAACTTAGGAGGCAGGGGGCAATTTTTTCCCAAACCCTAACGCCCAGTAAACCCTAACTTTATGCATGAACGCACATACAGCAATATATATATATATTGTTGTAACCCTGCCTTGCACCAGTGCTTGAGGTGCGCACTTGCGCACTAGTGAACGTAAACAGGAAGACACTAGGATAGAGAGAAATAACAGTGCTTCAGGGATAGTGAAGAACCTGAATGTTTTGAAACTAAAAAGCCAGCTTTTGGTGCTGCATGAAGGTTTAAGAAGGGACCTGGAGCGAAGCGGGGAAGGCTGTCGTTGGTTCACATTCGGGTTAAGTTGCAAGGACTGGTAAATTAGTAGTAAGACTCTGAGGAAGCTGAAGGATGTTCTGTGTTTGTCCTAGTGAATAAACACCTGTATTTATTTCCTGTTAAACTGTGTTGAGTTGCCTGGCTTAACGTTGAGTGCCTACCCTAGAGTTACAACAATATATATAGTGGCGTCACTAGGGTCTGTGCGGTTAGGTCAGTGTGTCACCCCCTCCCCCCTTCCCTTCCCGCTATCAACTTTATCCACTTTTCCTAATAGAAATTCATTTCGTCGAGCCAATACCTAAGCTGTTGAAATATTTTCATTGATTTTTTCCACAAATGTAAAATTAGTCTGTTCTATTTGAAAGTCCCATTGTTTATGTCATTTTTTCAATAGTTTTGCATATTTTACAATGTATATTAAATAAAATCACCTAAACATGTTTCATTTGTTAGACTTTTAGACGAAAATGACGCTGTTTTATTCAAACTTTTACAACTATCTAAAGGGGATACTGTAAGTTTGCCGCTACCTTAGTCATCTAATGATCTCGGGGAGCGCTTAAAGATCACCTATCGAGGTTCGGGGTGAAGCCCCGAGCACCAAGCATTTTCAGCATTTCTGAGCTTCAGAAATTCATTTTCCTTAAGTTTATCATGTACAATTTTTACAAGAAAGAAGTTTGCAGGTCAAATAAAATTCAATTACGAAAAGTTGAAGTGTAAGAGACATTCAAGGCTAATGAACAGTGTTTCTCAAACTTTTACCGATGGCGCCCCCCCCCCCCCCCCCCCACTAAACTTTTTTTTTTCAGAAATAGTACTATGTACATAATTTTATACTGTTTTGTATAACCGAAAAAGGTTCTTTCTGGCGGTAGTATTAGAGGCATAAGGTTCCCTATCCATCCAGCAAGGTGATCTGTTGACTGGTGAAGCGCCGCTAGCTCCTCCGAGCGTTTCCCTTCGTTCTCAGCTTGTGTCGTCTTCAATGTATTTTTCTTTCCTTAGTAAGAAGTTAAATTATAACGTAGTGAAACGTTTCGATAAAAAAAATACTATCTTGGAATCTAAGCACACTATTTATACTAGTTTAAAAAGTTGCTCAAATTAAGTCTATTAAAGAAGGAGGCAGCATTGGCCAATACTATTAAACGGGGGATGTTCGAGGTACACATTTTGACCATTCTGACCATTCAAAAAGAATCACGCCACTAGAGACGTTTTAAATTGTCTCCTTCAAAAAGTTTTTAATCGATATTTTTGCAGACGCCTCACACAAAACGGTATACATTTAAATGATAACTACAAAGAACTTTTAAATTTAGCCGTGTAAAATAGTTTGAATTGCTTCACTCTTTCCCCATTGGTCAGGACGCCGCGCCCTAATGAGAGAACGTCGCCATCCTCCCCCCCCCCCCTCCCACAGCTTGAGAAAAGCTGCAGTAGTTCATGCGAATTTGTAATAGGCTTGTCATTGGCTACGATTATCCTCATGTTTAGTCGAGACAAATTGTACTGCCATAAAAACGGGGTAGACTCTAGAATCACGTTGTTGAAGAGGCATTAATATGTTTTCTTAAAAAAAAGAAGCTTTTGAATCGATCTTGCTGCTAACGTAGAAAAGTTCTACGATAAAAAGACGTCGCATAATTAATAATTTAATTTGTCTTAAAATATTGTAATAAAGTCTCTTTCGCTTAATTAATACTAAAAATAAAAATATTTACAATGCAAATACAAACAAATTTTGTCCTAAAAACACTGCCTTTGCGTCCCCCTTGTTATCAAGTAACATTTTGGACATTTTTATCAATGAAAAAAAAATATAATAAGGCCTAAAATAAGATATATAGATCTAAATATGCCTAGACATATTTGGGTATATATGTTGAAATTTTTTTGAATCTGCTAGTTTTTGCAGACATTCAGTTTTTCTATTCAGGCTTTTATTTTCTAGTTCTAACCAATATTTAATTTTTTTCCATTCGGGTGTCACCACCCAATGGGTGTCACCCGGTTATCTAGTAACTTTTTGGACATTTTTACCAATTAAAAAATATATATAATAAGGCCTAAAATAAAATATATAGATCTATAATTCTACTGTTAATATATATATATATATATGTATGTGTGTGTGTGTGTGTGTATGTATACAGTGGCGTCACTAGGGGGTGCGGTCCTCACCGGGTGACATCCGTTATGGGGGTGAAAACCAAGTGAAATAAATGCACTTTTGGAATAACTGACAATTTAAAAAAAGTAAATGTCATTGGCTAAATATTGGAATATATAATTCACAATTGATAAATAGATCTATATATTTTTTTAAAAATATTTCGGATAAAGATATTTTAATTTTTAAATGTTTGACGTATGAAGAATAATCATCAGGATTGGACAAACGGAAAACAAGGGCATCCGGGTACTGCTACAATGGACAAGGAAGTCGTTGCTAGGATTGATGTAAAGAAGAAAAACAATGGACAATATTGCACAGTTTCTATAAAATCAGAATATTTGACATTTTGTGACCATATTAACGACGATTTTAATGGAGAACAAAACTGGTGATATCTACTTAATATCTTAAAATGTCTAGAAAGGAGTGAGCTTGAATTTCTAATACGTCGATCTCAGGAATATAATCTATGTATTCATTCTTTTTTAGAAAATGGTTCTTGCCTAAACTTATGGTGTAATGGAAATTTCTTTCTCGTTCTAAAATTATTGCCTTTAGAGGTGCAGCTTAAGATCTCTTGCAAGATGTCTTTTATTTTACCTATCTTTACCTTTTTCTTTTTCGGGGAAGATGTACTAGATTACTAGAAGGTGAAAGATACATAAGAGTAGGCCTACCTTTTAAACTATTGAAAAAGTGGTGGCTAATAAAACTTTTTCTTTACCAAAAGCATAAAACGTTCGAAAAAGGAACAGGCGACACTTTCACAACGGGTAAATTTATTAAAAATAAAATCGTGAAATACATTAATTGTATGTGATTGATACGTTTTCAAGTTTGAAATCCAGAAAAGAAAAAGAAAACCACTGTAATTTACTTAAGGTTGCATTGTTGCTCAACAGCCTTTTTTGCAAAATTAAACTATAGATAAATTGTAACAACTGAATTTTAAAATTTAATTGACATTTGTTTAAAAATCAATTAATGTAGTTAATTATAAAGTATATGTTTACTATGGCTAAACAAACAAGCAAAAACACGAAATTTTTCAGTGTGTGTGTGTGGGAGGGGGGTGACACCCTGACTGGACCGCACCGGGTGACACCCACCCTAGTGACGCCACTGTATCTATATTTGAGAATTTAAAAAAAACAGTGTGTCTCAGCCTTTGGCAAGAGAAAAAAAAGGCATGTTGGTGACCTTTCTCTTGACAGCTAGCGGGTCTAGGGGAGCGCTGTTAGCTCCCCTTGTATGGTTCGTGGTGAAGCCTCTTTATAATCCGTTATAATTTAATATTGACATGAGCTCTTCTTACTAAGGAAAGAAAAATACATTGAAGACGACACAAGCTGAGAACGAAGGAAAACACTTGGAGGAGCTAACGGAGCTTCAACAGAACATCTTGCTATAATGATGGGGAACCTGATGCCTCTCTAATACTTTTTCTTTATCGAAACGTCTCACTATGTTATAATTTAACTTCTTACTAAGGAAAGAAAAATACATTGAAGACGACACAAGCTGAGAACGAAGGGAAACGCTCGGACGAGCTAGCGGTGCTTCACCAGTCAACAGACCACCTTGCTGGATGGATAGGGAACCTTATGCCTCTCTAATACTACCTCCAGAAAGAACTTTTTCGGTTATACAAAACAGTATAAAATTATGTACATAGAACTATTTCTGAAAAAAAAAAGTTTAGCGGGCGGGGCGTCAACGGTAAAAGTTTGAAAAACACTGCTCATTTGTCTCAGATGTCTATCACACTTCAGATACGACCCATTGTACATGATAGACTTAAGGAAAATGAGTTTCTAAAACTCAGAAATGAGCAAAAAAAATGCTTGTTACCCGGGTCTTCATCCCGGACCTCGATAGGTGATCTTTAAGCGCTACCCGAGATCAATATATCACTCATGAGGTAGCAGCTAACTTACATTTTCCTCTTTAGTTGGTAGTAAAAGTTTGAAAAACACAGCAAAATGGTATACCGTTTCCGTATAGAAGTCTGACAAAGGAAACATGTTTAGGTGATTTTCAGATAAATATACATTGTATAATATGCAAACTATTGAAAAAATGTCATAAACTATAGGGTTTTCAAATTAAATTTACTATATTTGTGCAAAAATCGATGAAAATAGGTAATCAGCTTAGTGTATTCGTTTAATAAAATGAATTTCTATTGGAAAAAGTAGATTAAGCTGATAGCGGGGGGGGGGGGGGGGAGGTGACACCCTGAGCTAACCGCACCGGGTGACACCGACCCTAGTGACGCCACTGCTCCTGACATCTACAGATCATTATTAATCCTATTTAAAAAAGGTAGGTCTATTTAAGAAAAATAAAGTAACATGGCGGCGAGGGCCGATCCTGAAGTATGACTGACAATCAAGGCACAAGTAGCGTTAGTACATCTTTATTAGGCGTATTTATCGTAACTGGTCCACCGGCGGCGTAGCATTTTGCAGGGCCGGCCTAAGGAAGATCTTGATTTTAAAACCCCATCAAAATTTACGATAAACCCCCCTCTTCAATATAGAAAAAAGCAAATTACGCTCTAAAAATGTTATGAGCGTAGCTAAATGGGTTTCGACTCAGTTTTGACAGGGGGCTTCAACGGGGTTTGAAGCTAAAAATACCTCTTCACTGGGGAAAAAAAAGCGAATTATGCACTCAAAATGTTATGAGCGTAGCTTATTGGGTTTTGATTCAGTTTTGAGTTTAAACCCTCCTTCAGCGGGGTTTGAAGGTAAAAAATACCTCTTTAATATTAAAAACACAGCAAATTACCAATTCTAAAATCTATGAGCGTAGCCTAAGGGGTTTTGAGTTTAAAACCCCCGCCAGCGGGGTTTGAAGCTAAAACATACATCTTCAATGTAAAAAAAAAGCAAATTACGCACTCAAAATGCTATGAACGTTGCCAAAAGGGGTTTTGAGTTTAAACCCCCCTTGAGAGGGGTTTGATGCTAAAAAAATACCTCTTCAATATAAAAAAAAGCAAATTACACACTAAAATTATTTGTGCGTAGACGAGCCAATTGGGAGTTTTGAGTTTAAACCCCTCTCCTACACATGTTTTTTTTTAAAGTTTAAAACCCCTCCAGATGGTTTTGACTTTAAAATCTCCTTATAGAGCGTTTTGAGTTGGAAAACCTCTATCTCAATATTATTCTAAAGCAAATTACAGTTACCAAATTCTATGACCGTAGCTAAATGGGGTTTTGAATTTAAAAAAAAACAACAAAAAATGATATTTTTTAGTTTAAAATTTTAAAGTTTTAAATTTTGACGATAAAACTTCCCTTTTTGATATAAAATCTAAAGCAAACTACAGTCACCTAATTCCAAAAGCGCATTCAAGAGAGGTTACACATTTCTACCAGTGGCGGGGATCCATTTATAAACTGCAGTGAATAGGCATCTGAGAAATTGAAAAACACACAATGTGGCTCAACAAAGATGGCTAACACAGATTATAGGAGTCAGTTATAGAGATCGGGTCTAAATCAAGGAAATCCTATGCCGAACTGGGAGTCGACCCCTTAGTAAGATTGTGACAGAGCGTCGCAAGAGCAGGTGGGAAGAGGCTTCAGACATTTCCTGTGACAGATTTTTTAGGGAAACAACTTGACGGCAAAATGCGCCGAACGGTGCAGGATAGTCAGTCAGTAAGAATAGCACATTAGGTTTTTGAAATAAAACTTTTTAATAGCAGGAAAATGCACTGTAGATACCTCAGAATATGCATTTTGTTGGCTTTAAATACCAGAAATAGCGATCCCCTAGACTCAAATGCTGGCAATGGCGGGAAGTCAAAATTTTTCCACTAGCTCCAGGAAGAACCTATTCTAGCACAATAAACGTCTTTCGAAAGAATGAAGGGTCAGAATGTAATAAAGATTATGTACACAAACACACATATAATTTTTTTCGGAGGGGGGGAGGAGAAAAAATTCCCCTACTCTCTCCCCGAAAAAAATCCTGGCTACGCCCATATGATATAGTGTATGACTTCGCTACACGCAAGGCTCGTAATGTAATTCTGTATGTAGTGAAGGATGAATAAAATGCAAAGACGAATGTATTTTCTAATATAAACTCTTTATTTTCACTTTTAATCCGTATCCCTGCCAAAACTGGGCCCCGCGAATTCCTATAATGATGAAATGTTGCAATAATGAAATGTCTTGTATGATGAGGTGTCTGGTCACCAAAAATTATATAGTAATTCAACTAATTTTGTTCCCAAACTATGATTTCTAAGACTACAGACACACACAAAGGATGTAGATGGGAAGAGCTGTAGATGTATTTGTCACATCATAGTTCGGTAGTTAGTCACATTTATTGGTTGAGGATCACGAGATTCACTTGTTGATGGAGAATAGAATCTCGCAGGGGGAAATCAAGCCATTATCAAGGGTCACAATTGCATTATGGGTTTTTGACCACATGGTCAGAGGCAGTCTACGCCAAGTAGTTGAAGAAAGACAGACGTGTCTTATGTTTTTAAGTATTGAAGTATTGTTAGCGATGTGTCTAATGAATTCTATTGGGATTATGTTGTATAATTATGTGGATTATTTCAAGTATGCTCATTGATCTTATTATGAAGAATAAATATTTCGTCTGCTGCTAGAGAGTTTTTTTTTTCTAAATATACATGTGTTGAGGTCATATTACTCAGTAGATCTAGTAGACATACGCAACAACAAGTTCAGCGTGAAGAAGGACATTTAATTAATACACCATGAACACTCTAATAATACCAGAAGAGGTATTGTTGTAATGCAAAGAACATTCGCGTTATCAGCACAAATAAAATACTTTACAGTACTCGCCCCCCCCCCCCACTCAATCGGCCAGCAGGGGAACGACATAATATAAAGGTCGGTTAAAATATCAAAAACAAGTTTTAATCATATAGATATTAAATTGATTATTTTAACAAGCTGTGATTTCTACAAATAAATTAGACCACCACCCCACTCGAAAGTTTATGGTGGGGGGCGGGCGGGATTGATGCCATCGCCCCCTCCCCACCCCACCAAATCGGCCAACACACTAGGAAGGGCCAAATTATCTAAAAATAGGTTGAAGTATAAATAATTAGTACATATTATTAACATAAGTAATAAATTCGTATACAAATTGTGTGATTTCTTTACTAAAATTATTTAATTAATTAATATTTTAACAGATCTTTACATTGTCGTTCCCCTGTGATGGGGGGGGGGGCAAAATACCTCTACTACCCTTCCCACCTATGCCCTTTGAGTGTGGGGGGCCGTTCCTAGTTTTAGGGAGAAATCATAGTTTGTAAACAAAATTAGTTGAATTAATGTATAAAATTTATATTATGTCGCTCCCCTTCTGGTATCTTTGCCGATTCGGTGGGGTAAAGGTGGGGGGGGGGGGCATTGCATGTACTGCCTTCCCCACTCTAGCCCTCTGAGTGGGGGGGGTGGGACGGTCCTATTTTTATGGAGAAATCATAGTTTGTGAACAAAATTAGTTGAATATCTATATAATTTAAACTACGCATTGATATGTGAACCCATTTGTATAATATGTTGCACCACACACTAATCTCAAATTTTATAATTAGTAAATATAAAATGAAAAAGGGTTGTACCAGGTGAAAGGTTTTATTTGCAATGTATTAAGGGGCTATAAATTCATATTAGAATATTTTTCAAGTAAAACATTATTGAAAAGGTTCTTTTTTATAGGATGAATAATGAGCTTTAAGTCCGAAAAATGCGTTTCTGCAGTGATGAATGCAAGAAAACGTTTTTGGCTTCGGATTACATAAACTTTTAGTCTGGCTGTACCGTGTCTTGGACTTCTTCTCGTACAGCAGCCTTTCAAGAAAAGAAAGCAAAGAATGATACAATCATAGCTGGCAATAGTACTTGTGTCTCTAGTCTAGCAACAACATTATCAGCGGATTTAGTCAATAGAAAATAGGAGACAAAAGTTGGACGAGCATGGAAGGTCAACACTTACATAGGCCTGTTTATTACAAATAAAACATTTTTATGTATATTTCAGAAGACTGGTACATGTCTGTTAGTAACTAATTTATGAGTCCTTCTGGTAAAAGTTTGTTCAAGTTATCTTACCACACCCAATTTCGGATCATGTTGAAATTGTGCACAATTATTTCCTGTACGTGACAAAACAAGAATCAATAAAAACAATAGCAATAACCAATTAGTTAATTAACTATTAGTAATTAATTATTTTGCTTGGAACTGAACAAACAAAAGAAAGTGTACTTGACAGATGTAATGGAAATAGTTGAATTACTCCCCTTAAATAGGAGTTCGAAGTCGTACAAATTTGTTAAAAAAAGCTTTAAAATAAGACTAAGACTAAGACTGCTTTATTGATCCTTACGGAAATTTGTTGTGATTACAAGGACTCTTTACTCATAGAAAGACAACACATTTGAAAAATACACATAAATACAACAGACACAACATAATGAGTTCATTCAAATATTACACACAGGTATCTAGGTGCATTTCATGTTCCCTCATCAATGAGAGGCGGTGATAGAGTCTGACCGAGTGAGGTACGAACGAGTTTTTGTACCGCTCCATTCTTGTTTTGATTGACAGCAGTCGCCCACTTCGCGACGACCTGACGTAGGCCTAGTTCTGATGGAGCGGGTGGCCGTTGTCTTCCAAGATTTTTTCGATTTTTCTTAAGCACTTTTGTTCACGGTAACATTTACGCATTTCCTTCTTTCCCTCCAGTCCAGACAAGTGAAAGGATTAAAGCGCATTGATATCCCTTTCTTTCTTCCCCTCTTGCCATTTTCGCAACTGGTCCAGATAAGTGATGGGATCACAGCACATTGAGAAAGAAGAAAGATAAAAGCATGAAATTGCGCTAAACCAAAACAATTGGTACAAATATTTCTAATCGCACAGATTTATTATTGTTAGTGTAGATCTATTACAAATTTAATTTCTTGACTGATCCGAACTAATTGCTACAATTACACTTGTTATAGGTTTTTTTTTTTTTTGGTTTTGTTTTCTTTTTCTTGTTAAAACACTCAATCCATGGAACTGCATTTTGACTATTGGAGTAACTAAAATATTTAGATGTTGTCTGGCACTTGATTTTTAATTTCTTCAGTTAATCCAATTTCTTTTCTTTCAGTTTTACCTTTTCACACTGACTAATTTATTAATATTGGTTAATGAGGGTATTTTTTTGCTTAACTTAAATAGTGTTTGTCTACTGTTGGTTAATTAACTTTAGTCCCGAGCAGTGATAATTTAGTATGATTGAAACATGGAAGTCGGTCAGCATGTGTTGTGCGTGAGTATACGCGTGCTCGCATCTGTGTAAAAGGTAGGCTTTGAATTTTCTAGCGGTAGCTGGCGGGTTCATCAGCAGGTTGGAAATACTTGTCTTTTACTGTAAACCTTTGCAAAACAAATGCTAACCTGCAGGACGTTTGCAAAACTTTCCTTAATAGTGGCATCATGAAGAATACAGTGGTTTTTGTTTCATTACATTTATACAAAAGTTATAAATCTTATATATATATATATATATATATATATATATATATATATATATATATATATATATATATATATATGTATATATATATCTAATATATGAATGAGAAAGTAAGGCGTATGTATGTATGTATGTCCCCGCATAGAAATGAAAACCGTTTCACCAATCTTGATAAAACTTGACAGAAATGTTCCTTGGGTACCAACTTAGACCGTAGTGTATGTATTGTAGCTCTAAAACAAACTTAAGACCCTCAAAAAAAAAGTTGACCAGCTCAATGAAAGCATTATAACTTCAGCGATCTAGGCCAGGGGTGGCAAATTACGCCCGCGGGCCACATGCAGCCCACCGGAGTGTTTTATGCGGCCCGCGGACACCTACAGATATAAGGTGTGCCCACAGTATATACATGTAAAACTGCAAATATATTAAAAATAATTCTAAATATCTGTATAAATTATTGACACTGTCGCTTTATAAAAAGTTTCAAGTAGACGAAGCTTAAGATAATTGACTATACTGCAATACACTCAGACTTTACTCAGTCTAAGACACAATCTCAGGCCAGTATTTATTCAACGCTATGAAGAACTGTGTTGAGTGTTGGGTATGCTTGGAACAAGATGGCAAATGTAACAACTGGTGGATCTCGATCTTTGACTAAGAAAAACAGTTTGTTTGTTGTTGTTTTTAAAGAATATCCCAACCATAAACTCTAAACAGGAAAGTTTGCACAAAGCTGCATAAAATAGCGTATTATTGTACCATGTGTTATTGTGATCACATCAGTTCCAACAAGTACTTGAAGATTTAGAAACAAAATAATCCGATGTATCCGTTGGCTCATCATGGGCAATGCAATGAGAAGAATATAAAATCTCAAGGAAGAAATCTTTATGTTCCTTGAAGGACATTGACTGTGATTTTATTTCTAATGAAGAGTGGAATACAGATTTCATGTTTTACGTTGCAGCTATAGCAATCAGTTCTTCCACGGGAGCTAATGGGTGCCAGAAGCATACATTTGTGAACAAACATGTATTTTTTTTGAGGAGACTAAACAAGTGTAATCAAAGGTTGATGTTGACTGACTGTAATTTGACAGCAGTCACAAGGATGACAACTAGTACCACAGTTCCGGAACATTACGAACGAGTGTAAACAATTAAATACTTCACATTAAGTACAACTGTACATTTGGGGGTGAAAGGTTGTGTTGTGAAAAGACAATAACCTTTTTTTTTTAAATCGTAAAATTGGTTTCAGAAATTGCTAACTCTTGTTGTATTTCCTCAATTAGGAGTGTGAAAAAAAGAATGTATGAAACAGTATAAATAAGAATTAAAATTATACGCAGTTAGCCAACGTATTTTTTAAGATGTAAGTCCATACATGCATACATATTTACAGTGCTTTTTCGGCGTAACGACACCTTTTTCAATGTGGAGAAAAATTATTACTTTTCTTGTATTTTAACGTTCATTATTATTTTTTTAGTAGTTAAAAGTAAGGTAATCCATCACTGAGTACTGACACCATTTGTTTACAAAAAAGCACTGTTTAATATTTATATATATATATATAGCCACACCAGATTCTGCCCCATCTTAAGATTAAACCAAAACTAGTGACTCATCTGGGCGCAATGATTGCCATTTCGAGACAAAATGAGCCATATATATATATATATATATATATATATATATATATATGCGGTCCCCAATTCCCCAAATTTTCTTAATGCGGCCCTCTATACAAAAAAGGTTACTCACCCCTGATCTAGGCCATGTTTCCGTGAGAAAAGATCGAAATGATCTAGATCTAGATCTAATTTTAAGAGCTACACATTGCGCAGATAGTTTTTTTTATTTGACACATGAAAATACAAAGTATAGTCCATCGATTTCATTATTCAATTAAATTAACCTTCAAATTTGTGTTTCAAAAGCATTTTTACATAAATTGGTTCCTTATATTTGCGAATGTAGAATTCCTGATGAGCATTCTTTCATTAGACAATACCGTAATGTTACACATCTTTCTATTCCTAAGTCTAAAACTCTAATTCAACTCTAAGAAGTTATAACTTCTCTTCGCAAAGATAGTTTTATACTTTAACACATGAACATATTAATTATAGTCATTCATTTTATATTTTAATCAAATTAACATTCAACTTTGTTTTTCTAAAGCCTTTTTCATGCATTCGTTCGCTAAAGCTTCGAAGCCGTGTTTAGATATATTCTAATAGTTTCATTCATTCGCGTACATCTAATTAAAAAGGTCACGCATGCGCACGCGCAACATGAACTCGATACAAGCCAATATTTAACTCGCGATTACTCTAGATCTAGATCTATGTCTAACTCAAGATCTACTTTATTCTTTAACACAGGAACATACAAAATTAAGTCTATTCATTTCAAATTTAAATCAAATATATGTAGGCCGACAATCAAATGTTTTTATTTGAAAAAATGGATTTAAGTCGATTAGCTATTTTGATAGCACCATTCATACTATTTTTACATTTACGCATTCGCTTTACTCATAACATTATTATTTCGTTTAATTGTTTACAAACCACTCTCATTGACTCATCAACAGTGATACGCAAACAAAAAACACGCGGGCAGCGGGTAATATAGGTCTAGTATACTATAAAGCAGAAGGTAAGGCGTATGTATGTATGTATATGGGTGTATGTCCCGCATAGAAATCAAAACCTTTTGACTATTATTGATAAAACTTGACATAAATGTTTCTTGGGTACTAACAGGAACCGTAACGTATGTATAGTAGCCCTAAAACAAACTTAAGACCCTCAAAAAAAAGTTTCCCAACTCTATGAAAGTATCACTATTTCTTGTTTCTAGGCCACGTTTACATGAGACAAGATCGAAAGGATCTAGATCTAATTTTAAGAACTACAATTTACACGATAGTTTTTTACTTTGACACATTAAAATACAAAATATAATCTATTGATTTTATTATTTAATAAAATTAATTTTCAAATTTGTGTTTCAAAAGTATTTGTACACAAATTTGTTCCTTATTTCTGTGAATTTTAAATTCCTGACGTACATTCTTTCATTAGACAATATCAAAATGTTACACATCTAATTCAACTCTAAGATGATAGAACTTCTCTTCGCAAAAATGTTTTATACTTTAACACATGAACATACTAATTATAGTCCCTTCATTTTATATTTTAATCAAATTAACATTCGTGTTTGTTTTTCCAAAGCATTTTTCATACATTCGTTTGCTATAGCTGCGAAGCCGTGTTGACGTACATTTTAATAGTTCCATTCATGAATCGCATACATCTAGCAAGAAAGATCCCGCATGCGCAGATTGAAGGCTCCACGCACGTGCAGAACGAAATCTTTCCAAGCCAATATTCAACTCTAGATCTATATTTAACTCTAGATCTTATTCAAAGATGATATATCTACTTTATACTTTAACACATGAACATACAAAATAAAGTCCATTTCATATTTTAATCAAATATATGTAGGCCTACAAGTAAATATATTTATTTTAAAAAAATGAATTTAGGTTGATTAGCTATTTTGACAGCTCTATTCATACTATTTTTACATTCAGGCATTCGCTTTACTTATAACATTATTATTTCGTGATAATATTGATAAAACAACCAAAAAAAACTGTCACGTGATAGTCATTGTGTATTACGTAATTTGTATAGAAGAGACAGAGAATCACGTGGCTATATGCTGTTTGTTTACGATTGATGAATGAGGTCCATTATAGACATCCTTGTCATCAAGGGAAGAGGGCAGACGGAACTTTATTCTTTTTATATTTTAGTACCAGGTGATCGTTGCTCGCTCGGTTGAATAAGGAAGGATATATACCCGAAGTCATTTTGGAATTTTTTTTGCAATTACGAAAATGGACGATCGGGTAAAGACTACTAATATGAAGAGTTGCTTTTGTAATCTGTTAGATGTCAATGTAATTATACATGATAATTAGAACAGAAAGTAGCGATTATAATAGAAAGTCTCTTATATCCCCCAACATTGCAGAAAAACCACAGCTCACGTCGTGTGGTCTTACATCATTTGCGTAAAACTATTGGTCTATCATTGTCTTGGAAGAAAGTCTTTGCAATGTAACATCTCAAATGGTTACGTTCAGACATTAATATTACAATTAGTCTTTAAGTCATTACGTCTTTAGTACGAAAGATCAAGTGATGCAATATCTCAAGGGTAAAACATGGACTTTTTTTAAATAAGAAAAACAAAATAAAACGGCAGAAAGAAGTAGAAACATTGCGTTAGTATTCAAAAGAAGGATTCATCAAAATCAATTTTTAGACAAAAAAGTCGGAGCAGTCAACGAATTCGCATACTCTGCCGTTTTTCTCATAATAAGAAAAACAAAATAAAAAAGGCCAATATTAGTGAGTTTTCTTTTAGTACGCACTATTCATCCTAGTAAAAAAAAAGTCTAATAATAAAGAGGCAGCCCTGGTCAATAGTATTTATTATTCGAGGGACATTCTAGGTATATAAAGCACACGGACGTCTGTAATGGGCGCGACCTTTTTAAGATCATCTTATCTTCGTGCTTAAGACGTCACTATAATAAAGCCCAATAGTCAGAAGAAATTCGACCAATCTCAGGTAAGAACATCCAGATAAGTCCGACGCTAAAAGCGTTTTCTTGCATTCTTCACTGAAGAAACGCATTCTCCTAACCTAAAGCTCATTATTCATCCTATTAAAAAGGAACTTTTGGATAATGTTGTACTTAAAATATTCTAATATGAATTTATAGGCCCTTAATACATTGCAAATAAAACCGATTTGTTCTGACAGGATAAGATACCCTACATTTTTAGATTCAGGCTTTGAGGATCGCCGCCCGAAAAAAAATATTCGATAAATAAAATTTAACAAAATTCAAGTATAAATTGTGAGTTATCAAATTTATTGAACTAGAAAAATATCAGATTGAGTAAAGGTTGGAAAAATGCGACTAGGAATTATTTGGGTTTAGAACTGA
The DNA here is from genome assembly GCA_030265305.1 of Biomphalaria pfeifferi. NCBI lineage: Eukaryota > Metazoa > Mollusca > Gastropoda > Planorbidae > Biomphalaria > Biomphalaria pfeifferi. Next base: position 4,549,480 of record JASAOG010000020.1, on the reverse strand, counting down.
AAAAATTTCGTTTGAATTCTAACTTTTCCAAAACAAAGTCTTTCTTAAAATAATTATGATAAATTCATGTCAAATTACCTAAACTCTGACTGGATAGGGGAAGGGTGGTAGAATGAAAACGATTGATCCTGGCTTCTTTTTATAATTTCTGATAATGATTACATTTGGCATTAAAGAATAGGGGTGGGGCGCTCGATATAAGAATTTAATTTATAGCATATATAAATTATATTAGTGACATTTTTTTTTCATATAGTAATTTCTAAACTATAATACAAAAAGTAAAAGTATTGGTTTGTCCGATTGGGGAAAGGCGATTGTATGTATCGCCCCTCCCACCTGGTACAACCCTTTTTCATTTTATATTTGCAAATCATAAAATTTGAGATTAGAGTGTGGTGCGACACAATATACAAATGGGTTCACATATCAATACGTAGTTTATTATATAGATATTGTGGTGATTATGTTTTGTATATAATATTGTAAACGGTACGTCATAGAACCTTGGTTGTAAGACTGAAAGAATTCTATGTTTATTTATTAATTTTACTATTATTTCATTGGTTCATTGGTTGGGACAGAGTGACAGCGCTTGAAGTTTTGTTATTGTTGACAGGGGACCGGAGTTTTGTGATAGCATAGTAGGAGCCATTATAAGGCAGTTCTGATAGTTAATGTATATTTAGGAAATTAGCTTTTGTTGGCGTTGTCTACAGTTATAATTTATTCCTATTGCTTTATTAAATATTTCTTATTTCTAATGCATCTCTGGTGTTTCTTGAAGTATTGCATACGTAATGTAACCATGTCAAAGTCATAGGCTAGGAGTTCACAACAATCACAACAATGGTGGAGCAGCAAATGTGTCAACAAGTTGACAGGTGAACTATTTCATCCTTATATTTGTTATTTATTATCTTCTGGTTAGCAGTAAGCTCTACTGACTTCAAATAAAGAGCTGGAAAATCAATTAACTCAGGGACTAAAACGCTTGTCCTAAAGTATAAGAACAAACCTACGTCCATAGGATGGCTGAAAGAGTATACGGTGACCTACTAAAACTATACGAAACGGGAAAGAGTCTTGGCTACCAGAGGGTAGAATTGGAAGAGTGGGTTGCTAAAGTCATAAGACAGAGCGAGGAGAGAGATACTAGAATGGAAGAGAGGAAAGAAAGGGAGGAAGAAAGGAAAGAAAAGGCGAAACTTGAAAAGGAACCGCAACACGAATGAGCCATACAACTTCTCAGTTTGGTCGGAGGAAAGGCCCTCGATGCACTACAAGTCCTAAGCGATGACGAGGTAGCCAACTATGCCACCCTCCAGAAAACATTGCTTGATTTCTATCACTACAGCGAGGACGACTGCCGACAGAAGTTCCATGAACTAAAACCATCAGACGGCGACATGAAGCAATTTGTTTCTGAGGTGACAATAACGTTCGAGAAATGGGTTCAAGCGTCTGGAATTGAAGAATCCTTCGAGAGTCTGAAGCAGTTTATCATCGTGGACAAAATCATATCAACAGCTGGGAAGAATCTGTTTGCCTTCCAACAGGAAAGAAAACCGAGAAGTGTGGAGACCGTTATGGAACTGTGTCAAACTTATGTAGCGGCACATCCGGCGAAATACTACAAAAGGTTGAAAACAGTGAAGAAATCGAATTTGCCGCCGCAGCAGTCTCTACAACAGCACGATTTACAAAGGAAGAAACAGCACAACAACAAAGTCCACCACAAAACAGATATACAAAGAGAACGAAATGATTATAGACTAAATCAGTCACCGGCCCAGAGAAGTGAAGTGAGATGCTACAACTGTGGGAGAATGGGGCACATAGCGAAGTATTGTCGAGATGCCCGGAGAACAGAATACTACAAGAACGATGTTGTAGCCCATGTTGGAGGCTTGGCGGATAGCCTTTCACCGTACGTATGTCCAGCTATAGCAAATGGCTATCATACCCACGCCCTACGCGATACTGGGTTCACCAAATGTGTACTCTTAGCTAAACTTGTGAGAACTCACCAATACACTAAAAGACAAAGCAGAGTACAAGGTTTCGGAGGGCAAATAAAGAGCTACCCAACAGCTACAGTACACATTAACTCTCCGTATTTCAATAAAAAGGTTGAAGCTATAGTTGTTGAGAATAGTCCATTCGAAGTGGTGATAGGGAATGTACCAAATATAGAGTGTTCCAGTGAGGCTCAGATCGACAGATGGAAACAATTTTTTAACTGGGAGCCAACACAAGAAGCTGATGACATCGACCAATTAGCGACGACTGAATAATTGCAAGGGCAACAACAAAGGAGACAAGACTACGATCCTAAAGACGTAGAACACCGTAGTCCAACAATTCCTTTAGAAACGATACAACAAGTTGAAGGCAGACAACAAAAACAAAAACCAGAACAAGAAAGTTATGATCATGTTGGTAGTAACGAAAATAAGGAAGATTTATTTGTGCACCAGACGGACATAGTTAAAAGCAACCCAAGAAAATACCCTATAAGTGTTACAGAAGGCGGAAAAACGGAATTTGACGTCGTCGAAGAAGAGAAACGAAAAGAAACAGCAAACGTAACTGGTCCAGGGGGTTCTAATATGCAGGGCAGTAGAGATTCTGCTGACCGAAGTAGCTCTAGGACAAGTGGATGGTATCTACGGTACAGAGAAAATGGCAATGGAGGAAGGCGGCAGTACCCAGAGGACCAAGGAGAATTCCAGCCTCAAAGATACCAAGGCTATCAAGGACGTAGACCTTGTTACAGACGCAACTATGGCAGCCCAGCAGTCAACAGATACTATGGCAGCTCAGCAGTCAACAGATACTATGGCAGCCCACCAGTCAAAAGATATTATGGTAACCGAGACAGATGGGGAGGTCCATGGCGACGAAGAGAATTTGATCGAGCTGGCTATGGACGTGGGAAAGGAAGAAACGACGATGACGTCAGACGCCAAGAACTGAAGGAAGCAATGACACCCTCAAGCTTCTACCGTTGTCAACAGGAAAGAGGACGGAATGGGAACTTGTCCGTTTACTGGAGACCACAGAGAGAAACGTTTTACTATTAGGTTCTGAGGGCAGTGCACGCTCCAGCGTAGTGATGAATTTTTTTTTTTGATTGACAAGTGGTGGCGAAATTCAATGCTGACCTGCTTTTAGAATGTGCATGTATTTTGAGGCTACACATGTGTAGAGCTACTAGTATAGTTTGGACTAAATTTTCTCAAGGTCAAGGTCAAATACAGAGTTACAGCCATACTGTAGCTGACTGTTTGTGTTTGTGGAGACTACTTTCAGTTCCTGTGACTGGGAAAAAACAACAACAACAACAACGTGAACATACCTGTGTCGAAGTATTAGGCAGAATATTTTACTTAGTGACCTTTGATCTAGCGACCCAGCGTGTTACTATGAGACAATGCGAAACTGTCTGTACCAGTCACAAGTTTGCTGTGTATAGAGACATTGTTTTCCTTGACAACTGGCAGTACTTTCTCGTATCGCCTTCGAGTCACTCTTGATTCAGACTTGATTCAGACGATGTGCAACAAGTTTGAAAGCAGCACTGCAACAGTGCAGTTCCTCTTCACCCCCAGTAATGTGACTCTACCACGTTTGATCAAACTGCAGAGCGTTGTCAACATATCTTTACATCACTACCTTTAATCTTCTTGGTGTAGGAAGAACGCTTTGAAACCTCGGCTTATGAGACTATGTGTAACAAGTGAATAGTGAAATAAGGTGACGTCTGACAGTAGAAGTCTTTTGGTGGGGCAGCTTCCCACCATAACACCTTCAGAACAATTGACTCCATTCATGGCGTTTTAATGTCTACATTCGTAGGATGTATTACTAATTATAGCTCCATACCTAGTGTTTACCCCCCCCCCCCCAAATCCTCAGGACATTTTATCTTATTCTTATTCTTATCTTATTATATGTCGACAACCCACCTGACTCCATTCTATGTGCACAGCTTGACAGATAGTTCTCAGCTTACTGCCAATGTTGTCCAGATACGAAGGTACACGAATCACCGTGATGAGTGACCAAGGCCTGCATTACCAAACACCTAATATAAATGCTGATATCAGTAGAGATGTATTTTCTTTTATACAAAGTCACAATTGTAGTGAAGCCAGTCTCCTATTTGTATTGGACATGAGAACTTAATGACCAGTTTTGAGTAGTTTAAAACGGATGATGTATAGTTAGGGATTTTTTTCTCCAATACTAGTTAATTCTGGATATTGTAAAGAAATTGGTTGAAATTGTGAACAAGGAGAGTTAATTGGGGAATGTAGATATGTTAACTTGTAATTTTTGTGTGATTCTGTCTTTTTTTTTCTTTTTCCAATTTGGTTTTGAGTTCCATGCTATTGAGTGTAGAGTGTATCTGTGTATCTGTGTATCTGTGTATTTTTTGGGTGCACTCGTTCTTTACCTGATACTGAATTCTAAGCGAGTAACTTTTTACGCTATTAATAAGTTATATTAATAGCTTATTTTGGTAAGGGGGGATTGAGGGATTATGTTTTGTATATAATATTGTAAAGTGTACGTCAAAGAACCTTGGTTGTAAGACTGAAAGAATTCTATGTTTATTTATTAATTTTACTATTATTTCATTGGTTCATTGGTTGGGACAGAGTGACAGCGCTTAAAGTTATGTTATTGTTGACAGGGGACGGAGTTTTGTGATAGCATAGTAGGAGCCATTATAAGGCAGTTCTGATAGTTAATGTATATTTAGGAAATTAGCTTTTGTTGGCGTTGTCTACAGTTATAATTTATTCCTATTGCTTTATTAAATATTTCTTATTTCTAATGCATCTCTGGTGTTTCTTGAAGTATTGCATACGTAATGTATCCATGTCAAAATCATAGGCTAGGAGTTCACAACAATCACAACAGATATTCAACTAACTTTGTTTACAAACTATGATTTCTCCATAAACATGGGACCGCCCCCCACTCAGAGGGCTAGAGCGGTGAGGGCAATATATGCCATTGTCCCCCCTTTACCCCACCGAATCGGCCAAAATACCAGAAGGGGAGCGACATAATATAAAATTTATATATTAATTCAACTAATTTTGTTTACAAAGTTTTTGGGAGAAATCATAGTTTGTAAACAAAATTAGTTAAATTAGGGCTTAGGTGGGAAGGGCAGTAGAGGTATTCGCCCCCCCCCCTCCCTCATCAACACAACAGGGGAAAGACATAATATAAAAATCAGTTAAAATATCAATAACAAGTTTTAAACATATAGATATTTAATAGATTCTGTTAGCAAGCTGTGATTTCTACAAGTAAATTGGACAGCCCCCCCCCACTCGAAAGTTTATGGGGTGGGGGGCAGGACCGACCTCACCAAATCAGCCAACATACTATTTGGGGGGGGGGGCGAAATAATCTAAAAATAGGTTGAAATATAAATAATTAGTATATATTGTTAACATAAGTAATGAATTCGTAAACAAAATGTTTGAATTCTATACTAAAATTTGTCCGTCCCCGCCTTTCCGGGGAGGTCGGCCGAGTGGGGGGGGGGGGCGATCGCCCCTACTGCCCCCCCCCCCCGGATCCGCCAGTGCTTGGAATATCGCAACAATGATTTGTCCGCCCCTTACAGTCGGCCGCCTGCGTGCAATAGGTAGTGGAAGCCCTGTATATATATCTATACCTATATCTATAATATCTATACCTATATCTATCTATCTATCTATATTTTTGTATGTAAAGTAAAGTAAAGTTCCCTTTTAGACCTTGTGGTCTATAGAGCAGATGATGTAAAGGTCATCTGTTTCTGTGGCCTACGGTTAACAAGGGTGTCATGTGGCCAGCACAACGACCAACCGCCTTTACTTTTCCCTTACTAATGTCAGGTACCCATTAGAGCTGGGTAGACTCAGAGGCGCCCGAAGGTCCCGAAATTAAAAATCCCAGTCTTCACCAGGATTCGAACCCCGTTCCTGGTTCGGAAGCCTTGCGCTTTACCGCTCAGCCACCGCGCCTCAACTCTTGTATGTACATGTATATATATTTATATATGTATGTGTTTATTATGTTATAACCTTGTCATGCACACAGCCTTCCAAGATTGTGTAGAAGATGCGAACTATTAGAGACTAGACTAAGAAGGATGTTGAAATTAGAATTGTTCACCCCAGAGAACAAATTCGCCAAGTCTAGAGCTCATGAAGATGCTGTCTTTAAGGCAGATGTTGGTTTATGTATGTCTGATGTCCTCGTGTAAATAAACATGTATATTTCATTGAGATGCCTCCCTTCAGTTATTATGATATATATATATATATATATATATATATATATATATATATATGATAAGGCTAGTCTTCGAGTCCGAAGATTAGTGAGGAATACAGTATTTCCCGTGGCTGCGCAGCCCCAGCTGTGAACTACATATTTTGCCACATCCAGGGCAAGCATAACCATTGTCCGCAGGTGGACGATTTAGATTTTCTTTTCACCGTCTACGTTTGTCCTCAGCAGCAGATTGTCTTTTAGTCTCAAATGTGTATCCCGCGCCTTCGTGAGTGACTTCCAGCTGTCTCGTTCTGAGGCCGCATGCAACCAGGTGATCTCTTCTATGTAAGCCAAGGAAAGTTGACGCCTAAGCTGGTCTTTGAAGCGTTTTCGTGGTGCGCCTCTGTTACGTCAACCACCTTTTAGATCACCAAAAAAAGACTGCCTTTGGCATACGTTCGTCTCATACGTGCCATGCCTAGCGTATTTGTCGGACCAAAAGAAGTCCCTCTGTAGTGAGTCTATACTGTCCATACCAGCGTTCGCAAGGACATCGCTGTCTTGCTACCGTATATTCATGATGGAGCGCAAGCATCTTTGGTGGAAGCGCTCAAGAAGTCTTAGATGTTTCCTGTATAGTGTCCATGTCTCAGAGCCTTACAGAAGGGTTGAGAGAACCACCGCCTGGTAGACACTAATTTTGTAGGCAAGCGGAGCGATCTGTTCCGCCAAACTCTCGCCTAAAGGCGTCCGAAAGCGCTAATGGCCCTGGCCAGACGGTTATCAACTTCCGTTGAAAGTGAAGATGTTTTTAATATTGAGTACATAAATATCATGGATGTAGCCGGGGAGGGGGTTGGAGTTTCTCCGACAAATGAATTACGCATAATAAGAGTTGCGGAATGCGGAAATAGGGACATTCTACTGCTCTGAGATCCTCAATGAAAGTGTGGCGTCAAGTTATAACTTGACGCCACACTTTCATTGAGGATCTCAGAGCAGTAGACACCAGGTGGGAAGAGGCTTCAGACGTTGCAAGCGACAAATTTTTTGTGGAGACAGCTAGACAAATCTAAGTCCTAAGTAAGTAAGAATAGCAGATTAGGTTTTTGAACAAAAAAATTTAAATGCAGGATAATGCACTGTGGATACCTCTGAATATACGTTTTTTTTTAAATACCGGAAATGGTGCTCTCAGCGCTCCCCCAGACCCCTTGCTAGCAAAGTCTACAATTTTCCCACTAAACTTCAGGAAGAAGTGAGTTCTTCCAGCCCCGCCGCCATGCACTATTTCAGGTATTGAAAGCCAACAAAATGCATGCTCTGAGGTATATACAGTGCATTATCCTGCTATTAAAAAAGTTTTATTTCTAAAACCTTATATGCTATTCTTACTTATCTAGATCCTTCCGCGCCGTTCGGCGCCTTTAGCGGCAAGCTTTTCCACAAAAATCTGTCACTGACAATGTCGTAAGCGTCTTTCTACCTGCTCTGAGGACCTCCATGAAAGTGTGGCGCCAAGTTGTCCCTGTTTGCGCTTTCCTCCTAATGGCCTCCATGTCATCGCAACTCTTATTATGCGTAATTCGTTATGTCGGAGAACATGTTTCGCAACATGATAATAAGGCTTTTTTTTTTGGTGCATTAAATTCGAAGAATAATGAGTACAGTATTTCACGTGGCTACGCTGTCCCAGCTGCGACCTACATATTTTGCCATACCCAGCGATGACATTGTGCGGCTGTGGTCGATTTAGGATCTTATTTTGCTGTCTACGCCTATCAATCGGCAGTAAAAAAAATATTTTGGGTCTCAAAAAGTAATACGCGACGACTTTTGTAAGAAACCTCCAGCTATCTCGTTCGGAAGCCGCCAGCTGCCAGTTACTCTTTTCTATGCCAGGTCAAACAAATCAATTAGCTTGGATACAAAGATTCACCTCTTCTTTACTATTGTTGTTCAATTGGCTAAATGTGGCTCAGCAAAGATGGCTGGAAGAATCCGAGATCGTGTCACCAGCAAGGCGATTCTCTCAATCCTTTGTCGAACGTGTGAAGAGGTGACCGAACGTCGTATGAGTGTGATTCTTAAGACAAGTTCCCCAAAGTGGCACCTTCTTCGAAGACCTAAACATTGTGGGCACCGGATGAGAAGAAGCTATAGACGTCGCTGGTGACCGATCTCTGTGGAGAGATCTTGCCACCTTGTGAGAGGAACGCTGAGGGAGTATTTATCTTCTAAATACGGTACTGTGGTATACTTGTCATTTGAGAAGGTACGATTTTCTCATTACTATCTAAGCCTATTGAAAAATCATCAATTTGACCTATTAACCATGTTGGTATGGAGTAAGGACATCGTGTTTATCTAAGTGGCTTACTATATTGCCACGTATTATGTGCTGGATCAGATTTATCTTTTTTTAAAAAAAAAGAAGTGACAGTAGCTTCTTTTCAGTCCCTCCTTGATTTAGTGAGTTCCAAAAAGTAGGCCTGCTTTGTAGACTAGAGTTAGCTGGTTGCTTAGTTCTTCAAGTTACCTAGCTTGAATGCCATCAAGACACTAGGTATTCTGTATTGTTATGTTTAGGAAAAATGCAGTGTATGACTGACATTTTCATAATGATGCCAGGTATTAAGATGTACACATGGAAAAATCAAGTTTTTTCTGCTGCCTAAAGCCGAACTGATACGATTGGACGTATCACTTGACGCTTTAAATACTATTTGTAGAATGTTTACAGTACTGCTGTGCGCTGGATGAGCATCGTGTGCTGATGTGTGAGCAATCCAAGCTTACTCGAAATATTGTTTGTAATGAAAAGGTAGAGAAAGAAAAAAAGAGAAACAACACATTGATACTTATTTTTAATTCCAAATTTGATCAATTGCATTTTATTTTCGCCATGACCATAATAGTTTATATAACTTCTGTTACATTCAAAAAAGAGGTAAGTGTTTTTTTTTCTCCTCATACTATTTTCATTCATTTAGTGCATTTTAAGTCCAGCTAATTCAGGGGATCTTAGGCTGCTGTGTATGATGAACACAGTGTGTGTTTTTTCTTTCGTACCCTACTTTTTGTGAAGCTTTGTACAGTTAGTTATAGTGAAAATAAACCTTATAACTACATGAGCTGCATTTGAAGAAAAATAATGTTTGCTCAATAGCAGATCTTATATGTATGAAAAGTAAAATATCTTACATGCCGTAAAAGTAAAAAATCTTACATGGTAATAGAAGTAAAAGGTTTTACATGCTACAATGTTAAATATTTTACAAAATAAAAATATATTAAGGTAATCAAATGTAAAATATCTGACAGGTAATCAAATGTAAAATATCTGACATGTATACAGAGTAAAAGATATTACAATGACACGTATGTTTTAGATCTTACATTGGTTTTGTATTAGGTTCAGCTCATGTAAGCTTAGTAGTAAGTCTTACAACTATATATATATATATATGTAGACTTTACTTAGTAGTAAGTCTTACAATTATATATGACTTTATTTAGTAGTAGGCTTGTCTTGACAAAATAGGTCTTACAACAACTTTTAGAATCAAAATAGTAGTAGGTCTTAAATGTATATATAGTTTTTACTTTGTAGGTCTTACAAATATATGTAGAATTTATTTAGTGGGCCTATTATTCTTACAACTATAATGTCAATGTCTTCGATTCCGATGATTAAGGATGAGTTCAGAGTTTCACATGACTACGAAAACCTATTTTCGACATGCATATTTTTCTGCATTGAGTACAGACATTCTTCGCCGGCGGTGTATTTACGTTTTATTTCGTCTTCTGCGCCTGTCTTTAGTGAGGGCTTTCCTTTGGGTCTCAAATGTGTGTCCCACAGCCTTTTTGAGAGCTCTACAACTGTCTCTTTCAGAGGACATCTGATGCCAGTGACGGCAAAAAGGCGCCTGAGTTGATCTTTATAGCGCTTACGGGAGGCTTACCAGTTCTCCCTAAGTGGTACACCTATGTCTTACAACTATATGTAGGCTTAACTTAGTAATATAAGGGAAAATATTATATTTATATGTAGGCTTAACTTAGTAATATAGGGGTAGATGTTACATTTATTTGTAGGCTTTACTTATTAGTATAGTACTAAGGATTATAACTATATGTAGACTTTACTTAGTAGTAGGTTATAAAACTCTCAATTAAACATAAGCTTTACTTGGTATACAAAGTTGCTTTTTTCTTAAGTCGACGTTGTTAATGGGATTTATAAGCCTACATAATCTCTTATTTGACATGGTATATGAGCGAAGTATTGTAGCGATCGCCTACAAATTTACCCAGCTTCCCTACGCGATGTAGTGTATAGAGCTTTAAGTGAATTATTTTCTTTATTTTGAGTATTTCAGTGAAATTATTTAGGTAGAACAGTACATGATATTAACAATTCAACTTGATATTAACGATTCAACATGTCAAATAAATAAGAAAAACATTTTAAAACAAGATTACAAAGACAGTTTGTGTGGAAACACAAACTCAAAATCGGCCCCCGAAGTGGTCCACCCAGGCAGGTAAAATGGTAGGTTTCAATATTTTTAGAAAAAATATCAGAATAAAATTCATTCAAAGGCAAATGACAGAGAAGAATGGAGAAAGAAGGTTGACCAATCTTATGTGGTGCCCCAACGGTATAGCAGACCAAGGGATAGGTGAAAGTGAAGGTGAAGTTCGATGTGAACCTGGCTTAACTGATGTCATATAATGATTATCTATCTAATCTAATTGTGTTGTAAAGGGTCAATCTGTTATTCAAAGCCTCAAGGGGAAAAAAAGCTTTTTCCGCTAAAAAAATCCTTTAGTTTAGTGTTCTATGGATGTGGAGTAGCATTGCAGTTCTCGCGATAATATGAAAAACTACATATTAATTTTTGTTTTAAATTATGTTTTTATATGCATTATCAAATAGATTTTTCCTCTTAAAAAAAGGGGAACATTTTTTTTGAAATGTAGTAGTTTTATGAATGAACTTGCTTAACTTAGCAATACAATTGTAAAAAAAATATTTTTTTTGCAACAAAAAATTAAACCGTTTGCATAAATGTGTTGAAAATATGGCAGGTGACCATCTCCCTTACTAAATAGCCTCCAGTGTTTGTTACTATTAATAGTGAATAGTTGTAAAAATGATATATTTTTATGAAAAAACTGCTTGCATAATTGATTTTAAAAATTAAAATTTTCGCTTTCGGAAAAGAAAAATGTAGCTATTACATCAGAACTTTGAAAGGTCTACAATATCATGATGTCGGATTTTCAATATCTTTTCTAGTTTACGAGATTTAAACGTGACAGACGGACAGACACCAGACAGACTACACAAAACTAATAGCGTCTATTCCCCTTTCGGGAGCCACTACCTTAAAAAAAAACAAAGCTTATACGAAGTGTAGTTGTATCAATTAGTTTGGATCAGTCATGTAATTAAGTTTGTAAAAGATCTAGACCAACAATAATATGCCCTATATCTGCAATTAGAAATATTTGTACCAATTGTTTTAGCGTTAACTTTGAACTTCCTCGTTACGCTATGATCCTATCACTTATCTGAATCAGTTGGGATAATGGGGGGAGGAAGGAGAAAGAAAAAGAAACGACCTAAATTCGAACTCATGACTCATCCTCCTAAAACGACATTCTAACCACTGTGCTAGTGAGTTGTGTATGAAAGTTGAAGATTGTGTTTTTTTGTGTTTTTTTCAAACTTACTCTGAAGCGTGACCTATAAAGGAGACAAATTTAGCTTATACCACCTCAGTCAAGTGCCATTTCTTTTCCTTGTTCGAGCCACCAAACAAAATAATGAAATCACTACCGAGGTGGGATCGAAATTTAGTGAGTGATTTTTTGCTTTGATTCAATTTATTTTAGCTGAGATTTTAATACTAAACCATCACTTGCCCCAGCGCAGCCAAGGGGGTTTGAGTTTAAAACCCCCTATCTGGGGGTTTTGCAGTAAATCCCACTCTTCTATAAAACAAAAAAACAAAAAAAAAATTCAAACGACTAACCCAAACTCCAAGAGCATAGCTAGGAAAAATTTTGATTTTAAAACCCCCTCCGAAATTTACGATAAAACCCCCTCTTCAATAGAAGACTATCCATACATCAGTCACTAGATTCTATGAGCGTAGCCAAGAGGGGTTTTGTGTTTAAACCCCCCTCCAGCGGGTTTATAGCTAAAATCCACCTCTTCAATATAAAAAAGTAAATTACACGCTCAAAATTCTAAAGGGTTTTTGAGTTTAAACCCCCCTTTGAGCGGAGTTTGATGCTAAAAAATACCCATTCGATATAAAAAAAAAAAGCTAATTGCACACTAAAAAATCTATGAGCGTAGCCAAAGGGGTTTTGAGTTTTAAACCCTTCTTCAGCAGGGTTTGAAGCTACAAAATATCTCTTCCGTATTAAAAAAAAGCAAGGTTAAATAACATTTTAGTTTTATGTTCTTATTTGATTTATAGAAATGTCTTTCTATTAATAAACCCTAATGCTTTGTTTGATTTTTTTAAAAGCTTCATCAATTTGGGGATTCCATTTGTAGTATTTTACTTTTCATGACGTCCGCACAAGTAATTAGAACAATTTAACAAAACAGTCCAAGTACCAGAAGGACAAGATATAAACTGCTTTACCCAGCATTCTAAAACAGTCATAAGACATAAAATTGCTTTCGAAAACCGTCCTGAGCAAGACATTAAACTGCTTCAAAAATCAGCCCTCAAAACTGTCCTGAGCAAGACATTAAACTTAAAAAATCAGCCCTCAAAACTGTCCTGAGCAAGACATTAAACTTAAAAAATCAGCCCTCAAAACTGTCCTGAGCAAGACATTAAACTTTCAAAAATCAGCCCTCAAAACTCTCCTGAGCAAAACATTAAACTTACAAAAATTTGCCCTCAAAGCTGTCCTAAGAAAGACATTAAACTGCTTCAAAACCCACCACTGAAAAACTGTCCTGACAAAAGAAAATAGAAGACTTCAAAAGAAGCTATTGAATCAATATTATTGTTAACGTCTCTTAAAAAATAGGTAAATAATGTCATTTTTGTTTGATTAATACATTCTAATCCGAATAATTGGATCAACGGTTAATCGGACAAATCTTTTATTAGAACCGAATCGTAAAGTACAGAAGCAAATCATAAAATATATGTGTAATGTTGCAAACGCGGAAGCCGTCGATTATCAACTAAGTTTAGGATATTGACATTACATGGGAACTGATGGAGAACTTTGCTTAGAATTGATCTCGGTGGAGAAGTGTGGTTGCAGCCCTATGTTCCTCCAGTGTACACTGGAATAAGTAAGTCAAGTCTGCGTATAAATACCAAACTTCCATTTAATATGACCTATGAGAATTACGAACAGAAACTAACTGTTGAATGCGTGGAATTTCTATTTAATATATCGACAACGAGTTTCAAAACTATGGTGATATTAAAGACCACGATGATGCAGTTGTTGCTCAAATTGCGCAAAAGCCAGGATTATGATGATGCCCCTGCTGTGTTGGTGCAAATGACAAGGCAGGACGTCTGGACAATTACAACTTTGCGCAACTATTTCATAGTTCGCTTTCAGACCTTGCGGTCTTTTGGGCAGATGATGTAAAGATTATCTGTTTCTGTGGACACGGTTGACGAGGTTGTCACGTGTTATCTGAAGTGAAGCACAACAACCAACCACCTTTACTTTTCTACAACTAATGTCAGGTACCCATTAAATCTGGGTCAACTCAGAGGCGCCAAAGCTCCCGAAATTAAAAACCTAGTATTCACCGAGATTCGAACCCGGAACTTCGGTTTGGAAGTCAAGCGCTTTATCTCTCAGTCACCGTGCCTCCGCTACAATTGTATGCTGGATGGAAACTAAGGCGGTCCCATTGCTGCGTTCGTCTTTGTGCTGAATTGGTTCAAATGCAGTCTGTAACGAGAACTCTTCAGGATCTATTCTTTAAAGTGGACTGAAACTTAGCAGGAATTTGTAAAATTAGTCTTCACATCTTAAATAACTTTTTGTTCCAGATCATTTCAAGAAAAAAAAACTTGTTTGCAATTATTTTTCATCAGAAAGTAAAAATTCTCACAAAATGAAGATCTATTTATAAAACGTCTGCGAGGCATGTTTGGTCGCCTAGCTACTGTTAATTTTTTAAAATCTACTTTTGCAAAGTGCATTTTTTTTTCCACTTAGGTGTCACCGTCTGGCTGATATCAGCCCGTGCGGCCTACACCCCCGCACCGCCTAGTGACGCCGCTGATTAGACTAGAACCAATCTATTATAGGCTTTAAGAGGAAGGCAGAAAACTTTTCGGGGCTTAATTTGTTCAATCTTCTAATCTTGTAAATTACATACCTTACTTCAAAATTCATGCGTCAATCTAGTCATTCATGTTAATCGGTGACTTAAGCTTTTCTACGACATTGGTTTTCCTGGCTGAGTCGGGCAACCCATTCCATGCTCTAATAGCAGCAAGAAGAAGGAGTACTTCTATAAATTTGTCCTGGCATATATAATAAGAAATTAGCCTTTATTTTTGTGTCTTTCTGAGTATTTATTAGGTTTAATTAGGTTTTGATTTTGTATTTGTAAATTATGTTTCAGAGTATCTTTTCTTGAATTGAGGGGTCCCAAAATAACATTTTATTGTTCTTGTTTGATTTGTAAAAATTTATATTAATGAACCCTAATGCTTTGGTGTTTTTTTGTTTTTTTTTTAATTTCGTGACTATAGGGATTCCATGATATATTCTCATGTGTCAGTCCAACTCATCTAATTGCTTAGAAATGAGTGTACATTAGAACGTTAAACAGTTGGTCTAGAAGCACTAGCGATCCAGAACTTTGGGGTGAGGGGGGATTTTTTTCCAAACCCTAATCCTATGCATAAATGCACGCACAGTAAATATATATATACCGGTACATTAGAATTAAAGAAAAGCGGCGTTTCTCAACTTTCGGAAAAAATAATAAAAACCAGTCATGTTTGTCTGACACTTATATAATTTTTACTTGCAGCAACATAGCCTATTGGTGTGGCACTAAAGATTTAGTAAAATGTGAAACGAGAAATACAATAAAGAACATACTTTTATTCTTCGTCCTATTCCTAGTTATGTGATGTGACGTTAAATACAATAATATTGAGTTATATTATCTTAATCTTTCAGCTGCACACACAGCAGGGGCACATTGAAACAGTGCTAAAAGCCAAGCAACTTCCATATCAACTAATTGACATAGCTCAGGACACAAGTAAAAAAGATGAGATGAGATTGAAATGTGGTAATGAAACTGCTGTAGCACCACAGATCTTTAATGAAGATTTTTACTGTGGGGTTGGTTTTTTTGTTTTATCTATCACATGCCACACTGTATACTTATGTTTATGAACTTTCATATGTATTTTCTTGTTTATAATGTATAATAGTTTTCGAATAATTGAATTAAAATAATTAATTTTTATAAACTTAAGACTTTTTTATTTGGTTCACAGATTTTTACTTTAGGCTGTCATTTAAGCGTTTTTGCTAGACTTCCACAAAGCTTATTTATAAAACTCACTCCGTCTTTCTGCCTGTCAAGTACATTTTTTACAGGTTTTTTTTCTCACACTTTCTTGTCTCGGATTAAGTTCAAATTTTGCACAATTAATTATAGTCAATAAACGAATATATATATATATTACATAATCCATTTGTGTTAATTAATTAATTTAGTTTTTTTATAGAAAATTGATTTTGTGGTTTTTCCTCTTAGATAAATTTGTTTAAAAATGTATTTTTATTTTCGCTTGTTTATTGTATGCTTGCCAACAAAGACTTTCATCATAAAAAAGAAGATGAAGAGTGACGTTAACATGTCGTGAAATAAGTTGGGCATGAACAATTATTGGAAGTATAGTTACATCTCAATTCTTCCTTATTTAATCTAGATGACGCATACGATAAATCATTTTCTAAATAATTTGTTGATTTTCATGGACACTTTGACGATTTCTTATTTAACCTATGTGTTATATATATTAGAGTTGGGAATCGAACCCATTTTTTTAAAGTTCGGGTTCGGTTTGGTCATATTTAATTTTCATATTGGTTCGAAAACGAGTATGGTTCGGTACGGTTCTGTCAGATCTAAAGTTTGGATTTTCGGCTCGATGCTATGAAATCAGGTAACAGCAAAAACTAAGTACATGTAATAAGGTTCAATTTAATTATTTAAAACATTGATGCCCTTATTCGGCCTGCGGGTCATTCATATTTCCGACACTTAGGCCACATCAACTAAAAGAGAAAAAAAATCATTAAATCAAAATTAAAGCACTTTTATTACAAACCCGTGGATATAGTACTTAAACTAATTCATGAACTGTTGACATGTAGAGCCTACGCAACCTGACGACCACCATTTGCGAAAAACAGCAAGCTCTATCAAACCTTTGTATTTTATTTTCGGTATTTCCCCAAAAGGCCGCAGTCTACACATAAAGCATTTTTAAAAAATATAACAGATTTCGTTATTTGTTCTTTTTTCCTAAGTCTACATCATAGGCTTATATATTATATCTAGACTGGAAACCGGAAAGTAATTTTTATCCGTGATTGATCGATTCACAGACCTAGATTTTTTTATGTATGTAACTCTATTTCAGCTCTAATCGAAGTGGCACCAATCAATCTTTTCTGTCTTATAAAAGTAATGATCTTTAGTTTTCAAAGTTTAGAAATAATGCATAATCATTTCTCGGATTTCCTTTAGAATAGGCTATTAATCACAGAACTATATATTCACAAATATGAAACAAAGCCATTTCCTGTTTGTTTCCACTGAGATAATGTTTTAAAAATCCTAGATCGAAATAGTTCATGTCTGTTGATTTTAATGAACATCATTATTTAATCATTTAAATAGATTGATTACCTAGATCTTTCTAGATTATGTATCTAAAAATTGCAAAGTAATAATTATGAGACTCTTATTTTTGATGTTCAATTACTAGATCTAAAAATTAAATTTTATGTTAAAAAGGTTAGGGTTGAAAAAAAACAACTTTACTTCTTATAACTACTTTACAAAACAACGCTTTTGTTCCAACTTTAAAAAAAAAAATTTCACGACATTTTTAGTAATGTTAAAAAATCTCCATGTCCAGTCGAGATATAGGCTAGTATCTATAAGTCTATGGTCTACTTATTTTTAATATGCCTTAAGTCATTTCCACTTCCTTTTAGAAGAGGTCTAAATAAAAAACAAAAACAATACTAATTTAAGGAGATAGACCTAGAGTCTTTCTTTTTTTTTTCTCTCTCTCTCGATACTCTCTCGGGAGAGAGAGTAGAGAGCAAGTAATGGTAGTTTGTAACACTGTCAAAAAAAAATCCTAATAGCATTGAAAATATAAATCTATACCTATTGTCATTTTTCCAAATCAAGTCAAAAGTCTATGTTGGAAAAATTACGATGCGTATGTAAAAATAAATATAATGGGGATTCCAGAGAGCGAAAGAGAGAGAGAGAGAGAAAGAAAGAGAGAGCGGACCGTGAAATTGAATTCTAACAGTTACACTAATTTACAGTCTAAATGTATGTTAAGTTGATCGTTAAAACATGGCCCGTTTATTAAAATAAAAAAAAAAATAAAAAGGGAAAGAGAGAGCAGGCCGTGAAATTTCGTTGTAACAGTTTTACTAATTCTTATTTAATATATACATTAATATTAATGCTAGCATTCCATATGTTTTAGCTGAACAGTAGTAAACTTTGTATAATTTCTCATTAAGCTTGCAAACTCTTCGTCGGGTTAAAAAAAGAGTGGGAGGTGGATACGGCTGTCGAAAAGTACTCTAATGATTTTCCTAGAAAAGTGACAGCTGTTGTAAATCTTTGGGAAAAGAAGTACTATTTGATTGGCAACACTGGGAAGACAATGGTATCGTCTAGATCTAAAGGCCTATCATTGGAATATAATAAAGTAATAAAGTCTATTAGATGTATAAATTCGCTTAACCAGGATTGTTTGCTTGTGGTGGGGAGGGGGAATTGGGAAGGGTAAAACATTGATATTCATTAGTTATTAAGAGTTAAATAATTGCTCTATAAGATGTCTAAAGAAGGAGTTGTCTTTTTTTTTATGTTTAAAAAGTATATTTTAATTTTCCTCCTTCTGTTTGCAAATCCATGGGCAAAAATTAAAAAAACAGATGGGCGGGAAAAACCTGGACTCGAATTTCGAAAAAAGATTTAATAACTTATTACCAATGTTATGACTCTACATTGCGCACTGTCATTTGGAGCGATATTGTGTACCAAAGAAACAGAGAAACAGAGGAAATCAAAGGTGGCCGATGTAAACAAGTGTTGTTATTACTAAGAAGTGTCGTCAGTACTCTTAATTCGTTGATGTTCTTTGGGCTCGCTGTAGGCAGAGTAGACCTCAAGGAATATTTTACCCTGACTCTGAAAAGATTTATACATTCGAAAAAAGTATTTTAAAAAAATTTCCTGTTTTATATTTTACTTATTCTTTTTTTCAATGTATTAATTCATTCCTAATATATTTCCTAGGACTATAAAACGTTTCAACAAGCAGTAGAAGAAGACAGAGTTTTATCTTTTTTGAAAGTTGTCTAAGCCAGGTAAGATCAAGCCATTGTTTGTACAATGTGACGTATAGGGGTGCCATTAAGAGATGAATCCAGGCAAAGATTCATTGCTTTCATAATGTTTACTAAAATATCAACTGCATTCATATAACGTCTAAAACTACTTTTTTAAAAATTTTAAAAAGTTATAGTTCCAAATAGGGCATAGCCACGACATTCATCTTAACTAGTCATACTAATATGTGCCAAATTTCAGGTCGAAATAAATTGTTACAAATTTTAGCGGTTCCCGAAAGGGGAAAAGACGCTATTAGTTTTGTGCGAAATGTCTGTCCGTCCGTCCCGTTTAGATCTCGTAAACTAGAAAAGATATTGAAAATCTGACTTCATAATATTTTAGTCCATTCTAAGTTCTGATGCGACGGCTACTTTTTTTCTTTTCCAAAAGCGAAAAATCTAATTTTTAAAATTACTTATGCAAGCAGTTTTTTTCATAAAAAATACACCACTTTTACAACTATTCACTATTAATAGTAACAAACATTGAAGGCTCTTCAGTATGGGAGGCGGCTATTTGCCATATTTTTAACACATTCATGCAAATAGTTTTTGCTTTTTTGTGAAAATTTTTTTTTACATTTGTATTGCTAAGTTATGTAAGTTCTGCCATATTAACTACTACATTTACACACAAAAAAAATGTTTACCTTTTAAAGAGAAAAAAAACACTATTTAGTATGCATATAAGTTGGAACTAATTTAAAACAACAATTAATAAGTAATTATTGATATTAACGCGTAAACTGCAGCAGAGTATACCACTTATCAAACACTTAGCGAAAGGAAAACTGTATTTTTTTTTATTTTTTAATATCATATAATATTAGTACACTTTGTCTCTGTAATTTTTAGCGGCCCCCGTAAAGGGAAAAAGCCGCTATTAGGTTTGTGCAAAATGTCCGTATGTCCGTCTGTCAGAATCAGATCTCGAAAACTAGAAGAGATATGAAAAATATTATTTCATCATGTGATGCGGCTTAAAAAGTTTAGGTGCAACGGTTACTTTTGGTTTTCTAAAAGCAAACCGTTTAATTTATAAAATTAATTATGCAAGCGATTTTTTCATAAAAATACACCAATTCTAAAACAATTACGTAAATGTAAGGGAGGCAATGTTACAATATGCTAACAAAGATATATTATTTTTGTGTATTTTCAGTATCACTAAGTCAAATATATATTTATAAAATGTACAAGATATGTTTATAACAAATATAAATAATAGTTAAAGGAGTTTTTTCTGGTCAACTAGCTGCTAAAATTAAAAGAAAACATTTCTGTTTGCTTATAAAGGCTAATGAAGCACTTTGTATGTAAATATCAAGCACATTTTTTGAAGTGGACTTTTTATGCAGCTACTTTCGTGCAGTAGCGTAACGTCGCAACATGTTGTGGTGCCAAACAATTTCCTTAAACTTTTTTAAAAATCAGATTTTATTTATTTTTTGTTTAGTGCCCCCATCTAAATAAAAGAAGCTTATTTTTGTGCGTTTTGTCTGTTGGTCGGTCTGTCCGTCACGATTAGATTAACAAATAACACTAAAGGCTATTGCAAATCTGATTTAATCTTTAATTTTTCATTCAGGAATATTGCAATAGTTTTAAGTTTCTATAATAGATTGTTCCGGTTGTTATATGAAAAACAAAATCAATTCCAACGAATATTTGTTTGCTCTTCTAACGTATATTAGATTTTATTTCCATGCTTAAACCTTGCAATAAACACATGATCTTTAATACATTGTTCCGGTTTTTAATGTAAATAGCATATAAATGCTAAATAAAAATATCTATACTAATTTATATATTTATAACTTAAAACAAATTTACCTAATGACTTTATTTTTTTCAAAAATATCGACAATAAATTGTTCAGGATTTTAAAATAAGAAAGTAATTTACTAGAAACGATTATTGAAAATCACTTTTAGACTTATTTTACATTTAATTTTCTTGCTGAAACATAACAAAAGTTGTGTTAATCAGTAAAGAATGTTCCGGATTTTGTTTCGAAAAAGAAATCGACCTACATTACCTTTTCTTACAAATCGTCGCTAAAAATGATCCTAATTTTATATTAAAAATAACGCTAATAAATGTTTAAAATCCCTCTTCTAATAAATAAAACAAATAATCTTCTCATTTACGAAAATTGGTTGTTCCGGATTTTGTATGAAAAATATTTTAACTCTATTTATGTAAAATTGCACTTCTCTCTTACACTACATTTAACTTTCTAGCCAAAACGTTAGAAATTCTAATTATCGTTAATTTTATGTTCCGATTTCTAAGGAAAACAACTTCCTAACACCAAAGTATGGTTTGAAAATCTCTCCATAAGGGTATGGTACATCTAATTTTCATAACAGACCATCCCACAAATTTAATTAACGGTATTTGATTAATCTGGAATTCTTATTTTCTCTTACTATAAATCTATAAACATCCGGATAAATCTATTATAGAAACTTAAAACTAATGCGATGTTTCTGAAGGGAAATTAAATTTTAATCAGATTTTCAATAGCTTTTAGTCTTTTTTTTCTCGCTATTAACATCACGGACAGACAGACTGACAGACAAAAAAAAAGCATCTTAATCCTTTTATATATATAGTCTAACTAGCCCATCAAATGAAATGCTAAAAAAAACTTGGTGCACCAATGTCTATGAACCCTCGAGAAACTGCTCGTATAGAAGACATTTTTTTGTCTAACTAAGACGTGTGACGTAATAATTTTTTTTTCTCATTTGACGTCATATCGAGTTACATCTTTAAATGAAATGCTTAAAGATCTCACTCGGTGCACCAATGTCTATGAACACTCGACAAGCTGCTCGTATAGATGAGGTAGATTAGGTAGATCCACATCCTCATTCTAGCTCCATTTAATTAAAATGCTCAATACCAAAAGATTATTTAAAATCGCTCTTCTGACATATTGTACATATCCGGTAGTTGCCATTCCATTGTGTAGGTATATTATCAATAATGGGCTATTAGTTTGTAACCAGTTTGTCATTAGGTTAAGAGCAATGCCTGGTCGTGCGGTTAGCGCACAGGACTCGGTTTCATACCCTGCTCGATGCCATCCTCCGTCGACCATCCGGAGATTTTACATTAAAAAATTTTTTTTACAACGCCAAATGAATCTTTGAAACATTATTAGTTTTAACAATCAAACAAAATCACGTCTTGAATATTCCTTGCGAATTTGTGGATCCGACAGGGATCCGTCTCCCACGGGGGCCGCCTCTGAGTTTGTGTTGCAACACAAGCTCTTGTTGTAATCTTGTTTCTTCAAGCTTTGAATAAGAGTTTAACCCATTACAGAACAATTAAATCAATAAGGTAATCAGTATATGACATTAGTTAGCTAAACTCACGTCAAACGTAACCTTCACTTTCATATATCCCTTGATCTGCTGGACCGTTGGGGCACAACACAAGATATGTCAACCTTCTTTCTCTATTCTTCTTTGTCATTTGCCTTTGATAGAATTTCATTCTGATTTTCTTTCGGGAAATATTGAAACCTGCCTTTTTACCTGACTGGGTGGGCCAATTCGGGGGCCGATTTTGAGTTTGTGTTTCCATACAAACTGTCTTTGTAATCTTGTCAAAAACCATCCACTTTGGTTTTAACCGCAGTATCTGTACCCATTTTAAATAATACAGAAATTTATTTAAAAAAAATTCCTTTAGTTAAGTGTTCTATATCTACAATGTAGCACTGCGGTTCACGCGATAATATGAAAAACTACTTATTAATTGTTGTTTTAAATTATCTCCAACTTAAAAGTATACTAAATAGATTTTTTCTCTTTTTAAAAACATTTTTTGTGTGTAAATATAGTAGTTAGTATGATAGAACTTATATAACGTAGAATACATTTGTAAAAAAAAAAACTTTTGATAAAAAATCTAAAACCATTTGCATAATTGTGTTATAAATACATGGTAAATTGATGTTTCCCCTACTAAAGTGCCTCCAGTGTTTGTTACTATTAATATTGAATAGTTGTAAAAGTGGTGTATTTTTATGAAAAAAACTGATTTAAAAAAATAGATTTTTCGCTTTCAGAAAAGAACAAAAAGTAGCCGTTGCATCAGAACTTTGAATGGTCTAAAATATTATGATGTTCGATTTTCACTATCTTTTCTTGTTTACGAGATCTAAACGGGACGGACGGACGGACAGACATTCCACACAAAACTAGTAACGTCGTTACCTCTTTCGGGGGCCTCTAACAATACATAGTATGTCTTGCCGATTACCATGAGCGACCACTGGGGGGTGCAAGGTCGTGCACATGTACACCACACAAAACTAGTATAGGCTTATCAGGAACTGATGCGGACCATGTACGTGCAACAACCTTCTCCCTGAATTCCGAGTAGCATAATTGTAGCCAATCTTTTGCACCTTCAAATCAATGAACTTCTTGAAATAGAAACTGAACCAGCAGTGCTTCCACTGAAGTACAGTTGTAAGGATAAGCTATTGCTGTAATCAACTAAATAAGCTAATCGGCAGTGGATTGCCGACCGCGTCTGTGGAATTTACTTCTTGAGAGACGATCTTTTCCTTTTGCAATTTGAGATGGGGGAAAGCCTGGGGGATAATTTTGTGATTGATGGGCTGCCCACGTGTCAACAATCTACACTTTTTTATACTGACCAGATCGAAATGGATGGAGTGCCATCGCAATTTGGGGACAGGTGGATGGAGCGCTTTGCTTTCCGGAAAGCAGTGATCTTACAACTGTTCGCCTGCCTACTGGACTAAAAAATCGGACTTTTTGTTAGGGTTCCTAAAACGATACAAGAGCTGAAACGTGAAGAAGACTCTTAGAACTGTGAACGATAAGCGTACATCGCAAGCTTGTCCATCGCGACGAGAAGCAATCCTTCAGTAAAGTCATTGACAGTTTCTATAGTCTAAGTCAACGTTTAATTTTTTTTTTTTTTTGACCGTAGGGAGGCTCGGGCCGCACTAATAAACTTAACAACGTAAATAGTTTGTTCGCTTGTTTTTTTTTATTTCATAAAACAAGCATTTACAGTGCTCTTAATATCACATAAGGCAAAATTATAATAATAATAATTTGCGTAATAGAAAGTAATAAGAAAATTAAAGCTACAACTAAAGCCATAGATCGCAACTTGCACCCCACCCCTGCTAAAATTCCTGCGGGCCCACTGCCGATAAGCTCAAAGTTTTGAACTAATTGTAATATTTTTATTTTTACCAGATATCACGGATGATTGGCAATTTAACAACTGCTTAAATTTGACAAGTTACATCGGCATTTCAAGAAAATGACTTTAAACGCTGCATGACATATAACAGCTTCATATTCAAAAAGCCTACAATGCAATGCAATCGTTTGAAAGACGCGATGGTCTGTTAATATTTCGTTCCTTATTCTAGTTCATTTCATAAATTATTCGCAGAATATACTTACACAAGAATAAACCCAGAAATGTAATTGTTTGAACCAAGCAGGATATTGGAGTAAGAGAATATCCTGCAAACTGGTTTACAATTCCTCGCTGTTAGTTTTTTCATGAACTAAAGGGGTATTCATAAATTAAAACTTAATTTCGTAGATAATCATGGAGGAAATCAGTTATGAAATATACATTTACTGCTTTAAAAAAGTTGAGCCTTATATTGTAAAAAGACTTTTTCGTAATAATTAAGTTTCCAAAATTATCAAATTTTGTACATACCGATTCATTTTGATTCATACAAATAACGATATTCAAGTGTTCATCATTTATGGTTTCCTATAGTTTTCATAAAAGAAGCTGGAAGAATTAGAGCAATATATACCTTGTTCCTTTTTTATAAAATCTGAAAATATGTCTCCAGACTACAACTTATTATTCATCTTTGTAAGCCTTATACTAATTTATTTTGTATGAATCTTTAGTCTTTATTTTATTTAATTATTTTTAGAATAAAAAATTTAAAAAATGACAAATAACTTCGTTGTTATTTTATTGCAGTGTAAATGTCTTCAAAAGAAATTGAGACTAAATATAAAAAGCACTGTCTTTGTAATGAAATGAAATGTAATGAAATGAAATGTAATGAAACCGTTGTCACTAGACGGTAATCTATCTGAAAGATGGAAAAGATGGAGACAAAGTTTTGAACTGTTTATGGTCGCCACTGAAAAGAATACGAAGCCCGAACCAGTGAAGAAAGCTTTATTGTTTCACCTGATCGGTGAACCCGCTCGAGACATCTACAATACTTTTCAAGTATGTGAAGATGAGACTGTAGACAAAGTAATTGAAAGGTTTAAGAATCATTTTTTGCTTAAGTCCAACACTGTGTATGATAGATTTAAATTCTTCTCAAGAAAGCAGAAAGACGAAGAAACGTTTGAACAGTATTATACTGATTTAAAGAATTTGGCAAAAGAATGCAAGTTTGACAACCTTCGAGATGAACTCATCAGAGATCGATTGGTATGTGGCATACAGTCGGATCGAGTGAGAGAGAGACTTCTGAGAGATGTAGACTTAACTTTAGAGAAAGCAGCAAGCATAATTCGTGCTGACGAGCATACCCAGAACCAAATGATAGATATGAAAGGACTACATGTGGATGCTGCTAATAAATTAAAGAAGACAGAAGATAGAAAAACCTCACAGGAAAAAATTGCAAAGATTCATGTAACAAGAATCATTAGAGATTGCAGATCTTGTGGTGAATCTCATGGAAAATACCATTGCCCAGCATTCGGACAGACATGCCGAACATGTAAAAAAAGAAATCATTTCGCTGTAAAATGTCGTTCGAAACACTTCAAGGCTGTTGATTCACTGGAAGATGAAAGTCAGGCAAGCCAAGTAAATGAGTTGTGGTTTGAGGCAATTGGTACTGACAACAATGTCAAAGTTTGGATGGTTGATGTCAATATTATGAGAAAAATAGTTAAAAAGAAGATTGACACAGGAGCAAAAGCTAATGTGATATCAGAGTCAACGTGGAACACTTTAGAAACAGATAGTCAGTTAAATCATTCAAATACTACCCTACGAGCATTGGGGGATGAAGCATTAGAACTGAAGGGAGTTACATCGGTCAAATTTAAAGTCGGCGATGTAGAAGTTAAAGATGATCTGTACGTGATCAAGAAAATCATAAATCATATACTAGGTCTGAAAACATCTATTGCTTTAAAACTAATTGAGATAAAGAGAAATGTCGAAGTACTCGATGTCAAGCAACAAAATGAAGTTCCACAAGTGTTGATGAAAAAATATAAGCAAGTATTCGAAGGACTCGGTACATACAAAATGAAGTATCACATTAAACTGACGTCAGTTGCAAAACCTGTTATTCAATGTGCGCGCAGAGTTGCACCATTACTCTATGAAGAATTGAAACGAAAACTCACACAAATGCAATAAGATAGAGTGATCACAGAAGTTGATGAACCAAAGGAATGGGTTCATAACTTAGTTATAGCAAAGAAGAAAGATAATTCTTTGAGGTTGTGTTTAGATACCCGAGAACTGATCTAAAGATATAAACTAAACGCGATGTAAGATGTGAACTAAAACATGATGCAAGATTTTAACACATGATGTAAGATGTTAATTGTAGCTTAGTGATCTAAGCGAGAGCTTAGATTTTGAATTCACTAAAGCTCTATGTAAGCGATAGTTTTTGTGTTGACAAAAGATAAGATAATATTTATAGAATGCTAGTATCTGTTATTATCAAAGAACGTGTTCAATACATTTATTATATACAGGATTTTTTTGCCTTGACAGAAAAATAAAGAAAATTGCTGGTAGAATAAAAAGTCAAGTTAATAGGGAGAACTATTTTATTTTAATCTTTATTTTAATGACACTAGTTTTAGTTGATTTACTAAGTAAACAGTGTCATAATAAATAAATACATTTGCAAAGTTGTTTGTCATATGCCCAAGACACACTCACACGCATAACTTCAACATAAAATCCTTAACCTAGTGTTTGACCAACCCCTTTTACTGGATTCATCTTACAGCTTCCACGAGGTCAATCAATAGTAAGTGTACAACATACAACATACACAAAATTAATTTCAATGAAATTCTAGGAAGCAACGCGTCATAAGTTCTTCTACTACCATTGAAAGTTCATGTAATACCATTGAACACTCAAAGTGCATGTACTATCATTAAACGCTCAAAGTTCATGTACCATCATTGAACTCTCAAAGTTTTTGTACTATCATTGAACATTTAAGTTCATTTACTATCATTCAAGATTTTCAAACTGTAGCTACCAGGCTGGGATGATAATATGCTTCAAGGGTAAGCAGCAAAATGGATATAAAACTAAGGATTATTTTACCTATTTACATCTAAGCCCATACATTCAAAACTACTAGTTCAGAGATGAGACGCCAAATATTCTGTGGTCATCAGCTACAGCCTCAACGAATGTGTGCATGTTCTGGTAATAGCTTAAACATAAAATGTACACTATATAGAAGTGTGTGTGTGTATGAGAGAGTCTTGTGCCAGTCTCGCTAAGTTAGAATAAGTGATATTAAACGCTATTAGTTTAAGACAAGAGTAAATTTAATATAAGAAATAATATCAGAAAGAATCTAATGACATCATTACATTTTTATAAGATGCATTGTCATCACTGTGATAACAATCAGAGATCGAGTGGTATGTGGCATACAGTCGGATCGAGTGAGAGACTTCTGAGAGATGTAGACTTAACTTTAGAGAAAACAGCAAGCATAATTCGTGCTGATGAGCATAGCCAGAACCAAATGATAGAATGAATTAAAGAAGGCAGAAAATAGAAAGCCACTCAAAAGCTCACAGGAAAAAAATGACAAAGAATCATGTAACAAGTATCATTAGAGATTGCAGATCTTGTGGTAGATCTCATGGAAAATACCATTGCCCAGCATTCTGACAGACATGCAGAAAATATAAAAAGAGAAATCATTTCGCTGCAAAATGTCGATCGAAACAATGTCATAGTTGTTATGGGAAAAATAATCAAAATGAAGATTGACACTTGAGCACAAGCTACCATATATCATATATCAGAGTCATATCAGAGTCAACGTGGAACACTTTAGAAACTGATTGTCAGTTAAAGCACTCAAATACTACCCTACGAGCATAGGGGATGAAGCATTAGAACTGAAGATAGTTGCATCGGTCAAATTTAAAGTCAGCTATTTAGAAGTTAAAGATGATCTGTACGTGATCAAGAAAATCATAAATCATATACTAGGTCTGAAGACATCTATTGCTTTAAAACTAATTGAGGCAAAGAGAAATGTCGAAGTATACGATGTCAAGCAACAAAATGAAGTTTCACAAGTGTTGATGAAAAAATATAAGCGAAAATTCGAAGGACTCGGTACATACAAAATGAAGTATCACATTAAACTGACGTCAGATGCAAAACCTGTTATTCAATGTGCGCGCAGAGTTGCACCATTACTCTATGAAGAATTGAAACGAAAACTCACACAAATGCAATAAGATGGAGTGATCACAGAAGTTGATGAACCAACAGAATTGGTTCATAACTTAGTTATAGCAAAGAAGAAAGATAATTCTTTGAGGTTGTGTTTAGATCCCCTAGAACTACACAAATCTATAATGAGAGAACATTTCACTATACCAACATTTAATCAAATCAATAGTTCACTGGGAGCTGCAAAAGTGTTTAGTATACTTGATCAAAAGGATGCATATTGGCATGTTGAGTTGGATGAACCAAGCTCGTATTTATGTACATTCAATATTCCGTTTGGAAGATACTGATCCTTGATAATGCATTTTGGTATTTCCTCAGCGAGTGAGGTACTACAGAAACGTGCTATCAAGTATTCGGAGACATCCCAGGTGTACATATCATGTCAGATGACATGCTGATTTCAGCAAAAGATGAAAAAGAACATGATCAAATTTTTGAAAAGGTTCTGGAGAGAGCTAGAAAGAACAATGTAAATTCAACAAGAACAAGATACAATATAAACTTTCTGGTGTTAGTTATCTCGGAAGACAAATTGGAGCAGATGGTATTCGTCCAGATCCAGCTAAAATCAAAGCAATAATGGAAATGCCAGCACCAACAGATCGAACAGGAATTCGAAGACTGCTAGAGATTTTGAACTTTCTGTCAAGTTTCATTCCAAACATGTCAACATTACCAGTCCATTGCGTGAATTGCTAAAGAAAGATGCATTGTGACAGTGGAATGCAGAGCAAGAAAATGCTTTCCAACTAATAAAGAAAACACTTAGTGAAGCTCCAGTTTTGCAATTGTTTAACCCTGAAAAACCATTTACTATTCAGTGTGACGCTTCTTCTAAAGGGTTGGGTGCATGTTTAATGCAAGAAGACAAACCAGTTGTTATACGTCAAGATCATTGAAAGAAACAGAGTGCAGATATGCACAAATAGAAAAGGAAATGTTAGCTATAGTGTTTGCAGCTGAACATTTTCACCATACAATCAGATCACAAACCTTTGCAAACTATTGTGACGAAGCCTTTTCACAAGATTTCTCAAGATTTCAGTTGATGATGTTAAGACTGTTGAGATATCAATTAACAGTAACTTACACTCCAGATTCAAAAATGCAAATAGCTGATACGTTATCGCGTGCGTACATCAATGGTCAAGAACAATCTAATTCAAATGATGACATGGTTATGAGAATTCATAGCGCAACAGCACAGTTTCCGGGAAGTGATCAGAAGATTAAAATTAGACGGAAAACTAAATCTAATGCTAAATTGAAACTAGTAATTAATTATGCCAGGGAAGGTTGATCAAAGTTAAAAACTCAAGTTCATGAAACAGTGAAAGTGTATTGGTCATTTAAAGACAGTATTCATGTAGAGAATGGAATATTGTTTTATAAGAACAGAATTATAATTCCTTCAAGTATGAGAAATGAAATTCTCGACAAGTTGCACATAGGTCATTTTGGTCTTGAGAAAACCAGTTCGAAGCCAAAACAATGACTATTTGCTAGTTGTGGACTATTTCTCTAAATACCCTGAAATAAAACGACTGGAGAACAAAACAGCAGAATGTGTTATCAGGGCATTGAAAGGTATTGTTGCTAGACATGGCATACCAGAAGAAATAGTGAGTGACAATATGCCATTCAATAGCTATCAATATAGAGAGTTTGCTTCTGAATGGGGTTTCAAGATAACAACATCAAGCCCCAGGTACCCTCAATCAAATGGACAAAGTGAGGTGTATGTTGGTATCGGAAAGAAGATATTCAACAAAGCATACAAAAGTGGGAAAGATCCATATCTCGCTATGCTCGAGTATAGAAATACTCCGATAAGCGGACTGCTTTATTCGCCATCACAGCTGCTGATGAGTAGAAGACTCAGGGACATCATTTCAACTGATCCCAAACTATTGAAACCATCGGTAGCTAAAAATGCAGAGACATTACTCAACGAACGACAGATGAAAAGCAAAGTGAAATACGATGCAAAAGCAAGGTTACCTAAAGATTACTCTGTCGGGGAGAAGGTGAGAGTTCGTCTAGGACAAACATGGCAGAAAGCAGTCGTCATTACGAAACATCCATCACGCAGATCTTACTTCATAAAGACAAATGAGGGAAAAACATACAGACGAAATCAACGGTTTTTAAACAAGAGCTACGAAGAAGACATCTCTGGATACTATGATACCGACGAAGACAATGAAGAGCAAACTGTTAGGACAAACGAAACAGACAATTATAAACCAACATCTAGAGAACTTGTTGTGCCGGTCAAGACAACCAGAACTGGTCGAGTTGTCAAAATTCCTTGTAAATATAAGTCTTAAGAACTTTAAAAGGAAAGATGTGATAATAGCTTCAAAAGGAAGGATGTACTAATATTATATGATATTACGTCATTGTTTGTTGTTTATGTTTTATGCGAAAGCAAAGGATCGGACGGAAATAAAAAGTGAGTCCTATATGTCTACCTTGATAAAGACAGTTTCGTTATTATCATTATTAATTAGTAACGTCTACAGTAATTTCATTATTAATCTGTGTCAACAGAACACAAAGAAGGATTTTACGCCTCGAACGCGCGCGATTTAGCTCTTTATAATTAGAGTCTTAAAAACTTCATCCTTTTTCAGACTAGCTGTTATGGTACATCTAATTTTTTAGAGTAAGAGATCAAAATTATATGTTTTCAGGCATTCCAATGTTGTTGTTTTTTTCTACTAGATGTGGTGCATTTTTATGTGCTACTTGCAGATGAGCTACCGTTCCGCATTAAGCGGAACCGTCCCGCTAAAACATAAAAAAATTATTAAAACTCGCATGTTACGCTGTTTCTCATTGGCTCTTTTATTTTGTTCCGCAAAGTCCGAATTCAGACAAAATAAATCGTCATTATTTTTTTATTAATATTAAAGAAAATATTGAATATAAAATTCATTTATTGTTTACATTTCGTCCTATTGTGGCCTACATTTGGTTAAGCTAAGCGCTAATGCTTCGTTTATTCAATGACAAGAGTCATTTGTAATCATGCCAAAACATATTTCTTTATTCAAGAGTTTAAAACACGAGATCTAAAGGTTATCATTAGAATATAAAGTCTAGCTGATCTAGACATTCACTTACCCAGGATTCTTTCTCGGGTGTGTATGTGTTTTGGTGGAATGGGGCTGGGGAGAGAATATTCATCTGTTTGTTTTTTTTAATCTAGCATTCATAAGTTATTAAGAGGAAAATAATCGCTCTCTAAAAGAGGTTATTTTCTTTATAAAAACATTTGTTTCCAGTTGATATTTTCCTTATTTTATTACCACAAAGGAATGACATAGGTTAGTAACATTCATGTACATTTTGAAATAACTTTTAAGCAATAACACATTCATTGTTATAGTTCAAACATTTTTAGTATCTCCACAAACTACAAAATATATGTTTTAGCAGTGTTGGTTTCAATAACGATAAAGAACTTTTGAGAAGGGGTCGATTTTTTAAAAACCCTAATCCTAACGCCCAATCAACCTTAACCCTATGCATAAATGCACACACGCATTATATATGTGTGGCCGGAGTTACTATCCGGTACACCTCTAATATATATATATATATGTATATATCATGGGCGTAGCAAGGGGGGGTTGGGGTTCAACCCCCCTCCCCCCGAAATGAAATCCTCCCCCCCCCCTGCCGGGGAAAGGGAGATGGACTTTAGTGACTGATTTTTGCTTTGATTTTGTTTATTTTGGGTGAAATTTTAATACTAAACCAGCACAGCCAATTGGGGTTTGAGTTTAAAACCCCTACCAGGGAGTTTTGCAGTTAAATTCTACTCTTCTATAAAAGAAAACAAACAAAAAATAATGCAAACGACAATCCCCAAATTCTAAGAGCATTGCTAAGGAAGATTTTGATTTTAAAACCCCTTCGAAAATTACTATAAACCCCATCTTCAATATTAAAAAAGCATATTACACACTGAAAATGCTATGAGCGAAGCCAAATGGGTTTTGAGTTTAAACCCCCTTTCAGCGGAGTTTAAAATTTAATAATACCTCTTCAATATAAAAAAAAAGCAAATTACACACTCCAACTTCTATGAGAGTAGCCAAAGGGGGTTTTTGAGTTTTGAGTTTAACCCCTCCTCCTTTCAGTGGAGTTTGAAGCTAAAAAAATACCTCTTCTAGAAAAAAAAAGCAAATTACACACTCAAAATGCTATGAGCGTAGTCAAAGAGGGTTTTGAATTAAACCCCCCTTCCTTTCATGGGGGTTTGATGCTAAACGATACCCCTTCAGAATAAAAAAAATGTAAATTACACAATAAAATTCTTAGACTTAGCCAAGCCAAAAGGGACTTTGAGTTTAATCACGATACTCCAAATGGCTTCTTTTTTAGTTTAAAACCACTCAAGATGTTTTTAAGTTTAAAATCCCTCTACAGAGAGTTTTGAGGTTGTAAACCCCCTCTTCATTATTATTCTAAGGCAAACTCCACTCACCTAATTCTATGAGCGTAGCTAAATGGGGTTTTAAATTTATTTAAAAGAAAAACTCCAGAGATTCTTTTAGTTGAAAACCCCACAAAGATGATTTTGACGATAAAACTTCCTTTTCGATATAAAATCTAAAGCAAACTACAGTCATCTATTTCCAAGAGCGTAGCCAAGAGAGGTTGCAAAATTTCTACCAGTGGTTGGACTTAATTAATAAAGTACAGTGGATAGTCATCTACCGAAATTGAAAAAGACTAAATGTGGCTCAACAAAGATGGCTAAGACGATTTTAGGAGTCAGTTCTAGAGATCGGGTCTAAATCAAGCAAATGCTTTGTCGAACTGGGAGTCGACCCCTTGGTAAGGTTTTGACAGAGCGTAGCATGAGGTTTGCTGGACGTGTATTCCGACAAAATGAATTACGCATGATAAGAGTTGCAACGACATGGAGGCCGTTACGAGGAAATCGCAAACAGGAAAATCCTAGAATAACTTCACGCCACACTTTCATAGAGGTCCTCAAAGCAGGTGGGAAGAGGCTTCAGACATTGCCCATGACAGATTTTTGTGGAAACAGCTTGCTGCCCATTGAGACGAACGACGCGGGAGATAAGAATAGCAGAGGTTTTGAAATAAAACTTTTTAATAGCAGAATTATGCACTGTAGATACTTTAGCATATGCATTTTTAGGCGTTCAACACCAGAAATAGTGCTTGGCGTCGGGGCTTCGCCCCGCGCTGGGGAAGCGCTGTGAGCCCATTACTGTCAAGGGAGGGTTTCTAAAAATTTTACACTAACTCCAGGAAGAACTCATTCTAGAGTATATTAAACGTCTTCCGAAAGAATGAAGAGTCAGAATGTAATAAAGATTAATTATAAATATATATATACACATACACACATACATACATGCATACATACATACATACATACATACATACATATATATATATATATATATATATATATATATATATATATATATATAGCGCCGGGGTAAGGGGGAGGAAAAATCCCCCCAGCGCCCCCCCCCCCGAAACAAAATCCTGGCTACGCCCATGATATATATATGTATATATCATGGGCGTAACCAAGGGCGGGGGGGGGGGTTGAACCCCCCCCCCCCCCGAAATGAAATCCTTTGAAATCCTTTGAGCCCATTACTGTCAAGGGAGGGTTTCTAAAAATTTTACACTAACTCCAGGAAGAACTCATTCTAGAGTATATTAAACGTCTTCCGAAAGAATGAAGAGTCAGAATGTAATAAAGATTAATTATAAATATATATATACACATACACACATACATACATGCATACATACATACATACATACATACATATATATATATATATATATATATATATATATATATATATATATAGCGCCGGGGTAAGGGGGAGGAAAAATCCCCCCAGCGCCCCCCCCCCCCCCCGAAATGAAATCCTTTGAGCTTATCTAAGCCAAGGGGGTTTTTGAGTTTATACCCCCCTCCTCAAGATGGCTTTTTTTTAAAGTTTAAAACCCCTTAAGATGGTTTTGAGTTTAAAATCCCCCTACAAATGGTTTTGAGGTTGAAAATATCCTCTACAACATTATTCTAAAGCAAACTACTCTCACCAAATTCTATGAGTGTAGCTAAATGGGGTTTTGAATTTGTTAAAAAAAAAACTCCAGAGATTGTTTTAGTCTAAAACCCCTCAACAGATGATTTTGACGATAAAACTTTCCTTTTCGATATAAAATCTAAAGCAAACTACAGTCACCTAATTCCAAGAGCGTAGCCAAGAGAGGTTAAAATTGTTTACAAGTGGCTGGGATTCACTAATAAAGTGCAGTGAATAGTCTGTCAAAATTGTGGACTAAATGTGGCTAAAAAAACGGATTTTATGAGTCATTTATAGAGATCGGGTCTCAATCAAGGAAATCCTCTGTCGAACTGGGAGTCGACTCCTTAGTATTTTTGTGACAGAGCGTAGATATATGGTTTGCGGGGCATGTTCTCCGACAAAATGAATTACGCATACCAGGAGTTGCGATAACTTAGAGGCCATTGCGATAAAAACGCAAACAGGGACATCCTAGTACAACTTCACGCCACACTTTCATAGAGGTCCTCAGAGCATGTGAGAAGAGGCTTTAGATATAGCCAGTGACAGATTTTTGTGAAAACATCTTTACGCCCAATGCGCCGAACGGCGCGGGAGGATCTAAGTCAGTAAGAATAGCATATTAGGTTTTTGAAATAAAACTTTTTAATAGCAGGATAATGCATGTAGATACCTCAGAAGATGCATTTTGTTGGCTTTAAATACCAGAAATTGTGCTCCTAGCGCTCCCCAAGACCCCCTCGCTGTCAATGGCGGGGAGTCTACAATTTTCTCACTAACTCAGGAATAACCTATTCTATGGCACAATAAACATCTTCCGAAAGAATGAAGGGTCAGAATGTAATAAAGATTATGTACACACACACACATACATACATATAAAAAAAAATTTCGCGGGGGGTGGGGGTGGGGGTGCGGGGAGGAGAAAAAAAATCCCCCAACCCCAATATATATATTGTAACTGTTCCCGCGCCACACTGCTGGTGCGCATCAGAGCACTATTATACACAAGTAGTGGAGAAGATATGTTTATTCTACAGGAATGAGGATTGTTGTAGATCCGGCTGAAGTTATGGGAGTCTGAACAGTCTGGCGCTAATTGCTGTTATGTGTGATACTAGTGAACTGTTTGGTAGACCTGAAGCGACACTGCGAAGTGTGTCGGTGGTCTGTTCTGCTGTTCTAATTAATTTTTTCAAACATTTACACAAATATCTTTATGGACAAACGTTCACCTTGAGGACAGACCAAATTACTATTTTCTTCAGGGATCCTGAGGGTCAAATAGCGAGAAACAAAAGGTTTCAAACTTATGATTTTGAAACACAGGAAAGGACAAGCACATTCAAATGCAGACGCTTTGTCACGACGACTATGTAAGCATTGCACCAAAGTAGAAGGAAACACAAAAGTCTAAAACGAAAGTAGGCATCCCCCGACATTCTCACGAGTACAAATAGTTTATTAATTAGAATCCCAAAGTGCTCCAAGGCTCCACAGGTGGTCATTTAGGCATTAACAAGACGTTAGAAATAGTGAGGCAAATGTTTAATTGGTGTCGTTACACAGAAAATTGCAACAGGTGTGCGGTAAAGTCCCGCAACAATGGATCCCATACTACAGAACAACGTAGATGTCCCTATTGAGAGAATCGCATTGCACGTAGCTGGAGCGTTTCCTGAGACTCAGAAATCTGTCTCTGTGATATTTCGAGAGAGACGATCTTTTCCCTTTGCAATTACAGAGATGGAGTGACGTCTCCATTGCTGGGAGAAAGCCTGGTGCTGGGCTGATGACACGTCAACACTCGCGATGCCCAACTAAGAAACCACAACAAAAGTCTATACTTTGGTAGAACATTGAATTAGCCGGTTTGGTGTCCCTAAGGAGCTACATTCGGATCAAGGACGCTGTTTCACGAGATTAATAAAATTTTAAATATTGAGACGACGCGAACGACACCCCTGACACCCTCAATCGGACGGGGTGTTAAACGCTTTAACCTCGCGTTAGTACAACACTTGGTTCAGATGGCATCAAAGTAGCAGCAGCAAATTGACTGGGGTGAATATATTCCCCTATTTCTAATGTTTAATAGAGAAGTCCATGCAACCACTGGCTACACACCAGTCAAATTATTATTTGTTTGAGAACTTCTGGGGCTCACATATTTTCAACCCTGGATCTCAAAAACGGCTACTGGCAAGAAGGTTAGCACTCTGATGACACATATACTTGTATATTTTAGGGGAAATTTCTTCTTGCTTAGTGCCAGAAAATGGTTCTGATGCTTTCTAATGGGGACGATTTAGTCACTTAATAGCCAAAAACTGTATTCAAATAAAGTCCGATATTGGAATATTAACTGAATTGGAAAATTTGAAAACAATTGCTACAAATTCAATGGACAAGGAAGTCGTGGCTAGGACTGATGTCAAGAAGAAAAACAGTGGAAGGAGATAGTGCACGGACTGTTTCTATAAAAGCAGAATATTTGACATTTTTTGTACCATAGCTGAAAGTTTTTTTAAATTTTAAGTAAACGACGTATATGATACTAGAGTCAGAATGACTGTAAGCACCTTTCTATTTGTTTGACAACACACCTGACAGAGCACACACAGTAATAAGATTCAGAAGTGACACGATTGTAAGGGAGACTAAAAAAAAAGTCTGCTGAGACTCAACTGAATAGCTTCAGATGTCTAGAAAAGGTTGAGCTTGAATTTATAGGTGGAGCTCAAAGTTATGAAAATGGAGCTTTAATGTCTGGAGTCAATGGAGGAGTACGGGAAATTAAAAAACAACAACAACTGAATAGCTATATTAAGAGGTGTGTATAACATTAACTCAATCTATGTGGTCAACATTTTTGTTCAGAAATTATCTTTTTGCCGGCCATTTTTCGATAAACATTGAAATACTTTTTTTCGTTCTAAAATTATTGCCACTAGTGGCGCAGCTTAAAATCTTTTATTTTACCTTATTTAATTGTTTTTTTTTTGGGGGGGGGGGGGGGGGATGGGGGAGATGGACTAGAATGCCAAATATACGCAAGAGTTGGCCTATCTTTAGACTATTGTCAAAGTGGGGACTAATTAAACCTTTTCCTTAACAAAAGCATAACTCTTTTAGCGCAAAGTTTTATAAAAAAAGGCTCTTGTAACAACAACACTGTGATTCATAAGGGAAAAAAAACAAGAAGAAACTGTCAGGCGAGAGATCCCAAGATGTCTGACTCACTAGTTAAGAAGAGAAAAAGAGGTTCATTACGTGCATTGATCGTTTTTTTTAACATTGATGTAGCAGATAAATTTGGAGAAATCCAACCGTAAAATTCTTTAGTTCAACAACCAACGAAGCATTGTAGATGTCAGTTTGAAAATATTGGCGCATATGATGATTTTTCAAAAGGCGACATTCAACACTAATACCACGATTGAGAAGGGTCTAAAGCAGGCATGTCAAACTCATTAAGGTGTATGGGCCACATAAAAACTTACTATGACCTGAGGGACCGCAGCCAAAAACCAGTTGCAAAACAGTCTACTAGTTTTATGTAAATTAGAAACAAGACAAAATAATACAGTAATGAATGGCATACCTGTCCCTTAGTTAGCTTAATTTGTAGTACAATGTGATAATGAAACATAACTATGATTACACATTATTTTATTAGTCCTGATGCTTAACATCTTTTCTGGGATTGAAGTTTATTAATGTCAGGTTGAAGTTTGTTTGCTACTGACACTTTCATCACTGATGACAAATTTTGATCAGATAATTTTGAACGGTGTGATGTTTTTGTAGATTTCATTATGGAAAAAAACTGCTCACAGAGATCAGTGCTTGCAAACATAGCTAGAATTCTGGCTGCAAATTTCCTCAATTCATCGTACCGTTCAGGTAAATAACTAAAATTTTGGCACAGCCACTTCTATATATTTCAATTCAACAAAGAATCTGACTTCTATTCTATCAGCTCTATTTGCTAATTACCAGCATCATTTTCAGAAGCAAATGAAATGAAATAACGAAGATGGTCATTGAAAGCATCTTTACCAAATGTTGTAGCCGTATTTCATCTTTTTAATTCCTGACACGATGAGAAGTGAACAAAATTTTCTCTTCATATTTAGTTTAACCACAGTCGTAACTTTGCTTGAAAGCACTTCACATCATCACAAGCAGTTGTGACAATTTTGTCTTTACTTTGAAGTTTCAAATTCAAGTCTTGCAGTGACCAGCGAGATCAACTGCAAATGCCGAATCCTGAGCCTATTTGTAAGTTTGCAAATGTTCAACAGGTTCACCTTTCATGTTCAGAAACAATACGATTTCCTCACGCAGTGCAAAAAATCTCTTCAATAATTCATAACATGAGAGCAAGCGGACTTTTGTGTAGTAGGGAACACAATCCAATT
Organism: Biomphalaria pfeifferi; assembly: GCA_030265305.1. Lineage (NCBI taxonomy): Eukaryota > Metazoa > Mollusca > Gastropoda > Planorbidae > Biomphalaria > Biomphalaria pfeifferi. Next base: position 4,510,437 of record JASAOG010000020.1, on the reverse strand, counting down.
CGTGTCCAATGCCATCCAGAAGCATTGAAAGTTAGCGATGAATTAAAGAGAGCGACTGAAACCGGTATTGTGACATGTTGGAACTGTAATTGCTTTGCGCAGAATCTTCCTTGGTGAATGGTGCATTGAAAATGAGCAAGTTTAAAATTACCATTAGTCTCTCTTATTTTTGCAAGTAGCTTTGCATCAAAACCATTTCATTTCATGGTTGGTACGCCATCCGTTGTTAGACTAGCTAGCTTTACCTCCTCTTATTTCTCAAAAACAACCTCACTTGTTGTAGTATTATGCATAGAACAGAGCTCAAATAGCTCATCGTTTATCTCAAAATTCATGTCACATGCCCTTATGAATGTAACCAACTGTGCTACACCCGTTACATCAGTTGACTACCGAGAGCCAACTAAAACAATTTAAAATGAACTATTTTTTTTTCTTTAATTGTTCACGCAAGCTGACTGACAAGTCATTTATTCTATCTGCAGTGTTCCTAGTTAACGCTTTCTTTGAATGTTTTTACCTTTTCTGGACAAAATACTTAGGCAGCTTTAACGACAAACTCCTTCATAAAATCACATTCACTAAATTATTTGCTATGGCTTGCAATTAAGTTTGACAAAATGTAGCTTGCTTTCATTGCAGACTCACCCTCGTTGTTCAGTTAAACAAATACTATTTTTCAATTCAAGTAGCTTGTCATCTCTTATTTTCCAGCGTAATAATAGTTTAACATTATTTTGATAATTTTTAAGGTGGCCATGCGGGCCGCATGCGGCCTCCGAACACCGTGTTAGACATGACTGGTCTAAAGGCTACAAAAGTTATTCTTGAAGCAAATAAAAGTTGACAGTGCAGGATTCATAGGCCACTAAGACCTTAAAAATATCTCGAAACCATTTAACAAAGCCTTCAACCGTTTCTTATCATCAGCTTACTTATGTGGTCATGTGAAAAAAAGGATTTAGAATTAAAATTAAGAACTTTTTGAGACAAAGGAACAAACGACACTTTCACAAAGGAGAATTTTATTTAATGAGATCGTCAAAGACATTAACTTTGATCAACTTACTGAAAAAAAAAAAACAGGGTAAATTACTTATAGTTGCTTGTTGCAAAATTGAAATAGATCCATGGCACTGATTCGATTCCAAAGAATAAATATGCGTTCAGAGTTTCACATGACTACACAAACCTAGTGAACTGTAGATAAATTGTAATATACTACTGAATTTTTAAATTTAATAGACACTAATTTTATTATTGTTGAACAATCAAATAACGTAGGTAATTATAAAGTTTAAGTATTACAGCGCAACAAACGAAAAAAAAAAAGGATTTTAAAGTGTGTGTGTGTGTGGGGATGACACCCACCCTAGTAACGCCACTGTAAATAACCAATTTATGTATAAATAAAAGTAAATATCGGTGTCACACAAATTCTGCTTTAGCAATCTTTATTAAAATACAACAGAGAGTAAATGCATATGTTTGAAGGAATGATTACAAACAGAAATGTACATATTCATAGCATAGAGAAAAACAAAACTGAAGCATACAGAGGTAAACAAACAGATGGTCCATAATGCATTAAAACAAAAACTATTTAAACCTTCAAAAAGGTGGAATGGTAAACATCGATAATTTTTTTTCAATAGCAAACAAATGTCAATAACATAAAAACTAAAGATTGCAGTATATGTATCTCATTTATACTTTCAAACCAATTATTTATGTGGTGGAGCATTAAAAAAAAAAAAAAGCAATTAAAATTTTGAATAAAAATAAACAGTTTCTAAAATAATTATTTCAACTGCTATTATAGTTGCAAAGGCATCCACTAAATTCAAATGGAATGGAAATGTACGGGTAGTGATTAGAAGATTTCTAATAACACTTTGACGAAGGAAATCACTGTATACTATATACATATATATATATATATAGATAGATAGATAGATACTTTGTATTTATGTTTGAGATTTGTAAGGATTCAGACTTGAAGTTGTCATTCTGTTTAGGACTAAGAAAATCCCAATTAAGCAAGTGAAAGTGGATGAAAGTGGTGAGAAAGAAGTGTGTGTGTGTATAGACCTATAGGATAGAAATGGGGGGAGTGGAGAGCCAGTCCTTCCCCTAGTCACTCGAAGCTTACATGGGATGTACCATCCTAAACTAAGCCATTCACACAAAGCTAAGGATTGTGAAACATAGCTTGTTCCAGAGTAGACAAAAGGGTACATTGCCCCAAAAATGTTTGAATAGAATTATAAGTAACCTTGCATAATGACCTTGAATCAACCATTTGTTCTTTGCAATAAGCACCAAAAAGGAAAAAAAAATCAAATTGGAATTAAGCAGAACTTCAATTTGTGTGAGTATGGACTCCACTATATTACTTTCATAACAAAGAAATAAAAAATAGTTAAAAATATAAGGATAATATATATATTTCTTTAGTCTAATCTCATTTCAAAATAAGTGTAAGTTCAGATATGTACAAAGCTATAGCTGATAAAAATAATCATAATCATCTTCTTTTTTGAAAGAACTTCTTTAATTTATAGGCAGAGATGCACATGTTTTGGATAAACTTTAAAAATGGTTCTGTAGTAAAAATTCAAATAAAAATCACACTGACTGACTGAATAGTGTGATTATAAAAAAAAAATAACATTGATAAGAAAAGGTTTAATTGTAAGCATTTTTTAAAAATAAAATTATCTAATCATAATTTAATTAATTCATTTATAACAACTGATATAGTATAAAAGAAATAAAGATAAATAATTACTAGTACAGCTTTGCATTGCATTCTTTTGGTGAAAATAATTATGCATTTGTAGTAAAATACAGTTCATATTCAAAACAAAGTAAAAATTTCAAATAAAAAAAAAACATTACAAAATTTAATCATTACATTTGATATCTCTTAGAATCTAGATTTGGAATGATTAGTTTACTAAGTGTGTCATCGACTGTTATTTATATTACTAGACTGGATCTTGTTGGCATCCTCATTTTAAAAGCTAACAACAAATTAATTTAGGAAATTTGGAAAAAAAATGTGTGTTTATAATTGAAGAGGTTTTAACCGAAACATTTACAACATGGAGAGCTTTTGATTTCTTTTAGAACAATGATTCAATAATATTGTGACATTTTACTGATTTTAGCATATATCCACTATTATTGACATGATCATTTATTTTTTATTTAACAAAAATGTTAGTAAGAGGTAGAAAATGAAGTACCTATTTATTTCTACAATTCACTGCTAAATTTGAAAGCAATTAGTATGTAATTATTTTCTGTTTACTAATTCAATGACAAATGCTCAGACTGATATGAAAATATGATAAGGAAAAAAAAAAGTCAGGTTCTAATATTTGCATTTTACTTAATGGAAAAAAACTGTATGCTTGTATAAATATATTAATTGTAGTTTAATTTTAAAATGTTTATTATATTTGAAACAAATTTTGATTAATTCCCACTGCTAAAATTCTTGCTTATTCAACCAGAGTTAATGTGAATAATAATAATAATTATTATTTAAAAAAAAATAAATTCTGTATAAAATTTTTCAAATTATTTACTAAAAATGTTTTTGGTAAATTTATAATAATGACCATTCAGTTTTATTTATCAATTGCATTAATGAAAGTCATCAGAAATGTACAAGAAAAAAATAAAACAAAAGGACTAGGTTTAAATTTATCACAAAAGATTGTTTCATTAATATCATAAGATACAGTAAAAAAAAAAAAAAATCAGCATGATTATCAAAAGTAAAGTTCAATTAAAGACTTGAAAAAAGAACTTCAATTGAAATCATTATTTCTGTTATCAGGTGTCAACTATAAATACTATTATTTAATGCTCAAGAGGAATGCATATAAAAATGTGTCATTTTCCCAACTCTATAGTTATATTAGGTCAGATAGTAAACAAAAAATAAATTACAATAAAGTATCTTGTAAATTAACTTTAAAAATTAGTTCAGGTCTTTAGCCAATAGTACATATAAATAAAACATTTTCACACACACACAAAAAACGGTGGGCTAGCCAATACATAGAAAAAAAAAGTGTTGTCTTTAATAGTGGTTTTTATGTTTCATTTTTCTTTTACCAATAATGCATTCTCAATATTGTGATCAAACTAGTTAATAATGTATGATTCTTATGTTACGCTTAAGAAAAGTGAATTCTCAAGCAAAACAAGTCAGTATCAACACAAATTTCTATATTTCCCTTTTGGCTTAGGTGACAAAACAAAATAAAACATAAATTTATAATTGATCTTTTATAATTTTTCCTTGAAACATGAAACAAAAAGTTTCTTGTTAAAGAAAAAATTTACATTTTTAAATAAATTCCAGCCTAATTTCAGCTCTCTAAATTTCAAGAGTGAACAAAATATTTTATAATAATTAAAATATAATACAATTATGGAATTAGACAAACCAAAAACAAAATGTGTGATTGAAGTGAAGCCTTTCAATACTGCCTAACTCCACAATGTCATGTAGGCTAGACTGAAAGAATTCTTAACTGAATAAATCCTCTTGTTAAAGAGTTTAACATAACTTATGCTGGTTTTAAACCTGTTCAAAATGTTTATTTAATTTAAAAAATTAAAAAAATATTTTATATCAAGACCTACCATAAATGGAATTTATGCTATTCACTCTTTCTTGGATTCAAATTATATAACAGAAATTGTACCTTCATTGGTTTAAACTAAATGCGACAAGCCAAAAGTAATTAGATTGATACATAAATATGAACATTTTTTAATTTATCATTATAAATAACCCTCTATAATATGTAACCTCAGAAGTGTAAGAGATACCAACTAATGATAAATTCTCTCTCAAATTTTAGAAGAAGATGTAGCATTGTGCATAGTTATGTGAAACAGCAATCAGCCTTAATCTTCAGAATCATTGCCATTATTATTATTATTTGTTACGTTTTTTTTAACTGTATCACAATAAATGTTTTGGGACATAACAATTAAATGCAAAATTTCATTTTCCCTTTAAATGCTTGAACAAAACAGGAAACAGGCTAAGCAAATCTAAAAATTTCCTCATTATTTGATGTCACAATTACTGTTATAAATACAAATTGAAAAGAAAGATGATTAAAGGGAAATTTCATTTTAGACAGGAGTTCTATTTACTAGAAATAACATTGTTATAAATGTAAATACATTTTCAAAAATGAATGTGTATCATGGTCTAAATTTCTAGAAAAAGATAGACTGCTTTTTTTTTTGAGCAAATATGTTGGGACTATATAGATTGGCTAATAATAGCTTATGACTGTACCCACACCTTTTTCAAATTAAGCAGACAAACACACATACATTGAAATTATTTTCATTTTTTTAAAAAAGAAAAATCTTAATATAAGTGTTATATTTATAACAGTGAGAAATTTTCAACATGCTTCAATGGTAGGAAGCTTTGACTGCAATTGATATTCTTGAGCTTTAAGTTGCAAACAAAAATTAAACTATGCATTCTGACAAAAACTATGCAACATATTTGTAAAAACTATTATATGTGCCAAAGCCATATGTAAGGTGAGCTTAAGATAGTCAACTAAAAAAAAAATAGGCTTATGGAAAAAACAGTTATTTAAGGTTTTTTTTTCTTATATAAAGCTTCTTTTATTAAAAAGGTAAAATCATATTAAAACAAGCCAGCTATATCATATTAGCACCAATAAATGTAAAAAAAAAAAAAAACTTTAATTAAATCTTCAAAAAATCATGTAATGTCTTGCACTCCACAGCATTATCAAAAGCATCATAGTCCTGGTGAAAAAAAAAAGGAAATTTGCTAACATAAAAATTCAAAAAAAAAATGAGATTATAGATTAGGTTAAATTTACAAGATGGTTGCACATTACAACAAATCTAATAAGTCACACAATCTAGGAAGTTAAAAAAACAAAACAACAGATCTGCCCATGGGTCTGCAATGCAGAAATATTGACAGATTTCAAATTTTCAGCTATGAACTATTAGCTACGAATATCTACAATCCTCCGTCTATATAAAATGATGTGAAAGTATGACTGCCTGCGATAACTTACATACAATGTACGGGGTTCTGCTTGTCACCTGCGTGAATACTGCCATCAATCACATTGCATAATTTTCAACATGTTGACAAAGAGATTTATGGCAAAATTGGAGTCCTGGTCAAGGTGTACTACTTACGGATGAAAAGCTGAATTGGCCCTGAATGGGCATGTTAATAGTCTAGATCAAATTTCTAGCTTAAAAATTTTTTTTTTATTGCAACTTATAAAAAATATTTTATTAATTGATTTTGTTTAAGTCAACTTTCATGTTTAAAGTATGCTTAGTGTGCTATGGTTGAGTCACTTTTGTGGCGCAGTGGGGGTATGGAGGAGGAAGCATCTGGAAGGTTTCTATGCTGTCTTTTCAAAAACATTTTTTTTTTAAGTTGCGCAAGTATGAATTTCAACTTTAAACTCTATGATGGAAGGCTGACTTGTTAGTCACCGAGCTATCCAAGTACTTATAAAAGGCTCTATAGTCTATTGTTAGTTTTAAAAGTTTAGCAAATGACCTAATTCTCTACACAACTTCACAAGGCTTATCTCCCCTTAGGTAAGTAGACCCAACTTCTATATAAAACAAAATGAATTAACTAAGATTGTTTTTTTTAAACTATTTTATATATTTTACGTTTTCACTATATAGATTTAGAATACAAGGAATGTTCAGGCAATGGTAATATCGTAAAGAAATGATTCTAGTCCTGCATTATTTGCTATCAGAGTCAATGCTGACATTCATATTAGGGCCAGGCCCAATAGTAAACAACAATTGCCCTAAAAAAGATCCCATTGGTCCATAATGGTGACCCGACAAAATAGCGCAAAATTTACCAACTAAATAGCGCAAGAGAAAATAGCGCAGACTTATATATGATGGTATAAAAGTACCAAATTATTTGTAATTTTAAGTTCTAGGCAGCATTTTTGTTGATGTCTCTATCTTTTTCAATATTAATAGATCTTATAATAGAAGTATGCCATATTTGCAGAAAACGAGAGTACTTTAAATTTTATATCATTCCCCTTTTTTACCAATGTCTAAAATATTTAACGTGCTAAAATAGGATTTTAAAATGTGGTGACCCCGTTCAAGCAGTGATGGAATTTCCATGTGGCATTTCCTACAATTGAACTTTGTGAAAGTTTATTACGCGTGTGTGACTGTGTGTGTATAAATCTGACAAGTTTCTTTGCCTGTTTTCAAAGTACACTTTTGGAATGTAAATAAATAATATATTTTGAAATTATTCATTTTAGCTTATAATTTTTGCTTACTGTTTGCATATTTATGTTTTGAGATATCTAAAGGGTTTCCTTCAAAATGACAGAAAAATAATAACATTGAAAAAAAAAAAAAAATTGGCTCTATTCATATTTTACGATATCTTAAGTACTTCTTTCAAAATGACAGAAAAATATTTTTTTCTGCGCTATTTTGTCGGGGTATCGTCCATAATGGATATGTTTATATATACCATTAAATCTTGCTTTAAAAAATAGGTACAAATATTGTAGCTCTGTCCTGCACACTACCCACTTGATTTTGCACAATATTCAACACAGGACAAGAACATAATGTTTAGAAAGAGGAGAAGCTTTCTACTGCTCTGTGACTAAAAAGAAAATTATTGAGTAGCATTCTGGAACGAGGAATGAGGCCTCCTGGTAACTTGAGGAGGCTTGTCGCTGTGCATCTGGAACAGCACTGGGAAGTGCTGAACAGCAACATGCCTGTAATGTGGATCACACGAGGGACAGGTGAATCCTAGAAATAGACTTGGTGTGGCAGAAGTGAACCCAAGGTATAACAACCGTTGTTAGTATTTTTTGTTTTGATTCATTATCCATTATAAAAACACATCAAGCTCATTGTGTTTTCCCTTCGGCGGAGTTACCTCCCTTAAATTTACAACAATATATACAAACAACGTGTGTTATTAGTTGTTTTTTTTTAAATATAAACATTTTGTGGTAACAAATATATTGGGACATTAAAGAGACATAATAAAACATAATGTTGAAATATTTATAACAAATCCCAGAAAACATCAGAAACATTTGTTGAATGTGTGTAACTTTATTACTAAATATATATTTATATATATATAGCTAAATAAGCATGCTGCTATAAAATTTAATCCTTTGTCTAAACAGAAGGGATGGAAATAAAATTATACAAACCCCACAATAAGTGTCACCATTGGCTATTTGTGGTGCCAAAGCTTTGCTATTTCCAACAATTTCTCTCATTTTAGCCAAATCATCTTTGGAAGCGGACACATCAATGACTTCAAAATCAATTTTAGCACCTGACAGCACATCCTGTATTCTCATTTGTTGCTTTTTAGTCTGTTAATTTAAAAAAAGCTAATTTAAGTATGTAACAGTTATTTAATATATTATGCATAATAAATTTAAAGCATACCTCTAAGAAAGAAAGAAACATAAGTTATTTTGGTAAAAATCATTATCAAAGCTGAATGAAAAATATTCGATTCCTCATATCTTACAAAATCAACAATTCTTACTAAAGAAATTTATTAAGAACTAAAAAAAAATAATCTTGACCATTATGTTATAACACAACTGAAGCAAAATACACCATATAATATGATCTAGGACAATGTTTCAATAATAGTGGTTACACTATTAGCAATCAAGTATAATAAATCTCATTATGTACAGTTTTACTTTATCATAATATACAATAAAAAATGAAACAGATAAAGGAAACCAAGCTGAACCTTAATTTTTAAAAAAATGAATGTTTAAACCATAAGACAGCATACAATGAAAACAAAATGTAACAAATAAAAAAAAAAGCTTATATGGAGACTGCTCTTATTTACCTTTGGCTTTTTTGCGATAATGTCTGGTCAATTATTGTATGTTAGTCAATGTATTTTTGTAGATAGGAAGTCATTTGTGAAAATAGTGATTAAGACTACGGTAATAAACAAACCTTTGACATGAGTTTTTTGGCACACTTTAGGCCATGTCGTGTATCTTTGACATAATCATTACATCAAAATACAGTCTTAGATATAAAACACTAACATTTAATTATTTTTGCTATCTCTCAATTCTTAATGTCTGATTCTCTACCCAAAGCTTACATCCACTTATCTATAAAAAAAAATCATATACTCTGGCCTTGCGAGTTTTTTTTTTATGTTATATAAAAATATAATTAATTAATCACAACTAATTGATTAAAAATGGTATATTTTTCTATTCATTTATGTTTTGTTAGGGGCAATGAATAATTGTGCAAAGTTTCATCTAGATCCATAAATGGAAATGGGGAGAAATAATGTTAAGAAAATTTGGCGCAGATAGACATATCAAGTTGATATTGGTTTTGTTAAAACACCAAGTAAAATTTCAAACATATCTATCCAATACAGCTAAATATTAATGAAGAAAAGAAAAAAACTATATAAAGGCTGAAAGTTAGGAATGTGAAAAGAAGAAGGCCTAATGTGAAGAATTGGTGAGTGTGACAGAATAACAAAAATATAAAAAAAAGACACCCTTGAAACTTGCCATTTTTTTTATTATTATTATAAGAGATAATTTTTATTGGTCAAATCAAATGGAAATTTAGTTTGACTACAATTGACCACCTCAGCGAAACTACTGTACATGGCTCTATAAGACTCTACATTGCTCTATGCCTCAGAAACATGGACAGTGTACAGTATACATGCAAAGAAACTGAACCACTTCCACATGACATGTCTGAGAAAAATACTAAATGTCAAATGGCAAAACAAAATACCAGATACAGAAGTTCTTCGAAGAGCGTGTCTGCAAAGCATCCACACAATCCTGATGCAGTCCCAGCTGCAATGGGCAAGTCACGTCTACAGAATGGAAGACCACCGCATCCCTAAACGACTCTTGTATGGCCAAGGAAAGCGCTCGCAAGGTGGTCAAAGAAAGCGCTTCAGGGACACCCTCAAAGCTTCTCTGAAGGCGTTCAGCATAGACCCAGGCACCTGGGAGACAGAGGCACATGACAGAGCATCATGGCGTCGCGCTCTGAAAACTGGCGCACAGGTTGCTGAGGAAAAAAGAACAACGCTGGCAGAAGAATAACGCCAGAAAAGAAAAGCAAGGCAAATGACACTAGCTCCAGCTGGAATAACCTGCCCAGTGTGCGGCCGAACATTCCAGGCTCACATAGGTCTCACCAGCCACATGATGAGGCATAAAACCCCAGTGCAAAGCCCTCAGCCCCCTGGATGACAAAGTGGTCATCATCGAACCACGATGGACGAACTATATATAACTACTGTACAATAACAATATAGATGCAAAAACGAACAACATTCGCACACGAAACATATACACACTCACAACCAGCGCTTTATAAATTAGACTTGTATGTACTTCTCGATGACAACAAATGACCTTGTAACACTCTGACCGAAAGTGGGATAAAGAAGTTTTTGAATTTTTCTGTTTTAGTCATAATGGAAAGGAGATGACCACTTCCTTCAGATCTTATGTAACAGCAATAATGGGTGCAAGTTATCTTTAACAATCATGAGTGTTTTGGAAAGGCATCTTATTTGTGAAGAGCTCTTAGCAAGTCTACTGGCTAAAGTAGCAATCGTAGTTTGAAATTACCTTAAATTCTACTGAACTAATCAAAATAATTAGATTTTAAAACTAAGGAATGATGGGCCATGTTTAGAAAAAAAGGGCTACTGTTCTTCCTAAAACACGAACTCACATAACATCCTTTCCCCAAAATAAACATAACAAAAAGAACACAAGCCTCAGCAAAAAATAAATCCAACATCTCATACTGGGAAAGTAGGTGCTTTCCAGGCTAATTTAGTTGGAAGGATAAAGCAACATGATCCCCAATTTCCAAAGTCCTTCAATGTAAACTCTAAAGGCAATTGAAATAACAAATCTCCTCCACAAAGTGTCTGGATGTCACTAAATTGATGAAAAAAGAAGTGCCTCAGTACCTGGATACTCAGTTATCCACTGCTCTTGTGGGGACTGCCGAGTAGAAGTGTAGTGAGCAAAACATGCGTCGGGGAAAGGTAATTTATTGGCACCCCTCCGCCATTTACAATGAACATATATAGGCGTTGTGCTCCCCCCCCCCCCCCCCTCACGCCTCTGCTGCCGAGGCGTGGTTATATTGCTGGCTAATGCTCTGGTCACCAAGTAAGTGCTGACAGACTTAGGTCAAGGGAGGACAGACACTTTGGAGTTGGAAATTTAAATAACTATAGACACTTCAAGTGCATCAATGTTTATAATCTACCAAAAACAAGAACTGGCTTTAGATGTCAGAAAGACAATAACCATAGACACTATCATAGCTGGAGATCTAAATGCCCATTCACCTTCCTGGGACTATGATGACACTGATCTGTGCAACTATATTAATATTTTTGGTGACCAACAAAATACAGTAGAGAAAATAGTGCCGACATAATAGCGCAAAAATTCCCAACAAAATAGCGCATACTTATATGTGATGTGTATAAAAGTACCGGATTTTAGTAAGTGAAGGTCATGGGAAGCATTTTTTGTTCCTGTCTCTATTTTCCTCAAACGCTAGCTGTGGCATTCATACTCTCCCGCCTTGACTACTTTAATGCCATGCTAGAAGGTATACCAGATGACAAAATAGCCAAGCTGCAACGTATTCAGAACAATGCCACACGAATAGTCCTTAGAAAAACAAGACAAGATTCTGCTAATAGGCTCTTGCACACGCTCCACTGGCTTCCAGTGAAAGCGAGCATTGATTACAAGGTGGCCACACTTTGTCATCAGTGTATATACAACAATGAGATGCCCTTGTACCTTAGCGAACTGATCACTCCATATGTCCCTCAGAGAGCCCTGGATTCAACGCTTCAAGTGGTGCCACGTTTCACCCTCAAAAGCTACGGTCTGCAGGCTTTTTCAGTGCATGGACCAAAGGTTTGGAACTCGCCCCCCATTGATCTCAGACAGACAACATGCTACACTACTTTCAAGAAGAACATTAAGACCTACTTGCTTAAAACCTTTTTAGATTAGTTTGTCATTTTAGCTCTCGTGTTTGTAATGTTATTACAGCTCTTTGAGCCTACATTTTGTTTGTTAACAGCACTTCATAAATAAAATTGTTATTAATTAATTATTATTAAGGTCACCAGATCACTGCAGTACTGATCTGTCTCAAGTTTAGGATGAAAAAGATTATGATAGATCTAGATGACTATGTAAAGCAATGATTATTAAATAACTGATATATACAGAGATGGATTCTTTACATCTAGTCTTAGTGATGACAAGAGTATAGATCTAGTAATCTAGTCTTGTAACTATAATTATCTAGAATCTTGATCTATAATAATATTATAATCTAGATCTTATAGTAGATCTAGATTCTAATTTGTACTAGATTACTTGATCATTAGAAATAATTAGATACATGTCTAGATTTAGATCTAACAGTAGTAACACACTAATATTAGTAATATCTATCTAGAATATTCTAGATCTATATATATTATATAATTATAATATATTTTATATGTATTATATCTAGATCTAGTCAATCTACTAGCTTGTGACTGTGTCTGATTTATAATCAATCAAAATCATTTATAAAAACAGACTAGATCTAGATCTAATATTTAATCATTAATCTTATCATGTCTTATGAAAAATGGGCGTGATTTTATACTAATCTAATAATAGACCTAGTTCTACTTAATAGACTATTTATTATTATAACTAGAATATAGACAAATCAAAACTCAAAACTGTTTCGTAAATCTGATTAAATATAATTAAAATTTAAATACTTGAGTCTAGACTCTAGATAATTAAAAGTAGATAATAGATCTAGACAAATATTGTTCTGCGGCAGTAGTGCGGCATTGCCAGTATACTATTTTATATCTGAGAATCTAAAAATCTGGATATAGATCTATAGAGTCTAGACATAGATCTAATATATATATATATATATATTATTAATTTACCTCCATATTTGAAGCAAGATTGCTGATATAAACTTTGATTTTGCTACTCATTCTTTCTAAAATATGTAAGCTAAGTTAACTAGATAGGAGTAGATTTACTCAGATTTAGACTAGTGATCCTAAAGCTAGATTCAGCTAGATGTAGAGATACAGAATCTAGGTAGAGGAAGTGACAATGACAATTTTTAATTTGCTGGTAGACTAGCTTCCCTTGTTTATGTGAATCATGATTTTCAATGAGCGCGTGAGATGCTGACTAGCGCACAGACATGTGCCTGTAGTGCCAGACATGTTGAGCCCTTTCTCTTGATAGTTTGGGGGTCTGGGGGAGCGCCGTAAGGCTCCTAAGTGGGGTTCGGGGCGAATCCCCGACGCCAAAAGCGTTTTTTTAGCATTCGTCACTTTAGAAACGCATTCTACTGACATTTACAGCTCATTATTTATCAGTGGGTTTCGGGGCAAGTCCCGATGCCAAAAGTGGCTTCTTCCATTTTTCACTGCTGAAACGCAGTCTCCTTACATTTACAACTAATCATTCATCAGTGGGGATTAGGGACAAGGCCCCGGCGCCAAAAGCGTTTTCTTGCATTTTTCACTGTTGAAACGCATTCTCCTGTCATCTACAGTTCATTATTTATCAGTGGGGTTCGCCAAAAGCGTTTTTTAGTATTCTTCACCGCAGAAACGCATTCTCCTGACATTTACTTTGTTTTGTTACAGAACTATAATTCAAAGCTCTAACGAAAAGTTTCGGAAGTGGGAGGAGAAATTAAGTGGACCAATTAGACTGTACTCTAAATATGTTTGCATTTTTAGGATTGAAGAATAAATTATGAGCTTTATTCCCAAATTTATTTAACTAGAAAAATAGTAGATTGACTAAAGGTTGGAAAAAGGTGATTAGGAAAAGAATATTTGGGTTCTTGGGTTCAGAACTCATCTCAATCGTGACTCTTATACTGAAAAATTTCGTATGAATTAAAACTTTTCCAAAGCATTGTCTTTCTTTAAAAAAGTATGATAAATTTATGTGAAATTACATAAACTCTGTCGCCATATTTGACTATTTTGTTTTAAAACATCATGTTTTCGTCTGGAAAGGGGAGGGGCGGTTAATCCTCGCTCTCCCATCTGGTACAAACCTTTTTCATTTTATATTTACTAATGATAAAATTTGAGATTAGAGTGTGTGTGCGACATAATATACAAATGGGTTCACATATCAATACGTAGCTTATATTATATCGATATTCAACTAATTTTATTTACAAACTATGATTTCCCCATAAAAGTAGGACCGCCCCCCCCCCCCCAACACTCAAAGTGTTTAGGTGGGAATGGCAGTACATGTATTCGCCCCCCCCCCCCCAATCGGCCAACATGGGAACGACATAATCTAAAGATCAGTTAAAACACCAATAACACGTTTTAATCCTATAGAAATTTAATTGATTCTGTTAGCAAGCTGTGATTTCTACAAATTTATTGGACCGCCCCCCCCCCCACTCGAAAGTTTATTGATGTCATCGCCCCCTACCGACCCCACCAAATCGGCCAAAATGCCTGAGGGGGGGGCGAAATAATCTAAAAATAGGTTGAAATATAAATAATTAGCATTTATTATTAACATAAGTAATAAATTCGTATACAAATTGTGTGAATTCTATACTAAAATTCGTCCGCCCCCCCCCCCCTTCGCCTGTGATACTAAGTAACCCCTAAGTTACACCAAGTGAGTAGATCAATATTTCATGGGCGTAGCCAGGGGGGGGGGGGTGACGGGGGTTGGGATTCAATCCACCCATTCCACGAAATGGAATTTTGTGACTTATTTTGCTTTAATTTCTTTTTTAATGAGGAGCAGATTTTAATATTAAACCATCACTTGTCCCAACGATACCAAAAAAAATAAAGTGGTGGTGAGGTCGAAATCTACCTCTTTAATAAAAAAAAAAAATTAAAGCAAACTACAGTCTCTAATTCCATAAATGCAGCCAAAGGGGTTTTAAGTTTAAATAGCATATACCCTTCTGAAATAAATAAAAAATAAATAAAGCTCACTACAATCCCACAATTCTATGTATATAGCCAAATTTTTAAATAATAATAATAATAATTATCTTTATTGTCCGTATGGAAATTTGTCTTACAATTTGTGCAATACACCAAACAAAAAACATTATAACTATAAGAAACCAAAGTGTACATAGTACATTCACACCAGACTCACTCATAATTTACATGTGACAAAGTTTATATCAGATTGTTCTTTCTTATTTAATGATTTGATTGCCAGGGGAACAAAAAAGTGTCTGTGTCTGTTTGTGTTTGCCATCGGTGTCTGGTATCTCTTTTGTGATGGTAAAATCACAAAATCCTGACATAAAGGTGATTCTTTATTTCGAGGATCTTTTTTTTTATATAGATGTTTGTCTCAAACAACTGTTGTTGTTTTTTTTGCCAATGATTTTACCAGCAGTTTATTTTTATTTTTAATGCTCAGATTGCCTCACCAGGCAGTGATATTGAAACTTAAAATATTGTAGATGTAAGCGTGATAAAACATAGCCATGCCTTTTCACTAACATTAAACGAGGACAGTTTTCTTAGTAATAGTAATCTTTGCTGCCCTTTTTTGCTGATATAATCAGTATTTGCAGTAAAATTTAGTTTATTGTCTAGGATAGTACCAAGGTATTTAAAGGTTTGCACTATTTCAATAGTCTCTCCAGCTACAGAAACAATATCATTTTCCTTCTTTTCCCTACGAAAATCGATTATCATTTCTTTGGTTTTTTTTTTACATTTAATAATAAAAAAAACTATCTTTACAGTATTTTTCAATGTGTTCTATTTCTCTGAAATACTCATTTACGTCTGAGCTCTCTGAGAGCAGGGTAAGAAGAGCCGCATCATCAGCGAATATTGTGAAGGAGCAAAAAGGACTATCGGATTGAAAATCATTGGTGTACAAAGTGAACCATAACGGCGATGTCACAGCCCCCTGGGGCGCCCCTGTGTTAACTATGCGTTCATTTGATATAACATCTAAACCCCCCTCCAGAGGACTTGAGCTTAATACTCCATACGGGGGAATTTAACCTTAAACCCCTCTTCAATTAAATAACAACTCAAGTCAACAAAATCCATGAGCGTAGCCATGGGCGTGGGGTTGAGTTTAAAATCCTCCAAACAACAGTCTCTAAATTCCATAAATGTAGATTGGAAGGTTTTCAGGTTAAAACCACAACAACAACAACAACAACTTCAGTCACTAAAATACACAAGAGTAACTAAAAAACGTTTTGAGTTTATCTCCCACTTCCCTTTCTTTTTCCCAATACAAAACTGAAGAACTAGCCAACAAAATTCTATATCGTAGTCAAAGGGGGGGGGGGGGGGGGTTAAATGTTAAAATCCTCCTTTCAATAAAAAAAAAAAGCAAGGCTACAGCTACTTCATTCCTTGAGCGTAGCCATGAAAAATTTGGTTTTAAAAACCCCTAAAAAAAAACTAAAGAAAAACTACAGTCAAGGAGTGTTTTGAAGTTAAAATCCCCATCCAATAAAAATAAAAAGCAAATCTACTAAATTCCTTGAACGTAACCAAAATGAGTTTTTGTGATTATACTCCCCCCCCCCTTTTTTTTCCAATATAAAACTAAAGCAAAACTATATCTTTTAAGCCCAGCATTTTTTTCTCCCAGTTGCTGGAACCCATTTTTAAAGTAAATCTACGAGAACTCAAACCACAGACTTAAAAAAAAAATCTAAAGTAAACTACATTCATTTGAAGATCCTAAATAAAACATTTCACACATTGATTTGTTATACTACCAGTAGCTGGTCTCCATTAGAAAAAGCAGTGAATGGCATATTTGATATTTGACTTATAATTTTATAACAAAAGAGTAGTAGGATATTGCACTGTAAAAGTATGCATTTTTTAAAATTTCAAATTCAGGAAATAATACTTGGCGTTCAGGATCCGGTTGGGAGCTTTCAATGCTCCCCCAGACCCCCTAGCTGGTAGGGAGTGGTGTCTACTGAAAGAAGCTATCTAGGCGCTCAATAAGAATGGTTTTTGACAGATTCGCTACCCTAGAACCGCTAATAGAAAAACAAAACAAGATTACAAAGAGAATTTGTGTTATCAAACAAACTCAGAGGCGGCCCAGTCGTAGATCCCTGTCTGATCCACCTATTCGCAAGGAATATTCAAGAGGTGATTAAATTTTGATGGTTAAAAGTAATGATGTTTCAAAGATTCATTTACCGTTGTAAAAATGTTGTTTTTGCTTTTAACTTAATAACAAACTGGTTACAAACTAATAGCCTATTATTGATAAAGATATCTATTACACATTACGGCATGCCATCAACCGGATATGTCCAATATGTCAGACGAGTCTTTTTAGATAATCTTTCAGCATTGATTTGTAATTAAAAAAAAGAAGTAAAAGAACATATATATCGTGCTTGTACTTCGATGTCTCAGCTCAGTTATCAACAGAGCTATTGGCATTTTCAATTAAACGGAACTAGAATGAGTATGTAGATCTACATTTTATCTTATCTTATGTAATACATAAGCTAAACTTCTAATTTAGCACTCTTAAGATCAGTATGTGTAAGATCTAGATCAATAATGTAAATTTGAATAATTTACATGTAATTTAGAATAGATTTATGCCAAAAATCCAGACCAAGTTTTAAAAATCTAGATATACTGTAAAAAAAATCTAGATCTAGTTTTTAAAATCTAGATTAGATCTAAATCTAGCTGTTATGTCTTTTTAAAATACGAGTCATGCTAACAAGTTTAATAAACATTACTATACCGAGTTTTTTTATCATTTCATTTGAAGAATGACGGCAAAGGGACAAAAAAAATCCATTACGTCACACGACCTAGTTAGACAAAAAATGTCTCATCAATACGAGCAGTATATCGAGGGATCATAGACATTAATGCACCGAGTTTTTCTTTTAGCATTTCATTAAAAAAATTATCTCTGTATGACGTCAAAGGAAAAAAATCCATTATGTCACAATGGGCTAGTAACAAAAAAATGTTTTTATTAACAAGAGAGATTTCTTGAGGGTGCATGACCTCTGTTGCACAGAGTTCTAATAGAACTCATTTAAAGATATGATAAATATTATTCAGATTTTTTGTGCATTATGTCTGTCAGTCTGTTCGTCCGTCATGTTAATATCGAGAAAAAGAACAATTAAAAACCATTAATTAGAAGAGCAAACAGATATTCGTTGACATTGATTTCTTTTTACAAAACAATCCGGAACAATCTATTATAGATACTTAAAACTATAGAGATGTTTCGGAAATAACATTAAAGGTTAAATCAGACTTTAAATTTCTTTAAGTATTCTTTTTTTTATATCTAAACATGACGAACAGACCTACCAATAGACAAAATACACAAAAATAAGCGCTTTTATCCTGATGAGGCACTAAACAAAAATAAAATCTGCTTGTTTAACAATTTTTAATTAGTGTTATTTTTTAAAATCTAACCGTGACGGACAGACCGACCAACAGACAAAAACACACAAAAATAAGCTCTTTCATTCTGATGGGGGCACTAAAAAATTAAATTAAAAAATCTGATTTTTTAAAAAAGTTTAAGAAATTAGTTTAGCACCATGTCAAGGCCGGGCTTTATTCTACTACACGAAAATCGCTGCATAAAAAGTCCATTTAAAAAAAAGTGCGTAATATTTACATACAAAGTGCATTCTTAGCCTTTATAAACAAACATAAATCTTTTCTTTTAATTTTAGCAGCTAGTTGACCAGAAAAAACACCTTTAATTAATATTTATATTTGTTGTAAACATTTCTAGTACATTTTATAAAAATATTTGACTTAGTGATACTGAAAATAAGCAAAAAATGTCTATCTAACTCAAAATCGTCCCCCGAAGTGACCCACCCAGGCAGGCTTCAATATTTTCAGAAAGAACATCCGAATGAAATTATATCAAAGACAAATGAGAGATAAGAATGGAGAAAGAAGGTTAACAGATCTTGTGTAGTGCCCCAACGGTCCCGCAGATTTAAGGATAGGTGTAAAGTAAGATGTGAACCTGGCCTAACTAGCTCCCCTTTCAGACCTTGTGGTCTATAGGGCAGATGATGTAAAGTTCATCTGTTTTTGTGGCCTACGGTTAACGAGGGTGTCATGTAGCCAGCACAACGACCAACCGCCTTTACTTTTCCCCAACTAATGTCCGGTACCCATTAGAGCTGAGTGGACTCAGAGGCGCCCAAAGATTCCAAAGTTGAAAATCCCAGTCTTCACCAGGATTCGATTCCGGGACCCCCGGTTCGGAAGCCAGGCGCTTTACCGCTCAGCCACTGCGCCTCCCCTGGCCTAACTGATGTCTTATAATTGATCTAATTGTTTTGAAAAAGTTTAATTTTTCATTCGAATCCAAAAAAAAAAATAAAATAATAATAATAATGATACAAACTGCTGCCCGCAATGAAATATGAGTTTAAGAAAATTAAGTTTACAAGATTACTATTCGTTTTAAATTAGGTCTAAATTATGATGCATACTAATTAGCTTTTTCTCTTTAAAAAACTGCTTGTATAACTGATTTTAAAAATGAGATTTTTTAGCTTTCAGAAAAAAAAAGTAGCCGTTGCATCAGAACTTTGAATGGTCTAAATTATTGTGATGTCGGATTTTCACTATCTTTTCTAGTTTACGAGATCTAAACGGGACGGACGGACAAACATTTCTCACAAAACTATTAGCGTCTTTTCTCCTTTCGGGAGCCGCTAAAAATATTATACTTCGTGATACTGAAAATACACGGCAGTGTTGCACCTTTGTTAGCATATTGTAACATTGACTTCCTTAAATTTACGTTATTGTTTTAGAAATGGTGTATTTTTATGAAAAAATCGCATGCATAATTAATTTTGTAAATTAAACGGTTTGCTTTTAGAAAACCAAAAGTAGCCGTTACACCTAAATTTTTTTAGCACCATTTAATGGTGAAATAATACTTTTCATATCTCTTCTAGTTTTCGAGATCTGAGTGTGACAGACTGACAGACGGACATTTTGCACAAACCTAATAGAGGCTTTTTCCCCTTACGGGGCCGCTAAAAACGCAAGCTTTCTATCAAACCTTTTTATTTTATTTTCGGTATTTCCCCAAAAGACCTCAGTCTAATTAGATGAATAGATCTAGTCTTTTCCTTTACTTTCTTTTTTTTTCTGATAGAGGGAAAGAGGAAGTGTGCTAATATTCACAACAAATAATGAAGTATAAAAATATTAGCACATCCTTCCTTTTAAAGTTCTTATATGATTGATAGCCATTAGGAACTTAAACAACTCGACCACTTCTAGTTGTCTTCACAAGTTCTCTAGACGTAGATCTACAACTGTTTCGTTATTTTTTTAAAGTTGTCTGTTTGACGTCTTCATCGGTATCATAGTAACCACTAACCAGACAGAGATGTCTTCATCTGTATCATAGTACCCAGAGATGTCTTCATCTGTATCATAGTACCCAGAGATGTCTTTATCTGTATCATAGTACCCAGAGATGTCTTCATCTGTATCATGAATGTGACGAATGTTTTTTAACAAGTGCTTTCTGCCATGTTTGTCCTACACGAACCCTTACTTTCTCTCCGACATATAATTCTTTAGGTAATCTTACATGAGCATTGTATTTCACTTTGCTTCTCATCTGTCGTTCTTTGAGTAATTTCTCTTCATTCTCAGGTACCGATGATTTCAATAGTTTAGGATCAGTTGGAATGATGCCCTGAGTCTTCTACTCATCCGAAATAGCGATGGTGAATAAAGGAGTCCGCTTATTGGAGTATTTCTATACTAAAGCATAGCGAGATAAGGATCTCTACAACTTTTGTTTGCATTGTTGAATATCTTCTTAACGATACCAACATACACATCACTTTGACCATTTGATTGAGGGTACTTGGTGATTGATGGGGTTATCTTGAATTGAAACTCTCCAAATTTGTAGTTGTTGAATGGCCTATAATTGCTCACAGTTTCTTCTGGTATTCCATGTCTAGCACAAATAGTTGTTAGTGCCCCGATAACGCATTCCGCTGTTTTGTTCTCAAGCCGTTTTATTTCAGGGTATTTGGAGAAATAGTCAATAACTAGCAAGAAGTCATTTTTCCGCCATTCAAACAAATCTGTCGCAACCTTTTTCCATCGCCTGTCTGGTACAGCATGAGATAGAAAATTTTCTTTCACAATATTTATTTTGTACGTTGCACAATTTGAGCATTTCATAATTGTTGAAAACATATCTATGGACAATCCTGGCCAAAACACACTTTGTCTTCCCTTCGACCTGGATCTCTCAAGACCAAAATAACCGGTGTGGAACTTGTCAAGAATTTCATTTCTCATACTTGAAGGAATTATAATTCTGTTCTCTTAAAACTATTCCATTCTCTTCATGAAAACTGCTTTAAAGGCCAATATAATTTTACTGTTTCAAGAACTTGAGTTTTTAACTTTGGCCAAACTTGTCTGACATAACTAATTACTAGTTTCAATTTAGCATCAGATTCAGTCTTGACTCATACGCAACTGGTTTACCTTCTTGCATTAAACATGCTCCTAACCCTTTAGAATAATAGTAACTGGTTTTCCATGGTTAAACAGTTACAGAACTGGAGCCTCACTGAGTGTTTTCTTTGTTAGTTGGAAAGCATTTTCTTGCTCTGCAGTCTACTGCCACAATACACCTTTCTTTAGCAATTCACGTAATGGACTGGTGATTGTTGACATGTTCGGAATGAAACTTGACATAAAAGTTCAGCATCCTAGTAGTCTCCGAATTCCTGTACGATCTGTTGGTGCTGGCATCTCCATTATTGCTTTGATTTTAGCTGGATCTGGCGAATACCATCTACTCCAATTTGTCTTCCAAGGTAATTAACACTAGAAAGTTTATATTGTTCTTGTTGAACTTAATATTGCTCTTTCTAGCTCTCTCCATAACATTTTCAGAAAATTGTTCTTTTTCATCTTTTGCTGCAATCAGCATGTCATCTGACATGATATGTGTCAGGGTGGGATTTCAGCTCGTTGACTCCGGGGTAGACATAAGTTCCTCGAGTTCCCAGGTTCCCCACCTCGACAGTTTAAATGCAAGCAAATAATATCGACATCAAAGCCGTGACTGAATACAGGGTTTTTCAATTTAACATGTAGCGAATACCAACAGTTGTTCAACGTGAACAATATTAATGACAACGTGAGTTACTGTACATTATTTAATAACAAGATTGTACGTTTAACAATTTAATGAATATATGATATGATGAAGCATACATTACGAATAAATATCAATAGCATTTACAAAGCAATTACAAATTACATTCAAAGGAACTATAGCACACCTTAATCTCAGTACCATAGTCGATCAGGGATCACAACGCCCAACCCAACGCCACGGGAAATAGTCAAATACCAAGCCTACAACTCAGACTCGACTCCAGCAGAGTCCCAAGCCTGCGTCCCCAATACTGGGGAAGAACACCACATCAAGGCAAAACAAGAGAACTCCACCTCAAGGCAAAACAAGAGAACTCCACCTCAAGGCAAAACAAGAGAACTCCACCTCAAGACAAAACAAGAGAACAATGACACCAATATAGCGCATCCTTAGGAACAGAAACTTACGAAACCTTATGGTGCTCAAAAGAAAATACCAAACAAGATGCGCACGACAATATGTACTCCTGGGATGTCTCCGAATACTTGATAGCACGTTTCTGTAATACTTCACTAGCTGAGGATATACCAAAAGGCATTCTCAAGAATCTGTATCTTCCAAACGAGTATTGAATGTACATAAATAAGAGCTTGGTTCATCCAACTCAACTTGCCAATATGCATCCTTTTGATCAAGTATACTAAACACTTTTGCTGCTCCCAGTGAATTATTGATTTGATCAAATGTTTGTGAGCAGGTCAGGAGGCGCTACTGAGTGAGACCTTTTATTATCTGCTCAACATTTATTCATTATACAGTAGGCAGGTGGTAACTCTACTGGGTGGGCCCAGTCTGCGACCAAGGGACTAGAATCGCCTAAGCAACCAGACAACACAATTAAACTAAACTAACTAACTAAAGCAAGAGACAAGCTTTATTTGAAAATAAATACTAAAATTGAGACTTTATTTACATAAAAAATAAATCAATAATCAATCATATATATACATACACTAAAGTTGAATAAAAGAACTATACCTATGCAACTACCAAAAATTCAACATTAATCCCCCAACCAACTATAATACTAATCAACCACTAACTAACACCCTCCAATCTAGAATCTACAATATTCTACCACTAGTACAAGCAACACTAACAAACTAACCATCAACTCAATTACCCCAACATTAAACTCAATAACATTTACAACAAAAGCATCAATCTAGAGTCTAGACAGAGGCTACTAAGCATTAACTAGTGCAGAGCAGGTTACTAGCAACCAGCAGACAGTTAGGCAGGCAGTAATTATAGCAGGCGGTCCCAGCACAATTACAAACACTCACAACATGGTCACACAGACCAGTGGCCCAAACAGGAAAAAGGGACAAGACACGGCACCATCCGTTCTATTTATAAAGCCAGGTCATGACTCGCCTAAACTAACTCTAACGTTAAAGAGCTGGCGGGAAACATGCATGCACTCAGCACTAGCCTAGATAGTCTACAAAGCAAAGCATTTTAAATCACTTGGTCAATCAGCATACAGGTCACCCAAATTTGCTGTTTCCCTCATGTTTACATGGCATTGAGTACAATACAGAAAATAAAGATTGGTTTGAGCCTGGTGAGTATTTTCTTGATCCGCTATATTAAATTAAAGTTAAACAGGTTTCCCAAGATAAGTTAAAATGTTTTCTCACCAACAGAAGGATGATCTTGAAATATTTTGACTTTTTTTTTTCTACATAAATGTTTTACAGGAACTGATGATTATGAAAGTGTGTGCAAAATATTGGACCATTGAAAATTAGAAAAGGATATTAAAAAACTATCTCCAATGCACCAAACAGCTGCTCTGGAATCATTCCACAGTCTTGTGATAAAATTTGCACCAAAGCACACTGCTTTTTCTTATTTAGGAATGCGAAGCAGGTAGATAATACTATACATATAATATTTCATCTATTTGTTTGTACTACTATTTTTGAGTTCCATATTTCTAAATTTCCATTTCATTTATTTGTTAACTAGACTCCACATTGCAGCCATGCACTACAATGAAAATTGTGGTGAGGAAACTGATGACACAGACAAGGAAGGAAATGTACGATGTAGCATCATTTTCCCAAAATACAAAAAAGGAGACTACAGCATCAAAAAACAAAAGAAATCTCCAACACAAGGTTGAAATTTATGTATATCATTTCTTTTGAAACTAACGCAAAAGTCTTTAAACAAAAACTTACTTTTGTCTTAATTACATAGCAAATGTCTGATAGCAAGGTTTATGGAACTGAAATTATATTTACACATTACGTTATGTTACATTGTTCCCACATTTTTTAAAAAGTATTTACCATAAAAATTTTATTTTTCAGTTTATGTCCATAGACTTTTGAACTATTTGTTCAATGAATTTGGCAAGGACCCAAAAGAATTGACAAAGAGCCTCACTGAATATGTGGATCACATACCAGAGCCATTATGTTCAAAATTTGAACGGCCATCATGGGACAATATTAAGAGATTGACACGGTTTTAAATCTGTATAAATAACATTGTACCATCTGTAAATAAGATTTTGTAACTTTTATTTCAAATTAAATTTTTTTTTTTCTTGCTATATTTACACATTTTATTTTCAAAACTTATGTAGCCATTTTAGCATACTGATGGCTTGAAACCTGTTTTTGTGCCTTCTGGAAATTCTTTTCTGATCTTGTTCACCAGCGAACAAACTGTCTATATGCTGTATATCTGTATTGTCTAAAATGAAAGTTATACATCAATAATGTACAAAATGTATTATTCTTAATATATTTTTTTTTAGGTAGAGAAACATTATATTAAACGAATCGACTCTAAACTTATATATTACATTATATAGTTATGAATTTCAAATTAGTATGTTTTAATCAATATTGCTTTGTGAATGTATATTTATAATAATTACTCATGTTTATCATTAAAATGGTCTCCAAATAGTTCTCTATAATTGTGATGTGCAGTTTGTAGACTTTCTTTGTCCAAACAAACAGGCCTGAATCCTGGATGATTGCTTATACATGGCAGGTTATTGGAAGACATTTTCAGTGATACATTGTGAATTTCTGTACAGCATATATTTTCATTTTCTGTATCCATGTGCTTACAGCATCCACATTTACACCTGATGATAGGAAAGCTAAAATCAGATTTGTTTATCAAACATGTATACATAAGAATTTTTCAGTCAAGCAATGTCTTGGTACCACTTACCAAAAAGTAGTCGTATCACTTAGTCTCCTAGTATTCATTCTTTCAAGAACTGGAGACTGTGAGACCTTACTTTGTAAACTTTGTGATTTCTGGGGTTCAAACATATAAGGCTCAGCGTTAGAGACTCCTGCCATGTATTATCTAACAATGATTCAATTAAAAAAAAACAAGATAGAAAGTTGAAACACAAAAATGAGACAAATACAAGAAAAAAAAGTTAACTTTCTCTAGATATAACTCTACAGATTTTTTAAATTTATAGATATAGTGATACAGATTCAAATATTTTATTATCTGTAAAATTTAGATGTAGCCTAATGATATATAATAATATTACTATGATAACTGTCTAGATAACAAGAAGCTCAACTTGGGGAAAAATATATATATATATATTACGTACATTCTAAATAAAAATTGTAATCCGTCTAGATCTTGATATAAATATAGTTAATAATACTAATTTAAAGCTTAGATCTTTACCTTTACTAAAATTGTTTACAAAGAAAGAAATATCCGATGTGTGCTTCGTAAAAGACAATGATGAGCAGACAGTCACAGTTCTATTAGCTTTATTATAGATAGATCTAGTACTAATCAAGTAAATCTATGGTCAAGTGATGTGACATATAATTTGGCGCAAGTCTAGTTCTAACTGATATCTTACAAAAAATTGGCGGAAGTACCGGTACTCGGATTAGTAGATCTATAGGATTTGAGTGCACCCTCGTGACGTCACACAGAAATTCGGTGAAAATCTGACCGTTTTGGATGCGCAGAAAAATTACGTCACAAAAACATCAATTACTAAGTTATTCTTGCAAATAAAAAAAAAAAGAATAATATATTCATTATCTATAAATCAAAACACATATTACATCAAAAATTGTCAAAACCATCGGAGTTTCCCTTTAACAACAGATAAAAATTAGGTCAAAAAATAGATGATAAAAATAGATCTAGGAGCGCCAGCTCACATGTTGGTATAGTAAAATGTTCTCTCATAATATATATTAGATCAGTTCTCGGGTATATAAACACAACCTCAAAGAATTATCTTTCTTCTTTGCTATGACAATGGTTATGAACCCATTCTGTTGGTTGCTTGGCTCACCAACTTCTGTGATCACTCCATCTTGTTGCATTTGTGTGAGTTTTCTTTTCAATTCTTTAAAAAGTGATGGTGCAATTATGCGCGCACATTGAATAATAGGTTTTGCATCTGACGTCAGTTTGATGTGACACTTCATTGTGTACTGCTGTCTACTAGTTTAGTTAGAGAGTGTGTTAGTTTCGGTAGATAAATATATTGTGTATTGTTTTTAGCGACGGTAAAAGTAGTGACGTAGTCAGAAAGATGAATGACGTAGCAGAATAGACGAAGATGAAGAACAATATGGCGATAGCTTAGTAGAAGGTTGATTAGTATTAAAAATACATAAGAAGCGACGGATAAGAAGACGAGACAGACATCCCAAGTAGGCTATCATTTACAGTAGTAGAAAGTCTTCACAGAGTTTACATTGTTAAATGTAATGTTCTTTGGCTAATGTAGAGTAGTTAATGTAATAGCAGTGAGGTTGCACAAGATACTAGCCAGAACAGTACCAAATCCAAATCGTTCATATTTCTTCATCAACTCTTGTGGAACTTCATTCTGTTGCTTGACATCATGTTCTTCGACGTTTCTCATTTCTTCGATGAGTTTTAAAGCAACATATGTCTTCCTATTATAGGATTTATTTTTTCTTGATCACGTACAGATCATTTTTAACTTCCACATTGCCGACTTGAAATGAGACCGATGCAACTCCCTTCTGTTCTAATGCTTAGGTCTGTATTTTATTATACAATTTAAAATAAATAAAAATGCTAAATTTAGTATTGGGCTTAATTATTTTTTTAAACAACTAGGAAATAATCCAACATAAAAAATAATCAGTGTTACGTTCATTTCTAAGAATGTGTGAAGTGTTCCTTAAAGAAAACGTTTGGGAAACACTGGCCTAGAGTATTATAGTGCTTACAATATTTAAGTGGCCGTGTTCAGACAGGAGACAGGATCACAAATGAGCTTGCTATAAATGAATACGTTGTATGGAGGAATGTCGGTCATTTGTAGCTCAGGGTTTCTGGTGTTAATTCTTGAAATTATCGAAATCTGCATTTTTATCAGCTCAGAGTAAAAAAAAAATTGAGTCGCCTCTGATGTGAGAACACTCTTATTAATCGTGTTCTTTGTCAATTCAGTCAGTATCTCACTCCATCTTGCTCTCTACTCATTCGTTTTTATAAAGTAGTAGGGCAGACGGAAATCAACAAAAATATATTGACATTCACGTACAATATTTTTTAATTTTATCTATTTACTTTTTGTATGCTAATGCACTTTTCCTTCCTTTTTTTGTTTATACTAGTAAACACAACGGCATTATAAATTGTAACAAAAAAGAAAAAAAAAGCTTTAACTTCTGATAAATAAATAAATAAATAAATATATACACATATAACTTCATCTTATTTAAGTGCGTCTATGTGAAGTTCATCCGTAAATATCTATGCTCACGAAACACTTTCCTGAGCAAAAACGTGGATCACGTGACCACACAGGAATGCACCCCGGTGTGAGCACTGTGTAAAGGTTGAGAGATGAGACCAGCTGTGCTATGTTTTTAACAAAGACTGCACTATTGGATTCAGGTTCCTTACGCTGTGTAGTGTAGTTGTGTGTATCGCACAACACAACTGAAAACTGTATCTTTATGTAGGTTCTGCTTAGCCTATAGGTAAGTTGTGTAGCTTTTTTTAAGGTAAGAAAAAGAAATCATTCGTCAAAATAATGGTAATCTATTCTGTATCTGCGCACACATAAGCGTACCTGCAAATTTGAGGAACGCTTCAATGATATTAAAACCAGTATGTTGAATTATTTCCTACAAATACTCACATAAAGGAAAGCAATTTAAGTGTTATGCCAAAACCTTGGAAAAAAATACGCTTGATCTAAAGGCCTATCCTTCCTCTAGATCTAGATCTATGCCTAAACATATAAACCTATCATTCCTCTAGATGTAGTGGCGTCACTAGGGTTGGTGTCACCCGGTGTGGAAAGGTCGGGCCCTCCCAAAATAAATCTTCCCCAAAAACTTTATTTTTTAAACAAAAATACTGTGAGGTAATTAATTGATTGTTTCTCTGTTATATCTTAAAATTTCGTTGTTTATGACATTTTCGCAAAAGTTATTACATAGATACATGTAAAATTATTGAAATTAAAAACATTGAACTGAACAAGTTTCTTTTATTAATTTTATTAAAAACCTCCTGACCAAAACGGTTTGACATTCTAGTTCTACTAATGATTCTAAACTGCTTCCGAAGAAGCAGATCATGCTCTAAACACATTTTCGTCCCTCGTTACCATCATTGAGCAAATCCTGGAATAGCACCCATCGCGAATCACTCTAAAAAAAACGAAAGAGAATATGGCATCTCGTAACACGATTTAGCGAAATCTCTACATCAAATCAAACTGTTGTGTTAGAATTCATGGTGGAATAACGGAGTTCTTCAACGTTGAGTGATGCCTTTGGCCCGACCTAATTCGGTCTGCTTGACGTTTTAATTTTCAACACTCGTAACACGGGCCACATGAACAAAAAGATAAAAAAAAATGAAATGAAATAGACTTTAAAAAAATTAGAAACCCGTGGATCTAGTTCTTACATTTATTAATGTGATGTTTACAGTTAATCCAAAGTTCTACCTATCCCGCTGCATAGATGAGACACCAAGTCGGAGCACTGAATCTAGACTCTCATCTGTGAAACGATGACGTAACATGGGTTTCGCCAGTTTCATCATTGAGAAAGTGTGTTCACACAAAGAAGTGCTTTTCAACATGGTGACCATCATTAACGCTTGTTTTCGGACATTTAGAAAAGTTTTCGCAACATGGCGTAGAAGCCCATCGTTAGAAATTTATCAAGCAGAAATGTCTGGCTTTGTAAGTCAATCAGTTTTAGTGGAAGATATGTTGGGGCATTTGGCACATTGGCAGTAAATAGATTTTCGAAAAGAAATATTTCATCCTTCAAAATGTGAACATCCATAAATCTGAAAATATCCTTCAATAGCCTCAGAAGTTAGATTTTTTTTGGTGTGTGTGTGGGGGGGGGGGAGATAAATATTTAGCTGCTTGTAATTTTGTAGAGCGGTACAGGTTGGGAAGTGACATCTCATAACCATGATCGTTCAGTTGACACACTTGCATTGATTTCTCTGTCTAAAAATAAATTCAGTTCATGTCTCAAATTAAAAAAAAAGAAAAACGTTTTAGCATCTCATGGTCCAGATTCAAAACCTTGCCACAAAGATTTGAGCGGTATCAGATTTGTCCGTTTAATAGTATGTTTTGATTTAAAAACAGCCCCGTTTTCTTTATAAAACAAATATGTTGGCTTATTGTCTTTTCCATAGATTGGTAAAGATCGTTACACTTTTCCTGTTAGATTTTAAATTTAAATGTTAAAAGGCCATGGTTACAAGCCATCAAAGAAAGGCCAAAAAAAAACATAGGGAAAGATACATTATTCGACTTTTTTTGGAGGGGGGTGGATTTTCTATACTTTGTGCCACGTTTCGGTCGGACCGATGGAACCACTTCGCGGGTCGTATTTTGGACCAGTATAGTTCCATGCATAGACTAGGTACTTTGATAAAAATTTCATACTCAATATTTTGTAATAAAACTAATATAGTTAGATAGAGCTTTTTAAACCGAGTTTAAACCTATCATTCCTCTACAGTCTATATCTATCCCTAGACATATAAACCTATCATTCCTCTACAGTCTACATCTATGCCTAGACACATAGGCGTAGCCGGG
The DNA here is from genome assembly GCA_030265305.1 of Biomphalaria pfeifferi. Taxonomy (NCBI): domain Eukaryota; kingdom Metazoa; phylum Mollusca; class Gastropoda; family Planorbidae; genus Biomphalaria; species Biomphalaria pfeifferi. Next base: position 4,479,930 of record JASAOG010000020.1, on the reverse strand, counting down.
GGGGGGGGGGTTGGGGTTCACCCTTCCATAAATGAAATCCCACCCCTGCGGGGGAGTGGGTGTCAGAATTTAGTGTCAGATTTTTTGCTTTGATTTTATTTTAGGTGAGCTTTTAATACTAAACCATCACTTGCCCCAGCACAGCCCAGGGGGTTTTGAGTTTAAAATCCCCCCTACAGAGAGTTTTGAGGCTGCAAACCTCTCTCTTCAATATTATTGTAAAGCAAACTACTCCCACCAAATGACCGTAGCTAAATGGGGTTTTCAATAAAAAAAAAAAAAAACAACGCCAGAGATTTTTTAGTTTAAAACCCCCCAACAAATGATTTTGACGATAAAATTTCCTTTTTCGATATAAATCTAAAGCAAACTACAGTCGCCTAATTCCAAGAGCGTAGTCATTAGAGATTACACATTTCTACCAGTGGCTGGGTTCCATTAATAAAGTGCAGTGAATAGTCATCTGCCGAAATTGAAAAACACTAAATGTGGCTCAACAAAGAAGGCTAAGATAGATTTTAGGAATCAGTTATAGAGATTGGGTCTAAATCAAGGAAATCAAAAGCCGAAGTAAGGAGTCGACCCCTTAGTAAGGCTGTGAAATAGCGTCACATGAGGTTTGCGGGACATTCTCTCCGGCAAAATGAATTTCGCATAATAAGACATCCAAATACAAGTTGGCGTTACCATTTCATGGAGGTCCTTAGAGCAGGTGGGAAGAGGCTTCAGACATTGCCAGTGACAGATTTTTGTGGAAACAGCTTGACGGCAAATGCGCAGAACGGCAAATGCGCCGAACGGCAAATGCGCCGAACGGCAAATGCGCCGAACGGCGCGGGAGTGTCTTAGTGAGTAAGAATAGCACATTAGGTTTTTGAAATAAAACTTTGTAATAGGAGAAAAAAAAATCCCCCCCCCCCCCCAAAAAAAAAATCTTGGCTACGCCCATGCCTAGACAGATAAGAAAGGAAAACATAACGAAAAGCGTAAATGTTTCAGACGTTCTTTCATAATCAATTATTTGGTGTATGCCTACATCCAATGCGTGTCCATGTATTAAACTAGTCGTAGCCTACATGTCATTTGAGACTTAAACTCTACTAAGACATGACAGTACCTGCTTGATTGATGCAGTCCGTTCAATGTTCTAATGGCACTAAGAAATAGCACGTATTTGTCTAAGTAGGCGAGTGGACAAAACAGGTTATTTTAAATTCATGTCTAAACCTTAGACCATAAACTTAAATATATTATATCAAGACTGGAAACCGGAGACAAAGTCTTATCTGCGATTGATCGATTCACAGACCTATATATATAGATTTTTATGTACCTAACTCTTTTTCAATCTCTAAGTGAAGTCGCCCCAATCAATCTTTTCTGTCTTAGAAAAATAATGATCTTTAGTTTTCAAAGTTTTGAAATAATGCAAAATCATTTCTCGGATTTTCTTTAGAATGGGCTATTAATCACAACTATATATTCACGCTAATATATGAAACAAAGCCATTTCCTGTTAGTTTCCATTGATATAATTTTTGCGCTATTTCAAAACTTTGAAAACTAAAAATCATTACTTTTCTAAGACAAAAAAAAAACAAAAAAACAAACTAGCTGCTAAAATTAATAGAAAAATTTATGTTTGTTTATAAAGGCTAATAATGCACTTTATATATAATATCACGCACATTTTTTAAAATGGACTTTTAATGCTGCGACGTTCGTGCAGTAGCGTAAGCAAGCTTAAAAAGGCTCCCGGGTCGGATGGTTTCACCCCCGAAATGCTTAAGCATGTAGGGGGGAAAGGAAGGGCCGTGCTCTTGGCATTCGTAAATAGAACCTGGGCAGATGATTAACTGCCCAGGGCCTATAAAAGTGCCACTTTTATTCCTATACCAAAAAAGGGAAAAGATGCTTCCACTGCTGAGGGCTACAGGCCCATCTCACTCACATCTTGTGTTGGAAAGATGTCTGAAAAAATGGTAAATGAGCGTTTGGTACCTTGAGAGTGCCCGTCTTATAGCTCCAGAACAGGCTGGTTTCAGGGCTGTAATGTCCGCTATAGACCAAGTCAACATCTTTGTGCAGAGCGTAGCAGATGGATTCCAAAGGATCGAAAGCACATACGCAGTCTTCATTGACTTAAAACAGGCATATGGTAAAGTATGGCGGCCTAGTTTGCTTCATAAGATAAGAGCCGTGGGGGTGCGGGGACGGATATATTACTGGATTAGAGACTTCATACAAGAGCGTACAATAAGAACAAGGATGTACGGAGAAGTCTCAGGGGAAATGACCCTCGAGCACGGCCTCCCCCAGGGCTCCGTCCTGTCATGCGCCCTTTTCACGGCCTTCATAAATGACCTACCGGCTCAGCTAAAATGCCAAAAGCTACTATATGCTGATGATATTGTCCTTTGGAAATCCGGAAGGAGCGCAACCTCTATACAAAAAATGTTACAAGATCTCCATACGCTCTGCTCATACACACAAAAAATGGAGGCTAGAAAAAAACATCTCCAAGACGGTCTATTCTGTTCACGTCGGGACTGGCATTCTCGGGCAACCTTTCCAGCTCTCCCTCAATGGAGTGGCTCTCAGCATGGAAAAGCTAACCAAGTACCTTGGTGTAACTTTAGATCGCAAACTAAAAATGTGTGAGCGCATCCAGAATGTTGTAAGAAAGGCATCAGGGAAACTTTGCATTGTGTGGAAGCTGGCATCCACGAAGTGGGGAGCCCGAGCAGACATGCTCCGATCCCTGTATTTAGGAGCAGTCCGATCACAGATAGACTACAGCCTACCTGTGCAAATTTATGGCTCTAGGACTGCTCTTGAACAACTTGATAAAACACAGTCCCAAGCACTAAGATTTGTCCGTGGAACCTTTAGGACAAGTCCAGTAAATGCAGCTGAAATAATGGCTAATATAGGTCCACGAAACCTTAGGAGGGAAAGGTCAGTACTGACCTGCTATGAGCGGTATAAAAGGTTGGATGAAAAAAAACTAAGCTAAAAAACTAGTGGATGGTTGGAGATGCAGAAGACGTATCCAGATGCAGTCTTTTATGCATCATACCACTAGACTATCTGATGAAGCTGGCCTCTCCACCAACCGACAACGCTTTCATTCTCTTCCCCCTTGGTGTCGCCCAACGACCCCAGACATACGCTTGAAATTAGTAGACCCTAATGCCACTAGGAAAAGTGGTTCATCCAACGACCTTCAAATCCTAGCTCTTGAGACCATTAATACCTTCAAGCCCAGTGCTATTTTTGCATACACTGATGGGTCGGCATCAATAGACTCTGGAAGAGCAGGCTATGGAGCCTACATCGACTTTCTTGGCTCTTACACAGTTAAAATCTTTATACCATGTAGTAGTGTTTGCAGTTTTGATGCGGAGACCATGGCATTCTGTGAAGCCTTAAAAGTCATTGACTCTCAACTCGGCGAGGGACATTTGAGGGCAACACAGATTGTTGTGGTAACTGACTCAAAATCTGTACTACAGGCTTTGCAAAGCCCCGGACAATGCCCCCCCCCCCAATATCAACACTGTCATCTTGGCTTCACATAACATTAAACAACGCTATGGCACCCCTGTAATAATGCAGTGGGTACCGAGTCACATAGGTGTGACTGGCAACACAATTGCAGACTCTTTGGCCCACCAGGGAGGGCAAATTCCACCCACTGAACAGGCTGTAAGCTTTCATCAAGCCCTGGCTATAATACAAAAAACAGAAATGGAAAAGTGGTTTGAGTGCTGGGACAAGTTCCAAAAAGCCCGTGGAGTCTGGGAGCGCATGAGGCGCCCTGACCGCACTTCCCCGTGGTGGAGGCTGTCCAGGCCTGAGCAAGCTATTATAGCACAGTGCAGGACATGCCACTGTCCTGTTGGCTCATATTTCTCGCGGCTATGGCCAAATTTTGATTCACGGTGCCCCCACTGCGGGGAAGAAGAGGAAACCGTGCCTCATATTCCGTTTTGACTGCCCCAGACTTGTTGATCTCCATCTCAACAGGTCTGGGAAACCCAAAATTCTCGACCTGTATGGCGACATTTATGCACTACGCAAGACAGCAGGGTTTCTGTCCAGGGCTTTTGCAAGAGAGGATTTGAGCCTCTCAATCCCTCACTCTAATGGAGTTTGATGATGATGATGAATAGTTATAACTATCTATTATAGATTGTTCCGCATGGTTTCGTGAAAACAAAGAAATCCATGTCAACGAATGTCTGTTTGCTCTTCTAATTTATATGCTTAAAGGTTGCAAAACACTTGATCAATCATATATTGTTCCGGTTTTTTGATGTAAATAGTATATAAATGCTATATGAAAATCTCCATACGGGCTTATATTTCATTAACTATAAAGTTGTTCCTGAAATTGTTATATAAAAAATAAATTATGTGAAATCATTATTTAAAATCGCATCATTGACTTACATTACACTTATATTCTTTGACAATACGTTACTATAGTTTAATTATCGATATCAAATCGTTCCGTATTTTCAACTTAAAACAAATGTATGTCAAATGACTTTTTTTTCAAAAGTATCGACAATAGGTTGTTCAGGATTTTAAAATAAGAAAGTAATTTACTAGAAACGATTATTTAACATCACTTTTAGTGGCCCCTGTATGGGGAAAAGCCGATATTAGGTTTGTTAGAATTATTTTACATTTAATTTTCTTGCTGAAGCATACAAAAAGTTTTTTAATGGGCAGAGAATGTCCCAGATTAAGTTTTTAAAAAGAAATTGACGTACATAACATTAATAATTTTACAAATGATCGCCAAAATTGTTCCGAATTTTATTAGAAAAATCCACTAACGCCAAAGAACTGTTTGAAATCCATCTTCTAACAAATAAAACAAATAATCTTCTTCTCATTTACAAAAATTGGTTGTTCCGGATTTTTATGAAAAACATGTTAACACTAATTATTTTAAATCGCACTTCTTTCGTATACTACTTATTTTTCTTGCTTAAACGTTACAAAATCTAATTATATCTTTTATGTTCCGGATTTTTACGGAAAACCACTTCCTAACACCACAAAGTATGGTATGAAAATCTCTCCATAAGGCTATGGTATATATAATTTTTATACTAGATTATCCCATAAATTTAATTAACGGTATTTGATTTATCTGAGATGATCTCTATTTCTCTCTCTCTATATATATATATATATAGATATATTAGGGTTAGGGTTTGGAAAAAAATTGCTTCGCCCCTTAAAAGTTCTTGATCCGCAAAGAACGAGAGCTAAACTAGCCTCCAGCGGGATTCCACAGTTCTGCTCTAACCAGTCTACTTGTACGTGTTGAGGTTGGAAGGCTTGCAAACCTGCCCAGTCCGTCACTCTATTATCGAGTGATGTCCATAACATACTGTAGACATTAATTAATAATAACAATAATAATAACAGAGACTTTGTGTTTATACAAGTAGACATAGAAGACTATCTTTTTATTACGTCACATCCTACTTTCTCACAAAACATTCACAACAAACAATGACGTAATATAAACATATTAGCACATCCTTCCATTTGAAGTTATTATCACAAATATGAAGTGTGTCTTGTGGGTTCGGCCTCCAGCCTTGCATGTCATGGTGGAACCGATTGCGTTGGCTCAACGGAACGTGACCCATGAACAAACGGGGTGTGATTCAATGATCATCTAGTTGATGTGGAACTCCTGACAGAAGTGTCGGTGAAGAGCCAATCCTTTATCCTGGCCACGGGATAAATGTTTTTCCAGGGTCAAAGGCTCATAAAAGAAATGTATCTTGGACTTTTTCGGACATCTCGACAAGGAACAAACAGGAAGTTCTAATTTTGTATTTTGTTGTATTTGAATCGTTTTTGTTTTTGGGTAAATTTAACCCGCTGCGGTTTGGATTGGTGCTTAGTTGTCTCTTTGGCACAAGGAAAATAATAACTGGTTAAATTTTTGTATATATTCGTCCACGGCTAGTAAGAGAATTATTGAAAGCGAGGATTGGACTTTACATTCATCTTCGAGTCTATAGGATATGAGAAATGTGCTAATCTTTGATCACGATGGAGGAGCTTTATATTGTGACATAAATTGCTCAGTCAATTAGGGTATATTGCGCTTATAATATAGATTTAATTATGACTTGTTTGTTTTGAGACTATTCTTTCAATTATCATCCTAGTAATTTTATTTCTTTTTTGTTTTTGTTTTCAGTGGCGATAACATGGAAGGGGAGCTAACTGGGATCAGTGGTAAGTTTAGACTTAAGTAATTTAGATCTTGAGCGCGCTATTTCGGTATCATCTTAGTTTATAAAGTTTTTTAGCGTTTTCATTAGAGAAAAGTTGTGTTATTGTATAAATCCGAACGACAGTCCAGCGCGCAAACCGCACGACCAGGCAGCCATTAATACTAAAACTATTACGATGTTTTGAAACGAAAATTAAAGGTTAATCACATTTTCAATAGCTTTTTAGTCACTGTACACACATTGACACGGCGGACAGACACACTGACAGACAAAACGCACAAAAAATACGGCTTTAATCCTCAATAAATAAATTTTATTAGAACTCAATGCACCAATGTCTATGAATCCTCGTTAAATATCTCGTGTAAATAAAGACATTTTTTGGTACGAGCCTATTGTGATGTAATTGACGTCATTGAATGGATTCTTTAAATGTAATGCTAAAATACTCGGTGCACCAATGTCTAAGAACCCTAGAAAAATTGCCCGTATTAATGAAGGCATTTTTTATTCTAACTAGGTCGTGTGACGTAGTGGATTTTTATTTCCTTTGACGTCATATGGAATTAATTATTTAAATGAAATGCTAAAAGAACTCACTCAACGCACCAATGTCTATGAACACTCGATAACAAGCTCGTATTGATGAAGGCGTTTTTTTAGTCTAACTAGGCCGTGTGACGTAGTGTTTTTTTTTTCTTTGAAGTCATATAGAATTAATTCTTTAAATGAAATGCTAAAAAGTGTACCAAAGTCTATAAATACTCGATAACTGTCTAGTATTGATGAAGGCTTTTTTTTTTAGTCTAACTAGGCCTAGATCTAGATTTTTTTTTACACTAGAGCTAGATTTTCTAAACTAGATTTAGACTTATATTCTAATTAAAATCATTGTAGATACTAGATTGAGAATTTCTTGGTCTAGTTTAGAATGTTTGTTGTTTTACATGTTTCGGGTGTTCCTTTAGAGTTGAAGTCCAAACCTCCCGCAGGACGACGGGGGATGGGAGCGGGCAGGGTTTGAACCTGGACCCATCGATAAATCCCAACGACAGTCCAGCGCGCAAACCGCACGACAAGACAACCATGATTTAGACTAAATCAAGATCTATAATTTCAATTTCTAGAATTAAAGTGTAGATTTTCATTTCCAAATGTCTAGATCAATATTGCAATGTTATAAAATACTAAAACTAATCTACTATTTTTAAATTTAATATTACATTCAGTCTAAAATAGATTATCTAGGCTTTTTTTTTTACATAAATTTTATTTTAATTACATCTACATTATTCCCAATTATATTTTAGATATAGATCTAGTAGATATAGATCTTAAGAGTGCTAAATCAGAAGTTTAATTTAGGTAGATCTACATCCTCATTCTAGTTCCATTTAAATAAAAATGCCAATAGCTCTGTTGGTAACTGTGCTGGGACATCGAGCAGACGTTGCCGAAGTACAAGCTCGATGCCTTGTTCTTTTCTTTTTTTTTTCAAGTACCAATAAATACCAAAAGATCATCTAAAATCGCTCGTCTGACATATTGTACATATCTGGTAGTTGTCATGCCTTAATGTGTAATATATCTCTTTATCAATAATAGGCTATTAGTTTGTTATTTAGTTAACAGCACTGCCTTATGAATATGCGGATCCGACAGGGATCCGACTCCTACGGGGGCCGATTCTAAGTTTGTGTAACAACACAAACTCTCTTTGTAATCTTGTTTTCCCTTAACTTTTCCTTTCGAAATATTTGTTTACATGGTTAACTGTTTAAATGATAATTGTGATTTGTCAATGACTTCGTAGTTTGGAAATCCTTGGATCTTGCGGCGCACCGACCAACCCAATTAGGAGTATATAATGCACGTTAGACAGGACAAACTATCAATGAGTTAATTTTAGCAACAGTGGATCTAAATAACATCAAGAAATACTTCCTAATGTTTACCTTTAGGGTGATCCACATGAATATGTTCACTAACATTTATGCCACACCTCTGCCACACAGCCACCAACCAATCGCCTGTCATCATCGCAACCTAGGAAACACACTCACACTCCATTTTACCTTTTTACTTTACCTTTACCTATCCCTTAGTCCAGGGGTGGGCAACCTTTTTCTATCGAGGGCCGCTTTTAAAAAGATTTGGGAATAGGGGCTGCATATTTATTTATATATAATATGTACTTACAACTTTACAAAAAATACGATTGCTAACAGTTTATAATGTGTTTCAATTCACATTTATACTGTATAGTACATTTACATTTTATTTATATACACTTTCCATTGAGGCATTAAAGATTTAGCAATTTCTGAAACGAATTTTGCGAATTTAGATTTTAAATTTTGTTATTGTCTTTTTACATTACAACATTTCCCCACTAGATTACTAGCTTTTATCCTTGTGACTGCTGTCAATTTACAGTCAGTCTGTACATCGACCTGTTCTTATATATACACTTGTTTATTTTTAAAAAATACTGTTCACAGATGAATGTGGACCCAAATAATGTAAAAGTTTAGCAGGAAAATTATTTTAAATTGTCAAAATACTCCTGGAGGTTCTCTTTCGGGTCATAATTTACTTGGAAGTAAATCAGCTTTTGCACTAAATGGTGAACTGAGGGTATTGAACACTGGTTCCAAGTTCTTGACGTCTTAAAATTTGCTTTCTAATTCCAGAATCAAGGAATCCAAATAAGTCTTGTACTTTTCAAACATTTCACTAGAAATATTATCACCTTTCAGCAAAGCAAAATGACAAAATCTGTTTTCGCTTGTGTGGAGAAACGGGAACACTTTGTTTGAAAAGATTTAAAATGAACATACATTTCATGTGCAAACCGCCCATTGTAATATCTGCAATGAAAAACATGAAGTCTGTCTTTCACTCTTCATTAGAAATATTAGTAGCAAAGTCACATTCAATTGTTCTTCTAGGGACATAACGATTTCTTTCTTGTGATTCCATATTCTTCTCAATACCTTGCCCATGCTAAGCCAGCGGATACAGCTGTGGTACCGATTCTCGGAATGTTTTGTTTCCCAATCTTCAAGTACTTCTTGGTTAAGACTCTTAGTTCTTATTAATTTGAATACTGAGATAATTGTGGGTCAATAATAAGTTTGATAATCAATGAAACTTTGCACAAAATTTCCCGTTTAGAGCTTATGGTTGGGATATTGTTCATTAATTTATTAAAAACCTGTTTTTCTCAGTCAAAGCACGGGCTTCTGATCAGTTGCCACATTTGCTCAAGCAAACTAACACTTTCAACACAGTTCTTCATAGCATTGAATAATTACTGGCCTGAATTTGTGTCTTTGCAATAAATGTTTCAAAATGTTGCCAAATAAGAATAATCTTCATTTACTTTAAACTTTTTAGAATGACATGTAGAGAGAATGTTTATTAAGCCTCTTCTTAGGCCTTTTCATCATAAGTGATAAAAAACAGGCATTTCAATAGTTTATTTAGATATTTAAAATTATTTTAAAAATATATTCTCATTTTTTATATGTATAATTTGTGAGCACACTTAATTTCTGTAGGTATCCACGGACCGCATAAAACACTCCGGCGGGCCGCATGTGGCCCGTGGACCGTAATTTGCTCACCCCTGCCTTAGTTTGTTGGACCCTTGGGGCACCATGCAAGATTCGTCGACCGTCTTTCTCCATTCCTCTCTGTCTTTTGCCTTAGTTAGAACCTCTTTCAATGACAGGCCCGTCCATTCTTTTATGTTGTCATTCCATCGCTTTCTCTGTCTGCCTCTTGTTCTTTTTCCTGGTACTGTTCCCTGAAGGAAGGTCTTTGCGAGCCCTGAAGATCTTGTAATATGGCTATGGATTTTTACCTTGTTTTTTTTTAAGATAGCAGACAATCATGTGGTTCAATCGCTGCAGTAACCCTGTCTCTAATCTCTGGATTTGTGATGCGGTGTTTGAATGTGATACCTAGAATCATTCTGTAACATCTCAATTCCATTGCTAGGATCCTCCTCTCTAGCTCTGCAGTCAGCGTCCAAGACTCACAAGAATATAAAAATTTGTCCATGACCAGGGAGCCCATAAGGTCTGATTTTGGTGCTGAGGGCTAAGCCTTTGCTTTTCCATATTTTATATTTTGAAAGGGCTGTTGTGGACTGTGCAATTTGGGCCAGTAGTTCAGGTTTCGTTCTCTCATTTGAGACAATAGCTCCGAGGTATTTTAAGCTGTTAATACTAGTCAGCTTTTCACCTCTTATACTGATGCCCCTTTTAAAGCCCTGTTGACTATTGGTCATAATTTTTGTTTTTTACGGCATTTATTTGCATAGCGTATACACACTCCATGAGATAGATGAAGATCTAAACTATATCTAGAGATCAATTTAGAATACTTAGATCTAGACTTTAGCCGGATTGACTTCGGAAGGTGAAAGAATTCGGTTTTTAAATGTTAAATGTAAAACAAAAACAAAACAAGGTTACAACGACAGCTTGTGGAAACACAAACTCAAAACCGGCCCCCGAAGTGGTCCACCAAGCAGGTAAAAATGCAGGTTTCATTATTTTCAGAAAGAATATCAGAATTAAATTCTATCAAAGGCAAATAACAGAGAAGATGGAGAAAAAAGGTTGACAGATCTTGTGTGGTGCCCTAACAGTCCAACAAATCAAAGGATAGGTGAAAGTGAAGATGACGTTAGCTGTGAACCTTGCCTAACTGATGTCATATAATGATTATCTAATTGATCTAATTGTTTTGTAAAGGGTCAATTTCTTATTCAAAATCTCAAGGAAAAAAAAAACACATTTCCGTAAAAAAAAAAGATTCGTTTAGTTTAGTGGTGCACATTGCATACTATGCAGTGCAGTACACACGATAATTTGAAAAACTACTTGTTAATTATTGTTTGAAATTATGTTCCACTTATATGTATATTAAATAGATTTTTTCTCTTTAAAAACAAGACAACATTTTTTGTGTGTAAATGTGGTAGTTAGTATGACAGAACTAACTTGTCTTACAAATATATATGTAAAAAAAAATTTTTGACAAAAATCTAAAACCGTTTGCATAATTGTGTTAAAAAATGGCAAATAGTTATCCCCCTTACTAAATAGCTTACCGTGTTTGTTACTATTAATAGTGAATAGTTGTAAATATGGTGTATTTTTATTCTTGCATAGTTGATTTTAAAAATTAAATTTTTCGCTTTGAGAAAAGAAAAAAATAGCCGTTGAAAGGTCTAAAATATCATGATGTCGTTTTTTTTTGTACAAGATCTAAACTGGACGCACGGACGGACAGACAGACATACCACGAATAGCGTCCATTTTCCTTTCGGGGATCGCTAAAACTGACATTAATATTTTTTTTCAATTGTGACATTAGTTGCTAATATTTTGTTTGCATTAATGCATGAATCCATCAAAGGATTCAAATTGGAGCATGTCTTTCCACCCAGAAAAATGTCAGTTGTTAAGAGTAACAAAAAAACTAAAACAAATTAATTCCACTTATCTTATTCATGGCAAACCAGTAACACAGACTAAAAACGCAAAATACCTAGGTGTTATAATAAATGAAAAACTGTCATGGAATCCACATATTGATGAAACTACAAAAAAATCCAACAAAGCATTAGGGTTTATTAAAAGAAATTTCCATAAATCAAATAAGAACATAAAACTAAAATGTTATTTAACCTTGGTTAGGCCAATAATAGAATATGCATCCACCGTTTGGGACCCCTCAACTCAAGAAAACAATAACAAACTGGAACAGACACAAAATAGAGCAGTGACATTCATAACAAACGAACATTCACATTTGACTAGAGTAACACCATTACTAAAATCACTAAATTTAGAAAGCCTTCAGGACAGAAGACTCAAAAGTAAAGTAGCAATTATACATAAAACACCGAACATAATCTTCAAATACAAAAACAAAACTTAATAAAATACTCTGAAAGACACAAAAATAAAGGCACATTCCTCGTCCCCTATGCTAGGACAAATTTGTACAAATACTCCTTCTTCCCTAGTGCGATTAGAGCATGGAATGGGTTGCCTGAGCTAGCCAGAAAAACCAGTGACTTGGCAGAATTTAAGTCTTTGGTTAATATACATGACTAAATGCATGACGCGTAGGTCGTAATCATCTTCTTTTTAGAAGTAACGTCTGTATTGTATAAGATAAGATAAGGAGCCAGAATTATTAATGAAGAATTCTGTGACCTGTTCATGGACCAATTATAAATACTTACCTCTCCTGAAGTCTTTCATTTAAAAGTGGCATAATTTAAAAAAACGGCTTGCATAATTAATTTTAATAATAAAACGCTTTTCACTGCAGCAGGGTCAAGTAAAATCATTTAAGATACTCATATAAACAATTTCAACAATGATAGTTTTTGAGATCTAAACGTGACAGACGGACAAACAGACTAAAAGAGGCTTTTCCCTTTTTAGGGCCGCACTAAAAAAAGGAAACATTATTTGTATTTAGAATTTTGATCTTCTTTTATGGAGTAAAATCGATTTGAGAAACTGGTCCGTTGTGATTGTTTCTAGTGCGTTACTAATTGGTAGTCGTGCTTATTCCAAGTTTAGATACTCGGTAAGAAGAAATGGATCAAAATATTTTCGATAGCGTCTACGTTTTAGCATTAGTGATGAGTTAGTGAATGAGTCAGTCATAAAATTTCATCAATCTGTAACGTACTACTGTTTCGTCTACAGAAAGTGAAAGTAAGATTGTCCTGCGTGGATCTTTCTCTACGGAACCTTGTACTGACGATATCTTTCATGCACCGTATGATTTGACTGTAGTAGACGACACTGACGAGTCGCTAGTTATTGCTAACCAGCCTAGAAAAAGTTCCAGAAAAACGGCAGATAATTCCTTTCATTCACCTTTCAATGACGCCCACAGCGAGAGGAACTGGTCTAGTGGACTCTGTGAATGTTCAGGTCAAAGTCGCTCATGTAAGGTGTACATTTTCTTTTGATCTTCTATTCTAAACATAAGCTAGATAAGATATCTATGGTAATATTTGCCTAAGAACCATGTTACTTGTCCATGTTTATCAAGATATGTTTAACTTCAATGTCATTATAGCTTTTGAGGGTACTATTGTACAAATTGTTTTGTATAAAATGAATTTTTAACAGAATGAATGTTTAATATAATATACTTGAGATCTAAATGTGACTGACAGAAATAGCGGCCTTTTCCATTAGGGGTTTGTAGGAACTCCCCATCAAGTAGAGATTTCTCAAAAAGTTCACTCTACTAAATAATATAATTTCCTGGGCTGTCGCCTTCTCAGAGTAGCTGACTTTAAGGAGACGCTCATGGCATTGGTGTCTCACGACTGGAGGAATATAAAGGATGTCGGGCAAACCAAGTGGCGAGCAGGCATCAAGTGGTGACCATTAGGTCTAGGGCAATATCAGGCTGCAAAAAGAATGAATAGAAAAACAGCACTACCCGGTAATCAATGGTATGTTTCATCAATCAAAAAGCAATTTTCGTATTGTAACGACACTCACTATCCAGACTATCTGCAAACTACACCAGACGACACAACCAACTCAAAGAACTTGACAACTCAGGGCTTCAAAGGAATGTAACACTGTAATGTTCAATAATCTTAACCAATACTGTACAATTGGCAACACGTAACACTGAATGTACAAATTTTTCCCCGCTAACAACTGTACCGCCGAATCACTCTTGTACCGCTGTATCAAACTCTACTGGACCTCCGCCTCGTCCCGGGCTTGCACTAGGTCCAACTGTTCCGAACTGACTTCACACACTGGGCTCCTTGTGTCAGACTTGATTATAGATCAAGATGTCGTCTCGTACTCGCGAGGTGTCTTGACCAAACCATCGCAATGCGCCATACAGAACCACACCGCTAAACCGAACTGAACTGAGCCAAGTGAACCGTACTGTAGTAAACCGTCTTGACTAGGGAACCTCCGATCCCCGCTGACCTTCTAGAAACCGACGGAACATCGATTAACCATTCTGGTAGATTACATGACTATATCCGACGTGATTGACCCAAGTAGTGTTCACTTTAGATGTTTTTAAAACTTCACCAGTCATCGGTCTAGCGCTGGCCTGGGGCGATTTGTGTCGCTGACTACACACACACACTACTTCACATATCCCAATCCCCACCAGACTTATAGCAATATTTATATAGGATCTTTCAAATATGTCCAGTATCTGGTATAAGTACAATGACAACTAATTGATTACGGAAATAGTGTGGGATGCTATCAAAGGATATAATAATGAAAATGAATGATCTTAAAGGATACACAAGTTGATAATGGTTGAACAATAATTTGCAATGGACATTTATAGTTCATTTGCATATCGTTCACCGACAACTGATTCACAGACAACTGGTAGACCACCAATTGGTTCATGACAATTGGATCACACGGCAAAAGACTCACTGACAATTGGTTCAACGACAAATCGTTCACTTGATAACAATATGTTAATATTCTTGTCGCGTGTTTAATTTGTTTAGATTAAAAGTAATGTAGATTAAAATGCCATCTTTCTATAGATGATTCATTTATATCCATGATTTTTATCTATGGTTAATGCAGTGGTGTCACTAGGGTCGGTGTCACCCTTGCAGTAAGCTCAGGGTGTCACCCCCTCCCAAAGAAAAAAATTTTCTCCCCCCTAAAAAGAAACCCAACCATTTGTTGTTTTGTATTTGTTTCTTTATGTTCAACAATAAAACTCTGAAGTGAATTTATTGATTGGTTACACACGAAAATGGTTTTCGATTCTATTTTACAGTGTCATTGTTTTTACATTTTATCAAAGATGATTACATAAATTTAAAATGTAGGCCTACAAATATTGATTTGAGAAACATTGAGTTGAACATTTAATTAGAGATTAGCTAAGAGCTCCTTACTAGTATTTCTCAGCTGCTTCCTAAAAGACAAATCAAACACTGAATAAGTTAACGTTCTGCAAAACATCGTCGAGCAAAGCCTGGAATACCAACAAAAATTGTTATCACTTTTGTAGATTAAAAAAAGTTTGATAGCGTTCATCGGAATCACTTTGGAAAATGGCAAGAGAATGGGGCATCTCGTAACAATTTGTCCAGATTCAGCGACATCTCTAAAGCAAATCAAGCTGTTGTATCACAACAGACGGTGGAATTTTTCAAGGCCGAGACGGATATGAGATTAATGTTTATCTTATTCCAATTTTTCTCTTTCTTGCAGCCATCGACGATGTCATAGAAATTGGCAAAAGACAAACCCCATTTGGGCAGTTGTTTGAGACAAACATCTATAAAAAAGCTAACAAGATCTCGAAATAAAGAGTCATCCTTTGTGTCAGGATTTTGTGATTTTACCATCACAAAATAGATACAAGACACCGATAACAAAGACAAACAGACACAAACACTCTTTTGTTCCCCTGGCAATCAAATCATTAAATAAGAACACTCTGGTATAAACTTTGTCACATGTAAATTATGAGTGAGTCTGGTATGAATGTACTCTTTGGTTTCTTTTAGTTATAATGTGTTTTTTTTTTTGGTTTAATGCACAAATTGTAAGACAAATTTTCATACGGACAATAAAGATTATTATTATTATTATTATTATTATTAAACAGGCTGCATTCGAGTTCCCATGCGTAAACCAAACCGAGTTGGACATAGCATTACATTGAAATACAATTAAATGTATACACGAGATGACGGAAAAAGATGCCCTGAAAGTTTTACATATTTGGTGCAGGTTACCCAGTACCCCCATCAACATTGATCATACAGATCTTGAGAAAACAGAAATGTTAACATATTTAGGCAATGTTATCTCAAGGGATGGAGATGTATATCATAGTGTTTCATGTCGGATTAGAAAGAAGGAGCCATCTTTCACTAAGTACACCTATCTGAACAAACAAATTAATTAGCCTGGAGATTAAAATCCACCTACTCAATACAATTAGTGTCCCAATTGCCGTGTACACTTCGAGACATGGAATGTTGAGAAGAGGCTGAGCAGTGATGGCTGAGAAGGATCCTACGAATAATATACCGAGATAATATTACCTATAGAGAAATCTTTTCTCGCACAGGCATTCGCCGTCTAAGGGAAGAGGCGACTGAACGTCGATTGACATTTATGAGACATATCATTAGACAAGAAGAAACACATTTACCTAAGCCAGCCTTAAGATGAAAGCCGAAAAGAGGAACGTACAAAACATGGTCGTCCACGTTTAATCATGGCGTCAATCCTTTTTAGAAGGAAAGTGGCTGTGAAAATCGCCTAAGACGGATTTCTGTGGAGAGAGCTTGCAGACCTATGCGTCGAATGAGCTTCACAAGCTCTTTCTCCTGGCGTCTACTATTATTTTCCTCATAATAGTAAGATTACAAGTCAAATAGAATTGAATTAAGAAAGTTTGGTACATGTTGATACTAAACCGCGAGTAACATTCGAGGTAATAATTTTTTTTAAAGTTGCATTTTGGAAAAGTTCCTTTTTCCGACTTCGGTGTCCCCCCCTGGTGTGTGTCACCCGGTGCGGCCCGCACCCCCCTAGAGATACCACTGGGTTAATGCTAATTTACAGTTTGTGCGATATACTGAATAGGCTACGTCAGTAATTTAACACAACTGCTTTGTTTTTCTTTAAATTGATAACTGGTTACATAGTTATTGTATAAACTCTAAACTATAATACTGACCATTAATAAGGATGCAAAATGTTGATTCAAATTTTTCTTTATTTGATAAACAATTTCTCCTGCTATCTATGTTTTGTTTTTTAGTTAACATGGTCATCTATCCCTCGCCTGCACACCAGCGCTCTCCCTGACCTCCTAGCTAGTTGACGAAAGCGAGTTCTTTTGAATGGAATCGTAAAAAAAAGTATGAGAAAGACTAAATCTGAAATACAGTTGTTTTCAAACAAGAAATGATGTTTGGTGTTTTATCTCGTTTTTGTTTTGGGAGGGCATCAAAAGGGCTGCTTCATCAAATACGCTAGCAACGCCACTGGATGCTTGTGACCAATAGATTATGGTTTCTGACCCTTAAAAATAAAAAGAAAATAAATACACTTTTTAAAACTTTCCATCTATGTTCCAGGTTTAGCACTGTGCTGTTGTTGGCCAGTCTACAGATACTCCCTAGCTACCCGGTTAGGGGAAACACCTTTCATGCCACTTATTCCTTGTGCTGCCTTTGCTCTTAGGGTCAAAATTAGAGCTCTTTTTGGAATTAAGGTAAACCTTTTTTTCTTTCAATTTCATTTAGTATTATTTTGTTTCTTTATTACGTCTGCAAGTTTCAAGACTTATTGGATACACTAATTTGGGGGAGGACTTTCTGTCTCATTATTGACTAAGCCTTCTTATTGGATACACTTATTTGGGGAGATGACTTTCTGTCTCATTATTGACTAGGCCTTCTTATTGGATGCACGCAATGAGTCACGGGTTGATCGCATGCTTTAAATTTAGTTTTGTATGAAGCCCTTTGGGGTCGCCTCTGAATTGAAACGTAAAGTCGAAAACGCAAAGTCTCTTCATAGTCCCTTTTTTTTCATTTCGTCAGGGATGGCTCTAGGTCAGGTCTAGCAGGTGGTCAGGGATGGCTCTAGGTCAGGTCTAGAAGGTGGTCAGGGATGGCTCTAGGTCAGATCTAGCAGGCTAAAACTGTCACTAAAGCCAAACAACTAATCAGAAACCCTCTAGATCTATGCTATAACCATAATCAACACTATCCAACCACTTTCTAAATTACATCGACTTGCTACACTAAACCCACCAACAATAACAAGTCTAGATTACTAGATCTACGCCCAAATGAAACCGTAATACCAAAATACTAAAACACGCTTTACTGCTCTAGGTCTACAACGACAACAGAAACTAATCTAGGTCTATAACTCTATACTCTATATGAACACTCTAAGGCAGCACTAACAAAATATAGCAGCTGTTATAGCAGGCCGTCCCAGGTACAGAAATAAAAATATTGAAAACAATTACTAGCATTTAAGATCACTAAGACCTCTCGTCACACAGACAGAGATGCTGTTCTGACCGTGCAATGGTAAACTGTCCACCAAGAAGCAGCATGGATTTAACTTATATACTTGCCGCACTAACCCATATAACTATAGGCGGAACTAATAATAAATTTAGGCAATAGCCTATAAAAAGTAGAATATACAAAAAATAGCTCTAACCTATAAAAGTACTGAAGATGAAAATACATGTAAAAATAGCTCTGGGAGCGCAAGCTCACATATATAAAAAAAAATCTTTGTCCTTTCCACGTGACCAATAGGTATTATACTCTATTATACTCTAACTGTAATAATAAATGGCTCTAAATCAACACCAATAACAGTAAACTCAGGTGTACCTCAAGGAACAGTCTTGGGTCCACTACTATTTTTAATTTACATAAATGATTTACCAAATTGCATTAGTTCAGGAACAAAAGTCAGATTATTTGCAGATGATTGCATAATATATAGAACAATAAAAACAACACAAGACACAGATATTTTACAAAGAGAATTAGATGAATTACAGAAATGGGAATCAAATTGGAGCATGTCTTTCCACCCAGAAAAATGTCAGTTGTTAAGAGTAACAAAAAAACTAAAACAAATTAATTCCACTTATCTTATTCATGGCAAACCAGTAACACAGACTAAAAACGCAAAATACCTAGGTGTTATAATAAATGAAAAACTGTCATGGAATCCACATATTGATGAAACTACAAAAAAATCCAACAAAGCATTAGGGTTTATTAAAAGAAATTTCCATAAATCAAATAAGAACATAAAACTAAAATGTTATTTAACCTTGGTTAGGCCAATAATAGAATATGCATCCACCGTTTGGGACCCCTCAACTCAAGAAAACAATAACAAACTGGAACAGACACAAAATAGAGCAGTGACATTCATAACAAACGAACATTCACATTTGACTAGAGTAACACCATTACTAAAATCACTAAATTTAGAAAGCCTTCAGGACAGAAGACTCAAAAGTAAAGTAGCAATTATACATAAAACACCGAACATAATCTTCAAATACAAAAACAAAACTTAATAAAATACTCTGAAAGACACAAAAATAAAGGCACATTCCTCGTCCCCTATGCTAGGACAAATTTGTACAAATACTCCTTCTTCCCTAGTGCGATTAGAGCATGGAATGGGTTGCCTGAGCTAGCCAGAAAAACCAGTGACTTGGCAGAATTTAAGTCATTGATTAATATGCATGACTAAATGCATGACGCGTAGGACGTAATCATCTTCTTTTTTGAAGTAACGTCTGTATTATATAAGATAAGATACTCTAAACTCCAATGTATACAATGAAAAAGCAAAATTAACTTGAAACTCCAAGTCTCTTGCCGTACGGTTTGCGCTCTGGGCTGTCGTTCCGTGATCTCAATAGTCAATTGTTATGATACGAATTCTTTTTTAACTGCTGATCATTTCTATGCAAATGTAAATCTTGAACAGAATAAGTCTTGTTGTATTTCCGCATGTTTAATAAATTACTGCTCAAGAACATTATGCGCACCGTCTTCTAAGTCTAGATCTAAAGGGCTAGCATTAGAATAGTATAGATATTCCTTTTTTTTTTTAGAAAAAAAATCTATTAAGAAGAAATTAATCGCTGCATAAAATGTATAGAGGAGGTATTGTTTTTTTTATTGTTTAAAATGTTTTTCATGTTTTCACGATTCTCTACGTGTCTAGCTTTTTTCTAGTAAGCATGTTTGAGCCTTTTACAAAGTTGTTCAACATTTGTTTTCAACCTGTGACTATTTTTCAGGGATCTATTCTCAAAGATTTTTTGACCACTTTGTGTTGTGAACCTTGTGCTGTGTGTCAGATGACCAGAGAAATGGACAATATAGGCCTTTGACACACACACACACAATCAACAGACAGTGTCGTTAAAAACATTTCCTGCTAACTTGCGTAAACATAGTTTCTTTGGTAAGTGTAGAACAAAACGTTATTGGATGTACATTAGTCACTAAATGAAGGAAACTGCATGCTCATTATTGAAGAGGACTAAGTCAAGCAAATATTTGTATAGCTGTCCAATTCTATTTATTAGAAGAACAACGCTATCCTGCTGAGCCTCTTTCATTTTAAAGCTCACTTGAAGGTCTTGCGGTTTCAACTTACCTCCTAAATACCATACAATATATACAAGCATTTTATGTACATTCTACAGTACCATATAAACATCTTATATGTAGGCTTATCTGAGAAAGCCTTATGAAAGAACATAACAGGCCATCCAGACCCAGAAAGTATGCCCAGATGGTGAGACTTTTGACGACCACAGTGCTGTCCATATACACTTCCCCCCTGATTTTCAAAACCAATTGGCGCCTAAGTCGATTCTATTTCACTTTGGACCTTGGAAATGCTTCCCGGTTGGTCCATAAACTTGAAGTGAGAGAGTTTAAACGTGGGCTACAGTTATAGATATCACTTTTTAAAAAAAAATTTAACTTGCAATAGGCTTTTATGTATTGGTAGTAGGACCAAAATAGTGATTCAATTGTCACTCTGTTAGTTAACTAGTTGGTGTTTTTATAATTGTATTCATTGTATATATATTTGAAACTGCTCACAGCTCAAACTTAAATTGTGTTCTTTTTATCTAAAAAAAATGTATGCTTATCGATATGATGTAGACCTATCTATTGACAATACATTAATGCAGGGATGAGACAACTACGAGTCGCGGGTGGCAGGCAGTGCAAGCTTAGTGGAGGTTTAGTTTATGGCTCGCATTATATTTGAGAAATTTGTTGCCAATATTTATTCGAAACAACGGATCAAAGGTCATTCTTTGGCGTTATAAATGTATAGTTGGGTAGTGGTAGGGACGGACTGGTCCTTGGTCTTTTAGGCCGCCGCTTGGAAATGTAGGACCGCGCGACACCAATGATGGGATGTCACTTATTTAAAAAAAATGTCCGTAAATAAGAAAAGGAAAAAAATGTATGATGTGATTGGAGCTAGAAACCCGATCAAAGTTTATGCACGTTAATTGTTGTTTTTTTTTTTTTACAAATAATTCTGTTAGCTATTTCATCAAAAAATATACACAGTAATTGTGTCAATTAGTTGGATCAGTCTTGTAAGTACATTTGTAATAGATCTAGACTAACAATATGTGCGATTAGAAATATTTTTACCAATTTTGTTTCGCTCAATGTCATGCTTATAGCTTTGTCAGTGCATCCCTTGTCTGGACCAGTTGGAAAAAGGGAGGGGAAAAGAATGGGTGAAGGTTACTGTGATCGTTTTTTAAATGGATTATATATAGGCGTGTATATATTTAAACAGTTGTACGACTTGAATTCGAGCTCGAGGGCTTAAGCCTCCTCAATCTAATACACTTACCACTGTGACAGCCAAGTGCTTATGAAAATTGAAGGTTTCATAGCTATAGCCTATATTGTTAGTTTCAAACTTTTAAGCAACAATTTAATTCTCTACACAAAGTATGAATGGGACTAATTCAACTTTATACCGCCACATAAGTTAAGCACAATTTCTTTCCCTTGTTCGATAACAAACACAATAATTAATTAGCCAACTGTTTTTTTTAATTGATTCTAGTTTTGTCGGATACAAGAATAATAGTACAAGTTTCAAATTGATCCGAGAATGGGTGTGGGAGAAATAAAGTGTTCAAACTTTTTTACCAGAGAGACAGAGTTGACATAAGCTTTGTAAATACAACGAGCAGGTGACATTGAGAATACTCGATGGTGATTGGCTATAATTTCATGGCGTCATGGATCAGAACTAGTATACTTGCTTCCTAGTTTAATGAACATTATGCAAACGTGTTAACAATTAGGTACACCTATTTCTTATTAATTATATTTTGAATAAATTGTATGTAAATAAACTTTCCTTTTTCTTGATAATTGTTATGACAGATGACAACTTGGAATGAAGCTCTACTGTAGAATGTAATATAGTAATAATGTAATGTAATAACAGCACTGTTATTTTTATTATTCTGAATTCATTTTATGCATTTCAAATTGTAATGGATGGAAGTGGATCTGAAGAAATCAAGTTTTTAATGTAGCTTGACCATCCCTGCATTTAAGTACTACAATATATACAGAACTATGTCTGAGCTAAATAAATGCAGAACTATTTGTTTACCTACAAAGAAAGTCCTTTTGTTGTCTTGAAATACTAAAGAAAATAAATTGATGGTCAACTTGACTAGATGTAATATTGACCATTATGTTTTAAATAAGTTAAAGCGTTTTTAAAGACAAAAGTGCAAGTACAGCTGATTGATATGAAAACCACTGTACGAGACTTTTGATGATGATTTGAATTCAAATACTGTCTGCTGCCATCATCTCCTGTTCCAAAAGAGGCCAGGACGTAATAATCTCCCTTCCTGTGGAACTCTCAGATCTTATAAAACAAACAAAGCCTGATATAATGACTGAGCAAAAAGAAAAAAAGAAGACCAATAAGTGTTGGATAATTATTATAATTATGGGCCAACAGCTACAGCAATGTTTCAATAAGTACAATAAATACATCCACTGGATAGTTTTATTACTGATAAATAAAGTGAGAGACAATTCCAATCTAACATGAATTCATATATACAAGTCCAGGAAAACATGTATAATATACAAGCATATAAACAGGGAAGAAACATTGAAATACTTTTGTTTAAATGAGAATAAGATAAACAGATTGCCTTCCATACAAAACTGTCAATGTGGAGATATGAATCATTATGCTCATGTCATACTAGAGTTACAGATGTTAATGTAGATGCTTGCTTGTTTAGTCAGTATCAGTCTGCAAAACATCCCATATGGGCATACAAGAAAGATAAAAAAAAATTAAAGATAAAAAACATCCTTTAGGTCAAGATTCTAACATTTTACCTTATATTTATAGGGAACATACAAGACACAAACCACAAAAACAGACACAAGAACTTTTATTTTTTTGCCCTGACAACCAAATCATTAAATACAATCCAACTTTTTGATATCAACATTTCAATGGTAATTTTTTAAGGGAAACAAGTGTGAACAAATATTTAATTTTGTTTGCTATAGTTGTTTTATGTATAATGCACAAATTGTAAGACAAATATCCTCATGAATATAAAGATATTATTATTAATATAAAATAAAACATAATTTTGAAAACTGTACACTGTTAAACTGATTCTGGCAGGTTGGTTGATACTATTTTTAAAAATTTTTTTTTTTAAATTACAGAAAAAAAAAACATACCCTTTAATTTCTTTAATAATAGAAAACTGTCAAACTATTAGGTTGACTGAAGAAAACTGTCAAACCATCAGGTTGATGGAGTCATTGAATAATAAAGCTGATTGTAATAACAAAATCATTGAAAATAATTGAAACAACAAGCCATTATAAAAAAAAATCTCTATAAGCTTATTTGACAAACCATTAGTCTGAGTGAACTAATTATAATGGCAATGTCTTCAATTCTGAAGATTAAGGATGCATGTAATGTTTTACATTATTATGCAGACTAATTATAAGAACTAAAAAAAACTATTAACATAATTGAGCTAAAAAAACATTAATTTTAAGTTAAAGGGAAGAAGTGAAAGTTCTACAGATTTGCAGATGTACAAAAATATTAATTAGTAGATTGAATAAATAAAAGACATTTGAGATTCTAAATATAATTGAATATAACTCATTTCACTTTTCTTTTTCAATTGTAGTATTCATTATTCTAAAGAGACAGTTTGAGGTTGAGATTATTTTATGCTAATTGAAGTAATTTAAAAACATGAATATACAAATATACAAATAAAAATATGACACAAATATTTTATACAGTAGTCAATACATTTCATATCATAATATTAAAACAATTTGTATCAATTTTCACATTAAATAAACGAATGTTGTAAAATAAAAGTAATATATATAGTCTGTCATTACACATAGCTTATCATGTGGTAGAGTCAGAAAGTTGTTTTTACTTACGAACAAAAATGATCAAACTTATATATTCATCAAACAATTGTTATCACACTATAATAATTGCAGAGTAGTTATACAGCTTTCATTATTATCTTCAAAAAATTTAAGCCCTTCACACCAAAAAAATTTGTGCTTAATTGTGTATTACCAAGTCAATATAGAAGCTATATGTGGATTATATCCTAAATAAGAATATTTAATGTGTATCCAAAACATATCTAATGTAATCTCATCAAATGGATATCAACCAATATCACTTTATAAGACTATTGAATAAAAAAAATTCAACATTTAGTCAGCATGCAAGTTTATTAATGCAAATTCATAATTTTTGAAAATCTTGACTAAATAAATTTTTACTTGTTTATGTTAGAAATGATGTACAACAACAAAAAAAAGATTTTTTAAAACTTTTCTCTCTATAAATATTTACTAGGTTCTCAATTTTTCAAAACTGGATCAGTTTTCTTTTATCCAATGATAAACTGTCCTTTTTTTCAACTAAAAGAAAATAGTGAAGTTTTGCAAATATATACATACACATAAAATTGCACTTAATTTAATTTAATTTATCTTTGATAAAAATTTTTTATTAAATTTTCATTTGAGCATGCTTTCATTTAAAAAAAAAAAATTTAAATACCGGTATGTTAAACAATCAGTCTTGGAATTTTAAAAAGAAATTTTTTTCCTTTTTCTATCTTATGTTTTAAAATTAAAAAAAAAAAAAGGAACAGTTTTTCAATTAATTATTTTATTTTTCTGTACATTTCTGACCCTCTATCTACCTAAGAGTTGTCTTAGATATAGAAGTTCTAATTTTCAAAGTTCAATAAAGTCTTTGAGTCAAGTTTGTTGTTTAATATAAACATTCTTCTTATGTGTGAACTTGTTAATTAACAACTACTTCCTAAGTTAGCATTTAAAAAAAATTTCATTTGTATTTTCTATAACAAAAAATATTTCCTTTCCAAAGAGGAAGAACATTTATGGGAGATTAAATCATGCCAATGTTTTAAAGAAATTTCCCTTTAAAAATATACTATATCATTAAAATTTATGCCTTTTGAAAATATATGTGCACAGAAAATGAAATATTAACTTGACCAGAAATGCCACCATACTTATATTGAATAAATGAAGTGTTGGAGGGCCACTACATATCTCAAGCAGCACATGGTGTAGGAGACATCCAAAAACTGAGTCTCATGCTCTTAACTTTTGTTTCAGGCCACCATCTTTTTTATGCCCCCATTAATCTGCTTCAAGCTTTATGCACAACCTTAATTTAATGGACTCATGGACATACCTGTTAATACAAATAGTTGACTAAACAACAATACATCTATGGCATACAAACATCTTTGAAACAGTTTTACCTCAATGACACTACTAGACAGTTTTACAGTCATAGAGTTTTGGCAATTTTTTCCCTGAACATAGCTTCCGAACAGACTCTCATATACATCTTCTATTTATTAATTCTTTTCTCTGTTCACCCTGGTTTCTTCTTCCTCTCTAAAATCATCAATTATTGTTATTTTGGTGGCCAGATACATATTATCAGGTTTCCATGTGCTCCGAAATGACCAACTAGCTTTCAGAAAATCACATCTTATATGGAATACATGTTATGTTTTACATATTTTTAACTTTATTGTTTATATTGTCTGAGTACTAATCTAGTAAAACATAAATTAAAAAAATAATTAACTAAATGGTGTAAAACATATATTTGTTTAGACTTTAAAAAATCAAGTGCTTATAAACAAGTTAAAATATATGAGGTAGTTTCAGCCAATCTTAAGGTGATGGAAAACAACAAAGCTAAGTTAATCTCTACAAACTAAAGATATGATTTAAAAATTACAAACAATGCTTAAAATTATTGATAATTTTTAAACAATAATAGAATCAAATTAAGCTGAATTTCTATCAAATGAATTCCTTATCTGTGTGGAGATAACTTTGTTCAATAATTTTAAAAAATTTTCAAGGGTTGGACTCATTTTGTTTAATTTGATGCCATGCTTTCCTAAATGTTAGCATTTAGTCTATGATTTGAATTCTCTTGTTACTTGTATTCTTGTTGGTGGATAGCATAGTTGCTTTGTAAGCAAGTTTACCTAAGAGTGAAGAATCTTGTAGCTGTCATCTCACTTTCTATAAAATTAAGATGTCATGTTCTGATTATTACTATGACATTTTCTATTAAATTAATGCTAATTTTATTACTAAAGTTACCTATATAAACAAAATAAAATTACAAAGGTATATTACATTCCTATATTCTCAACTGATGGAAACCGTATAAACACATAGTTGCACATAAAATAACAACTGAGTGCATGATAATTTACAGAATAAAATATTACATTTAATGCAATAATGATTACTAACAAAATGATGATATACTTAAAGAAACAAATATTGAAACGCACACACTTGCATAAAACAATTTCTCTTTATATTATTACACTTAAAAATACTGTCAATGAATAATACACTTTTGAAAAGAATACATTTCTTCACACTTTTACTGTGCAATCACTTCATGGGATCAGCACTAGAGATACTCTTAAGAGCTCCCTTAAGGAATGTGGAATTGACACCCATGACTGGGAAAAGCTAGTCCATGATCTCTCCTCATGGTGTGGAGCACTGAATGTTGATGTATCAAGCTTCAAACAAATAGAACAACAATATGCAAAGAACTAAGATCAATAAAAAGAATCTAAGAGAAACAGCAATCCATGTGTTTTCAGTGCAGTCAGCTTTTCCAAGTGATGATTAGACTTGAAATGAGATTGTGCTCATCTTTGATCAGGGGCTATAGATATAGTAGAAATATACTTCTCTCAATAAAGTAAAAAGAATCCAGAGGACTCTGATACAGAAGCTACATATATGCCAGGATATTTCTCTATTAACTGTACAATCACCCATTAATGGAGTTAAAACAGTTCCTAACAAGAGTACTGTAAGAAACACCATAGTTACATGAAGGTTCAGTAGCCAAAGATATCAGAAGGACCAATGATACTCCTCAAACTTGTGTATAATTTGCTATCCACCATCAAAATAGCAAGTAACAAGAACATCCAAGCAACCGACTATGACATAGTGTATGTGATTATGTGAAGTCTAGGAAAGAATAACGTCTTGAACAAAAAATATAGGCATCCATTAAACAAAAATAATCATCAAGAGATGAAATAATTTTGAAAGCCATTTAGAATTAATGTAAATATTATTAATAAGAAGGATACTTTAAAGGTCATTTTGACATTTCTTTGAGAAATAAAAAAGCAAGTATAATTTAAAAAAAAAAAAGCTTATATAAAGTCTGATTGTATTAATTATTTTGAATCAATCATGTAATTAATTTGTAATAGTTCTAGACTAAAAATAATAAATCTGTGCAATTGGAAATATTTTTACCAAGTGTTTTTGTATTGAGCAATTTCTTGCTTTTACCATGCTCCATGCGCTAGGGTCCATTCACTTGTGGCTTTTCAAAAGCAATTTTTTTTAAAGTTCTCTACTTGATTCTAACTTGAGGGTTCAAGCCTCCTTAATGGAAGGCTGACACATCAGCCACTAAGCTTGATATACTTATGAGAATAGAAGGTTATTATTAAAGCTAGCAGTGTCTCTATATAAAACAGAATTAATTAATAATGAGTAATTGATAAAATAATTGGTCAATTTTTCTATTGCTTCATGTGTTTTTAGGGACAATGAATAATTGTGCAAAGTTTCAACTTCAATGGGAAGTGTGGGAAATAATGTGTACAAAATTTGTATCAGACAGACAGACAGAGTTGATATAAGCTTTGTAAAAAAGCAAAACATGAAATGGATTGCAATGTTCCACTAGAATAAGGAAGTGTTCATGCACCTAGAGTATTAGCTTCATGCATTAAAATATAAGCTTTTAGAGGTCCATTAGATTGTAGTTGTACTGAGAGCATTGAATCCCTGTCATGTACACAAATCATCAGATTCTGATGTAAGTAAATTTTACCAATTTGAGCAACTGGAAATTGAATAACATCAGTTTATTACAAGATTCATTCTTATATCTTCAATACTAAACCAGATAATATTGTAAGTGGAAGATCATAATATATATACAATATGTAATATTTGTGGTAATTGTTCAACAATATATAATGATGACTATTTTCATTTATTTAAGAGAAACAATTATTTTTAACATTGAAGTTTTTCATAACAGATAAGAATTGTTTTTATATATAGTTTTAACACTTTTCCAAAATAGTTTTTTTTTCATTGAGCAATAAAGGAAAAAATGTCAAAATTTTAAGGTCTGAGAAAAGACATCCAGTAAATGATTGAAGCAACACTAATCAAGTCACTTGGTAATATCATAAACAACTGGTAAACTCTGAAAGTGAATCATGAAATGGTTCACATTTACAACAGTGTGGTATCAATCCTTATTGCTTATTAAGTGCTGATTTCAGGAAAAGTTTTGACTTTTGTTTGAAGAAAAAACTATTTTCTTCTTTTTAAATATCTTTTTTTTATACTGATCTTAAATTCCAAAGAAGTAACTAATCAGGTTGTTGATTTATCAATTTCTATAGAATTTTTTGATGTTAATTTGCATAAACTCCCATGACGAAGGTTGGAGGAGTTATTGTGAGTCAGTGATAGGTTATTGCCAAGAAAAGATTGTTTATTAGTTTGCTCTTTTTCCTCTAAGTGATTTATAGATTGTTTAATAGCTTGCTCTTTATCTTCTATGTTGTTAGCTTTGGCTGGCAATAAACCATTTTTATCACCTTCCACACTTTCTGATAATGAGTCTTTTTTAGCTTTCTCTTCCTCTAATGCTCTTTGCATTTCTGTATAGTAAGCCAAAGCATCTCTCACGGGTTCAATAATGGCACCCTAAAAGACAAAACAAAAAATGTACACATCTATAATTGGCCATTACTATAAGCAATGTACTCTGCAGTGAATTATCAAAAGCACAAACTGGTGGTTTGGTGAAGTGGGAAATGAAATACAATTTTTTTAAAAATGTAATAAATAAATTATAGTTACATATCTTTTCTTTTCTCTTTAGAACAAAAAATAATTTTAAAAAATATTAAGTAATACAAAAATTCAAGTTAAGAAATGTTTACATTTGATTTTAAAGTGGTTGTTTATTGTGCTTGCTACATGACAGCATCATGTCACTATTGGTCACAAAAGTAGTTGAACTTTAATTCATATTTTATAGAAAGTAAAGTTTTAAAGAGGAACATTTCTTTTTTAACAAAATTATTCAAAGAAATGATGTTAGCCCATTATTATTAAACTAATAAAGTTGAAGTTGGCGCTAAATCAATGAAACAAGAAAAACATTAAAAATACTTTTAAAAAAAGAAAAGCTTATATGGAGTGTAATTGTATCAGTTAGCTTGGATTGGTCATGTAATTGAATCTGTAATAGATCTAGACCAACAACAATAAATCTGTGCGATTAATATAGATTAATAATATTTTTACCAACTGTTGTACAAAAAAAAAAAAAAAAAATGCAAGGGAATGACCTGAAATCAAACTACTCTGCTAATGAGGTACTTATGACTGAGAAGATTGTATAGTTATATAATGTTTCTTTCAATTTAAAGCAGCAACCTAGTACAATATCTTTCCCTAGTTCAAGATACCAAACAAAATATTTAATTACCAATACTTAATTAACTAATTGGTTAATTTAAAAAAAAATTGATTCTTGTGTTGTCAGGTAAAAGAAATAATTGTGCAAAGTTTAAGGTTGATCCGAGTTTGGGTGTCAGAGAAATAACTTTTTATTATACGGACAGAGTGAGTTGATAAAAGCTTTGTAAAAAATGAAGTTGGCCAAGGATCATAAAAAACAAGGTTACAAAGACAGTTTATGTGGAAACACAAACTCAAAATTGGCCCCCAAAGTGGTCCACCCAGCCAGGATTCAAAATTTTCAGAAAGAACATCCGAATGAAATTATATCAAAGACAAATGATAGATAAGAATAGAAAAAGAAGGTTGACAGATCTTGTGTAGTGCCCCAAAGGTCCAGCAGATCAAAAGATAGGTGAAAGTGAAAGTAAAGTTACGGTAGATGTGAACCTGGCCTAACTAGTTCCCCTTTCAGACCTTGTGGTCAATAGGGCAGATGATGTAAAGTTCATCTGTTTTTTTGGCCTACGGTTAACGAGGGTGTCATGTAGCCAGCACAACGACCAACCGCCATTACTTTTCCCCAACTAAAGTCAGGTACCCGTTACAGCTAGGTGGACTCAGAGGCGCCCAAAGAGTCCAAAGTTGAAAATCCCAGTCTTCACCAGGATTTGAACCCAGGACCCCCGTTTCAGAAGCCAAGCACTTTACCGCTCAGCCAACATGCCTCCCCTGTTGGCCTAACTGATGTCTTAGAATTGATCTAATTGTTTTGAAAAGGCTCACTCTCCCATTCCAAAACACATAAGAACAAGAAAATGCCGTTTATAAGATTACTATTCGTTTTAAATTATGTCTAATTTATAATGCATACTAAATAGATTTTTTTCTTTTTAAACAAAAATATTAAACATTTGTTTGTGTGTAAATATAGTACTTAGTTTAACAGAACTTACATAGCTTAACAATACAAATATAAAAACAAAAATTTTTGACAAAAAATCTACAAATGTTTACATAAATGTGTAAAAATATGGAAAACGGTAGTCTCCCCTAATAAAGAGCCTCAATAGTAAATAGTTGTAAAAGTGGTGTATTTTTATGAAAAAACTGCTTGCATTAGTGATTTAAAAATGAGATTTTTCACTTTCAGAAAAGAAAAAAGTAGCCGTTGCATCAGAACTTTGAATGGTCTAAAATATTGTAGGATTTTCAACTATCTTTTCTAGTTTATGAGATCTAAACGGGACAGACAAACAGACATTTCCCACAAAACTAATAGCTTCTTTTCTCCTTTCAGGGCCACTAAAAAAAAGAAAAGCATAAACTTTGAATCTCTTATTCAATGACTGGTTAAACTCTTTTTAATGTTATCTTATTGTGTTCTCTAATTACAGATGCTCCTTCAACAAATATTTTGTCCTAAACATAGCCTTGTGTTTAATCAAGTTGTTTATAGTTATTTTACATTTAAAATGTGCTCATTCGTTTTCCTGGCTCATTAAGGGAACCTATTATTTCATGCTCAAATACCAACTGAAAATCATTTTATACTTGTGACTTTCTGAGTTTTATATCTATATACTACATTAAAATTTTTTTTTTGCAAGTTATGGCTCATAATTTTCTTGCATTGGCAGTATAATTTTTAAAAAAGTTAATTCCTAGTTAAGTGTGAGTATTCATTAGCCATTTTAGCCTCAATGTTGTATAATGTTCTTCAACATGGAGACAAAGGTGCATCTTATCCCCATTTATATTTCTGCTAGCCATCGACTATGTCTAAAAAAAAATAATCAAACTGCATTTGGTATTCCATGGCATGAACCAAACTGACTGAGAGACTTAGACTATATAGCATTACTTGGGAAAAAATAGATGATGGAAAGCCTTGATAGAGACATGCTCAAAATCTGTCTCTAGATAAAACTAAAATTCTGTGTATTGACTACGTCAACAAGTCAACTTTGGCCATACAGAGCTTGAACAGATAGAACAGTTCACTTATGAAGGCAGCGTTATCACAAGTCATGGAGATGCATATTACATTGTTGCATGTTTGCATGTCAGGGAAAGTAGGGACCATCTTTCAAAATCTACAGCCTATATGGACTAACAAATCAATCAGCCAGGAAGATAAGATTCACCTCTGCATACAACCATCATCACAATGGCCACCTAAACTTGCAAGTCATGGAAGTCATCCATAAAAGTTGAAAATGCATAGAGATCATGGCATAAATATTGATATTAGTGTCTTAAGTGTAGTTGTGAGAACTTTGTAAGACACATGGTAGTGTGGAAAATTGGCAACCTAACAAGGGACTTGTGTTTGAATCATGTCTCTAGCAAATTTTCTGTGGAGATTTCGCAGAACCCAATTAAAAAAAACTATTTTTTTTTACAATAAAAATGTATAAATAAAATATTTTTAACATTGTGTAAGCTTGATAGTTTTCTTTAGCTATGAGGTTTTAACATTTTTTTTGCAACTTAAAACTGTATATTATTATATTTTTTCTTTGAAATGTGTCAATCAAAGGACTAACCTCAAGCTGTGGGAAAAGTTTTCCAACAGTTTCAAACAATGGAAGTAAAACAAACTTAATGAAACCAATTTGGGAAGAGGATTTGGAAACCTTTTCTCTGTCCATAAAAGGTGCTACAGGCAAACCTTCCAACTTTTCTAGATCACTCTGACAAATATAAAGATCAATCAATCAAAAAAAGTTAGGTTGGATTTCTACAAAAAAATCATTAACTAAAGTAAATACTAAGGATAGATGTAATTTAGTATTATAAATACACTGCAGAATCATATACTATAATGTGTTTGCATTACAATACTGAAGTAAAAAACAAACAAGAATATATATATATATATATAAATATATATATGGTGTCTTTAAATACACACATACACATGTGGAGATGTCAAGATTAAAACACAAGTATAAATATTATTTAAAAAATATAAACTTCAAGTATAAATTGTAGCCCTCTAGACTTAGTAAAGTAAAATGGAAAGCTATGGTACATTAAATCAAACTGTAAGGCTTGGTGTTATTACTTTCATTGGAATACTACAAATGTTTGACATTTTAATTTGATCTTTGCCTACATTTGAATTCTTTATATATATGTTATATTAGGTATATTTGTTTTTTTCTTTAAAAAAAATTAGATGCTGTCCTCATGGATACAGGACTTGAATTTAAGGCTAACCGAATATTTATTGAATTTTTTACTATGCCATTAACCATTGTTCCACATTGCCTCTTCTCACTGACTTTCAAGATCACCAAGATATGTGATCTGAAGAAAAGCTAACCTGATTAAAAAATTCTTGCAGTAAACATTCTAACCAAGGTTCAGCCACTGCTATAGGCCGGGCTTCATTGGATATGTCTGCAACCTTTATCAAGATCATCATAAGCTAAAAGTGAAATCAAAATTAAGGAGGAAATAAAAAAAAAATAACACAAAATAAATGCCAACACAAGATTTTGACAAAAAAAAACAACATTTTAAATATTAAAAAAAATTCCAAATATTTCATTTACTTGTATTAATGTCTGAAATCTATAGAAGGTTTTTTTAGTGGAGGCTTTCCATAATTGCCAAATCTTATAATAGCAACTGGATTGATTTCAAGCAAGCTTACAATTTTTGTTTTATTTTTTTTAACAAATCAACTTTGAAATAAATCCTTGTTTAGTATTTCAAATAATATGTGGAACTTTTTTTTTGT
The DNA here is from genome assembly GCA_030265305.1 of Biomphalaria pfeifferi. Classification (NCBI taxonomy): domain Eukaryota; kingdom Metazoa; phylum Mollusca; class Gastropoda; family Planorbidae; genus Biomphalaria; species Biomphalaria pfeifferi. The sequence goes on along the minus strand of JASAOG010000020.1, from coordinate 4,446,119 downwards.
TAAAGAAAACAAAAACAACAACCAAAAATAAAATAAAACAAGCATCATATGTCAAATGTTTACAAGTCAAACAATAAAATGTATTGCCAACATTGAATAAGCAGCAGTGAACTAAGAAAAAACAAGGTTACAAAGACAGTTTGTGTGGAAACACAAACTCAAAATCGGGCCCAAAATGGTCCACCCTGGCAGGAAATAAGGAAGGTTTCAATATTTTCAGAAGAATATCGGTATTAAATTCTATCAGAAGTGGTCCACCCAGGCAGGTAAAAAGGCAGGTTTAAATATTTTCATAATGAAATTCTATCAAAGGCAAATGATAGAGAAGAATGGGGAAAGAAGGTTGACAGATTCTGTATGGTGCCTCAAAGGTCCAGCAGACCAAGGGATAAGTGAAAGTGAATGTGAAGTTAGATGTGAACCTGTCCAAACTGATGTTTTATAATGAGTATCTAATTGTTTTGTAAAAGGTCAATCTCTTATTCAAAGCCTCAAGCAGAGAGCATCTCCATAAAAGAAAAAAACAACATTTATTTAGTTTTGTGTTTCAAGTTAATTACTTATTGTTATTAATTATGTCCAACTTATTGCATAGTAAATAGATTTTTCTCTTTAAAACAAAAAGTTAATATTTTTTTTATAAAAGTAGTATTTAGTATGACAGAACTTACATAACTTAGCAATACATTTGTAAAAAATAATATTTTTTTTTATCAAAAATCTAAAACCATTTGCATAAATGCGTTTAAAAAATGGTAAACATAATAATTATTAGTTTAACAGTGAAACTCTCTACAGTTTATATCAGCAGTTCTAAACCTTTTTAAATCGGCTACCCTTTTACAAACCCCCACTATGCAGCAACCCCAGCTTAAATTATTTGAGTTCATAAGCCTAATTAACTGTGCTTTCGATAATGTTTTCAAATCTTTTTCATAATGTAAATATGTATTGCCAAAGCTTTATGTTTAACTATGAAACAATGTCATTTTATTTTGTCTGATAAATATTTCTGCAAATAACTAGATTACAAATAAGTGAAAGTATTTCTTTATGACTTGAATTTATTGACTTTCATATTACAATATGCTTTTTCAATATATTCATGTTGGCCATATATACACCAATATGCCTAATGTTATTTCTAAAATATTGGGTTTCCTTGTCTGAAAACTGCAAATGACATTATAGTTATTTCAGCTTCATAGTTTCTGGTTAAAGAACAATATTACAAATGGCACATTAGGTTTTTTAATTTATGCTTTAACTATTGAAGCAAAATATCATCATTATATTTTCTTTTGTAATATATAACCTTCATTAACATGGACTATAAAATGATGGTGTATTATTAATTATAATTTTAAATTAAAATTATGAAATTTTTGTAATCATTACCGTAGTAATTTATATGATTCGGCAATGAATAAACTATGCATTATATAAAAATATACAGATATTTAAACTGTTAACTATTTATGCTGTGACAATTAATATTTGGAAATAATTCAGAAATCGCAATTACAAGACAAAAAAAAAACAACATATCCTCAACAAATCCTCATTCAACCTAAAGGTTGAGAACAGCTGTTTTATAATGTGTTAAGGACCATAATCTGTTCAAATTATAAACTACAGCTTAACATGAATGGATTCTAACAATGCAAATGTATCATAAGGAGACAATAAAATGTAAAAGCATATAGAAAACATAAAGTAGAATATGGTACAGACAGTCTGGGTGGATATATAATAATGGATAGCCTACATTGACACACCTAGATATTGAACTATAGAAAAATATTACATCAAACAAATAATTTCAATTTTCAAAGGGAGCAAATAGAAAATAGTTTTGAATTTAAAGTTTTGTTATATGTATGTATTTCTTTATCTTCCATAATGATAATCTAAAAAAGGACCTTTTTTCAGTCTTGTTTAAGTTGCCTCAGTAATCAAGTTTGCAACATTTTTTTTGATTCCTTTGAAAACTTGAATAATGTATAATGTGCTGATACTGCAACACACACACAAAAATACTGCCAGAAAAAACAAGCTTTTAACAGAATGATAAATAATAAAATTCTTTCTTCAAACCTGATTAAAAAATTCAGTTAATAAACAGTCAAGCCATGGCATAGCCACAGAAAGTGGACGAGCCTCATTGGAAATGTCAGAAACCTTCATGAGAACCATCATCAGCTATTGTAAATTAAACAGGATTAGTTCAGACATGAACATAAAGGGCAACAGAACTTAAAGAAAGGGATGAATATCTAAGCATTGATGCAAAGTCCTTCGAAATTACAATATTGATCTTAAGTCTCACTCTTTTACAGAATTATCTCTCTAACTTCAAGGTAGACAGTCTATCAGATAAAATGATAGAAGATATTATTTTGTAAGTCAAAGTACTGGAACAAAATTGACAAATGATTTTGATAAATGAGAGATTAACTGAATCATATTGAGTTTAACATGAAAATAACAGGTAACAGTTCTCAGAATTATCAGTTACATCATATAAAATTCAAAATGACACAAATAAAAAGGTTACAATGTAAGAATGTTTACTTCACTTCAATATATTAAGTGATGCATTTCTAAAGAGTCCTAAAATGCCATTGTAGCAGTCAAATCTCAACTCAGAATAATATTCAAGGCTACTTTCTAGTTAACATTAAACTTACCACTGATTTGTGTTCCTTATCATTAAAATCAAAGTGAGGTATAATTGTTTTGAAGGAGTTGAGTATCTCATTATGCTTGGCCATATCTGTTGCTAATATGCATCTAGTCAAAATTTAAAAACACTTTGTAAACAATGAAATTAATAAAACTGTGTAAAGCTAAATATCATTTCATTCTCTTTATGTCTCTATTTAAGTCTAGGGACATCTGTGTGGCCAACCCTTACAAAGGATAAAATAAAACAAGAAAAACAAAAAAAAAAATTATTTAAAAAAAACAAAGCTTATATAGAAATGAAGACAGAATCTAGATCAGTTCAAAGTTCAAAATGATGTAAATAATGTCATAGTTGTTTTTTTTCGTTATTCAGAAGAGCTAATAAAATAAATTGTTCTTTTCTATATAGTTAAGAATACTGTTACTGATTAATTGTTCCAATAGTTCATGGAACACCAATTCAAGCCCCACAGAACCCTAGTCTTCCCCAGAATACAGTTTGGAAAACAATAGAGTTGTAGAATATTTGCATTACACAAATAACAAACTATCTTATCTTATATAATACAGATGTTACTTCAAAAAAGAAGATGATTACGTCCTACGTGTCATGCATTTAATTCTGCCAAGTCACTGGTTTTCCTGGCTAGCTCAGGCAACCCATTCCATGCTCTAATAGCACTAGCGAAGAAGAAGGAGTATTTGTACAAATTTGTCCTAGCATATGGGACGAGGAATGTGCCTTTATCTTTGTGTCTTTCAGAGTATTTTATTAAATTTTGTTTTTGTATTTGAAGATTATGGTTCAGTGTTTTATATATAATTGCTACTTTACTTTTGAGTCTTCTGTCCTGAAGGCTTTCTAAATTTAGTGATTTTACTATAGGTGTTACTCTAGTCAAATGTGAATATTCATTTGTTATGAATCTCACTGCTCTATTTTGTGTCTGTTCCAGTTTCTTAATGTTTTCTTGAGTTGAGGGGTCCCAAACGGAGGATGCATATTCTATTATTGGCCTAACCAAGGTTAAATAACATTTTAGTTTTATGTTCTTATTTGATTTATAGAAATTTCTTTTAATAAATCCTAATGCTTTGTTTGATTTTTTTATAGTTTCATCAATATGTGGATTCCATGACAGTTTTTCATTTATTATAACACCTAGGTATTTTGCGTTTTTAGTCTGTGTTACTGATTTGCCATGAATAAGATAAGTGGAATTGATTTGTTTTATTTTTTATGTTACTCTTAACAACTGACATTTTTCTGGGTGGAAAGACATGCTCCAATTTGATTCCCATTTCTGTAATTCATCTAATTCTCTTTGTAAAATATCTGTGTCTTGTGTTGTTTTTATTGTTCTATATATTATGCAATTGCCTGCAAATAATCTGACTTTTGTTCCTGACGTAATGCAATTTGGTCAATCATTTATGTAAATTAAAAATAGTAGTGGACCCAAGATTGTTCCTAGAGGTACACCTAAGTTTAACATGAAAATAACATTCACTCTGCAGCTGTCTGCTTACTTTTGGGTTAAGTGTTTAATTTTTATATACTTTTTGTAAACTCTTTCTGCCTTAGTTTCTTTAAATTTTCCTTCTGTTTACAAAGCCTCTTTAGTCTATTATTAAACCAGCATTTATTTATTTTGTTTGATGTGTATTTAGTTGGTATATGATTTTCTATAATGCTTTTAAGATGGTTTTTAATGAAATTCCAGAGGTCATCGACTGGTTGGTTAAAGTCTTTTTCTGATAAGAATGTTTGTTGAAAGTTTAATGCAGCTTGGTGAAATTGTGTTAGGTTACATTTATTCCAGAGTAAGATTTTTCTTTTGGGTTTTGAATTGGCTACTGCTTTTATCTGACTGTGTATTTTTATGATCTCATGGTCTGATAGACCAGGGATAATATCATAATCAACTACTAATCCAGGTCTGTTGGTTAAGAAGAGATCTAATGTGTTGTTTAATCTAGTTGGCTTTTTAATGATTTGATCTACACTTAGGTTGTGTAAAGTTTCTATGAAAAGCTCATTTATGTCCTTAAGGTTTTGGTGTTTATCTATGGTTAGTGTTTTCCAATTTATATCAGGTAGGTCGAAATCACCCATAATCCAAAAAACTGCATTTTTATTTGTCTCTTTAAGTGTAGTAATCTGATTACATAGTTCCTGCATGTATTCTAAACTAGAATTTGGTGGTCTGTAAATGCTGCCTATTATTAGGGATGTTGAGGTGGTATTAATTTTACAAAATGTTCATTCTATATTTTTTGAGTTAGGTAAGGTAATTTCTTCTGCTATAAGAGTGTTTTTTATTGCTAAAAGAACTCCTACATGATTATCAGCCCTATCTTTTCTAAAAATTTCATAATTACTATTGAAAATTTCTGCATTATAAATTTCAGGATGTAGCCAAGTTTCTCACATTCTAATAAAATTTCTAAGTCTGCTGTTTTGTTCCTAATACTTTGAAAATTTATTACTAAGGTTTTAAGGTATTTTGGTAAACTAGTGTTTTAGAGGGAAGACATATTAGAAACTCCATTTATTATGTAAATACAAGCGGTGTTGCACTGACAGGCTAGTGTGCAAATGTACATATAATACCAATATGTTACATCTCTTCTTTAATTCAGAAAATCTATTTATCAGAATAACTAACAAACTAGTCAACTAAGAAGTCAATTCAGTTAATCATAAATCAAGTCTCTTGGGTTTGTTAACTATTCTGGCTGAGCATGTTACGTAAGGTTCATGTGGTCTTGAGGTGTTAGAAGAAGCAGTGTGTAGTGGCATATCTACATCTAGCGTAGTTTGTAATCTTAGACTCTCTAGATATTGTGGTTCTGGTTGATCTGACATGTCATCTGGAAAGTCATAATTATTGTTAAATCTATTTGCTTTCTCAGAAGACTTTCCTGTTTCCTGTGTAGACCTGATTTCCCTTTTTGACATTATATGATCTAGGCTTTCCTTTCCTCTTGTCATAATAATGTTTCTGAGACTGTTTCTCTGAGTGAAAGTGTTTCTTCCCCACCTTGAGATTTGGTGTCTTAGGTGTGAGTATTTCCTCACTCGAAGATAACAAATTTCTGGGTCGGTGTCCCATGAGTAATTGTGCTGGCGACAAATTAATATTAGTCAGTGGAGTAGTTCTGTAGTCTAATAGTGACAGAAATTTGTCTTCGCTTTTCTTCCACAGTTTCTTCGCTGTCTGAATAGCTCTTTCAGCCTCGCCATTAGAACTCTGAAAATGAGGACTTGACATTTCATGCTCTATTCCATATTATTTACAGAAATTCACGAATTCTCTTGAAGAGAATTGTGGCCCACTATCTGACCTTGCTCTTCTAGGTATTCCATGGCATGCGAATATACTCTTCATTGCTTCGATGATATCTGATGTAGTTTCCTGTGGCAGTTCTTTGACATCAATAAACTTTAAGAAGTAGTCAACTAGAAGTACATACTTTTCCCCTCAAAGTTAAACAGATCACACCCAACCCTGCTGTATGGAAGGTCTGGTGTCTTGGTAGGGATTAGCAGTTCTGACACATTAAGATTCTGATGTTCAGCACACCTGCTACACCTGTCACTTCAATGTCTGGATTCATGCCTGGCAAAAACATGACTTCTCAGGCTCTCTGCTTACACTTTACTATTCCTAAGTGAGACTTGTGAATCAGATTTAGCATGTATTTATGTAAGCTTGGTGACATGACTATTCTCAGACCTTTGTATATAATACCATCCAAAGTTAATAACTGGTCTCTTAAATCCCAATATGGCCTGACTTCAATTGGATTCTCACTTCTTGTGTCTGGCCAACCAGTCATAATTATTTCCCAAAGCATTGACAGTTCTTTGCTTGTACAGTCTTGAATTTCACTGTATTTCAAATTACTTACAGAGATCATATGCACTGAATATCAGTAATTGGTAGATGTGCATGAGAAAGTGTATCAGAGATAAACATTTCCTTTCCTTTTCTGTAACAGACTTTCAGATCATACCACTGTAGTCTCATTAGCATCTTCTGTATTCTCATTGGTGTGGACAATAACGGTTTCTTGAAGATTTGCTCCAGAGGTTTGTGATCATTATAAACTGTTACTTCTTTACCAAATATGCATCAGTGAAGTTTGCTTGTACTATACACAATTGAGAGCATTTCCTTCTCAATTTGAGCATATCTTGTTTCTGTGTTTGTGAAAGCTCTTGATTCGTATGTAATTATACGACCATCCTGGAGTAATACTGCTCCCAGTTCATCTTTACATGCATCACATTCTATCTCTATGCTCTTGTTAACATCAATATGCCAAAACTGGAGGGTTTGTACAAAGATGTTTCAACTCTTCAAAACTCTAGTTTTGTTCATGATTTCATTGAAATTCTACTTCATCTTTTAGAAGCTTTCTTATTTCTTATTAGATTAGGAATAAGTTTTGCTACGTACTGAATTAAACCTAGAGATCTTCTAATTCCATGTTTGTCTTGAGGAGCTGGCATGTCAATAATTGCCTTTATCTTTGCTGGATCTGGTTCTAAATCATTCTTGAACAAGATATGACCCATATAAGGTACTCTGTTTTGCCTTAGATTGTATTCTGTTGCTCTTTGCATGACTTGTTTCAAAATGAGGTCATGATGCTCAATATCTCTACCAGCTACTAGAATGTCTTCTATGATGACATATGCTCCTTCAATACCTTGAAGCATTTCATCCATAATTCTCTGGTAAATTTCTGGCACTGATTTGATTCCAAAAGGTAATTGTAACCATCTATATCTTCCTAGAGGTGTGTTGAATGTTGTGAGAAAAGAGGATTCTCTTTAAAATTTATTTGCATAAACCCTGACTTGGCATTGAGTACTGGGAATATTTTTGAGCCTGGAATATTAGTGATCACATCTTCAATAGTTTTCATTACGTGATGTTCCCATCTGATTGCTTTATTGAGATCTCACTTTGTCATTCCTGAACGAAACAATCATGGAGCTAACCCATTCAGTAGGTTCATGTACTGGAGTAATTAACCCACCAGCTTGCATTTCTTTAAGTTTTTCTTCAACTTTCTTGCGTAGCGATGCTGCTAAGCAATGTGGTGGATGGATAACTCCTTTAGCATTTTCCTATAACTGAATGTTATATTCTCCTGGCAGTGTTCCAGTTGTTTTTAGCATCTCAGGAAATTCTTTTTGTAACTCATCTTCTGCCTTGGATTCTATGCTGTTTGTTCATTGTAGTAGTCTTAAGCATTCTGCATTGTCATCACTCAAAATATTCTCTTGATTAAGGTCTGCAACCTCAAACCTTGCTTTGACCTCTGTATTGTTTTTCAAAGGTAGCACCACTACTCCTAAAGTCTTAATGATGTGATTAGTGTAAGACTTGAGTGACTTTGCTGAATAAATAAGTTTTACATTGTCTTTGAGCTTTTCAAACTCTGATTTGACAAGAATGTTACATCTTGCACCAGTGTCAATACGGAAAATTAATGTCTTGCCATGTACTACTAGTTTTACAGTCCACTTGTCTTCAACGCATAGAAGTTCTTAATTTTACCATTCTTAGACTGGCAACTAGTAGTGCTAATAGGTACAATATTTTCATCACTGTGGCTGTCAACCTCTACCAGATTAGGGTTGTGTCTTTTTCTGCACATTTGAAACCAGTGTTTTTTACTTTTGCAGAAATTGCATGTGGTTCCTATTGCTGGACATTTTCCCTTTTCATGGTTCTTACCGCATTTACTACATAATTTATCTGAGTTGTATTTAACATTAGACTTTTGCTTGAGTACATTGTGTGACTGATTCTTAATTGCTAGAACTTCTTGGCCCCTAAACATTTTCACTTGGCTTGCAACATCTCATATTGTTGTCCAATTTCTATAGCCTTGCTAAGGGTCAACTTCTGTCCCTGATCAAGTAGTCTAATTGTACCTTTTCGTGTATGACTCTACTAATGATCAAATCAATAAGTATGTCATCTGGATAGTCATACAGTCCGTAATGAGAAGCTTTAGGTTTTTAACAAAGTAATCAAAACTTTCTCCTTCTATCTGCTTTCTCTGATGTGCTCTAAATCTAGACACTCTTTTATTTTGTCTTGGCCTTATGTAGTCTTCTATTTTCTTTAATAGTAATTGCAGATCGCCCTCTTCACTATCAGTAATATTTAGAGTTTTGTAAACCTCACAGCCTTGTTGACCTATCCACATTCCCAGCCATTCAGCCTTTTGTTTACTATCAGCACCAGATAACGGTCCTTTGAAACAAAAGCTCACCTGCTGTTGAAGCCTTAAAAACTCTTGAAATAGATCTTTTGCATACCAATTCAATATTATAAAAAGAAGTCATTATTAGATTAATAAAAACCTTTCTTTGGACAGCTTTTAAGTTTTACTCTGACACCATGTAGAATACTTGTATTACACAAATAACAAATTAGTGTTTAAGAGAGAAGACATATTAGGAACTCCATTTAATATCTAACCACAAGCAGTGTTTCACTGACACGCTAGTGTGCAAATGTACATATAATACAAATATGTTACAAGAGTAACACCATTTGTAAAATTTCAACTTATTTGGGCCAATATTAGAATACCCATCCTTTATTTAGAACCTCTCAACTCAAGATACCATAAAAGAACTAGAACAAATACAAAATAGAGCTTTGAGATTTATAACAAAAGAATATTCACATTTGATTAGTGTAACACCATTAGTAAAATCACTAAATTTAGTGACACTTCAGAACTGAAGAATAAAAAGTAAAGTAGCAATAATACATAAAACTCTGAACCATAACTTATAAATACAGAAACTAAAACCTAATAAATACTCCTTCTTTCCTAGTGCATGAATTGATTGGGTTGCCTGAATCAGCCAGGAAAACCAACAACATTAGCAGAGTTTTAGTCACTGAATAACATTGATGACTTGACCAACACATTAAATGTGAAAGATATAATTATCTTTGATGTAATGTCTGTAATTTATAGGATATGATAAGATAATATAAGAGTAAGTTAATGAATAGAAACATTGCAATAGTAGAACATCCTAAATGAATTGGTTTAGATTTACCTTATCATACCATCCCTGAATCTTTTAAATTGATCTCTTGTGAAATCTTTTGTTATGTTCCATTTGTCTTTCTTAAGAATATCAAATGCAACAGCACAATGATGATTTTCTAGAGGTGATATGTCGTTGTAGCGTAATGCAAGTTCTGTTTTGGCATTTATCTACAATAATGGACATAAAAAAAAAATGACATAAGAGTTTATGTTAAGTCTGGAATATAAACATTTTAGGTACATTAGCATAAGTTTATAAGATTTTTTAAATTTTAAATTTAAAAATGAATGTCAAAACTAAGCAATTGTATCTTTATAAGTAAATACAATGGAATCAAAGACGTTGGCATTTTTATTAAATACAGTGGAATCAAGATAATTATCACTTGCACAACTCAAAAATCTGCTTAATTCATTTTTTTGGGTACTTTTACCAGTCCATAACAAGTCAGTCATTAATCCTTCAACCTACTGCTATATATCAATGGATTTCTACATCACATTTTATGTTTTTACATAGTGAATAGTATTTTACATAATTTAAAGATTTGGACTGGTATAGAAAGGTCCAGTCTGGGTCTGTGAGCCAAGTGAGTGACAAATCCTACCAGACTCTCACTTCTCCCATCTTCCCTTCAGACACTGCACTTTAATCATTATCACTTGCTAAATTGCTTTTTTTCTTAGCTGTAATCAGAAAGGTTTCAAACATTTTTTTTCAAGACAAATTTCTTATAGAAATAGAATAGGACTTCCACTAAAAAAATAAACTGCTTATGAAAGAAGAAAAAATAGTATTCCATCGAAAGATTTGTCCATAATATTGACAAACAATTAGCAAACATAAAATTTAAATTTGAGGGAAGTAACTTTGAAGGATACTCATTTGATTCAATTATTTCCATTGAAGAAGAGTTACCCAAACTCTTGATTCACTAGCCATTGGAAAGAATCAGATTCCACTGTATTCTCAAGTACCTGGTAAGCATTATTGTATCCAGGATGGTCAAGATCATGGCAGATAGCTGATGTGAGAAGTGTAAATATTTCTAAAGTATCCAGTTTTGATGGTAGATCTATAAGCCAAGTTAAACCATACATCTGGAGATGGTACCAAGATGAAAAATAAGTTGTTTAATGTTTGATTTCAAAAATTGATGATGGAATTCATAGTATGCAGCCAAAGCTTAAATATTTTGTTTAAAGTACAGATCACTATGTGACAAACCTACCATCTGAGCTACCATAAAGCAGTGTTTGAAATTGTGAAATGGTACCACATTGTAGTTACGATAAACTTCATAGAGCCATTCATGGAGCACATTTATCTGAAATATGTGAAGTGCAGGAATTGTATTTTTAAACCAACACGTGTGAAAAAAAAAAGACATTTCAAGTATCAAAGTTTGTTGTTGTTATTGTTTAACTTTTATATATTTTTTGTTTCTTTTGTCCAACTAAAAATTTTGCAGTTAACATCCACCTATTTTTCAAACTTAAAATGTGTAAGATAAATAAAGAGACATGCGATTGAAAGATCAGAAATATATTCAGACATGACAGTCTGATTTCTACTTTGAGTAAGGTGAATAGAACTTCAACAGAAATGACATATTTATGTGTTTAATTCTCATAAATTCTAAATAAAATGTAACTAACAATTCATAAATGTGCTGTGTTAAAAAAATAATTATAACATTCCATTCTTCCTTCTTTCCAGACATCATCATTTTGACTAATGTGTAATGTAAAGTGTAATGTATTACTTACATCAATATTAAGTTTAGATATTAAATTCAAATCTATGTACATCTGACGTAACAGTATCAACATTTCTGGATCATCCCACTGCCAGTTGTCAAAAGATTGTTTTCTTAATTCTAGTCTTACTTCATCACTTACATGGACTTTACTATTGACAACAAGCAAAACACAACAAAAATTATGTCAATAAAATATCAGCCACTGATAGAACAAACGATTGAACATCAATTATTATTATTTTTTTTAGAAGTATCCATTATTTTTTGAGACAAAAGGAAATGGAAATAACACTGACAAAGTAAATTGCCTTTAAGTAGGTTTTATATACTTTGAAACTTTTTATTTTTACTGTTTTTCAAGAAGCATAAGAGAAAGAATGGAGTAAATAAAAAAAAAGTATTTGTAAACATTGCAGCCTATACCAAAATTCTGACAAACCTTTGAAAGTATTAACACAGACATTGTTAGAATAAACAGTTTAACAAATTGGAAAAACCAATTTTAAGCTATCAATGCTTTCCTTAATTGTTATAGGAAAAAAATATATTAAGTTAGATATTTACAAAATGTATGTAATGAAGGAGAAAAAAAAACGTACGTAAATTTCATAAAACGTTCATACACACGTCGATGGTGAGCCTCCATTTTTCTTGGTGAAGACTTTTTATGCCAAAATGGCTGTGACATTCCAATGGATAAATCTTTGGATAAACCTAACCAGCTTAGGTGAGCTACATTCTGAATTAATTAAATATAAGAATAAATTTTGAATGAATGAACTTGAAGTACATTATGAAAATAATGAAATATAAGATAAATTTCATTCTGAAATTGATGAAACAATATGAAATACATTCTGAAATCTCTTTGAAGTAAATAGAACCAGGATGGCTGCTTGGTAATGTGGTATGTGCTCTAGGCTGTTGTTTGATGTTCTGGATGGCCCTGGGTTTGAATCCTGCATGTCACCAGTCCCCACCAGGTTTGAGCTAGGCTATAATACAGTTGACTCTTGATAATATGAGTGACCGTGCGGATTAACAAAACACATTGGATTACAAAAGGTTAACAGTAGTTCAAAAAATTTAATTGTTTAAGTCAAGAAACTTCAATTTATGTTGTAATAAGATATTGATATTCTCTAAGATAAAAAAAAGAAAATACAAAATGAAACATTTATTCTTAAAAAAAAATTAAAAATGTAATTTCAGCTTTAAATGCTGTACTACTTTACAATTAAAGCCTAGCAGCTTTTAAATGCTGTACTACTTTACAATTAAAGCCTAGCTACATTCTAAAATACATGTACTACAGTATCTGTGACATAATGGGGAAATAACTTTTTTGAGTAATTGTAAAGTTAGGAGTGATTCCCCTTGAGAAGTTTATATAAGGCCTTGCAATGTATATTTAGTTGCCACTTGCTCCTGAGTTACCAGCTTGACCACTGGACCTGTGATGTGTACTGTATATATTTTTTTCTGTTAGTTATTGGTCGTGTGTCTTGGGAGAAGTGTGCCCTGCTTTGGAGATCTTTGGGATAAGTATATCTTTAATCATTATTGTATTTTATATATTGTGATTAATTAGGAGATATAGCCTCAAATGATTTCAAGGCAGAATATTTTAACCCTATGTTATGCATCCTAGGGTACTCCCAAACGTGACATTTTTCTAGCCTTGTCTCTGATGGATTTAACTTTGTATTGAATCATCCAATAGGCTTTACCGAACGGGATTCCATGAAGCTTATAGGTTTCCCTGAAGCTTATAGTTCATCATGACACTTTATCTTTTTTTTTGGCTAAAAGTTTCTGTGTTGGCTTGAAGCCTGTAACTCCAGAGTGGCCAAAAGTGGTTGTGTGTTGACCTGAGGCCTGAGACCTTCATTTTGTTTACACTGATGTGTGATTTCCTGAGTTCAACAATAGATTGTGTATTTAGTTGTAACATATGACTTGGGCGGTTTTCCATACTACTTTTGATTGCATAATTTTTGTTTATTTTGTGTTGAGAAGGCCTGTGAGTTGATGGCCAGTTTAATTTGCACATTTATTTGACTTTCCTTTTTGAAATAAACTATTTATATATATATGCTTACCTGCAACTTTGTTAAGTCATGTTTTGCATACATTAGTTTAATTGTATACCTAGAGGATATACTTAATAACCTATAAAATACAAGTAGGGGACAATATGCCACTGGACGAACGTGCCAGCACACCTTTAATACTGATCTGTGGATCTAAAATACCTAAATCTAGCTACAAGTTCTTATGGGAGCTCGTTATTAACAATAAAGTCGCACAGAGACTGTTATTGATGATATATCTCATAGACTAACTTTAGCTTTACCTGCTACTAGTTAATACAAATTAGTCACATTGGTTCATGAGTACTCTTTATACTAAATGTCTATATGTAACATTACCATTTGTATGTAACAGTATCCAATAATTATAGGCATTTACATCAGCACCAAGTAGGATTACTGAGTGTGTCAGATTTTATGTGTAGGACTATCAAGAGTCAACTGTAATCTTCAAATGAGAAGGAACATCTAAAACATGTCAAAAAAACAATCAAAAATAATAAATACCTCTAGTTTTTCTTTAAAATGATCCACTTTGGTTTTGAGATCATACAAAGAATCTGGCATTTCACCATTATCAATATAGACTTTCTTTTCTAATGCTGACAGCCTGGATAATACACAAAGAGACTTTAGGAACACACAAATAATAAAATACATTTATTGTGATTCTATTTGTCCCATTTTTCTTTTGAGAGCTGAGATATTTGGTTACCCAACAAAATAGCAATTTAAATGATAAAAAAGCACTGACAAAATAAGATGGAATTTCTAGACAAAATAACTCCACCAAAGAAGTCATAATGACCTCTATGCCTGTCCCAAGTCATAATAAAGAGGAGGGCCAGGCAAAGGACTAGCAACCCCACCCTGGAAACTAAATAGAGCTATTCAGCTACAGAAAGTCGACAAAAGTGATGAAAAACAAAATAGCATGAACTTATTCATGATATATAATCAGTACTGGATTTTAGTAAATCAAGACCCTGGGCTGGAATTTGTGGAGGCCACTGACCTCTTTTAGCTTCAATAACAATGAAACTTAATATTAATAAATCTAACACTCAGCCATTGTTTTGAAAAAAAAGAAATAGAGTATTTGTAAATTTAATCTTATTTGTCTGGTTTCCTTTTGTTTAACATACATACTTTGTTAAAATGTATATATCGTTAAAATGTCAGCCCTTTTAATAGTGAGACCCTGTATGGCTGAACACATTTGCACTATTGTAAAGCTGGCTATGGTCATAATGATGTGTGTTATACATATATATACTTGCTCCTACTCTTTCGCTATCTTATTTGGCATAATGCTGGGTCAAATGAGGCAGCGATTGCATGATGACATCTATATCCGGTTTTGTTCTAACGCAATGTGTTCAATCTTCTACGTCTACTATCCCTTACAAAAACAAAGGAAATGTCATAACGGAGCTTCACTATGCCGATGATTGCGCCCTGCTAGCTCACAATGAACATGACCTCCAGAATGCAGTAAACAAATTTGCATACATTGCCTCCTCTTTCGGTCTACCTGTAAACCTCGGGAAAACAGAAGTCATGTTCCAGAACTCGCCCAATAAAACATAATCAGCCCCAAGGATCACCGTAAACGGACAGCCCCTTAATGTGGTAGACCACTACACATATCTAGGTAGTATAATGTCAAATGACACCTCACTTTCAAGGAAAGTAGCCAGGGCCAGTAGCGCTTTTGGATGCCTTCAGGCAAAAGTTTTGCGGAACAGATCGCTCCGCCTGCCTACAAAAAATCAGTGTCTACCAGGCAGTGGTTCTCTCAACCCTTCTGTATGGCTCTGAGACTTAGACACTATACAACAAACATCTAAGACTTCTTGAGTGCTTCCACCAAAGATGCTTGCGCTCCATCATGAACATACAGTGGCAAGACCACACTACAAACAGTGATGTCCTTGCGAACGCCGGTATGGACAGTATAGAGGGACTTCTTATGGTCCAACAGTTGCGCTGGGCAGGGCACGTATCCCGTATGGGAGACAAACGTATGGAAACGCTTCAAAGACCAGCTTAGGCGTCAACTTTCCTTGGCTGACATAGAAGATAGCACCTGGTTGCATGCTGCCTCAGAATGAGACAGCTGGAGGTCACTCAGGAAGGCCGCGGGATACACATTTGAGACTACAAGAAAATCTGCTTGCGAGGACAAACGTAGACGCCGAAAAGAAAATCTAAATCGAGCACCTGCAGACAATGGCTATGCATGCTTGACCTGGATGTAGCAAAATATGTAGGTCACAGCTGGGACTGCGCGGCCATGGGAAATACTGCATTCCTCACCAATCTTCTGACTTGAAGACTAGCCTTATTATTATATATATTATGTATATATATATATATATATAAATATATATGACATAAATCTAGATCTAATGATTATTACAATAAGCTTACAATTAACAAACAGCAATGAATGGTAAATGCTAATATCTCACTTTAATTTCCTGTTATATTCTAGTTTAGAATACATGCAGGAACTATGTAATCAGATTACTACACTTAAAGAGACAAATAAAAATGCAGTTTTTTGGATTATGGGTGATTTCGACCTACCTGATATAAATTGGAAAACACTAACCATAGATAAACACCAAAACCTTAAGGACATAAATGAGCTTTTCATAGAAACTTTACACAACCTAAGTGTAGATCAAATCATTAAAAAGCCAACTAGATTAAACAACACATTAGATCTCTTCTTAACCAATAGACCTGGATTAGTAGTTGATTATGATATTATCCCTGGTCTATCAGACCATGAGATCATAAAAATACACAGTCAGATAAAAGCAGTAGCCAATTCAAAACCCAAAAGAAAAATCTTACTCTGGAATAAATGTAACCTAACACAACTACACCAAGCTGCATTAAACTTTCAACAAACATTCTTATTAGAAAAAGACATTAACCAACCAGTCGATGACCTCTGGAATTTCATTAAAAACCATCTTAAAAGCATTATAGAAAATCATATACCAACAAAATACACATCAAACAAAATAAATAAATGCTGGTTTAATAATAGACTAAAGAAGCTTTGTAAACAGAAGTAAAACCTATATAGAAAATTTAAAGAAACTAAGGCAGAAAGAGTTTACAAAAAGTATATAAAAATTAACACTTAACCCAAAAAGTAAGCAGACAGCTGCAGAGTGAATACATAAACAATGTAATATCTAAAGATAACAACAAAAACCTAAGGTCATACATTAAGCCTAAGAAAATGGAAACAACAGGCATAGCGCCATTAAAAGATGAACATAACATAATACATAATGATAATGAAAGTAAAGCAAACATCCTAAACAAATACTTTGCATCAGCATTCTCAGCCCCAGGAGACAAAGACATATTACTGAATTGGAACCAAGTAGACAACATAGAAGATATAGTAGTACAAGAAAATAGAATTCAAAAACTATTAGCCAACACCAAACCAAATAAAGCGACTGGAAAGAAGCTAATGTCACCCCCCCCTATTTAAAAAAGGAGAAAAATCTGACCCAGGAAACTACAGACCAGTATCACTTACCAGCATCACATGTAAAATCCTAGAACACATAATATGTAACAAATAGATGCTATCTTACTAGATTTTTCTAAGGCTTTTGACAAAGTTCACCACCATAGTTTGCTTAAAAAATTAAATTATTTTGGCATTAATGGTCCACTGCATCAGTGGATTAAAGATTTTCTGATAGGGAGAGAACAAACTGTAATAACAAATGGCTCTAAATCAACACCGATAACAGTAAACTCAGGTGTACCTCAAGGAACAGACTTGGGTCCAGTACTATTTTTAATTTACATAAATGATTTACCAAATTACATTACGTCAGGAACAAAAGTCAGATTATTTGCAGACAATTGCATAATATATAGAACAATAAAAAAAAAACAAGACACAGATATTTTACAAAGAGAATTAGATGAATTACAGAAATGGGAATCAAATTGGAGCATGGCTTTCCACCCAGAAAAATGTCAGTTGTTAAGAGTAACATAAAAAATAAAACAAATCAATTCCACTTATCTTATTCATGGCAAACCAGTAACACAGACTAAAAACGCAAAATACCTAGGTGTTATAATAAATGAAAAACTGTCATGGAATCCACATATTGATGAAACTATAAAAAAATCAAACAAAGCATTAGGATTTATTAAAAGAAATTTCTATAAATCAAATAAGAACATAAAACTAAAATGTTATTTAACCTTGGTTAGGCCAATAATAGAATATGCATCCTCCGTTTGGGACCCCTCAACTCAAGAAAACATTAAGAAACTGGAACAGACACAAAATAGAGCAGTGAGATTCATAACAAATGAATATTCACATTTGACTAGAGTAACACCTATAGTAAAATCACTAAATTTAGAAAGCCTTCAGGACAGAAGACTCAAAAGTTAAGTAGCAATTATATATAAAACACTGAACCATAATCTTCAAATACAAAAACAAAATTTAATAAAATACTCTGAAAGACACAAAGATAAAGGCACATTCCTCATCCCATATGCTAGGACAAATTTGTACAAATACTCCTTCTTCCCTAGTGCTATTAGAGCATGGAATGGGTTGCCTGAGCTAGCCAGGAAAACCAGTGACTTGGCAGAATTTATGTCATTGGTTAGTATGCATGACTAAATGCATGACACGTAGGAAGTAATAATCTTCTTTTTTGAACTAACGTCTGTATTATATAAGATAAGATAAGATAGTCTTCTATAAAGATTTTCTAGATACAAACATTATTCTTGAACCTTCCTTTGAACTTTCTAAAATATATTTTTTCCTGTTCACCAGTGCATTTACACAGCATGATTACAACTTGACTCTATTGCACATTAAATATTCTAATATTTTATGATAAACTTACCGTTGATCTATTGCAGTGATGTCCACAGTACCACTAGGTGGTCCCAGTAAACCGTTTTTATCTGTAAATATATGAAGTGATAGAAAACCTGGTTAAAGTAGACTAAAGTGTCTGCTGTCCAAAGAATATTTGTAGATATTAACAAAAAGGACAGTACATTTAGTGTAGTTAGTCTTGTTGAAGTACTTTGATAGTTAAACATTAGGAAGTGAAGCATGATCAATTTATCAGAAATATGCAAGAAATATACCCTGGTGGTAATATCACTAAAGAGAAAAACAGAACTCATTTTAAATCCCAACAACTTTATCGTCATTAATGCTTAACTAAAATTTTAACAACTTAATTTTCACAAAGTTTTACTTAACTTCTTTCATTTATTGCTAGTGATGTAAAAAAAATGTAAAGGTCCATTTGTAAATTTTTATCACATTCAGAACAAATCAAAAAGTGAATAGTAAAATATTAATTTTAAAAGGAAAAAAAAATATTTTCAAAGTAAATAAATGAAACAATATCCCCCTTCCCTCAACCTACCCCCACCCCAAAAAAAAAGTAACCATGATAAGTTTTTAATCACAAAACAAAACTGCTTAATTAGAGGAATAAAAAAAAAGCAGCAATGAGCAGATTATAAATATTTGATCCTTAACAAATGTGACAAGGCCTGTTTACAAGGATTGTTTTGTTTAAAGAAAAAAATTCTTATGTTTCTATGTAGGTATAGACTTACTGCAATCAGCAGCTACAACTTCAAGCCTGTAACGAGAAGTTGGTGTGTTTTCTGGTAACTTGGGAGATATATTCACCAAATTTTTTCTTGTATTGTATAACTTGAGAATATCTGCAGGTCCAGCTTCAGCAGCTGCTCGGAAAGTTTCTAAAAAGACAAAACAAAATACAGATCAACTTACAGATAAACTTACAAATCAACTTTGGGCAAGTAGCTGCTTAGAGTTTAAACAAAATAAATAATGAATTGAGATTTGCAGCTACAAGTAAGTCTACTTTAGATCACTCTGTGGCCAGTATTCTATACCCATAATAATGATATGGAGTAGAACAAAAAGTAGTCCTAATGTTTCTAAGTTGTAATTTTGTTCTGAAAAACATGATCTACAGATGTATAAAACATGATCTACAGATGTATTAAACCTGATCTACAGATGTATAAACATGATCTACAGATGCATAAAACATAATCTACAGATGTACCTATAAATATGTCAAAATCTGCTATGATTGAGATAGGATGAGCAAACGAATCATGACTTTCTAAATGTATCATCTCTACTGCTCCTCTGACTCTTATGCTCTTATGGCCAATCATTGATTTATCAGAATAAGAGCATGAGACCAAAGCAAGAGGTAAAAATCAATCATCTGAATTTTTAAAAAAAGTTTCTAGAGAATAAAAAGTGAAAGTTAGCCATGATAACTAACTTAACATAATAGCCAGATATATCATGAGTGACTGTTTGACATCACTACAAATACATTAGTATTATTTGTTAAATACACTGAATGAAATAATCTATGATTACTTTTTTAAAAAACATTTTGAATAGATGTTAACAATGCAATATATTTGCCTAATGAACTGATGAAATACATGTCCAATGAAATTAAATAATCTATAACTATAAACTCTTTGTCTAGCTATGATTCAGCCAATGTCAGACGGATGTAGGCCTACTTCATAGGACCTAACTTTCAGGTCATTGAGTGAAGTCAGACAGGTAATACAAATGTCTGGACAGGTAATACAAATGTCATCATTCTATTAGCAGAGGAAACTGTCTTACACTGTCTAGGACTCTTACACTGAATCAATGCTTAGTTACCATAAATATTACATTAATTCTTCAGAGTTAGTTTCTCTACAAAATTAATCATGCATAAAAAAGAGGGGTGATATTCTCTTACTTGAAATAAATATCATGTATGTGTTTATGTTTTTTAATTATTTTTTTTTCTAAATCTAAATCCAATTAGTCTGAAGGATAACAATTACAAATAAAAACAAAAAAGTCACACAAAAAAAAGTCAATGGATCTAGACAAATGCAAGTGAAAGAAAAAAAATATAACTGAAATGAGAAATATAAAGAATTCTTGATAGAAAAGCCAATGATAACTCTAGCAAGAAATGTAAGAACTCATGTAAGATAAACGCTTGAGAACTCAAGTAAAAAATGTAAGAACTCATAACCAATGACTTAAATTCTGCCAAGTTACAGGTTTTCCTGGCTGACTCAGGCAACCTATTCCATGCTCTAATAGCACTAGAGAAGAGGGTGCATTGGAAAAATTTGACCTAGCATATGGGACGAGGAAAGTGCCTTTATCTTTGTGTCTTTCAGAGTATTTTATTGGACTTTTGTTTATAGGTCAGTGTTTTATGTATAATTGCTACTTTACTATTGAGTCTTTTATCCTGAAGGCTTTTTAAATTTAGTGATTTTACAAAAAGGTGTTACTCTTGTCAAATGTGAATATTCGTTGGTTATGAATCTTACTGATCTAGTTTGTTTCTTTTTTAAGTTTTCTTGAGTTGAGGGGTCCCAAACGGAGGATGCATATTCTATTATTGGCCTAACAAAGGTTAAATAACATTTTAGTTTTATGTTCTTATTTGATTTATAGAATTTCTCTTAATAAACCCTAATGCTTTGTTGGATTTTTTGAGTTTCATCAATATGGGGATTCCATGACTATTTTTTTTATTTATTATAATGCCTAGTTATTTTGCGTTTTTAGTCTGTGTTATTTGTTAACCATGAATAAGATAATTGGAATTTGTTTTAGTTTTTGTTACTCTTAATAACTGACATTTTTCTGGGTGGAAAGACATGGTCAAATTTGACTCCCATTTCTGCAATTCATCTCATTTTCTTAGTAAAATTTTTGTATCTTGTGTTCTTTTTGTTGTTCTATATATAATGCAATCTTCTGCAAATAATCTGACTTCTGTTCTTAATGCAGTTTGGTAAATCATTTATGTAAATTAAAAATAGTAGTAGATCTAAGACTTCCTTGAGGTACACCTGCGTTTACTGTTATTGGTGTTGATTTAGAGCCATTTTACTTTTATTATTACAGTTTTTTCTCTCCCTATCAGAATAACCAAAGTTGTTTAACTCTAGAATTAAAGCAAATGACAAAATTAAATCATAGATATGAGTAAAGGATAAGAAAGAAGTATGCTAACTCATATTTATGGTTTAGCACACGCATTCACACAGAGCTCTTTACAGCTTGTAAGCGTTCATTTAGTATGTAAAGAGAATCTCTGACGTCATTGGTAGCTCACCTGACGTCATTGGTAGCTCACCTGACGTCATTGGTAGCTCACCTGACGTCATTGGTAGCTCACCTGACGTCATTGGTAGCTCACCTGACGTCATTGGTAGCTCACCTTCGCAGAGTCAATAGATATAAGATTCGTTTTATCTATCTCTTTTAGATAGGAAATATACACTTGCGACTGGCTCGTTGAGAGATTGTAGGCCTACCCACTCGTTTAGATGCAATATCTCATGTCACATATTTACGAGTCATTTCTCTTCAAACAAAATTTTGATTCCGTTAATAAAAAGATATATGACCTAATATATGGCCTACATAGATCTAGATTATATAAAATCTCGAATTTTCGTTTTTTTTTTTTCTTCTGTTTTTACTATAAATGTATTATAATTATAAAATAAAAAATAAATTTTTAAGGAAACAATTTTTCAAAATGATAACATGATAGAACAAGCCTTCAATGTGACACACGCACGTGCGTAACGTAAGCAAGCACGCAGGAGAATATTTTATTTGTTGTGTTGAATATCTTTCAGACGTTCCAGTGCAATTGATAGGACTTGATTCCAAAAAAGCAGGGTTTCAACTCTTTCCTTCTGTCACGACAGTCGAGCACCCAAGTGATAAGGCGTCATTGAAACACAGGGTTCATTCCAGAAAATTAAAACAAGAAATTACTAGTGTCTATACTAGTCTATAGATTTATAAGGATTCAATTGAGGGCTAGGCCAAAAATTAAGCAAAATAAAAAAAAAACTATATGAAGGATAAATGTATGGATTAAAGTATTTAAAGAAAAGGCACAGTCACACAGGTATTACTAGGAAAACAGAAGCGAATCAGAATGTAATTCTAATGTCATTTCAGTTGAAATAAATATAAGCAGTTCTAAAGTGTTGTATTAAATTAGAAAGTCTGTCTCCATGCACTTCAGTTACTTATGTTCTACCTAAAGATGACATTTTTATTTTAAAACACTAAGTACTAACATTTTATACACACATTGTTTTAAAAAATATTAAATGTGCTTGTTTACCGTAGATTTTACAAGTAAATAAAAAAGCAATAGAAAAAAAAAAGAATACTTAAAAAAAAGCAAAGCTTATCGAAGGGAAGGAATTGCTAATTACTGCCATTTACTGAAAATTGCAGGGTTTAGCTCACTTTCTGCTTTATAAAACAAAATTAATTAATTATTACTAAATGATAAACTAACTGATAAATTTGTGGATAGTTTCGTGTATTGTCAGTGCAAAATTTGAACTTGATCCGAGGATTGGAAGTGGGGAAAAAAAAACGTGAAAACGTAATAAAGGGATTAAATCCATATATACATCCACATCTCTCATTAAGTAGGATTTATTCCCCTTATCCCGATATCAAACAAAATTATTAATCACCAATAATTAATCAATAAATTGGTTAATTGTTTTATTGATTAGTGATATTTCAGGTTCATCGAATAATTGTACAAAGTTTTAACGTGATCCGAGAATGGGAAATTGGAGACAATTTTTTTTTTACTAGACGGACAGACAAATAGCCAGACAGAGTGAGTTGATATAAGCTTTAAAAAAAATCCTGGCAGAATTCAGGCAGGCGACAAGTTAGTCCTAATGTCCTATTTCCACGGGTGTAACCGCAAGTAATCCTGTTTAAAATGTACCGGGTACCTTTTGTAAGGAGGTTGAAAATATGCTTAGCAATGGTTCATTGTTTCTGATAGACAAGTTTCATTTACATCTTTCGGATTTAAACATGATTACACACTAATCTAAACGGAAGGTAGGGAATTACGGCGGCCAGAGTTCGAAACCGGGTCCACGAAGACAAAAATCCAGAGCGTATGCCACACCGTTTTCCTGTGACTTTTTTGTACCCAAAAAGTACCCGTAGTGTTTTATATGAGCTTCTAACAAAGGTCATTGCTAACATAGGTCACTACTAACATAGGTCACTGCTAACATAGGTCATTGCTTACATAGGTCACTGCTTACATAGGTCACTGCTAACATAGGTCACTGCTAACATAGCTCATTGCTAACATAGGTCATTGCTAACATACGTCACTACTGGCATTCAATTAAAATTTCATGTGAGCCTCACGTGCTCAGATCCATGTGTAAAAACAGACTAGCATTTCATTTGTTTTGATTTAATTTTGAATACTAATTTATACTAATAAGTTTACTATGTAGCTCTCAACGTTCTAACAAAGTAGATATAAGGCTCTGATCATTGTGAACCTGTTTTCTGCAAGGCTACACCTGTTTTGGCCGTTTGAAGACATTCCAAATGCTAGTGTCGCCGATCAATATGGCGACCTTGATGACACTTACAGTCCCCAAGTCTCCCCCCTCCTCGGCACCCTTTAACTCTCAGTGATGACGTACTAGACAGGAAGTAAGCAGAAGGTGGTGAGTTGGTTTCCCAGGAAGTGGTTTGAGATCAATGATCACGTACATTGGCTGGAAGACCCCGTACAGGATAGGTACAGACTACATGACGGCAAACCACTTAGGGAAATCTTGGCAATGAAGTGAGACAAATAAAAGGTATAGCCGAACAAGTATTATATTAATGCATATTGTTAGAGTAATCTTATTAATACACACATAGTGGCACGCATTCACAGTATAAATGTCATTGCATTCAAAGTACAAAGCTGCTATGCCTATTTGCATATATAGTGCTGAGTCCTTTAACTTATCTATAGTCACTAAGTATTTAATGAACTGTTGAATTTGAAGAAGCCCAATGTCCTTTAAAAAAAAAAACATATACATTTGATGAACACAAGAAGGTTAGAAGAAAGACCTAATACCAAAACTAGTGACCAAAAAGTGTTCTCTAAAAATGACCACGTTTACTACGCAGAGAGTTGTTGAAAAAATAAGAGAAATAGATGATAGTTTGAATGATATCTTCTTCTTATCTTATATAATACAGACGTTACTTCAAAAAAGAAGATTATTACGTCCTACGCGTCATGCATTTAGTCATGCATATTAACCAATGACTTAAATTCTGCCAAGTCACTGGTTTTCCTCGCTAGCTCAGGCAACCCATTCCATGCTCTAATAGCACTAGCGAAGAAGGAGTATTTGTACAAATTTGTCCTAGCATATGGGACGAGGAATGTGCCTTTATCTTTGTGTCTTTCAGAGTATTTTATTAAATTTTGTTTTTGTATTTGAAGATTATGTTCAGTGTTTTATATATAATTGCTACTTTACTTTTGAGTCTTCTGTCCTGAAGGCTTTCTAAATTTAGTGATTTTACTATAGGTGTTACTCTAGTCAAATGTGAATATTCATTTGATATGAATCTCACTGCTCTATTTTGTGTCTGTTCCAGTTTTTTAATGTTTTCTTGAGTTGACGGGTCCCAAACGGAGGATGCATATTCTATTATTGGCCTAACCAAGGTTAAATAACATTTTAGTTTTATGTTCTTATTTGATTTATAGAAATTTCTTTTAATAAATCCTAATGCTTTGTTTGATTTTTTTATAGTTTCATCAATATGTGGATTCCATGACAGTTTTTCATTTATTATAACACCTAGGTATTTTGCGTTTTTAGTCTGTGTTACTGGTTTGCCATGAATAAAATAAGTGGAATTGATTTGTTTTATTTTTTATGTTACTCTTAACAACTGACATTTTTCTGGGTGGAGAGACATGCTCCAATTTGATTCCCATTTCTGTAATTCATCTAATTCTCTTTGTAAAATATCTGTGTCTTGTTTGTTTTTTTATTGTTCTATATATTATGCAATTGTCTGCAAATAATCTGATAATATAAGACTGCTAATCTAATATGAAAATGTCAGTTTGACTTGGGTCTTAAGTAGGCCTATATCTCGCGTTAAACGAAGATGTTTCACATGGTTACAAAAGATAGCCATACAACTACTTGGACTTACTATAATTTGACTGTCAGATGCAACGAACAAAATCCATAAAATATTAAGTACACACAAAAAGAGTTAAATAAAGCAGGCACTATAAACTATGGCTATGTACTAGATCGAGATCTAGTAACGCAGTCAAGTAAAACAGTTCAGTCACTTAGCGAAGAGGGTGCAAACACAGGTGAAGAAAAACAACCTTGTAGAGTGGAGTATGCCCCCACCTCTTGGAATGGAGGTGTGTGTGTGTGGGAGGGGGGATTTACTAGAACTAGATGTCTTGTGTTTAGGTTCAGTGTGTAGGATACCCCTCTAGGTTTAGGGCTTACACTGTGTGGCTTGATACAACTTAATTAGAATTGTCTACGCTAACGTTCAAAGTAGCTACAAATATTTGCGTTACATCAATACTACTGAGATTCTCATTCAATATACGAAATAGAATTACTCTGGGCTAAGTCTGTACGAGCTGATCTAAATTGCTTGTTTGCAAAAGGTCAAACATCTTTCTTAGTGTTTCATTAAACACCTTTAAAAATGATATGTCGATTGTCTTTCCTCAACCAGTTTGTTTTAATGATAAGAGCTCTTTGTTTAATCTGAGCTACATACTCTTCGGCTTTAATTCAAAAAAGATTTTTAGCGGCTCCCGAAAGGGGCAATGTCGCTATTTCCGATCGCCGTGCTAGATACAATGCGTCGTGTTTGCAACAATGTGTCAATGTGGATAAAAAAGACTATGTATATTCGATATTCAGGCATAACATCTATTAGTATTTCCAAATCTGATTCTAGTTCAATGAACAGTCGGAGTGATATTGTTAATTAGTAGTCAATAAAATAATTGATGAGATTTAGTTCGTCCATCGTGGTTCGGTGATGACCACTTTTGTTATCCAGGTAGCTGAAGGCTTTGCACTGTGCTTCTGTTGAGACCTACTGGCCAGGTCAGCCCAGCTAAAGATTGTGTCGGTTGCCTTGATTTTTTCTCTCTGTCCCTTTTCTTCTGCCAGCGCTGTTCTCTTGTCCTCATGATGCTTATGGTCATGTGGTTTCGTCTCCCAGGTGGCAGGGTCAATGTTGAAGCCTTCAGATGTATAATCTATTGTTTGCAGTAAGGATAATTTTTACAAAGCTTATATCAACTCACTCTGTCTGTCTGGTAAAAAGTTTGTACACGTGATTTCTCACACACCTAATCTCGGATCAAGCTGAAATTTCGCATGATTATTTCTTTCACCTGACAACACAAAAATTAATAAAAATTAACCAATTAGCTATTTAACTATTTAAAATAAAAAATTGTGTTTGAGAAAACAAGGGAAAGAAATTGTAATTGACACTGAAGTGGTGCTATAAGCTGAATTAGTCCCCTTTATAGGTCATCGTCTGAGTCTTAGTGAACATAATCCTGAAAAATAAGTCGAGACTATACAAACAATAGATATCTTCCATATTTATATGTTCTCGGCCACTAGCGAGTGGTTACCGTGTTGGCTTGAGAACCCTAAGAAGGCTTGAGTCATGAGTTCTATTTCAGTTCGTTCCCCCTTTTTTATTTTTTTAAATGCTTTTTTATTGTTAATGTAGATAAGTTACACATTTATTTACATGACTGATCCAGACTAATACGCTCAATACAAGCTTTGTTTTTGAAAAAGTATTTTTTTTTAAAAATTCTTGTTTAACTTCTTTTTGTGTGCTGTTCAAATGGTTTACGCCACGAGGCGCGTACTTCTAGGGTGGAACGATGCGCTAGCCGGGGTGGGGGCCAAAGTCGGTCTTTTATGCAAGGACAACAAGTAAAATATAAAAAAAATGCCTTTAAAAAAAAACAAAAAACTCCTATATACAACTTATAGAGCGATTCTTTTGGCTGTCAATAACGAATGAATGTTAGATTTTTAAAAAAAAAGGAACATTTTTACTCCGCCCCATTACTCCATCCGGGAAAAAACATCCTGGATAGATTTTATTTTTCACTATATTTTTTTCCTTTTTTTTTCCAGAGCTATCGCCCTCTTGTTAGGCAAAAAAGCATTGTTGTTTTTTTCAAATCGAAAATAGTCATTTTTTTATGAATAGTGCCTACATGCGGAAATACTATTTTTAAAAATTATAACGGTCAAACTAGAGTTTTCTCAGTGTAGCCAGATAGCTAGTAATTTCTTTCCCAAAGATATACATGAACTGTAAAAATGCCAGGAAAATCGTTATAGCAGTTTTTAAAGATCCCAATCCAGGTTCCAAGTTTAGCCCATGAATATGCAAGCTAAATAGAGAAATTTAAAAAATATGTTGTATTTGTAGTTATAAATCTATATTTGAGTATTAATCTAGTAAAAAACGACATCGCTATCATTGTTTGCACATATAAAATTAATAAGTAAAGTTGTTTCACCTCCTAAGTAGGAGCTTTTAATTTGAGACTGTTTTCTTGAGAAGCCTCTGCAACAAGATCGATTCAAAAAACTCTTTTGCAACGCCAATCCGATTTTAGCTTCTTCGTTCTTAAAAGTTCAAGTTTTCCCGGAAAGATGTCCCATTGTTTAGTTGACACTGACAGACAGACAGACTACACTACACACAAATAAATTAATTGACTTTTCCCTTTCGGGGGAAGCTAATAACAAACACCCCCCTCCCAAAACAAAACAAACAAAAAAAACCTGATAAAAACAAGGCTTTTAGTATCAATCCTACATTTGTTACTCTGTGCATACTGTAGTTATTAAATGCGTTGTACTAAAGGTAACCTTGCTTGTGTAGGCTATTCAGCATAAGCTAACAGACATGTATGCAAACTTTACCATTCTAGTTAACATAAGCTAATTATGCTAATGGATATGTATGCAAACTATAACTTGCTCAACGCGTAATCCAACAAAGTCATTTCTAAGTAGGTGAAGGTCAGTTGTCATGTTTATGTGTGAAGTGGGCGGGAGCTAGTCCACGAAGGTCTGGGTGGAAACAGTACACAAATAGATCTGGTTGCGAAATTTGAAGAAATTTTTTAGAAAGTGGTTAAGTTGTAACTTCTTGTAAACTAAGCGTGTATGGTTTGAAACGAATTGGCCTCAAACTATAACTGAAAACAATTTACTTAGAACCCCAGAATAAACAAGATTTTTGAGAAGAGATTTAAAAAGCTAAAAATACATGAAAATTTTTTAAGTTGTAATGATATTAAAAAAAAACAACAACCTGACACAAAGCTGGCTGTTCAATAGATATGAAAAATATTAAATATATTGTTTTATTCAACATCATAGTCAAACAGAAATGATGAACTGCATTATAGTAAATTATATGGATTTAACAGGATTTAATAATGCATTAAAATAAAAGGAAAGATGTATTTAGATTTAAAGTTACACATAAATTATTAACCGCATTATATTAAATAGATATATGTATTTGAATTATAGTTAAACGGGAATTATTAGCTGCATTTTAATAAATGGAAAGATGTCTTCAAATTTAAAGTTACCAGTACTTATAAATGATTAACTGCAATATATTAAACAGATAGATGTATTCAAATTTATAGTTCTGCGTCTCAGTAATCTACTTTAAATGAACTATCTTGCAGCTTAAATAGAATGTTTGTAGGTTTTATATTTGAAAGTATCTGTAATCCACTAACTACCTATAACATGGACCTACAACGTGTTAGGTGTTCACTGATTGTGAAGTGGTTTTCAAGACGTCCCTTATTAGGCTAATAATGGCATACTGTGAAATCTGTCATAGGTCTTACTGGTACACACACAATCAATCGAACTATCTTACATTTTTTTTTATTGTGACAACTTTCTTAATGACATTTAACAAATATATTATCTCCCATGGTTGTCGTTCCAGTGCCTCCTGGTCATAATAATCTGTCAAGGTCTGCCAGAAAGTGAAATAGCGCGGTGATAGACCCCCAGCAAGGTCAAGATAACCCATTGCATAGCACACT
The DNA here is from genome assembly GCA_030265305.1 of Biomphalaria pfeifferi. Lineage (NCBI taxonomy): Eukaryota > Metazoa > Mollusca > Gastropoda > Planorbidae > Biomphalaria > Biomphalaria pfeifferi. Next base: position 4,416,371 of record JASAOG010000020.1, on the reverse strand, counting down.
TCAGTCACAACAATGGTATCAAGTGGTTTCAGACAACACAACCATGCTGAAGTGGTGTACGTAGCACCACAAAGTGAAAGTCTACAAAGACAAGATTATTACGAAGAACACCAATCAAATGAATGCAATGAATCAATCAAGCAGTTTGAGGTCAATAGTTTGATGGCGTCAATAAGCAGGTCATTGGACATGAATACAACGCTTTTGAAAGACTGTAACTGTACAATGAACTAAACAACACTTTCCTAACTATATACTTCCAAAGTAATAGACATAGGAACAAAACAAGAAGTGTCTAACGCATAGAAACATTATTACAAGATACCGGTATTGACATTTCATTCCACCTGATTCAAATAGTTTTAACCATTGGATAACATCCTACTGCAAACATAAGAGATAGTATATAGTGTATGTACAATATGATCTTAGCTTTCATAACACCATCAACATATCCCATGTAGGATTAATCTTAGCTTTCATTACACCATCAACATATCCGATGTAGCATTAATCCTAATCTTAGCTTTCATTACACCATCAACATATCACGTGTAGGATTAATGTAAGCTTTCATTACACCATCAACATATCACGTGTAGGATTACTCTTATCTTTCATTACACCATCAACATATCCCGTTTAGGATTAATCTTAGCCTTCATTAAATCACCAACATATACCATGTAGGATTAATCTTAGCTTTCAGTATACCTCTAACATATGCAATGTAAGTTAAATCTCAGCTTTCATTAAGTCACATTTATTTCTAATTGTAATTAAAACTGTCAGGCACTGATACATTAAAATGAAACTAAAGCTGCGCTGATGCCCTACCTTCTTCTAAAATAAAGTAGAGCTTTTCCTCTTTCCGAAACCGCTTAAGAATAAAAAAAAAAAAAAAAAAAGGCTTTTAGTTTGAGTGAAACATTAGTGCATACTGCATTTATTAAAGGTGTTAGATCAAACATTGAAACAACGAAAACGTCAGTCAATAAGAATATTTGAACCCAGACCCAGTGGCATTAAGGCGAGTCTCGAATATATTATACTATTTGTATATATTTCTTTTAATTCAGCAAATCTTTTCAAAGCTGCTTATCTATACTATAATGTAGAATGTAAGGCGTATGTATGTATGAATGTAGGTGCCGAATAGAAATCAAAACCGTTTGACCAATCTTGATAAAACTTGGCATAAATGTTCCTTGGGTACTAACTTAGACCGTAGTGTATATATTGTAGCCCTAAAACAAACTTAAGACCTTCAAAAAAAAAAATGGACCAACTCTATGAAAGTATAGTATTTTATAAATCAAGGCCATTTTCACCATGCTTACATGATGTGTCTAAATGATGAGACAAGACGGAGAGGTCACGCATGCGCAGAGATGAAAATCTCTAGATATAAATTAGCTCTCATTCAAGAAAACATAATTTTGTACTTTTACAAATGAACATACAAATTAGTGTCTATTCATTTCATTATTTGATGAAAATTAATCTTCAACTTTGAGTTTACAAAACATTTTTTAAAATAAAATCGTTCGCTCTAAACGCAAATAGCTTTAGTCGCGTTGACACACTTTTCCATAACTCGCGCGCACCATTACATGCGTCGCGTAGTGATACAAATGAAATTAACGTCAGAGATCATAATATCGCGCATTATAAAGGCATATTATTTAACCAATAAACTACTTACATAATACAATTTACTTTCCATTGTGTTATTTAAAACATTTAAGCCTACAACTACCGATTCAGTTTCATTTTAAGTCTCTATTTTCAATTTACTTTTTTCCTTTAGATTTACTTATGCGCATTTAGACCTGTTAACAACATAGCTACACCTATACATTAGCCGTATTGACAAAAAATTTTCATTCATCGTTTCGCGTAGCCTACTGTATCTAGGTCAACACACTATACCTATGTATCTAGGTCGACACAAGCTCAAAGTGTTTATAGTCTTTTACTTTAATAGACTCAAGCTTTTTATTTATTGAGTAGACTACTGTGGCATTCAAATTGTTTAGATTCTAGATCTCGAGCTACATAAAATTAAATTAACAATGTTATATAAACAATTACATTCACGCGTTCGATTTGATTATAAAATATATTTTGTTTTTTGTCACCTAGGCTACTACAGTATTCACCAAGGCAACGCGTATTTAGGTCATGAACTTTCGTCTCAAAATAAAATTAAAATCAGATGTTGGAATTTGGCTAATAAATTGAATAAACTCTTATTTTGCGTTATTTTTAGATTTACATAATGAGAGTTCAATAGTTTACTCTCTTAAATATACGTTTGACCATACTTTTAATGAAGAATACACATTTTAAAAATAAATCTAAAACATACTTTCATTTTATAAAACGTAAAAAAGATAGCAAGAACTGACTAGATTTATAGCTTTACTAATTCTAGATCTACGCTATCATACAGAAAAGATTTCCACTTCTATTGGTAGGTACTATTTGTTTACATATAGCTTACATAATTGAAACAAAAACAAACAAAAACGTATTTATTTTATAAGTAGATCTAGGTCATCTATGTAACCTTTAGATGATACTTTACTAGAAATATCTAGATCTAGAAAGTATAGATCTACTTATTAACTTACACTTTATACATAATAAAAAATAATACTAATAGTAGTCTACACCAAGACAAATGCCCTGACCCCACAGATAAACTGGTACAAAATAAAGTCTCTTCATTTCATACTTTAATCGAATATATGTGGGCCTACAAGTTAATGTTTTTATTTGAACAAATGGATTTAGATCGATTAGCTAATTTGATAGCTCCATTCATACTATTTTTACATTCACGCATTCCGCATTCGCTTTCCTTATAACATTATTATTTCGTTTAATTGTTTACAAAACACACTCAGTGACTTCATCGAAAGTGATACGCAAATAAAGATCCGAGGGCCGCGGGTAACATATGGCTAGTATAAATATAAAAAGCAAAATATTTATGTTACCGTGGCATTCAAAGGAGTTTCAGCTACTGCTTTGCTGTTTCTAAGCTATTTTGACCTGGTGAGAAACTCCATATAAAATAAAACTATTTGAGTATTGGCCAGGATTTGTAGTTCTAAACTAGATTTTTGGGGGGTATATTTGTAACGGTGATAGTCTTTTCGGCCTCATTGTGTAAAACTTCCATATTTGGAAAAGGAACCCTAACCTGAATACTCACAAAGTGCTCTCAAGAGAATATTTCAAAGAGAAAGCTCCCCACCAGACCCTATTACTGCCTACTGAATAATAGTGGTTCTAATCCATAAAACAATTTATAATATTTAGAGGATAAGACTTAATATTACAGTAAGTCAAGATTGATCTTACTGATCAATATATAAATCAATTTCTAGAGCATACATTTTTAGACATAAAGTATAATAATACCTAGTTGACGCTAAGTCAGAAGCTTCAGTGACCAAGCTAGATAGAAGACACAATTGTCTTTTAAATATGAGTATATAATTACAATGAGCACATTGACTAGGATAAAGATGAATAGAACACAGAAGAACGTTGTGGATAGTATGGTTCATTTAGTGAGGAAATAAACATTCTGGTCTCATCCACGGCCACTGGCTAGTGGCAATACTAAAGAGAAACTTGAGTGGACGCTTGCTCCGGATAATTAAGCTCTACACGCTGTGAAAGTTGCCACTGGGTTGAATGAAGCCAGGCGGTTAATGAGAAACTAGTCCGTACATTTTGCAGGCTTTGGAGAAGAGAGAGATAGAGAGAAAGAGACGGAGTAAATTGTGTACGTCTTTAGTTTATTTGCGTTAATAGTGAGACTATAGAGACTGACTCAATTAAAATGCATTTTTTGTTTTATGTTGGCTAGAGTGATTCTTGTATTGCATGTGAATCAAATGGAACGCTTCAACTGCAACATATCATTTAATACATTTAATAGTTGAACAATGTGATGATACACAAATATTATCAAAGTTTAATTTGGAAGTAATCTGATATAAACTTTCCACATATAAATTATGAGTGAGTCTGGTGTGAATGTACATTTTGTTTTTTTTTATAGTTACAATTTTTGGTTTGTTGTAATGCACAAATGGTAAGACAAATTTCCTTAGGTAGGTAGATATATAGATAGGGATAACAAGAGAGAGATGGGCCCGCTTTGAATACGAATTCTAGTGTAAGTACAGGCTAATTATCATTAGGCCTGGGGCTCAGAACAACAACACTATTTGGGACTACTCAGATTTCTCTTCAATTATCTGTATCAGTTTAATAATAAAACGTCTATAAAATATTAATAGTTGAAATTAATCTATATTTAATACTTTAGCAATGACTAGGAAAGAGCATTCACTATGACCAGTGTTGTTATTATTGGTATGTAGTATTATGAATGACCATTGTACAAAATTACTTTGTCCGGCACTCTATCTGAAAGATTTACTCCGCTTAAGTGGTGCGAGGTGGACAGCTTTAGGAAGCGATCCTCTAAGTCAGTATAACATTATGAGCCAGCAGTAAGGAAACTTGTCAAATTGTCACTAATCTGTATAAAAAACTTATGTCAGTAATCGCAGGGGTCCAGAGTTGATTGCAACATGAACACAGATCCCCAAACTTCTAAGATCGTCATTTCATTTCCCCATTGTCACATAAATCTGTCTTTTTTTACCATATGATAAGCTTTCAACTCGGGCAAACCCTTTCTACCTTCTGCCCAAAATAGTTATAAGACCCGACTCTTATGTCAATATAATTAGTTCTTTCCTTTTCAATATGTAATACTAGAGGTTGTTACCCACATTTAGCTAATCGCTACTTATAGCTAGAGATGGAAAACGAACCAAACCGGAACCGAACGAACTCGAACCTCAAGACCGAACCAAACCCGGACTTTAAAACCGATCGGTACGAACCGAACCGAACTGTCTTTATCTTAAACGTACTGAATTAAGATTAACAATATTGAAAATTTTGCAATTTGATCGTCCATAAATGCAGGACCGGCCTTAAATAATTGGAAGCCATGGGCGAAGTGCCCTCCCCCCCCCCCCCCCCCCAATTAAATTTAAAAAAATAAATAAACAACTTCAAAAAAATGACGTCATTGATTTCAAACCAACAAAAACGTTGGGCACACTATTTCTTCTCTAAACAAATTATTTCAAATTCTATGCGAGGCCCTAACCAACTTTAGGCCCTAGGGAGCTGCCTATTTGCCTATGCCTAATGCCGTCCCTGATTAATGCCTTAAAGTGGCATAGCAGTAAAAGCAAAGACAACTGAAATTTTTAAAGAGTGTAAAGAGTGACAATGTGTTACTGGTAATGGAAGTAATATGAAGTTCTCTTATCACAACAATGTTACAATTAGCTGTGAAAGCCATATTCTGAACAACAATGTTACAATTAGCTGTGAAAGCCATATTCTGAACTTGACAATTAAAAGGCTCTAAAATCCCCTGATGCTGATCTAGTTTACAGTGTGATCAAAATCTCGTAAGAAACTTAAGCTTAGTGGAAAAAATCAATCTCGTTGCAATGGTCAAAAGTCATGTCAAAACCAAAGTGTGAAACTAAACTGTTTAGGAACATCTTGTTGTGTGACGTCGTTCAATGTTTCAATCCATTTCTCAAGGCTACTGTGCCACTGTCACATGACAATGTGTCGACTTCCACTGATGTATGGCCAATGCTATTTCGTCTTCAATCAATCCCTAAGATCAATGTACAGACAGTGACATTGTGTGTGATTTAAGGGCAGCTATTATGTCCAGCTTATTTTTCCTTTGTACCAACTTTCAACAGTTATTGAGCTTTGTTAAAATATTTGCTTATATGATAGCGAATTTTTTTTTTTAGATGCGTAGGCCTAATATGGTATGCATAATTATTTCAACACACCAGGTGCTATCAAAGCACTCAGATACAGTGTACATAAAAAGACAGTTTTGGTGAATTCAGTCATCTGGTTCAACAGATTCTTTCCTGAAAGAATTAAATTGCCTTGAATTTCATGACTCTGAAAGTAACAACATGAGACAAGAACTTTGGAAAGAGATTTTAGAGCATTCTGACGATGGTATCGATTGCTAAAACGTTGCTGGCTATTCCTGCGACACGTTCTGCCAGTGAAAGGCTATTTCAGAGTGAAAGATGACAGTGAGCGATCTTAAAGCTAGGTTCAACCCAGACACATTAGAAATGCTGACATTCTCCAATACAACATGCAGCTCTGATTGGTTCAACCCAGACACATTAGAAATGCTGACATTCTCCAATACAACATGCAGCTCTGATTGGTTCAACCCAGAAACATTAGAAATGCTGACATTCTCTAATACAACATGCAGCTCTGATTGGTTCAACTGAAAGACGGCTAGTTAGGCAAAAAAATGTGTTACACCCCTCTCCCCACTTGTAATAAATCGTAATGGATCTCGATACCTTTACCCGGGTAGACAAGAAAACTTTTAATTTTAAAAACTTTTACAAAATATTTATTTACTAATTATCATTTTCCAAAATGACATTTTTCCTGATGATATCTATTGGAATGCTGGGAAAAGTCTCGACTTCCTTTTGCGCTTTGATGATTTTTCCAATACTGTACATATACATCGGGAGGCCGCCAGAAAACACATGGTGTTAAAAATAAAACGCGGGGTATGTTTCTCCTTGAATTTTTTTTTAAACCCATGATATGCACCTGCACCATGAACAGCAGCTCACCCATCGAAACAAGTCCTTGTTTTCACTGACAATAGTGTACCAGATAAAGTACCAGATATCTGTCGGGTTATATAAAGTACCAGATATCTATAGTGTTAAATAAAGTACCAGATATCTATCGTGTTAAATAAAGTATCAGATATGTATCGTGTTAAATAAAGTACCAGATATCTATCGTGTTAAATAAAGTATCAGATATGTATCGTGTTAAATAAAGTACCATATATCTATTGTGTTAAATAAAGTACCAAATATCTATCGTGTTAAATAAAGTATCAGATATGTATCGCGTTAAAAAAAGTATCAGATATCTATCGTGTTAAAAAAAGTATCAGATATCTATCGTGTTAAATAAAGTACCAGATATCTATCGTGTTAAAAAAAAAGTACCAGATATCTATTGTGTTATCCAGTATTATGACGGAAGATTCTGAAAAATTTGATTTCAATTCGATACTTATTTTTCTGTCCATCCCATGGCGGGCCCTTGCCTGCTCTAGCACATCATTCTGATCTATTCTGTGCTTTACTTATCTATGCCCGAAATTTTAGTTGTGTTAGATGTCTCGGCATCATCAAGCCACGGTACTCGTGGTCTGCTTTTAGGCGATTGTCCTTTGGTTTTCGCCGGTGAACAATCTTTGCTCCTCTGTTCTCTAACATTCTTTCGAGGTGACCTACCCAACGTAATCTGATCCTTTTAATTTCCGTTACTATGGAGGAGTTAGATTGAAAAGCATGAAAGTGAGTCTTCTTGTCTTAGTCCTCATTTAATCCTAATTTCCCGTGAATGTTCTCCTTGTTTTTATGACTTTACTTTTTGAGTTGTTCAATGTCATATGTATAAATCTTGTCAGTTGGTCGGGTAATCCAAAATCCTGTAGTGTTTGATAAAGATATTTCCTAACATAATGACCAATGAGGAAATAAAACATACTATTAAAAGAACTTTAGAAAAGACAGTCGGATTGAAACAGAAGAACAGAAGAGTCGGATGGTAAGATGACGAATGCAGACATGTTAAAACAATGCTCGGATGATAATGCTACAGAGAGAGACAGCGATTCCATGAAACAAAAGTGGTTAAACAGAAAAAAACGGAAATGGGAAAACTCCAAGATCACTCACATTGAAGACTTAGCAAGAGAAGGTGATGTGCGAGGAAAGAGATGGTGAGCTCATCACAGAAAGCAGCAGCAGGTTATTGAGAGATGGGCAAAATATTTTGGGCAGTTCCTAAATTCAAGTGAAGTGAGTGAAACATCAGAAATATCTAAAACCAAGAGGAACCACAAAGCACCAGGAGAGAACCAAATTACAGCAGAACTAAATAAAAAGAGGAAAAGATCTACATTTCCAAATACACGGACTGATAATAAGAGTCTGGCAAGAAGAAGTAATGTCAACAGAATGGGAAACAGAACTTATAATCCCAATACACACAAAAAAGGATCCAAACTAAGTTTTATAATTACAGAGGAATATCCTAACTAAGCTTATTACAAAGATACTTGAAAGTATGCAAAAGAAATCCCATGGCTCCCAATGTGGTTTCAGATGCTTATTTTGGATCTGGTAAATATGACAACTGAAAGAACTTGCAGCCCAATATATTATATATATATATTTATAGCTTTTATATAGCGCTACTTTCATGCTTACAGCATGCTCAGAGCTCAGAGCGCTTTGGTCCAATCTCATTTGTGGACCAGTGGAGGGAGGGGGTATCTAGGAGTTGGTCTTCCGTGCTGCCTTTTAGGCGCTCAGTAAACACAACTCTGCCCGAGTCGGGTGTCGAACCTCGAGCCCCCTTCTAGGTAGTCAAGCCAAGCCTAGTTCAAGCGCACTTAGCCTCTCGACCACGCTTCCCATAGGGCATATTCACCTTTGTGATCCATGTCAGCATAAATAACAAGGTTACAAAGACAGTTTGTGTGGAAACATAAACTCAAAATCGGTGCCCAAGTGGTCCGCTCAGGCAAGTAAAAAGGCAGATTTCAATATTTTCATAAAGAATATCAGAAACTATATTTATGTTTAAATACCGACATAACCATAAGGAAGAAATCAGAAAAAAAAGAATTACTAAGCACGACGCAATGACATTACTAAATGGAGCACATTCGTTTAGGATGAACAGACACAGAGTGACACGCCTCGTGACTGGCCACTCAGTTTTGTCTGTGGTCCACATTTATCATCATCTTCTGTCAAAATCTATGCAACTAGACATTTAGATAAAGAGAAACGCCTAAAACTTAAATGACGCGGCCAGACAAGTCAGTCAAGTAGTTCCTCCATGAACTATCTTATGACGTAGATTTTGTGACATGTATCGGTGTGCATTGGATGTGTTCACCACTCAATGAAATTTCCAGGAAAGTCGTTTTCGAGATCCGTATACACCCAGAATTTTTAAGCCCACGCAGAAGGTTTCCAGAGAGATACGAGTTCAATAGATGTATTGTAAGAAGTGTTGTTTTCTAATCAATTCCTCTATGACCTAATGGTAGTTTATACTTTCTCATTCTAAACTATCTGTTCTTGTCATGTTTTATTAGTGCATGGAGTTGATCTAATGAGCACAATCAAGTTGTTCTATCAACAGTCCAGCTAATGATATCTCAAAAGACGATGCACTCTACTGTACTGAATACAAACAACACACTGGAGTCGAGTGCGGGGAATTCCGCTGAAACCATAATCAAAATAAAAAGACGTAAGCCAAATTTAATTTGAAGTGAATTTGTTTTGAAACATTATTACGGTCAAACCAGAGTTTCACTGAGTGTCTAATTAGGAAGTGATTTTTTCCCAAAGACACATAATGTCAAATTTCTAGCAAAATCATTCGAGTCATTTTCAAAATATCCTTCCACCCAGTTTCAAATCAGTTTCCAACTTCTTTGGTTCTTGAACCCATGAAAAGTTGGCAAGCTAAGAGGAGGAATTGTAAAAACAAAATATATATATATATAAATTCACAGACATTTATCTTCTAAGATGAAGAGTTTAGAAGAAATTTTTTTTTTAAATTTCATCTAGAAAATATCCTTTTGATAATGTTCAGAATTTACTGGCAAAATTACCTAAATATAGATGTCATGGAATAACTGAAGAGTTCCTGATTATAATGTCTATATGTAGGCCTTGTTTTAACAGAATGGAGGAGTATCGATTTTTTATTTAAATATTAGGTAGCTGCAGGAAAGATTCGATTCCGCAACCTCAGAATAAGAACAAGTTGTTTTTTTTAATCATTTAGGAACACATTTCTATTATTAAATAACTTTCCTGTGACCTTCCATGTAATGAACATAGAGTCAAGTTTGAAATTGAAATATGTAGCAAATGTTTACTGAAATATTACGAGACTTTTACGAGGAAACAATGAGATGTAGTCGCAGCTATGCGATGTAGTCGCGGCTATGAGATGTAATTGCATCTAAAGTTTCATTCTGACATCTATCCAAACCCTATGTCAATGAGTCGCTATGAAATCGACTATTCTGTTTTAAAAGGACCAAAGAGATTTTGTTTTTAATTATTTACTTGTTGATCTCTATAGTACAGTGGAAACTCAATTCTTCTTCTTATTCCTCGTTCTCATTATTACGTTCAGATGACTAGACCAATATATGAGAGGAACTGCGCAGTGGTTTCAGGGAGCTCTCCGTATAGTTTTCTTTCTATAGGGGTGTAGTGGGGCCAGTGACTTGTTCGGGCCTCTTGGTAAAGAATGCGAAACTTAATTAATTAATTTTATGATTACAATGTAAAACTCAGATCTTTGTTATCTTCTGAACAACTGCAATTTACGATGCATTGAGAAGAGAAAGTCATGTTGTTAGAACATAGGAGACAAAATGTCTAGAGCCGAGAACGTATGACTTGATCAGTCTTCACTGCTTCCTAATTTACCTAAGGCTAAATTTTCTCTCTCTCTCTCTGTCGCACTCTCTCTCTCTCTCTCTCTCTCTCTCTCATACTTGCTTTCCTCACTCTATCGATGTTTTCAAAACCAGATAAAGAATCAAAATGATGTCAACAAGGAATTCAATATTGATCTTTCATTAAAGGCTTTCAAATCTTAGTCTCATATCATCAAGATCTTAGTGTAATCTTGTCTATCCTTTGTAGTACAGTTCTAATAAATACATATATCTTGTTGTAATGTTTAATAATGATCAACATTACTGTCACTTCTTTAAAACTTGTATCTATATATTTAATAATATAAACTACAGACGTTCATTTTAAAAAATACAAGATAACAAACAGAATTTCTTTTTTCAAAAACTCGTGGGCGGCAATGCATGTAAAAAGGCAGGTTTCGATACTTTGAACACGATAAACATTAGGGTGAACTTAGATGACACATTTTGTCAGATATTGTATTCTAATTGATTTTTCTTTGTCAAAGGAATGCCACTTCCCACCCTATTAGTTTCAATCAAGTATTTGTGCAGAGATTGTGTTATCGTGAGTTGGACATTAAATGTTAATTTAATTAATAAATACGCGAGTTTTAAGATTCAGTGTAAGATTAGTGTAAATATAGGTACTAATAATAATAGTCCGGATAGCGGCTTTTCCTGAATTAGATGTAACAAAATATGCGGGTCCCAACTGGGTTTGTGTAGTCATGTGACACACTGCACTCATCCTTTATCTTCGGAGTTGAAGACATTGCCATTATTAATAAGTAGAATATACAGGGTGGTTTTGTATGTTTGTGAACTAAATAGTGTGTGTAAATATTCTTTGTAATTTAAATTGTCTCTCTCTCTCTCTGTATATATATATATATACAGAGAGAGAGAGAGAGAGAGACTTAATATTGTAGTTGTAGATATTGTGTGTATGCATTAAATGTTAAATATAAATATTGATTGTAAGTAAACGTTATTTCCTAATATGACTGATGAGAAAAAATGATCAACGAAATAATTCTTTGCAGTTTTCAGCTTCAAAAGCAAGTCTTTCACGATTTCCATGAGTACCATTAATTAACTGAGTTTAGAATAGCTCTAAGGTGGCATTATAATAATTTGTTTGTTTTTATCATAAAATTCTAGCGAAAAAATGTCCTAAAAAGTCAACATAAATAGCAGACGAGACCTAGTTTACTGCTGGCTCCCATCATTTCCTTACTTGTGTTTGTCTAGAACAAAAAAAAATTATTATTTTTTTTTTTTTTGGAAAGCATCTGTCGTGAGCGTCTAACGTGTTGACCGCATGAATAGGTTCACATTTTTTAAACGAAAAAACTCTCCTCCTCCTGTTGGAACTAAGGAAACACTTGAATCAATCAAATATGAAGCACTAGAAAGACATGATGCTTCACAAAAAAATACACAAAAAAACAGTGAGATTGTGCCTTGTAATATACAAAAAAACAGTGAGATTGTGCCTTGTAATATACAAAAAAACAGTGAGATTGTGCCTTGTAATATACAAAAAACAGTGAGATTGTGCCTTGTAATATACAAAAAACAGTGAGATTGTGCCTTGTAATATACAAAAAACAGTGAGAAACAGAGAGATTGTCTTTTATTTAAAAAAAAAAGAAGAAAAACGATATATTAAAGACAGGTCACTGCCTGCCTTATCTTTCGGTATACGGGCTGTAATGACCTGCAATGTCGCAACCTGTGGGCAGCTTAAACCAATAGCTTGTTGCCCACGTCACAGGTCTGTAGGATGTGGCGACAAGCTATTGGTCCTTCTGCCCACAGGTTGAGACGTTGCAAGTCAGTGTTGAGGCCTTCTAAGACGAATAGTCTAGGCTTGAATTGTCAATCAATCGTCTCAATGGTACCCTGCCCACTGCTATCCCTCCTCGACTACCTGCGAAGGTTTGGTCTAGGAAGTAGATTCCTTCAACTCAGAGGACGGAACATCCAATATGTCAAACATTTGTTTTTTACCATAAGAAGAATAAAAAACAACAACAACAAAGAGATTGTCTTCTTAATCCTATTTAAAAAAATAGAAGTTATATCCCTTCCTAGTGCTGAATAGCTGAATTAAAGCTAAACACGGAGGTTTTTATTTCCAAAACTCAAATTAACTCCGTCTGTCTGTCTGGGTGGATCAAGTTTAAACTTTGTACAATTATTCATTGTCAATGACAACACGTGAATCAATAAAAAAACAACAACTATAAGTTCATCAATTAGTTTATTAATTAATTTTGTTTGATATAAAAAATATACTGAGCCTAAGGAAGTAAGCCTTGTGTAGAGAATTAGGTCGTTCGATAAATAATTTTAAACTACCAATAATCTATATAAAAAAAAAATGTCGTGAAAACTTTTTAAAAGCTGAAACAAAAAGTTGTTTTGTAACGTAGTTACAAGAAGGGTTTTTTTTTCAACTCTAACCTATGTAATATTTATCTATATAATTCTGTTCTTTCCTCAACAGTTTGGACGAGCAAGAAGTAAAGGAAAGATTACTCTCATATTTCTGCGGATAGTAATTAGTAACCCAACGAAAAAACGAGGGGGGCAGGGAGAACAAGTGGGTATTCACACGTCGCTACGGATGGCTGATGGCTGCGCGCTGGACTGTCAAACCCTGCCCGCTCCCATTCCCCTTCGTCCTGCAGAAGGTTTAGACTAAGAAGTAAACTATCTTCAACTCTGAAGGAACATCCGAAACATGTAAAACATTTTACAAACAAACATTTTACAAACACTAAATAGCAGCGCCGGACCTAACCATTGAGACCAAGAAGTCATGGAAAGAGAACAAGTCATCACTATGTATATTCACCGTCACTAAATAGCAGGGCCGAAGCATTGTGGAGCCCTATGCGAAACGGATTTCGCGGGGCCAAGTTTGGGTAGGAAGTGGACAATAAGTGAAATTTAAGAGTTTGTATTAGAAAATTCATTCGTCTATGCATTCTATTCATTCTTTACTACGTACAGAATTACTTTACGTGCCTTGCGTGTAGCAAAGTCATACAGTATATCATGATAATTCTGTTTCGATATCAAGAATTACCAAATGTTTCAATCTATCTTTGAGAATTGTTGAATTCAAGTAATTCTTCATTAGTTTGAGGCGCGAGAAGCTTCTTTCACCAGATTACACAATTACGGCTAATGCATGATACCGTTTTAATTTATCGCGCGTAAGATTGGCGTTTTCCATATTGAATGACACCCCCAAAATTTGTCGTCTATATATTTCCGTATATTTTAAGGACTTTTTCGTATATTTTGTAATTTTCGGGAGATTTCCAGGAGGTCCTGGTAAATCGACAGGAGAGCACGGGAAATCTGTTTTAAGTTATAAAATGGTTTAATTTAATAATTTATAGAGATAGATAGAGTTACGTGCTCTTGACAAGATGGTTGCTCCCTGTTTACAGTTATCAGAGATGAGTTAAATTTTCGTTTTGTCGTATTAAAACCAAACAAAATTCCTTAAAAAAGCTATTCAACTAATAAACTAATATCTTTAAATTATAGATTTAACTTAATTCAGCATTATTTCCACTAATTAATTCAAATTAACAACTCTTAGTTTAGGACTATTTTGTCTCACTAATCCTTATAATAATAATTATATCTAATATTATTTAGTCTATATTTATTATTATATACTTAGATTTTAGATCTAGTCAGTCTTAGACTTAGACTTTAATTAAAGCTTTAGATCTACTAAAATAACTTATAGTAATATTCTATATAGTTAGTTAAACACATAAATATATTGATCTAGAATTAGATCTGGATCTAGTCTAGGTCTATATTTTGAATAAACCATTTGATTGTCATTGTAAATTAGCTTTCACTTTAGACTTAGACTTAACTTAGGCATTGTAAACCTTAAACTAGATTTAGACTATACCTTTAAAAACTAAAATCAACAACAGTCATCATGAAATTGCTCTGGCTATTTATCCTAATAATTACTAAATACACACTAGCTGAACATAGAACTAGATCTACCTTAGTCAACACTAAACTTAAAAAGGAAACAACAGTCATAATCAATCATCACACTCTAGATCAATGCAACTTCAAAAATAACCTAACATACACATCCATAACATTAAAGAAGATCACCCATCACAAATGGAAGTTCTCAATCAGACACAGCAGAAATATATACCTATCACTGTTAATATTAATAGCAGGAGATGTAGAGTCAAATCCAGGGCCTAGATCTAAAGATAGATGCAACATCTGCAAAAAAGTATGCACCATGAAACAGAAAGCCATTCAATGTGACACCTGCGATGAATGGTACCATGCATCATGTCTCCATATGAATACACCTGTGTATTATGCCTTAGGCAACAAAGATGCATCATGGCACTGTGTACCGTGTGGGTTACCTCAGTTTACATCAGGACTGTTTGATTCCTTTGATGCGGACACTTCTAACCCATACAACATCCTAAACACCATCCCAAAACAAACTCACCAACCACTAGCCAGATCCACTCCTGTTAAACCTAAATCTACTAAAATTAATACAACAGCCTCACTAAACAAACCTACTAAAGAAGTAATACCAAAATACCTTAAAACCTTAGTAATAAATTTTCAAAGCATTAGGAACAAAACAGCAGACTTAGAAATTTTATTAGAATGTGAGAAACCAGACATAATTGCAGGAACAGAAACTTGGCTACATCCTGAAATTTATAATGCAGAAATTTTCAATAGTAATTATGAAATTTTTAGAAAAGATAGGGCTGATAATCATGTAGGAGTTCTTTTAGCAATAAAAAACACTCTTATAGCAGAAGAAATTACCTTACCTAACTCAAAAAATATAGAATGAACATTTTGTAAAATTAATACCACCTCAACATCCCTAATAATAGGCAGCATTTACAGACCACCAAATTCTAGTTTAGAATACATGCAGGAACTATGTAATCAGATTACTACACTTAAAGAGACAAATAAAAATGCAGTTTTTTGGATTATGGGTGATTTCGACCTACCTGATATAAATTGGAAAACACTAACCATAGATAAACACCAAAACCTTAAGGACATAAATGAGCTTTTCATAGAAACTTTACACAACCTAAGTGTAGATCAAATCATTAAAAAGCCAACTAGATTAAACAACACATTAGATCTCTTCTTAACCAACAGACCTGGATTAGTAGTTGATTATGATATTATCCCTGGTCTATCAGACCATGAGATCATAAAAATACACAGTCAGATAAAAGCAGTAGCCAATTCAAAACCCAAAAGAAAAATCTTACTCTGGAATAAATGTAACCTAACACAATTTCACCAAGCTGCATTAAACTTTCAACAAACATTCTTATCAGAAAAAGACTTTAACCAACCAGTCGATGACCTCTGGAATTTCATTAAAAACCATCTTAAAAGCATTATAGAAAATCATATACAGACTAGATACACATCAAGCAAAATAAATAAATGCTGGTTTAATAATAGACTAAAGAAGCTTTGTAAACAGAAGGAAAACCTATATAGAAAATTTAAAGAAACCAAGGCAGAAAGAGTTCACAAAAAGTATATAAAAATTAAACACCTAACCCAAAAAGTAAGCAGACAGCTGCAGAGTGAATACATAAACAGTGTAATATCTAAAGATAACAACAAAAACCTATGGTCATACATTAAGTCTAAGAAAATGGAAACAACAGGCATAGCGCCATTAAAAGATGAACATAACATAATACATAATGATAATGAAACTAAAGCAAACATCCTAAACAAATACTTTGCATCAGCATTCTCAGCCCCAGGAGACAAAGACATATTTCTTAATTTGAACCAAGTAGACAACATAGAAGATTTAGTAGTACAAGAAAATGAAATTCAAAAACTATTATCCAACACCAAACCAAATAAAGCATCTGGACCTGATGGTATTCCAGCTAGATTACTCAAAGAACTAAGCAGTGAGCTAGCCCCAGTGTTCAAAATACTCTTTCAGGCATCGCTTAACCAGGGCAGAGTACCAAAGGACTGGAAAGAAGCTAATGTCACCCCCCTATTTAAAAAAGGAGAAAAATCTGATCCAGTAAACTACAGACCAGTATCACTTACCAGCATCACATGTAAAATCCTAGAACACATAATATGTAGCAACATCATAAACCACTTAGACAAACATAATGTTATCACCCCATACCAACATGGCTTTAGGAAATATAGATCATGTGAAACACAACTAATAGGACTAATTGATGATTTTTCAAAAGGTTTAGATAATAGTGAACAAATAGATGCTATTTTACTAGATTTTTCCAAGGCTTTTGACAAAGTTCACCACCATAGTTTGCTTAAAAAATTAAAATATTTCGGCATTAATGGTCCACTGCATCAGTGGATTAAAGATTTTCTGATAGGGAGAGAACAAACTGTAATAATAAATAGCTCTAAATCAACACCAATAACAGTAAACTCGGGTGTACCTCAAGGAACAGTCTTGGGTCCACTACTATTTTTAATTTACATAAATGATTTACCAAATAGCATTAGTTCAGGAACAAAAGTCAGATTATTTGCAGATGATTGCATAATATATAGAACAATAAAAACAACACAAGACACAGATATTTTACAAAGAGAATTAGATGAATTACAGAAATGGGAATCAAATTGGAGCATATCTTTCCACCCAGAAAAATGTCAGTTGTTAAGAGTAACAAAAAAACTAAAACAAATTAATTCCACTTATCTTATTCATGGCAAACCAGTAACACAGACTAAAAACGCAAAATACCTAGGTGTTATAATAAATGAAAAACTGTCATGGAATCCACATATTGATGAAACTACAAAAAAATCCAACAAAGCATTAGGGTTTATTAAAAGAAATTTCTATAAATCAAATAAGAACATAAAACTAAAATGTTATTTAACCTTGGTTAGGCCAATAATAGAATATGCATCCACCGTTTGGGACCCCTCAACTCAAAAAAACATTAAGAAACTGGAACAAACACAAAATAGAGCAGTGAGATTCATAACAAACGAATATTCACATTTGACTAGAGTAACACCATTAGTAAAAATCACTAAATTTAGAAAGCCTTCAGGACAGAAGACTCAAAAGTAAAGTAGCAATTATACATAAAACACTGAACCATAATCTTCAAATACAAAAACAAAACTTAATAAAATACTCTGAAAGACACAAAAATAAAGGCACATTCCTCGTCCCCTATGCTAGGACAAATTTGTACAAATACTCCTTCTTCCCTAGTGCTATTAGAGCATGGAATGGGTTGCCTGAGCTAGCCAGAAAAACCAGTGACTTGGCAGAATTTAAGTCATTGGTTAATATGCATGACGCGTAGAACGTAATCATCTTCGTTTTTGAAGTAACGTCTGTATTATAAAAGATACACCTTGAATTAGTGCGGGTCCTATGAAAGTGCCGGCCCACTGCGGTCGCATAGGTTGCAAGAATAAGCCTTAAGGCGAATTAAATAATTCTAACTCTTTTTGTAAACTAAAATCTTAGACCAAACGTCAAGCCTAAGCCTAGCGCTAACTATTTTTCTAAACTAAAGTCTAAACCTTAGTCTTACTCTATTGTTTTTTCTAATAAAGTCTAAGCCTAGCGTTAAGAATAAGCCTTAAGGCGAATAAAATAATTCTAACTCTTTTTGTAAACTAAAGTCTAAACCTTAGACCTGACGTCAAGACTAAGCCTAAGCCTTGCTCTATTATTTTTTCTAAAATAAAGTCTAAGCCTAGCGTTAAGATAAGCCTTAAGGCGAATAATTTATATATTTCAGTCTAAACATGATTTATAGCTTTTCTTTTTAAACTATACACTTATAACTTGAGGCTGAAAATGTAAATATTGCGCGAGTAAGTTTTGAAAGTATTAAGGGAGCTAATAATGTCTGCCTAATGTCATGAATCCTAATGAAAAAATGAAACATCTAAAAAGTACGTAATCTAGAGAGCTAACTAATCTAATCTATCTTAGTACATAACACCTAACATGTAATAATGATTCTAACGATTAATGACGTTTTTATGGGGATCTAATGTTGTGATGCTGCCAGTTAATCGAGGGTTCCTAGTGTTAAATATAGTGTGCTGTTGCGGGCGTTTGCGCTGTGTGAAACAGGATGCTTGTTTTGTTATCATTGTATAGTATAGGTGTGACGTTGTAATATGATCTGTCGGTGAGGGTGCATCGTGTTCATAGTCCCTAAAATGTTCATGTCGTGCGAGCAAGTTTTGTAAGTATTAGGGAACTAATAATGTCTGCCTAATGTAATGAATCCTAATGAAAAAATGAAACATCTAAAAAAAAAGTACATAATCTAGTAATCTAACTATTCAAATCTATCTTAGTACATAACACTTAACCAATGTAATAATGATTCTAACGATTAATGAGGTTTTACGGGGACCTACGTGGATTCCTAGTGAAAAATATAATGTGCTGTTTCGGTCGTTTGAGCTGTCTGAAACGGGATGCTGTTTTGTTATCATTGTAGAGTATAAATGTAATGTTGTAATGTGATCTGTCGTTGAGAGTGCATCGTGTTTCCCCATCTCCCCCCCCCCCATCTGTCTGTATCATCTGTCTGACTTAGAGGTGTAGCGCGAACCTCCAACTAGTTAATTAGGACTTTTTTTTAAAAGGACCTTTAAGTTTCATCTACATTATTAAAAGATTTTTCAAAGTATCGTTCTAACCCTGCCTGCACACCGCTGTTAAAGTTACTTCAGAAGGTGCGATTTGGCTCGTGCTCTAAAGTAACAATTGAGTTTAGCCCAGAGACCAATGATGCTCAGCCTTAATCGGCCGACGGGCCATTTAAATTTCGCGGGCAACATCAACAAAAAGCAATAAAAAATCCGTGAATCTAGTAGTTACATTAATTCATGTGAAGTTTATCCAAAACCAATTTGTAGAAATTTGACTACATACTTGAGACAGCAAGTGGAAGCACTGGATCTAGAATTTTACATGTTTGTCCTTGAGATGAAACCTTACCCTATTGTTTTTTTTTCTAAAATAAAGTCTAAAACCTTAGACCTGACGTCAAGCCTACATAACTCTATTGTTTTTTTCTAAAATAAAGTCTAAGCCTAGCGTTAAGAATAAGCCCTAAGGCGAATTAAATAATTCTAACTCATTTTGTAAACTAAAATCTTAAATTAGACCTGACGTCAAGACTAAGCCTAAGCCTAGCGCTAACTATTTTTCCAAACTAAACTCTAAACCTTAGACCTGACGTCAAGACTAAGCCTAAGTCTTACTCTATTTTTTTTTTCTAAAATAAAGTCTAAGCCTAGCGTTAAGAATAAGCCTCAAGGTGAATTAAACAATTCTAACTCTTTTTGTAAACTTAAATCTTAGACCTGACGTCAAGACTAAGTCTAAGCTTAGCGCTAACTATTTTTCTAAACTAAAGTCTAAACCTTAGACCTGACGTCAAGACTAACCCAGGCCTTACTCTATTGTTTTTTCTAAAATAAAGTCTAAGCCTAGCGTTAAGAATAAGCCTTAAGGCGAATTAAACAATTCTAACTCTTTTTGTAAACTAAAATCTTAGACCTGACGTCAAGACTAAGCCTAAGCTTAGCGCTATTTTTCTAAACTAAAGTCTGAACGTAAGACCTGACATCAAGACTAAGCCTAAGCCTTACTCTGGCCTAAGGCCGACCCTGCAAAATAGCGGCGTATGCTACGCCGCCGGTCGACTAGTATAATTAATTTTAGATCCAGTACTTGTAGTCCAAGTAATTGAACATCGAAAATAAGAGAGCTCTGGTCTCATAATTATTATTTAGCAAATTTTGGAATAAAAAATTTAGATCTAGAAAGATCTAGTTAATCAATCTATTCAAATTTTGAATCTAAAATCATAAGATGATTAAAATAAATCGATCTAGGATTTTGGAAACATTATCTCAATGGAAACTAACAGGAAATGGCTTTATATCATAGATTTGCGTGAATATATAGTTCTGTGATTAATAGCCCATTCTATTTAAAATCCGCAAAATTGTATTGCATTAGTTCTAAACTTTGAAAATTAAAGAACATTACTTTTCTAAGACAAAAAAGATCGATTTTTCTAGATTTGGGGCGACTTCCCTTACAGTTTGAAAAAGAGTTACGCACATAACAATCTACATATAGACCCTATAGGTCTGTGATATGATCATTGGTTTCCGTTTTCCAGTCTTAATATAATATGTAAAGGTCTGTGGTAGTACGTACACATTTTAATATTCCAATGATAAGCATTTAGTTATATAAGATTTAGAAGACAATGCGCAAAATTTCCTGAATATTAATTTATTAAACTCTTGAATCAATAAAGCCTTACTTTCGGAAATTCCCGAACGCGAAAGTCCTTTCAAGAACGCGATAGTCCTTTCAAAATCGATGTATGTTCTAGATCTAGATTTAGTCTCTAGCCAAATTTACACTTATTTTGTTTTACTTTGAAAAATTATAAAGGTCAAACTAGTTTTCCCCATGTGGCCAACGAGCTAGTAATACTTTTCTCTTCTCAGCAATATGCCAATCTCACGGTCCTTGAAGGATCTTTTCAGGATGTCTTTATATCACTTGTGCTTACCTCCCCCCCCCCCCCCCCAACCATAACGCTTTCCAGCACACAGCAACGCGCTAGTAATTCTTTTCTCAGCGATACACATCAACTGTTACATTGTTAGGAAAATTGTAATAGTCATTTTTGAGATCCTTCTATGAAGGAATGACTTGAATAGAGGTATTGTAATTAAAAAAAAAATGTTCAGAATATTTTCTGAGGCTCCCTGTGCACTTCGCTATACGGTAATATGCCAGTCTTGTGAGCCGCTCAGCCAACTACTCATACAGTCAAGTGATGTGATATCAAAAGAAAACAAAAAGTGGCTATGAATCAATGGACCTGATTTTGCAAATATGTTTTTTAAGGAAACAAAATTTATGTGAATGAACACTGTCGTTGTAACAACATTCTGCTTTTGGTTTCTAGAAGGGATTTATAACATTATGAGCACCAATTGTATTTTGTGATTAGTCGGAATATAATAATGAGAAAATTAAATTTGGTCTACAGTTCAAGACATATCTTGAACACACAGACACACGCGTCATCTGTTATTCCTGCATGTATTCATGACAGCGAGCGATGATGATATTCAAATAAAATTATTGTAATAATTTTAAAATATTAATTATCCGATATATCCAATAGCCATGCATAAAGGACACTCTGTTCTATAGTCTAGAGCCTAAAACTTTTTCTACTTTTTGAAATGTTGTTCTATTCAGAAGTTCCCCCACCCCTAAAATCGTCAATGAAAGTTGCTGTTAGTGCTCTCTAATACAAGGAAAAATGTGTTTTGATTGTGTCAGTTTATTCATTCACATAATATTAGTAAAAAAAGTAAAAGAAAAATCAATCATGCCAATGAAGTGAATTATATTTTTTATGATCAGAAATGCGATTAATTAAAGCAAGTCAGTTGTGTTCAGCAAGTCCGTCTAGATGATGACTGTCTTTGAAAGCAGTGTGGTACAATGAATCAATACAACACAATAGTGCAACCAGCGGACTGAATACAATGAATGCCATGATCAATCAGATAATCCTAGTCATTATCAAACGGGGGGATAAGTCCAGGATCATAGGACGACGATGCAGAAATAGATTGCTACTATGATACGTGAAGGCAATCATCGAAATAAAAAAAGAGTTGGGAAATTGAGAAACAAAAAATTCTGGGATAGGATGTTAAAGGAAGCAAACTGAGTGCTGTGACATTCAAACTGAGTTCTGCGACATTCAAACTGAGTTCTGCGACATTCAAACTGAGTGCTGCGACATTCAAACTGAGTGTTGCGACATTCAAACTGAGTGATGTGACATTCAAACTGAGTGCTGCGACATTCAAACTGAGTGCTGCGACATTCAAACTGAGTGCTGTGACATTCAAACTGAGTGATGTGACATTCAAACTGAGTGCTGCGACATTCAAACTGAGTGCTGTGACATTCAAACTGAGTGATGTGACATTCAAACTGAGTGCTGTGACATTCAAACTGGGTGCTGTGACATTCAAACTGAGTGCTGTGACATTCAAACTGGGTGCTGTGACATTCAAACTGAGTGATGTGACATTCAAACTGAGTGCTGTGACATTCAAACTGGGTGCTGTGACATTCAAACTGAGTGCTGTGACATTCAAACTGGGTGACGCTAGAGGAAACTAGTTCTCTGCCGAGATGTCATAAGCTTTTTTTAGTATCTGCCAAATGTCAAAAGAGAATGGTGCGACTTGTAATCAGGTCAAAAGATACTGGACCTGCTGACATGATGAAAACCACCTAATAATAATGACAAAATAATGCTAAAGGATGTAGGATGCAAATAACTAATATATGTAAAGAAACAAAAATAATAACATTAAATGAAAAGCAATAAACAGTTCATGGGAACAGCTGACCATTTAATTCGAACTTTGAAAGACACGTGGAAAACAATGTTATGAAAGAACGCCTTTAAAGTGTAATAACTAGTGTAAGCCATATATATATTTAGTGTTTATTTTGACTGGAACTGAAATATTACAAGGTTACAAAGACAGTTTGAGTGGAAACATAAACTCAACATCGGACCCCGAAGTGGTCCATCCAGGCAGGTTTCAATATTTTCAGATAGAACATCAGAATGAAATTCTATCAAAGACAAATGACAGAGAAGAATGGAGAAAGAAGGTTGACATCTTGTGAGGTGCCCCAGCGGTCCAGCAGACCAAAGGATAGGTGAATGTGAAGTTAGATGTGAACCTGGCCTAACTTGTGTCTTATCATGGTTATCCAGTTTTTATGAAGATTTTGCAAGCTAAATAGATATATTGTAAAAAAAAATAAAAAATAAGATGAATGACGTAGACATGATTTTTTTTTATTTCAAAACTACTAAAATATATTTTTAATACTAGAAAAATTCAAAATGATGTCACACTATGATATCAACAAATTCTGGATCACCCCTAATGTTGTTAATATAAAGGCAAAATTTAACAAAATCGTCTGAGGTAACAAGATCATTCAGTTGCATTTCAGCTTTGAAATAGGCGGCGGCTTAATTGACGATATCAAATAGAACAATGGTCTTTTTATCGAATTGTAAATACATTTGAGAAAAGACAAAACACTTTGATCCAAACCGTCCAATCCATCCAGTCAATCAATGGCAATGTGAACAGAGTGAAATGAGAAAAACTTGTTTCTTATCTAGCAACATTTCATTTATTTATTTGTTTAGGTTTGAACACTGTTCCAATGAAGAAAATGTTCCTCACTTGATGTCCTCTAGTTAGGCTTGCATGTTGAAGTAGACAGGAGAAGAATACAGTGGTCAGTTGAAAAGGGTAGCGGCACAAACAAGAGAGTCAAGGACCGAAGTCGATAAAGTTTGTTGAGCCCACTTACAATGAGATTTACAAACACAATACTAGGGTCTCGTCATCTAATGCAGTACGTCTACATGACAAGGATAGACATATGAGAGAGAGGGGGGGGGGTCTCGTCATCTAATGCAGTACGTCTATATGAGAAGGGGGGGGGGTCTCGTCATCTAATGCAGTACGTCTACATGAGAAGGAGAGACATATGAGAGAGAGAGAAGTGGGGGGTCTCGTCATCTAATGCAGTACGTCTACATGAGAAGGAGAGACATATGAGAGAGAGAGAAGTGGGGGGTCTCGTCATCTAATGCAGTACGTCTACATGAGAAGGAGAGACATATGAGAGAGAGAGATTGTTATTTTAGAAGACAAGACCAAACAATTTAGAATGATGCTGAAGAATGACTGTATGTGGAGTTACTTTGAAGAACATGGACAGTAACTATAGTTGCATGTATCGATGACGTAAATAGGCTCGACAAAAAAAGTCCTTCAAATTCATTCATTTGTTCAGACGAACACTCTCCTGAGTCATGGATGAGTGCACACAATAACAGACTTTCCTGTGCTTGTTAGATGTCCGTCAATGACAAGATATAGATTGGTTATCTACGTTACACATCTTTGGTTCAATCCCACAAGCTCACAGAAGTTTAATGAGAAGTCTGGGGGGGGGGGGGGATTCAGAAAAAGCAGAGGTTTATAGGAATAAAGGTTTTTGTCAAGTTGGACTTAGATGAATGAATTCTTCTCTGAGGATTTCTTGAATTGATCTTGATTACTTGATACATACGAATGACGTCAACATGCTACAAAGAAAACTTTCTTAACGACTGCTTCCCCTCGGGCTGGTTGCTATTCATGAACAGTTTCTCAAAATTCTAAACGTTTACAAAGCGCCGGATTCGCGGAAAAATTAAGCTGACTTTCCTCCGCTGCCCTTCCCGTGAATGTGATAAATAACGTCTTGCCAAAGGAAGACAAAAGTAGGTCTTCATAGGGCATCAGGTGAAAGTAATGTTTTCAAGAAACTCAAGTACCAATACCACCCTCTTCTTTTTTTTCTCATACACTTTCCATAATACGGAAGGAATCCCCCCCCCCCCCCAACTCCTTTTTTCCTTTTTATTTCCTTCCTTCGCTCCCCCCCCCCCCCCCCCGCTTTCTTTTTTTTCGGTTCCAATGAAATGGTCGCTTCCAGACTAGAATTAGTGATGACTGAGTCAAAGCCCTACATAGAAAAAGAAGGAGCAAGAACATTCTCAGTTCTAATACTAGGGGAAAATGATTTTAATTATTCTTGTATAAGTAAACATCTTGTTTGCACATCTCTTGAGACCTTGACTCGTAGAAAGTAATGTTTTCCAGTGATGTAAGTACACTGTTTGGTTCAGAGTATTGTTATAGAGTCAGTTCAAAAACAATCTTCAGTAATACTTAATATAATAAAATGTTACTCTTAATAAGAATGCTTGTGAATTCTTGTATTGTCCCAGTATAAATCGCATAAATTGTAAGTAAATGTTAAATAATGTTTAAAGCTTTAAGTAAAAGTAATTGGTATATTGTGTTCTAAAGACTAGGATACTCGTATTTGTAAATAAATGTATATGACAGGTGTGATCATGCTATTTGTTTGTTGTTATTGTTTTCAGTTGAAATACGAAAGAACTAAGCATTAAACAAAACATGATAAAAGTGACCAGAAAGTTACTTGGAGGCTAGCATTTCCTAGACAACAGTTAAACACAAATGAAATATTGATTTCAGCTTCTTTTAGAATCATTCTTTGTGGTCTTAGAAGAAAGCCTTCCCGGCTTGTTTGATTAGATGGCAGACTGGGGTGGGGGAGGTCATTTTTACAAGCAGTGTGGGCAATAGTGTGGGCAATAGTGCTGCTAAATGTTAGGCCTAAGTATTCAATGTAAGAGATACTTGAAATCTGTTGGCATTGGCTACTACTAGTTCGTTTGCATAATGCATATATCTTCTCTGGATACATACGTCAAAGATGTGGGTTACTGCGCAATGCGCGCACACACACACAAGCATAATATATATATATATATATATATATATATATATATATATATATATATATATATATATATATTGTTGTAACTATTGGGTAGGCACTCCACGTAAAGGCAGGCAACTCAACACAGTTTAACAGGAAATAAAGACAGGTGTTTATTCATTAGGACAAACACATAACATTCTTCAACTTCCTCAGAGTCTTGCTACTAATTTCAGTCCTTTAGACAGCAACCCGAATGTGGACCAACAACAGCCTTTCCCGCTTCGCTACAGGTTCCTTCTACAACCTTCAGGCAGCACAAAAGTTGGCCTCTTAGTTTCCCAAACATTCAGACTCTTTACAATCCCAGATGTACTGTTCTTCTCTCTCTTCTAGTGTCTTCCTGTTTACGTTCACTAGAGCGCACCTCAAGCACTGGTGCAAGGCAGGGTTACAACAATATTGTGTGTGTGTGCGTGCAGATGTATGAGACTTTACTTTTCATTTTAAGGAAGGCTGAAGAAATTAAATGGCAGATATATAATTCCACAAATCGAAATCTTGGCCTTCTTTATCCTATACTTTTAAGCGAGCAATTCTAGTATGTATATATATTTAATAGTAATAAGGCTTGTCTACGAGTCCGAAGATTAGTGAGGAATGCAGTATTTCCCGTGGCTGCGCAGCCCCAGCCGTGACCTGCATATTTTGCCACATTCAGGGCAAGCATAACCATTGTCGATTTAGATTTTCCCTTCGCCGTCTGCGTTTGTCCTCGGCAGCAGATTTTCTTTTGGTCTCAAATGTGTATCCCGCGGCCTTCGTGAGTGACCTCCAGCTGTCTCGTTCTGAGGCCGCATGCAACCAGGTGCTCTCTTCTATGTCAGCCAAAGAAAGTAGACGCCTAAGCTGGTCTTTGAAGAGTTTCCGTAGGGCGCCTCTGTTACGTCGACCACCTTTAAGCTCACCAAAAAGGACTGCCTTTGGCATACGTTCGTATCCCATATGGGATTCGTGCCCTACCCAGCGCAACTCTCGGACCAAAAGAAGTATAGATACTGTTCTCAAGGACATTGCTGTTTGTAATGCGGTCTTGCCACCGTATGTCCATGATGGAGCGCAAGCATCTTTGGTGAAAGCGCTCACGAAGTCTTAAATGTTTCCTGTATAGTGTCCATGTCTCAGAGCCATATAGAAGGGATGAGAGAACCACCGCCTGGTAGACCTTGATTTTTGTAGGCAGGCGGAGCGATTTGTTCTCGCCTGAAGGCGTCCAAAAGCATTACTGGCCCTGGCCAGACGGTTATAAACCTCCTATGAAAGTCATTTGACACTCTTCTACCTAGATATGTGAAGTGGTCTGCCACAATAAGGGGCTGTCCGTTTACAGTGATCCTTGGGGCTGAATAATTTTTTTTGGGTGACTTCTGGAACATGACTTCTGTTTTCCCGAGGTTTATAGATAGACCGAAAGAGGCGGCAGCGTATGCTAATTCGTTTACCGCGTTCTGGAGATCATGTTCATTGTGAGCTAGCAGTGCGCAATCATCGGCATAGAGAAGCTCCGTTATGACCATCTCCTTTGTTTTTGTATGGGATAGCCGACGTCGAAGATTGAACACAATGCCGTCTGAACAAAACCGAATGTAGATGCCTTCGTACCTCATCTGACCCAGCATTACGCCAAAGAAGACAGCGAATAGAGTAGGAGCAAGTACACAGCCCTGCTTCACGCCATTTTCTATTGGGAACTGATCAGAAAGGGCACCATTGTGTCTGATCTGGCCTTTTTGGCCCACGTGAGACTGCTTGAGAATGGATAGGAACGTAGATGGGCATCCCAGCCTAGCCAATATCCTCCACAAACCATCGCGACTGACCATGTCGAAAGCCTTGGTGAGGTCTACTACGGCAGCGTATAGGTTTAGGTTCTGCTTGTTGATGTGTGTTTTATATAGGTTGCACCAATCGGTGTTTGGGAGTAACATCCCTTGTAACTGTTTGTTGTCAACCAAGAAGGCGTTAGATTAAACAGCTGATTTCATGTCTTATAATTTATATCCAGAGTCTTGTTATTATTCGTTCATGTTAATCAACATGGTGGCAGCGGTAACAAGAATTATATTTAGGTTTTTATCAGTGATATAAAACTAGTTTTAAAAAAATAGATCTAAAGTGTAGATCTAGAATCTAGTAGATTCCAGAGTCTCAGACTCAGTCTAGAGAGAATATATAGAGACTAAGAGAGGCTCGGGGTTATTCAGTTACGGTAGATATACTATAGTAAAGTTTTAATTGAAGATGGCAGAAGGTCTACTTAAACCACCAACAGAGTTAAATGTGACTGAAAGTAATGTCAGTGAAAACTTTCGTCAATGGAGAAGACAAGTGGAACTGTTTCTGTTAGCAATAGGAGCTGAAGAAAAACCTAACATCAGACAAAAAGCAATACTACTACATTGTGCTGGACCTCAGGCCCAAGAGATTTGTGAGCAGTTGCAGTAGGATGAGAATGAAGACGTGAATGACCCGCAAATATTACTAAAGAAATTACATGACTATTGCAACCCCAGAAAAAATGAAGTTCTGGAAAGTTTCAGATTTTGGAACATAGAAAAGGTGTCATCCTGTGATGTGTTCATTACGCAGCTTAGAGCTCAGGCTGAAAAATGTAATTTCAAGGAAAAGGATAGAATGATTAGAGACAAAATCGTATTCTCCGTGGAGAAAAGACTGCAGGAGAGATTATTGAATCACGATGATCTTACATTGAAGAAGTGTTTAGATTTATGTCAAACATATGAGCAAACTGCAAAAGGATTGGCAGAGATAAATAAGGAAACTGTTGTGAAGATAGATAAGATAGAACAAAAGAAAACTGACAACAGAAACAACCTAATAGATTGCTGGTTTTGTGGAGGCAAACATGCAGTGAACAGAACATCATGTCCTGCTTGGGGAAAAATTTGCAATAAAGGTAAAAATCATTTTTCAGTTAAGTGTAAAACTAAGAATAAAATACATATGCATAATGCTATGGATGAATTTGACCAAGAGGAACACTTAAACTCAATAAATGTGTTGAACATAAATTGGGACAGAATGACAGCTCTATTCATGATAAATGGTCAACAAATAAGATTTCAACTGAACACAGGAGCTGATGTTAACATTATATGTAAGAAATATGTAAAAAAAAAAAAAAAAAAGACCCAAATTAAGAAGACTGTTCAAACATTAACAATGTGGAATAATTCCAAATTAAAAACAGAGGGCACTGCTAACTTAATAATAACGAATCCTAAAAACAAAAAGAAATATTTGGTAACATTCACCACTAATCACTTTAAATGAAGATAGATTCATATCACAAGTAAACACTATGGATTGTCATCTGGGAGATTTAGGTGAAACGTCATTAACTGTCAATGAACATAGCTCCGGTGGTATCACCTTGTCGTAATATACCATTTGCATTTCAAAAGAAAGTGGAAGCAGAAATAGAGACATTAGTAAAAAGGAAAATATTAATTCCTGTAAATGAACCAACAGATTGGGTCAGCCAGATGGCTGTGGTTCAAAAGCCAAATGGGGATTTAAGGATCTGCATTGACCCAAGACATCTTAACACTGCTTTAAAAAGAGAACATTTTAAGTTACCAACTTTGGAAGCTGTAATGCCACAGTTCCTAAATGCTAAAATATTTTCTAAATTAGAAGTAAAGGAGGCTTACTGGCATGTACGTCTAGGTGAAAAGTCTAGTCTATTAACAACCATGATCACACCTTATGGGCGGTACAGATGGTCAAGACTTCCTTTTGGACTTAGTGTAAGTGGAGAAATATTCCAAAAGAAGTTAACAGAAGCATTGTTGGAATTAGAAGGATGCATTAATGTGCTGATGATATCGTGATTGTGGGATGTGGTCAAGTCCAAAGAAGAAGCAGAAAAAGATCACTCTGACAAACTGAAGAGATTAAGAGAGAGATGCAAAGAGAAGTGCATTAAATTAAATGAAACAAAAACAGTAGAGAAACAAGACCAGATAAGTTTCATGGGACACTGCTGATTTGTGATTTTTGTTGATTTGTGATTTTGGGCACATCGGCACAATTTAGGCCATGTCGTGCCTGCAGTCCCTCAAGGGCCACTCTCCCTCCACACAGCAAAGGCCAAATTCCATACAGTCAAATCATTAAAATCAAGGTCTATTCACAGTTAAAATAGTAGAGGTAGTAAAAATTTAATAATTTGGTAAAAATCTAATGTAAATAGTACATGTCTACAGAATTCATAAATCAGATCTTCGTAGACAACCCCACTTCCCGGATAAAGCCCAGTACCTTCCCAGGGTCGACATTATTGAATAGTGTTTTTAAATTAGTGGCTCTAAAATATTTTTCCCTGACATCCTGGTATCTGGGGCAGTCGATGAGGATATGTTCCACGGTGAGGCGAGAGTCACAATACTCACAAAGTGGGGGCTCTTCTTTCTTCAGCACAAAAGAGTGCGTGATGTAGGTGTGGCCAATCCTAAGTCTGGACATGGTCGTGCTACCACGCCTTGTCAGACCCTTAGATGTGGACCGCCACCTGACATCCGCCACAATCTGCCTGAGTTTATTGTGAGTCTCAGCCTCCCATCGGTCCTGCCACTCTTGGTAGATGGCAGAGGCAATACTTTGTCTCAGGTCTGAGCAGGGAATTTGAGTTCCAGACACCGCATGATTTAGGGCTCTCTTTGCTACTCTGTCTGCGGCTTCGTTTCCCTCAATGCCCACATGGGAGGGGACCCAGATGAAGGTGACATCCGTATGGTCGGCTGTTATTTGGTCCAACAGCTTCAGGCTCTTATGTACCAGTGGAATGTCAGTCTTCATCCGCCCCAAAGCTTGCAATGCAGATTTGGAGTCGGAGCAGATTATAAATTTCCTCCTTTCTGATGCTTTGACGGCCATAAGTGCAAGCGATATTGCATGCAATTCGGCCGTAAAGATGGAGCAGCCATCGGGGAGTCTACGGGAGATTGTTTTGTTCCGAAAGGAGCAGGCACACGCGACCTTTCCACCCATTTTGGATCCGTCTGTGTAGATGGTGCCACAATCTCCGTAGCTCTCTGCAAGTTCCCTAAAGTGGACTTGTAGTATGCTTGGGTCTGTATTTTCTTTTTTGAAATTAAGAAGGGGTAAATTTAATTTGGGTTTATTCATTAGCCAAGGAGGATTCTGAGGGGTTTCTATTTTAGAGATTTGGTTAATGGGTGGAGTTAAATTTTGGATGGGTTCTCTCATTCGAAGGCCTAACGGCTGTATGACGTTAGACCTTCGATTGTATAATTCTACCTCTGTGGGGTTAAATATGGAATCGAAAGCAGGGTTCTTAGGGTTGGATTTTAGCTTGACTATATACTGCATTGCAAGCCTTTTCATTCTTATATCCATGGGGAGTTCTCCAGCCTCCATGTACGAAACAGAGACAGAGACGCAGGGCAGCATTTTGTATTGGTTCCAGTATTTTTAGGTACGACTTCCTTGCTGCTCCATATATTATGGATCCGTAGTCTAGCTTGGATCGAATTAGACTCCGATATAGCAGCAGCAAAGTATCTCTGTCAGCTCCCCAGTCCGTATGGCTGAGCACTCTAAGTATGTTTAATGACTTTTGGCATTTTCTCTTAAGTTCCTTAATGTGGGGGAGAAAATTAAATTTGGAATCTAGAGTGAGGCCTAAAAATTTTGTAGTTTTCACGACAGGGATCTTCTTTTTGTGTATAAATAGTTCAGGGTCTGGGTGGAGTCCCCTTAAATTACAAAAATGCATACTAACTGTTTTGGAGTCCGAAAATTTAAAACCATTATCGTTTGCCCAATTTTGAATTTTGTTTAAACATAACTGTAATTTTCTTTCTAGGGTGTTCATGTTTTTCCCATAAGTAAAAATGACAAAGTCATCAACATACAAAGAGCACTCTATGCCAGGGGACAGAGCATTTATGATGCTATTTATTTTAATGTTGAACAGGGTGACTGATAGAATGCTGCCCTGGGGTACACCCATTTCCTGGTCATGAGTGTCAGAAGTGGTGTTGCCCACTCGAACCTGAAATTTTCGGTCTTTCAGGAATTCCCCCACAAAACGGGGAAGATGTCCCTTAAGCCCCATAAGCTCCAGGTCACGTAGAATGCCATGTTTCCAGGTTGTGTCATAGGCCTTTTCTATATCGAAGAATACAGCTACTAGATGTTCTCTTCTGAGTAATGCATTTCTGATACAAGCTTCCATCCTTACCAGGTGGTCAGTTGTTGTCCACCCTTGCCGGAATCCGCACTGGTAGTTAGAGATCACTTTGTTCCTCTCCAGGTACCAGACCAGCCTACTGTTAATCATTCTTTCCATGGTTTTGCAGATGCAGCTTGTTAGTGCTATTGGTCGATAGTTAGCTGGGTCAGAGTCGTCTCTTCCCGGTTTAGGTATCGGTATAACTGTGGCTTTCCTCCAGCTGTTTGGGAAAGCGCCTGTTTGCCACACACAGTTATAGACCCCTAGCAGGACTGCCAATGAGGGTTCGGGAAGGTGCTTGAGGAACTGGTAATGGATTTCATCTTCTCCAGGCGCTGTGTTATGTGACTTGTCTAGCGATTCCCTCAGTTCCTCAAGCGAGAACGGTTTGTTGTAGTCTTCATTGTTTTCTGACCTGAAATCAATGGAGTGTCTTTCCTCCCTGGTTTTGACTTTTTGAAACTCTGGCGTGTAATGTGCAGTGGATGACTTTTCTGCTATTGAGGATGCAAGGCAGTCAGCTATTTCTCTGGGGGACGTGACAGTTCGTCCTTGGTTTTTCAGATGCCCTATTGCATTTGATTCTTTCCCTTTGATTCGCCTTACTGCCTTCCAGACCGTTCTAGCAGAAGTTTTGGCATCCAGACTGCCGACAAAACTTCTCCAGGAATTCCTTTTGGCTGACCGTATGGTTTGTCTAGCCTTTGCTCTAGCTATTCTAAATAGCTTTAGGTTTTCCTGAGATGGATTTTTTATAAATGCAGCCAGTCGTTTTTTCCTATCGCCAATAGCACTTTTGCAGGCTGTATCAAACCATGGTTTCCTAGGCCGTTTTGGATTTGCAGAGGTTAGGGGGACAACTTTCCTGGCTATACTAAGTAGCTTGCTAGCAAAGGTATCAGCTGGGTTCTGTTCATCGAGGATATTTTCTGTAATATCCTCTGAGCATCTTTTTTGGAATTGTTCCCAATCGGCCTTATTCAGTTTCCACCGCTGAGGTCGTCCCAATGAGGGGAGATTGTAAGCAATGATGATTGGGAAGTGATCACTTCCCCGTAGATCATTGCTAACTGACCATTTAAAGTCGTCCAGAAGTCCAGGGACGCATACGGTGAGGTCAATGCATGTGAGAGATCCAGTTCCTGGGTGCAAGTAGGTCGGTGATGCATCATTAAGTATGCATAAATCATGTTGGAGGAAGATATCCTCCAGCATACGGCCTCTTGTGTCGGTATTGTTGGATCCCCACATGGTGTTATGGGCATTGAAATCCCCAAGGATTATGTAAGGCCGGGGGAGTTGTTTCAATAGGTCCTCCATGTCTGTTTGGTTTAATGGAGCGCCTGGTGGTAGATACAGGCTGCAGCAAGTGATAACCTTGTGAAGGGTTATCCTAGCTGCTACGGCCTGTAGTGTGGTCTGTAGTTCTACCCTCTCATGGGGGATGCTATCCTTCACAAGGATACAGACTCCACCTGATGCTCTCTCTGCATCCTCAACATTCTTGCTGTAAGCACTGTAGCTTCGGAAGCTGATGCTATCTTTCAGAAATGTTTCCTGTAGGCAGACAGCTACAGGAGTCTCAGAGTCCATCAGTAGCTGCATTTCCTCATAATTGGCCTTGAGGCCTCTGCAATTCCACTGTACAATTCTGGAATCCATGGCTTATTCTAGATGGCCTACTTGGAGCTATTTGGCTTTGGGAGGCCCCCGGAGGGGTTTCCCTTAATTCCAGTGACCTTGGTATTTTTATTCTTGGGTTTGGATGGAGAGGAGGACAACCCCCTTTTGGGGGAAGTCTTTCTCTCTGGAGAGGGGAGATCCCTTTGGTTAGAGCGGAGGTTATTTCCCCCTCGCTCACCTCGGGCATCCTCTCCGCTTTGATTTCTCCCCTTAGGGAGTTGGTCAACTTCTAATTCGGTAGAGGTTGGGGTGTCTGACTGGTTTCTCTGAGGAGAACCTGTGTCAGACATGATGTCTCCGGGTTCTCTCGGAGTATTGGTTTTGACTAGCTGCTCAGTCTCCATGCTCTCATCAGCGAGCACAGAGAACCTGTTCTTTAGCATGACAACAGGGCTTTCTTGTTTCTTCCGCGGTGTGTTCTTTGGCTGTGTTTTCTTCTGAGTTGGAGGAGGAGGGGGGGGGGGGTGGTGGGGTCAATGTGTCCGTCTGTGTGGCTATGGATCTTCCTATCTTAGCAACAGCCTGGGCATAGGTCTTTGTCAAGCCGAATTGGCCCTTGGGTAGGGCCAATACAGCCGATTTCGCCTGGCTGAAGGTACATCCATTTCTTGCCTTGTACTCCTGCACGGCAACCTCCTGTTTCCACACAGGGCAGTCCTTGGAGTAGGCTGAGTGGCCAGCGTGTGACAGTTTGGGCATTTGAACTGGGCTGTGCAGCCCTTGTCCTCATGACCTTCTCCAGCACATCTGGCACACACAGTGTTCCTCTTGCAGACTGCCGTGCCGTGTCCATAACCCTGGCACTTGAAGCACGTCATGGGGTTAGGTATGTAGGGCCTCACTGGAACTCGTAGGT
Source organism: Biomphalaria pfeifferi (assembly GCA_030265305.1). NCBI lineage: Eukaryota > Metazoa > Mollusca > Gastropoda > Planorbidae > Biomphalaria > Biomphalaria pfeifferi. The sequence continues at coordinate 4,381,360 of JASAOG010000020.1, read as the reverse complement.
ATCCTGCCTTCACATACTCTGGCGGTGTCCTAGTTCCAAATGTGAGGATAATAGTGGCGGTTTTGACCTCCTCACCATCCCTGCGCCTGGTAATGCGCCGGGCATGGATGACTCCTTCAATGCCCTCCACTACTTCCTTCTCGGAACATTCCAGTAGGTCCCTAGAGCTGATTACACCTCTGCTGGTGTTCAGACTCTTGTGTGGCATGACTTCCACTTGGAGATCACAGAGTCTTCTGCATCTTAAAAGCCCATCAGAGTGTATCTTGCTATCAACTTCTACTAGAAGTTCCAAAGACTTGTGTAGCTTAGACACACTCTTGGGCTCTCCCACTACTGACTTAAGTCCCTTGTAGATGACAAAAGGGCTCATCTTTGTCAGACTTTCCCCCTCCTCTGTGCACCTAACCACCAGAAATGATGGCCAGGTAGCACAGCTTTTTGTGGCCTCCTCCTTTCTGTCCTCCATACGGCGTCTCTTGCCCAGACATAGGTCTGGGGCAAGTAGTTTTTTTGAAGTTTTTTCTTTTCATAGGTGTTATTTATTAGTTCGGCACATGTGCTCCCCACCCGCCATCGAGTCCAACAAGGGGACGGGCCATTCGGAAGTCCAGAATGAGCCCGCCAGGGCTACACATGTGCTATACTCAGTCAGCTACTGCATCGGACATGTGCCCGATACAGTAGCTCCCTGATTGACCCTCCAGCCACCGCCCTCCAGCATAGGTCTTCGACCTGGTAGCTCGGCATGACCAGCCGGTTGACCTAGAGCGGGCCATCTGGGCCTCAGGTCTAGGGGAACTTGGAGCCAAAGTATTGTGTTGTGGTGGTTTATCCTCAGATAGCCACCACTCAAACACCAGAATCTCTTTATCCCCCCTTACCCGTCGCAGTCCACGGCAAACGGACTGGTCTAGGACGTAGTGAGATATTTAGAGATAAGGAGACAGAGTGATGATCAATGAAGGCAGACTGAGGAAAGGAGGAGGCAGACACAATGATAGAAAAGAAGTAGAGCACTTTTGAGCTCCGAAAGTGCTAAGGAAAGAGGAGCGCAGTTTAACGTCATGTCTCGGGACGCTAGTCCTAGAGTTAATGAATACTAGTAAATCTAGTAATAATAGATGATAAAGGTCTAGCCCTAGCGAGAATCAACTACCAGCCCTTTTTAAAAGTATTATTATTAGACTTTATTAGATAGATTAATACAGTCTCCAGATCTAGATACAATCGACGTTGTTTACACAATTATCATCTTCATAGAGAAGGAAAAAGCCATAGCTTCCGGCGGCCATATTTATGTATCCTATACCTATACATTTAAGCGAGCAATTCTTGTATATATATTGTTATGACTCTACAATGCACGCTGTCATTAGGTATGAGACTGCGCACCATGAAACACAGGAGAGAGACATGAAATAAGAGATGAAGTCAAAGATGGCCGATGTAAACAAGTGTTGCTATTACTAAGAAGTATAGTTATTGTTCAAATACGTAATTGTTATCCGACTATTATTCTATTATTAGATTGCTGTTTTGATCTATCACTTTCGTTAAGGTTCATTGGGTTCGCTGTAGGCAAAGTTACAGCAATTGGTATCAGAAGTGGGATTCTCAACAAAAGTAGGAAGGTCTTTGTACACGACCATGATAACATTGAACTTTTTTTTTCGGATAACCCAACCTAAGAAAGATACTGGATGGCGTCAACGAAAACACTTGGTCAGCTTTCATTGCAAGAACTTAGACAAGAACTCAGATGTAGAGAGCTGAAGGTAAGTGGCAACAAAGAGGCGCTCATGGCGCGTCTGAAGCAAATCATCATAGATGATGAACAGGATCCGGACACCTAATTATTTGAAATAGAACCCGATACGGGGGAGCTTTGGAAATCGATGAAAGAGCAAATAAAGGAAGACCTGAAATCGGTGAAGAATGAACTTAAAAAACGAATTAGGTAATAAACTGAGCTCTATAGAAGTCCGTTGTGTTTGGATTGAAAAAGGATATGGACGATTACAAACAACAATTAAGAAATGAGGTAACTGAGCTCAGGTCCCAGATGGTAGGGGATGTCGATTCTCAAATTCAACTATTAGGAAATAAAATGAAAGCGGAGCTAGAGAAGAAACAAGATGCGGGGGCCACTGTGACTGAAATTACGGGGAAGACTAAACCGCCGGTATTTGACGGCTTTGTTTCTTGGTCGGTGTACCGATTGCAATTTGCAGCGTGATGATCAATGAAGGCAGACTGAGGAAAGGAGGAGGCAGACACAATGATAGAAAAGAAGTAGAGCACTTATGAGCTCCGAAAGTGCTAAGGAAAGAGGAGCGCAGTTTAACGTCATGTCTCGGGACGGCGGCTGGTCAGAAGGGTGGTGGAAGAGACCAGAGACGAACGGCGACCCTATATCAGACAAAATAGAAAACACCCCTTCGCTTCTGAAACTGCAACACCCCTGGTCATGTGCAAAGGGATTGTACCAGAGTGTTCCGGGATTTTGGACACCAATCACAAGAAAGGCAGAACGGCAACCGGGAAGACTAATGTCTGCCAGTTTCAAAGAGCGGAGACAGGCAGCACGGTATACAGAGGCTCCAAAAACTGGTTATTTCTGTCGCTGTGTTGGATAGAAATAGAAGTTTAAAGGTACAAGGAAAGATCGGCCGCGGGTGTTGTGCTTTTCTTTTGGATACTGGAGCATCTCGGTCGACAATTAGACCCGATTATATTGGACATCAGGAAATAACAGAAGCAAACGGTTATACATTGAAAACAGCCAGTGGCGAACTAATACCAGTGTTAGGACAGGTTAGACTAAACTTCGAAATTCAAATCCAACTATTCAATCATAACTTCTTGATCGCAAAGTGACTGATGAGTGAATCTTTGGCTTGGATTTTATGCAAGCATTCGGGCTGTCTTTAAACATGGCTAATGACACTTTATAATATGCTCACATGGAGATTCCATTACTTGAGGAGGATATGGGGGACGGTCAAGCGAGAGGAATTTTGTTGGTAGAAGATACGACCATACCAGCATAATCAGAATGTATAATATGGGGAAAGGTTGATGGAAGTTGCGAAGCCATTAGCACAAAACTCGTAAAAACAGCGAGAGGAACAAAAAAATAGGCTGGCTGTGGAAAAGACGTTGGTGGTCAGTGTTGGTGATAGAAAGGTCCCAGTGAGAGTCATGACTCTTTACTCGCAGGAAAATAAGTTACGAGCGGGCAGTGTCATAGAAGACTGTTACTCCGTGGATCTGATCACACAATGTCTGAACGCAGAGAGATCGACAAACACGTTATCGAAGGAGAGCGTTACAGATACACAAACGTCTTACCAAGATGAAAGAAAATCTTTCAATGGAAGAATATAAAAAAGCTGAGAAATTAATTTTGGAATTTGTGGACATCATGGCCTGTGAGGAGGATGACTGCGGGATTACAAACCTTGTGCAACACCGTATTGATACGGGAAATGCCAGACCCATTCGACAACCACCGCGTCGTCTACCGTTGGCAAAACAGCAAGAAGCCCTCGATATGCTGGAACGTATGAAACGACAAGGGGTCATCGAGCCATCCAACAGCCCGTGATACCCAGGACCGGCCCTAACATTTGCTGTGCCCTATGTGAAATAGATTGCGCGCAGCTCAGTCAGGGTAGGGATAAGGATAATAAGTGAAAATTAAAATTTTGTATTAGAAAATAAATTTGTCTTTGCATTACATTTTTACTAAATGAAAGCTGACAATGTCGTTTGTTTATCGCGCGTAGGATTGGCGTTAACCATATTGATTGACACCCCAAAATGACAATGTTGTCTATTTAAGGACATTTTTTATGAGCTTTCAAGAGATTTCAATAATTTCAGGAGATTGCCAGACTGTTAGTATATTTTGCAATTTCAGGAGATTTCCGGGAGCTCCTTGACAATTAGGAGACCATGGGAACCCTGTAATAAGTTACAATGGTTTAATTTAATAATTTACACCTAGAATTAAATTAGCGCGGAGCTTATGAAAGTTCGGGGCCCACTGCGATCGCATAGGTTGCAGTGGCCTAAGGCCGGCCCTGATGATATCCAGCTCGCGGTCAACGAATTTTCATTACGCTGCCGCCTCTTTTGGTTTAACCATAGACCTCTGTAAAACGGAAGTCATGTTCCAGAAGTCACCCAATAAAATCTACTCAGCCCCAAAGATCAACACGAATAGGCATCCCTTAACGTGGTAGACAACTTCGCATATCTGGGAAGCATAGCAACAGCTTGGGGTTAGGACGTGGAGACGAAAGGCCCAGGAGAGATCTGAATGGAAGGATGTGTTCAAGCAGGCCAGAGCTCTCCATGGGCTGTAGCGCCACTGGCATGGATGGATGGATGGAAAGTATCAAATGACGCATTGCTTTAAAGGGAGGTTGATATGTGATCAGGGTTAGTCTTGCTTTTGGACACCTCCAAGCGAGAGTGTGGCGAAATAATTAGCTCCGCCTGCCTACAAAAATCAGTGTCAACCAAACAGTGGTTCTCTCAACCCCTCTTTGTGGATCTGAGACATGGGTACATTATAGAAAGCAACTAAGACTTCTTGAACGCCTTCACCAAAGATATTTGCACACCATCATAGAAATACGTTGGCAATACCGCACTACAAACAGCGATGTTCTTGCGAAATGGTATGAACGTCATGCTGGGCTATTTTACTTTGTTACAAGGGGCACGTTTACCCTATAACGTAGAGATTTTATATCACTTGATGCTTTGTACTAAAGCCATAATGAATATACTAATTGCAATATTAAATTCTTTACGTAACCAGTTTAGAAGCTACATTGCAAAAACTTTCTTCCAAGCCAATAATAGCCCAATAATTTTACGCAAAAGTGGCAATGTCAAACGACACGACGTGAACTGTGTTTTTTCTACACTGTTTGGGGGGGGGGAGGACTTGAGAGACTTTCTAATCTAATTGCCATGTACAATTACATTGAGAACGAACAGAACGAAAAAGCAACTCTTCAGATTGATAGTCTTTAAGGGAGGTTAATAAGCGTCTGATCAGGGCTAGTAATACTTTTGGACGACTCCAAGCAAGAGTGTGGCAATATAAATCGTTCCGTCTGCCTAAAAAATCAGTGACGACCAAGCAGTGGTTCTCTTTACCTCTCTATGTGGATCTTAGACATGGGTACTTGATATAAAGCAACTTAGACTTCTTGAACGCTTTTACCAAAGATGTTTTCACACCATCATGGACTTACGGTGGCAAGACCGCACTACAAACAGCGATGTTCTAGCGAACGCCGGTATGAGCTTCCCGACTGTCACGCTGGGCAGAGCACGTATCCCCTATGGGGCTCTAGCATCTGCCAAGGGCTTTTTAGTGAGCTTAAGGGTGTTCGGCATAACAGAGGTGCACGAAGGAAAGCGCTTCTTTACAATACTAACGCGATGTTTTTAAGTCTCTAAGGGAAAAATGCGTCATGTTAGTTTGTTACAAAGTGTATGTTTTACCCAATAATGTAGAAATGTTGTATCACTTGATGTTTCGTTCTAAAGCCATAATTGATATATTGATTGCAAAATTAAATTCTGAACGTAATCATTTGAGAAGTTACACTGCTAAGACTTTCTACCAAGCCAATAATAGGCAAATAGTTTAACGCAAAATGTTTTAATGTGAGCTTTGTTTTTCGAGACTACAGGGAGACTTTCTATTCGAATCGCCATGTATGGCATGTACGATCTCATTTAGAACCAAAAGAACACAAAAGCAACACTTCAGATTGATAGTCCTCTATCCGAGTTTTTCGTCATTAAAAAATAAGTTTGGGTAAATATTTTTCGTTAATAGATTATTGCATCGAGCGAAGCTCGGTCACCTGGTACTAAAATTATAAATGATTAAAGCTAGAATTACTGCTACGTAGTCTGATACTGGATAACTTTGTAGCCAGTTACTGTGAGTTACCTCCCCATGTTGAACAGAGCAGGCGTCTTTATTGATCCTTTATTATGCGCTGTGCATTATTGCTTGTATATCAAAGGAGATATTTAGCACATTTTTTGTCCGTTAGAAGATTGGTATAAGATTGAATGGACTTGATGTTAGATGTTCAACAGATGTTTGGTGCAAATGTTAACTGAGGCTTTTTGTAAGAGGTTTAAAAATGGGTTTCTTTAAATATGCTGAGGTTTTTTTGTTTTTTTTTGTAAGAGGTTTAAAATAGGTTTCTTTAAAGATGTTAACTGAGTTTAGATGAATGACGCTGAGCCTCATTTTACAGTGATGTAAGATGTCAGCTAAGATGTGACGTAAGATGTGAACTAAGACTGAAAGTTAGATGAGAACTAAAATGGTAACTATGATGTGATGTAAAATGTGAACTAAAATGGTAACTATGATGTGATGTAAAATGTGAACTAAAGAGTTTATGTGAGATATACACTAAAGATATAAACTAAACGCGATGTAAGATGTGAACTAAAACATGATGCAAGATTTTAACACATGATGTAAGATGTTAATTGAAGCTTAGTGATCTAAGCGAGAGCTTAGATTTTGAATTCACTAAAGCTCTATGTAAGCGATAGTTTTTGTGTTGACAAAAGATAAGATAATATTTATAGAATGCTAGTATCTGTTATTATCAAAGAACGTGTTCAATACATTTATTATATACAGGATTTTTTTGCCTTGACAGAAAAATAAAGAAAATTGCTAGTAGAATAAAAAGTCAAGTTAATAGGGAGAACTATTTTATTTGAATCTTTATTTTAATGACACTAGTTTTAGTTGATTTACTAAGTAAACAGTGTCATAATAAATAAATACGTTTGCAAAGTTGTTTGTCATATACCCAAGACACACTCACACGCATAACTTCAACATAAAATCCTTAACCTAGTGTTTGACCAACCCCTTTTACTGGATTCATCTTACATCTTCCACGAGGTCAATCAATAGTAAGTGTACAACATACAACATACACAAAATTAATTTCAATGAAATTCTAGGAAGCAACGCGTCATAAGTTCTTCTACTACCATTGAAAGTTCATGTAATACCATTGAACACTCAAAGTGCATGTACTATCATTAAACGCTCAAAGTTCATGTACCATCATTGAACACTCAAAGTTTTTGTACTATCATTGAACATTTAAGTTCATTTACTATCATTCAAGATTTTCAAACTGTAGCTACCAGGTTGGGATGATAATATGCTTCAAGGGTAAGCAGCAAAATGGATATAAAACTAAGGATTATTTTACCTATTTACATCTAAGCCCATACATTCAAAACTACTAGTTCAGAGATGAGACGCCAAATATTCTGTGGTCATCAGCTACAGCCTCAACGAATGTGTGCATGTTCTGGTAATAGCTTAAACATAAAATGTACACTATATAGAAGTGTGTGTGTGTATGAGAGAGTCTTGTCCCAGTCTCGCTAAGTTAGAATAAGTGATATCAAACGCTATTAGTTTAAGACAAGAGTAAATTTAATATAAGAAATAATATCAGAAAGAATCTAATGACATCATTACATTTTTATAAGATGCATTGTCATCACTGTGATAACAATCAGAGATTGAGTGGTATGTGGCATACAGTCGGATCGAGTGAGAGACTTCTGAGAGATGTAGACTTAACTTTAGAGAAAACAGCAAGCATAATTCGTGCTGATGAGCATAGCCTGAACCAAATGATAGAATGAAGGGACTACATGTAGATGCTGCTTATAAATTAAAGAAGGCAGAAGATAGAAAGCCACTCAAAAGCTCACAGGAAAAAAATGACAAAGAATCATGTAACAAGTATCATTAGAGATTGCAGATCTTGTGATAGATCTCATGGAAAATACCATTGCCCAGCATTCGGACAGACATGCAGAAAATATAAAAAGAGAAATCATTTCGCTGCAAAATGTCGATCGAAACAATGTCATAGTTTAGATGGTTGATATTATGGGAAAAATAGTCAAAATGAAGATTGACACTTGAGCACAAGCTACCATATATCATATATCAGAGTCATATCAGAGTCAACGTGGAACACTTTAGAAACTGATAGTCAGTTAAAGCACTCAAATACTACCCTACGAGCATAGGGGATGAAGCATTAGAACTGAAGGGAGTTGCATCCGTTAAATTTAAAGTCAGCGATTTAGAAGTTAAAGATGATCTGTACGTGATCAAGAAAAGTATAAATCCTATACTAGGTCTGAAGACATCTATTGCTTTAAAACTAATTGAGGCAAAGAGAAATGTCGAAGTATACGATGTCAAGCAACAAAATGAAGTTCCACAAGTGTTGATGAAAAAATATAAGCGAAAATTCGAAGGACTCGGTACATACAAAATGAAGTATCACATTAAACTGACGTCAGATGCAAAACCTGTTATTCAATGTGCACGCAGAGTTGCACCATTACTCTATGAAGAATTGAAACGAAAACTCACACAAATGCAATAAGATGGAGTGATCACAGAAGTTGATGAACCAACAGAATTGGTTCATAACTTGGTTATAGCAAAGAAGAAAGATAATTCTTTGAGGTTGTGTTTAGATCCCCTAGAACTAAACAAATCTATAATGAGAGAACATTTCACTATACCAACATTTGATCAAATCAATAGTTCACTGGGAGCAGCAAAAGTGTTTAGTATACTTGATCAAAAGGATGCATATTGGCAGGTTGAGTTGGATGAACCAAGCTCGTATTTATGTACATTCAATATTCCGTTTGGAAGATACAGATCCTTGATAATGCATTTTGGTATTTCCTCAGCGAGTGAGGTACTACAGAAACGTGCTATCAAGTATTCGGAGACATCCCAGGTGTACATATCATGTCAGATGACATGCTGATTTCAGCAAAAGATGAAAAAGAACATGATCAAATTTTTGAAAAGGTTCTGGAGAGAGCTAGAAAGAACAATGTAAATTCAACAAGAACAAGATACAATATAAACTTTCTGGTGTTAGTTATCTCGGAAGACAAATTGGAGCAGATGGTATTCGTCCAGATCCAGCTAAAATCAAAGCAATAATGGAAATGCCAGCACCAACAGATCGAACAGGAATTCGAAGACTGCTAGAGATTTTGAACTTTCTGTCAAGTTTCATTTCAAACATGTCAACATTACCAGTCCATTGCGTGAATTGCTAAAGAAAGATGCATTGTGACAGTGGAATGCAGAGCAAGAAAATGCTTTCCAACTAATAAAGAAAACACTTAGTGAAGCTCCAGTTCTGCAATTGTTTAACCCTGAAAAACCAGTTACTATTCAGTGTGACGCTTCTTCTAAAGGGTTGGGTGCATGTTTAATGCAAGAAGACAAACCAGTTGTTATACGTCAAGATCATTGATAGAAACAGAGTGCAGATATGCACAAATAGAAAAGGAAATGTTAGCTATAGTGTTTGCAGCTGAACATTTTCACCATACAATCAGATCACAAACCTTTGCAAACTATTGTGACGAAGCCTTTTCACAAGATTTCTCAAGACTTCAGTTGATAATGTTAAGACTGTTGAGATATCAATTAACAGTAACTTACACTCCAGATTCAAAAATGCAAATAGCTGATACGTTATCGCGTGCGTACATCAATGGTCAAGAACAATCTAATTCAAATGATGACATGGTTATGAGAATTCATAGCGCAACAGCACAGTTTCCGGGAAGTGATCAGAAGATTAAAATTAGACGGAAAACTAAATCTAATGCTAAATTGAAACTAGTAATTAATTATGCCAGGGAAGGTTGATCAAAGTTAAAAACTCCAGTTCATGAAACAGTGAAAGTGTATTGGTCATTTAAAGACAGTATTCATGTAGAGAATGGAATATTATTTTATGAGAACAGAATTATAATTCCTTCAAGTATGAGAAATGAAATTCTTGACAAGTTGCACACAGGTCATTTTGGCCAGGATTGTCCAAAGATATTTTTTGGACAATAATGACATGCTCATTATGTGCAAAGTTCAAAAGAAAGAATGTGAAGGAAAAATTGCTACATCATGCTGTACCAGACAGACCATGGAAAAAGGTTGCGACAGATTTGTTTGAATGGTGGAATAATGACTATATACTAGTTGAGGACTATGTCTCCAAATACCCTGAAATAAAACGATTGGAGAACAAACAGCAGAATGTGTTATCAGAGCAGTGAAAGGTATTTTTGCTAGACATGGCAAACCAGAAGAAATAGTGAGCGACAATATGCCATTCAACTGCTATCAATATAGAGAGTTTGCTTCCGAGTGGGGTTTTAAGATAACAACATCAAGCCCTAGGTACCCTCAATCAAATGGTCAAAGTGAGGTGCATGTTGGTATCGTGAAGCATACAAAATTGGGAAAGATCCATATCTCGCTATGCTCGAGTATAGAAATACTCCGATAAACGGACTGCCATATGCACCATCACAACTGCTGATGAGTAGAAGACTCACGACATCATTCCAACTGATCCCAAATTATTGAAATCATAGGTAGCTGAAAATGCAGAGACAATTACTCAAAGAACGACAGATAAGAAGCAAAGTGAAATACGATGCTCATGAAAGATTACCAAAAGATTACTCTGTCGGAGAGTTCGTCTAGGACAAACATGGGAGAAAGCCGTTGTCGTCAAAAAACATTCATCACCCAGATCTAACATCATAAAGACAAACGATAGAAAAACCTACAGACGAAATCAACGCTTTTTGAACAAGAGTTTCGATGAAGACATCTCTGTGTACAATGATACCGATCGAGACAATGAACAGCAAACTGTTGGAACAAACGAAACAGTTATAGACCATTGTCTAGAGAACTTGTTGTACCCGTCAAGACAACCAGAAGTGGTCGTGTTGTTAAAGTTCCAAGTAGATATCAGTCTTTTGAACTTTAAAAGGGAGAGTGTGATCACTTTTGGATTCATGTCTACAGTATGTTATATAACTATCTGTGACAACAGAACACTCACTGTTGAGTGAAAGTATATTTGATAGATGCTTCATATTTGATTCCGAGTAGGGAGTTCATTTGGATTGGTAAGTACACGTCCACCAGTTGTTGGTGACAAGTGGCAAGTCTTAGCGACAACAATGCACCATCTGTTTGTAGTAGGAAGAGTTGATTGACTGGAAACACTTTGCTCTTGTAACGTTGTGGCGTACGCTCAGTTCTTACATATATATAGGTGTGGAGGAGAATACAACGGACGATGTCCAAGTGACATGTTTTCACCTAGATCTTCCTGATCTTACAGGTGCCCATTTGTTCAAGAAAGTACTTTTAAAAAAAATGAAATTTATGACATTTATGCGGAGACAGACTTTGACCTAGAAAATATACACGCATGCTGAAATAAGGGGAGTGTCATAGATCTGTAATGTTATTAGTGATAGAGTGTCATATATCTTTAATTAATGTCATAGAGTGTCATAAATCTTTAATTAATGTCATAGAGTGTCATAGATCTTTAATTAATGTCATAGAGTGTCATAGATCTTTAATTAATGTCATAGAGTGTCATAGATCTTTAATTAATGTCATAGAGTGTCATAGATCTTTAATTAATGTCATAGAGTGTCATAGATCTTTAATTAATGTCATAGAGTGTCATAGATCTTTAATTAATGTCATAGAGTGTCATAGATCTTTAATTAATGTCATAGAGTGTCATAGATCTTTAATTAATGTCATAGATTGTCATAGATCTTTAATTAATGTCATAGAGTGTCATAGATCTTTAATTAATGTCATAGAGTGTCATAGATCTTTAATTAATGTCATAGAGTGCCATAGATCTTTAATGTTAGAAGTGATAGATAGAAGAGTGTCATATATCTTTAATTAATGTCATAGAGTGTCATAAATCTTTAATTAATGTCATAGAGTGTCATAGATCTTTAATTAATGTCATAGAGTGTCATAGATCTTTAATTAATGTCATAGAGTGCCATAGATCTTTAATGTTAGAAGTGATAGATAGAAGAGTGTCATATATCTTTAATTAATGTCATAGAGTGTCATAAATCTTTAATTAATGTCATAGAGTGTCATAGATCTTTAATTAATGTCATAGAGTGTCATAGATCTTTAATTAATGTCATAGAGTGTCATAGATCTTTAATTAATGTCATAGAGTGTCATAGATCTTTAATTAATGTCATAGAGTGTCATAGATCTTTAATTAATGTCATAGATCTTTAATTAATGTCATAGAGTGTCATAGATCTTTAATTAATGACATAGAGTGTCATAGATCTTTAATTAATGTCATAGAGTGTCATAGATCTTTAATTAATGTCATAGAGTGTCATAGATCTTTAATGTTAGAAGTGATAGATAGAAGAGTGTCATAGATCTTTAATGTTAGAAGTGATAGATAGAAGAGTGTCATAGATCTTTAATGTTAGAAGTGATAAATAGAAGAGTGTCATAGATCTTTAATGTTAGAAGTGATAGATAGAAGAGTGTCATAGATCTTTAATGTTAGAAGTGATAGATAGAAGAGTGTCATAGATCTTTAATGTTAGAAGTGATAAATAGAAGAGTGTCATAGATCTTTAATGTTAGAAGTGATAGATAGAAGAGTGTCATAGATCTTTAATGTTAGAAGTGATAGAAGAGTGTCATAGATCTTTAATGTTAGAAGTGATAGATAGAGGAATATCATAGAGAAGAGGACAGAGAAAGAACTTATCTATTCCTTTCTAGTCTACTCTATCTAAAATGAAGACAGTTCCAGTGGGGACAATGATTGATATCACTAGTATTTGTTCTTTTAACAAGAACGTCCTATCTTCCAATGACGCCCATTTTATTGACATAACTAATATCGATTAAACATTAAACTGGTTTCAGTTAGGTAGAACTTACTTTTTACTAAGTCAATATTAACCTCGTCGTCTGAAGAGATTGAGCTACAGACTTGATATTAGTAGGTGAAATACACTAGAAAATAGGTTTACTTTAGCAACTTAGATAAATGATAGATCTAGCTGGCACATGAAACGCTAATCTTCAGAAAGGTTCCTGATATGGACTATACTAATAATAAAAGGCCTATTATTATAGAATGTACTAATACTAACTCACTAATACTGTCTCAGCTCTACCTGCATATTTTGATCCCTACACTACTGGACACTAGTGGTCACATCTCAATAGGCACAGCTTTCAAGGCAGATTTTCAATCAATGAACAAAGCAATGACGTCAAAGAACAGACGTCATTGTTAAAGTCAACGGACATAGTTAAACTCATATTTGTTCTATTTAGAGTGAGAGAGGGCTATAGGTCTTGCATTTGTGCTATATCATGAGTATGAACTACTGATTTCTATTTATTTTATTCACAAAGTTTATCGCGATACTTTCTTAACGAACGATTGAATATGTCTTCAGTGTTACCAACATAAACATATCATGTTATTTGTTCACGATAAAGATATCGACATACTATGACGTCATAACGGGGTAATGCGCAATCATAGAAATGTAAGACTTAGAGATAAAACATTGAGGCATGTAATTCCTCTCCTACGGTCTGGCTCTGTAGTATGAATAGTGTTACGTATAGATCTTTAGTGTGAGACATTTCGGGGATAATTATTGACTATTAGCCTTTGTAAACACGAGTGGTAAAGGGTAAACAGTAAGATGGATATAAAGAGAGAGTCAAAACAAAATGAGCATTGGCATTGTGATTGAAACAAGTTGAAACACAGATATACCAAACTCAGAATAATACTATGAATACCAGACTGAAATGAAAATCGGTCACAATAAAAAGGTCCCATCAAAATCATTGGAAGTATTCTATTTCTGGCATTAGCAAACCCTTCTGGTCAAGAGAGTAAGAAGTAGGCTGATTAATCATTATTAACTGTATACTGCAAGAATACATGCTTGTTTTAAAAGTATCTATGAGCGAGGGGGGGGGTGGAGGGTGTTTGTAAAAAATGTGAAAGCAGTAATTCCAAATGGGTTGTAATGTTCCCAATAGGTAATCATGTGAAAAGACTGTCAACGTTTCATTCTCCACAAAGAATGATGAACCCTTCCTCCTTCTCCAATCCACTTCTTTCTTTTATTAACCATACCATTGAACCCTTCCTCCTTCTCCAATCCACTTCTTTCTTTTATTAAACATAACATTGAACCCTTCCTCCTTCTCCAATCCACTTCTTTCTTTTATTAAACATACCATTGAACCCTTCCTCCTTCTCTAATCAACTTCTTTCTTTTATTAAACATAACATTGAACCCTTCCTCCTTCTCCAATCAACTTCTTTCTTTTATTAAACATAACATTGAACCCTTCCTCCTTCTCCAACCCACTTCTTTCTTTTATTAAACATAACATTGAAATTTGGGATTGACATAGTGCATACATAGTTTATCAGCTGTTCATCTCCATGCTATAAGATTTGTTTGTATTCTCTGCTAACAGAACAGCGCGAGATTGACAGCTGCAGTAAAATGTGTATGTTGTTACAGATCCACTGGTGTATGAGGTCAAACACGTGACTTACCTCTTACATCTTCTACGTCATCATCGCTAGTGAACTCTGCCGCTTCCTCTTTACCGTTGACCAAAAAATAAATCACTTTTGTAGTCATGGCTTTGTTAACTAGCCACTAGTCAAGCGAACGTCTTCAAGGCCATGTCCGAGAAGCAGACTAATAATCCAAACGTCTTAACTGGCCATTTCTTTAAACACCAACAACAACAAGAAAATAAATCTGGTTTCAATGGAACACAACTTTGTGAAGAGCGTCCCAAATAATCAATCAACAGTCACGTTTCAATAAGCTGATAACAATCCGTTGAATCTCAATCATGCGTGTAGTGCTTGATATCACTTGTAAGTAGCGCTACACTGAGTGGTGAACGTGAAGGTTGAACATAAATGCATCTATTCGATTAAACAGAACTTATAGGCCATTAATGATGTCTATCACTTAGTAATGTATCAATAAGAAAGTTGAGTTAGTAATCAATCTAGCCTGCCAGGCATGTCTGGAACAGGAATTTATAACTGTCTAGTTGATATAGGCTAGTGAGACACATTTCATAGATGTTCCCATAGTCTTGCTTGCAGTTCACTTGCTTGAAATCATTCTTTCGGTCAATCTGTCAAAAAACAAATTCAATTTTTATTTAATTAGAATTCGAAACAACAGTTTTATAGCAAAATAAAATTATCGTCACACATTCATGACATCACTATTATATTACTGACATTTAATATTATTATATTACTGACATTAAACATTATATTACTGACATTAAATATTATATTACTGACATTAAACATTATATTACTGACATTAAACATTAGTTTGAGTTTTTTTTTTAAATATTACGTTATTAACTACTGATTAACAGTCGAACCAAACTTATGAAAGTGTCTATACAAATGATCATAACTTATTTCTGTGGCTGTGTCTATACTAAACAGAATGCATACGTTTAAAAAATACAATTGAACTGATAAAGTCAAAAAGTCAATTCAGAAGGTATTCAATGATTTTGTTGCAAATAATCACGGTAAAGGTGTTTTAGTAATTAAAACTTGCATTTCTTTCATGAACAAATTGATACAACTAGGAAGTGGAATGGAATGTCGCCCTATCACAGCAAGTCGAAATGGTTTAATATTTGTCTGTTACAAAACACCGCAGTTTGCAAACAAAGAAAATATATATTTCATCATTTGGTGAACGATAAATGGTTGCAGTGTCGTACACTAAGAGCTTCGGAAGGTCATCGCGAGACTGACGAGTTGGAAGCCTGCTCGATGCCTGCAAGAAGAAATGACAACATTTTTGAAAGAATACAAGACAGGGGACATTTTGTATTACAT
Source organism: Biomphalaria pfeifferi (assembly GCA_030265305.1). NCBI lineage: Eukaryota > Metazoa > Mollusca > Gastropoda > Planorbidae > Biomphalaria > Biomphalaria pfeifferi. Next base: position 4,365,470 of record JASAOG010000020.1, on the reverse strand, counting down.
ACTCTAGCTTTATGAAATTATTTTTGACTTTATGTATGGATGTTTCGTAATGTTCCATAACAAAGTTAGGCAAACTTCTGACAGCGGGTCGCATGCATCCCCTCGTAGTAGCTAGTCCATCGGTTTATTTGTTCGATCAAAGTTAGACCTTACGGCGAGATTGATTTGATTTTGTCAGAATGGTTGCTCTATATTTAAGTACTATTCCTCGGAGTATCTGACATATAACCACGGACTTATAACTATGGACTTAGAACCACGGACTTAGAACCACGGACTTAGAACCACGGACTTAGAACCACGGACTTAGAACCACGGACTTAGAACCACGGACTTAGAACCACGGACTTAGAACCACGGACATAGAACCACGGACCTAGAACCACGGACTTAGAACCACGGACTTAGAACCACGCATTGCACAATTCACTCCTGTACACGTTTTGTATTTATTGAATATTATTAGCCTTTTTTAGGAGGGGAGGTGGAGATAATTTGTCAAATGTGTAAAAGTAAAGTTCCCATTTCAAACCATGTGATCTTTAGGGCAGATGATGTAAAGGTCATCTGTTTCTGTGGCCTACGGTTTACGATGTGTCATGTGGCCAGCACAACGACCAACCGCCATTACTTTTTTCCAACTAATGCCAGAGCTGGGTGGACTCAGAGGCACCCAAAGATCGTGAATTTAAAAATCCCAGTCTTCACCAGGATTCGAACCCTCTAAGAATAAAACAACTGACAAGTAGATAGCTGGTTCAGTTTCTTACAAAGGTTGGTCAACAAGTAGATAGCTGGTTCAGTTTCTTACAAAGGTTGGTCAGCTGTATAAAGGAGATTATCTTTTTTAAAAAAAGATTGTATTCTGGTACTATTTTTATATGATCATTTTCTACATCAGCATTGAAAACATCAAAATTGGTTTTACGCTCTAATTACTTAGATTACATTGACATCGGTATCATTAACATGTCTCAAATGTATTCAACTATACACTGATGAACAAGTAATTCTTAGTCTGAATAATATGGAAGTTAAGCATGGAGACTGCTATTCGAACGATGTCATGAGAATGAGTGACGTAGTCCCAGAGTTCATGAACGAATCCAAATGTGAACAATTAATTCAACACTTATTAATTACAATTGTATAATTAGACAAATTTAATGCCAATAAAAAAAATAATTTCATTCCCCATAATTATTATAAAGCAAAACATTTAGTGGAAGTAATATTGTAGTAACAAAGGCATTAGGAACACAGTGTCAGTGTAAATAGTTTTATTTGTGTACGTCAATTAGCTTTCTTCTTGTAGATTGTAAGGAAAGAAAACATTTTGAAAAGCAAATAAAAAGTTGGATTGTGTGGGCAGAGATGAAAACAAAAAATCTATATCGTCAGTAAAAGTTCAAAGAGTTTGAAGTTATGCGCAGATATCCACATTTAAAAAAACGACAGACGATCAATTAAAAGCAAAATAAAATGTTTTCTACTGTTTCTTCAGAATGTTGTAAGCAAGAGCAGACAAAGGTGATCCACTTCTCATGGAAATGTCAGTTTAGAAATGTCCTTAGAAATACAGAGCTAGAGGTATAGCTTGGATAGATAGATCAATTGAAAAAAGATTTAAAGAAAAAAGATGGAAAAAAAACTGGTGAAAGTTGGAGTTTCCTGAAATTCAAACATATTATTAGCGTCCCATTATTATAACTAATTGAATATTTATTCTGCAATTTTTACTTTAAAAAACGTAACAATAATAAGTCTAGGTACGGATGTCAATAGTTCAAACTTGTGATAGCCTCTAATCATTCGCCCCAAAACTTGGATTAAAAGTAAGCGAACTATCTTTTGACTCAAAGTGAAGATGTATGTGACAATGCGGGTAAACACACCCAGACAGCAGCAAAATCAATTATGGGCAAGTTGTCACGAAACCATAAAGCCAAATGGAAGCCAAATTGGGAGAAAATGTGTGGCTTATGTTCTTCTGGTCGATGTGAGATTTGGAGCTGATCAGAAGTAAAAGGGAGGGCTCATCAACATACAAGTTAAATAGAAAATGGTTTTATTTTGAATACTATAATTATTTTTGGATTATATCGCCCCCTACCTCTAGTATGTTGGACGATTTGGTGGGGTGGGGTGGGACAATTGCATCAATTTCGCCCCCCCCCCTTAACTTTCAAGTGGGGGGGGCGATCCTTTTTTTTTCAGAAAACACAGTTTGTTAACATAATTAGTAACATATCTATATGATTAAAGCTACTTATTGATATTGTAACTAATCTCAACATAATGATTTTCCCCTTCTGGTATGTTGGCCGATTAGGTGGGGTGGGGGAGGGCGATAGCATAAATCCGCTGTCCAAATTTTTTGTAGAAATCACAGGTTGTTAACATAATTAGTTACATATCTATATGATAAAAGCTACGTATTGATAGTGTTGTAAACCTGGTGGTGACACAGATGTAGTGCTGTGTGTTTTTAGCCTACTCAAATCGCCACAGTCCAGCGCAGGACGAGCGGTCAACTGTGACCAGTGACAGTACACGCCAGTTCGGCAACGACCTGTGTGTAAATATTAGGCACGCAAGTTGCGACGATTGTGATCATTCTGAGTGGTCCAGAACGTTCCATCCCATTCTAGAAGGTCAGTAGAGACTCTATATAAGAGCGAGCGTGTTAGAACGACTGGACTTCACATTATCTCGCAATGTGACCAGTACGAGGCGAGAACCAGCACGGTGTGGGAAGTCAGGCGGAGCAAGACTAGCTTTTGGACAGTTAGTGTGATGTTGTTGCCAACTGTACAGTGTTGTAATGTGTTTGAAATTAAATTGTTACCGATACTTTGGAGCCCTGAGTTGTAAGGTTCTTTAAGTTCGTTGTGTCGTGTGGTGCAGTTTGAAAGGAGCCTGGATAGAAGGGGAGAGATACTAACAATATATACTATAACTAATCGTTATATTATGTCTTTCCTCTTCTGGTATCTTCGCCGCTTCTGTGGCGGTGGGGGGGGGGGGGGGGCGATTTCAGCTACTGCCCTTCCCACTCTAGACTTTTGAGAGGGGGGGGTCCAATTTTTAAGCGTAATTCATGGTGCATGAACAAAATTAGTTGAGAATCTTTGTAATATAAGCTACTTATTGTTATTTGAACCCATTTGTATCTTATGTCACACCACACTGAAATCTAAAGTTAAATCATTTAAATATAAAAGGAAAGAGGGTCTTACCAGGTGGTAGGAGCGATAGATGTAATCACCTTCTCCAGGCAGATAAGTACTTTTTCTTTTGTATATTAGTTAAGAATTTTTTTTACAAAATTTTTGTAACTACTACAAGTTATATACCGGTATGCTATAAATTACATTCGTCCCAACCCATACTCTTTCATTGTCAAATGCAATTATTAGCAATAATTATAAAAAGGAGAGAGGACTCTTAGTATCTCTTACATAACCGTTTCCACTCTACCGGCCCCGACGAAAACATGACGTTTTAAAACAGAAGAGTTAAATATGGCGACAGAGTCTATGGAATTATGCATAAATTTAAAATAATAATTGAAAGAATATGCTTTGGTAAATTTGGAATTCATACGAAATTTTAAAGTAAAAGAGTAACACTTGAGATGAGTTCTGAAACCAATTATTTTTTTCCTAGTCGCCTACTCAATCTGAAATTTTTATATTGCATAAATAACTTTGGGACTATATTTCACATTTTAATACTTGAATCTTAAAATAAAACAAGGTTACAAAGACAGTTTGTGTGAACACAAAAAACTAAAAATCGGCCCCCGAAGTGGTCCACCCTGGCAGGCTTCAATATTTTCAGAAAGAACACCCGAATGAAATTATATCAAAGACAAATGACTGATAAGAATGAAGAAGGTTGACAGATCTTGTGTAGTGCCCCAACGGTCCAGCAGATCAAAGGATAGGTGAAAGTGAATGTAAAGTTAGATGTGAACCTGGCCTAACTAGTTTCCCTTTCAGACCTTGTGGTCTATAGGACAGATGATGTAAAGTTCATCTGTTTTTTTTTTGCCTACCATTAACGAGGGTGTCATGTAGCCAGCACAACGACCAACCGCCTTTACTTTTCCCCAACTAATGTCAGGTACCCATTAGAGCTGAGTGGACTCAGAGGCGCCCAAGGATTCCCAAGTTGAAAATCCCAGTCTTCAAAACCCGTTCGGAAGTCAAGCGCTTTATTACTGACTCATAGCGCCTCCCCTTGGCCTAACTGAAGTCTTATAATTGATCTAATTGTTTTGAAAAGGGTCAAACTCTTATTCGTATCCTGAAGAAAGATAATTTCCATAGACTTCATATATGCACATGAAAAATTGACAAGAAAATGCAATTTACAAGATTACTATTCGTTTTAAGTTATTGTCTAACGTATAATGCATACTAAATAGATTTTTTTCTCTTTAAAAACATTTATTTGTGTGTACATATAGTACTTAGTATTACAGAACTTACATAACTTATCAATAAAATATAAAAACACAATTTTTTAACAAAAAATCTACAACCGTTTGCATAAATGTGTTAATAATACGGATAACCGTTGTCTCCCCTAATAAAGAGGCTCAAGTGTTTGAGTGTTTAATAGTTAATAGTTGTAAAAGTGGTGTATTTTTTATGAAAAAACGGCTTGCATAAGTGATTTTAAAAATTTGATTTTTCGCTTTCAGAAACAAAAAAAGTAGCCGTTGCATCAGGACTTTGAATGGTCTAAAAATATTGTGATGTCGGATTTTCACAATTTTTTCTAGTTTAAGAAATCTAAACGGGACGGACGGACAGAAGGACAGACATTTCACACAAAACTAATAGCGTCTTTTCTCCTTTCGGGGGCCGATAAAAATCATCCAAAAATGAATATCTTTTTTACAGGATGTAGAATATAGAAATATTTATTAACTAAAAAAAAAAAGTTTCGAACCCAGGACCTTCTGCGTGCTTGGCAGATATTATAACCACTACACTACGGAAACAGATATCGAAATGAACAATATATTTGAAATCTTTCATTATACTTTCAGTCATTCTAAGTCTATATCTACTAAGTCTAGATCTAGAGTTAGATCTAAGACTCTGTCTATATCTAAGTCTAGATCTAGATCTAGAATCTTGATATAGAATCTACTATATCTGGACTAGAACTCGTATATAGATCTATGTATATCTGGCCTCTATTTATTGTAATTTAGATTCAGATTGTTGTCAAGTGTATAGCCTAATGAGGATGTGTGAAAACTGTAGATGATTGTTTTGTTTTTATCAACTTACAATTGAAGCGAAGTTCGTATTAAAATTCTTTTTTGGTCTACTGTCTTTTCCGTCTTCCAATGTTTGCATTTGTATTCTAGTAACGAAGTCACAAAACAGGCGAATTGAACACAAGTAAGAACTTAGATATGAACTTTTTAAAATATTATTTTTCAAAGATTTTTTTTTTTTTTTTGGGCGACCGACAAAGCCTTAATCTAAATCTGTGGAGTATCTTTTCTTTTCAAGGAACACATCTGTTGTATTTGCTATGTACTTAGGCCCTATACATTTACATAATAATTTTTAAAAGTCAAAACATTATTCAAAGGGTTCTTAAAATTTAGACATTTTGCGCGCGTCAAAACAGTCGAATATCTAAAGGGCGTTTAACCATTATAGGGTCTTATTCTGACCAAAACAAAATACTAAAAGAGGTCTTGCTTAAATGAAGATAATATTACGATAAATACGCGGAATAAAGATATACTTAAACTAATTGTATCTTGATTGTCACTCACACTTCAGTATCGGCCATTGCCCCCACGTTACTTTATTTTACTAAATTTGATTAGCTTTTTTAACAGGATGAATAATGAGCTGTAGATGTCAGGACAATGCGTTTCTGGCAGGCAAGAACCCCGCTGGGGTGAGATTACAGCGCTCCCCCAGACCACCTAGCTGACAAGGGAAAGGCCACCAACGTGACTTTTTGTTTTTGCCGAACTTTGAGAAACACTGCTCTAGTTGCAATATGATGCCAATATGAACACTTTTTGTTATTCTCTGTTTATATATAAATAAGCCTTAATCTAAATAAATGAGGTATATTATCTTTTCAAGGAACAAATCGGTTGTATTTGCAATTTAGTAAGGGCCTGTTAAGTCATATTATAATATTTTTCAAGTAAAACATTATTCAAAAGCTCCTTTTTTAATAGGATGAATAATGAGCTGTAGACGTCGGGAGAATGCGTTTCTGCAGTGAAGAATGCAAGAAAACGCTTTTGGCGTCGGGACTTCACCTCGAACCAATATTGTGACCACTATTGGCCACATCGCCCCTAACCTTTCTACGGCTTAGAAATAAATACAATAGAAATGAGTATTCTTCGGTTTTTTAGCTTTTCGTAGAACTATTTGAAAGGCCTTTTGACGCTTTCAATCACCACCAATTTCTTAATCGTGTTAAATATCATCTTAGAATCGAGATTATAAATTCTGATTCAACTTTAATGAAGATAGAATAACAAAAAATTAAATTGTGCGAAAAAATACTATTTTAAAAAAATATATATATAAAAGTTTTTGTTTTGTTTTTTTAATACGCGAGATTAGAGACTTGAACAACTAACCCTCAGATGTAAAGTAAGATACTCTACCGACTGAGTTAACCCAGTGTGTCGGATAAAAACAAAACATTTTGGGTTGAAATTGCGAATGAAAAATCGTTTTCGGAAAATTTAATATCTGCGGTTACGATCATGAAAGTCACTTAGTTGTCGTAAGCACACGAAAAATACAAACTGGTTAAATTTCTGTATTTTGTTTTTGTCCACGGCAAGTGGGAGAATGAGTGAATCAATCAGGGATTTGCGCTTATAATATAGATTATATAATTTAAATATAAATCCGAGATTATTTTTTAAAGGCCTAAACCTCTACATGGAGTTGAATTTAGACTTTGATATACAAGTCTATGTGGAGTTGAATTTAGACTTTCGTAAACAAGTCTATGTGGAGTTGAGTGTAGACATAATTATACACAGATCTGTCAACAAATTGACAAACACAGCCAGACTTTCCTAGACAAAGGACTACAATCTCTCATGATGGTTAAAAGACTACGACTAAAACTCAACAGACGTCTTATTTGGTTCACAATTTCTTTTAATCCATGGTCTGTAGAACAATGGTACAAATCCTAAAAGCTATTCGAATCCCCAGTGAAATTGATCACTTTATCATAAGATAAATGGACATTGAATACAGGATCCATGAACAGAGTGGACAATAGAACCTAATGTGGTTTACAATGCTACGTTCACGGCAGCAGGAGGGAGAAAATGTGGAAGGGAGGGGGGGGGAGCAGGAAACCTTTTTACTCTCAAATAGGTTCTTTTAAGATTGCTTTAAATTAAAATCTATTAGTCGACTATTTTTCCCCCGACAATGAGTATTATGTAAGAAATGAATGTAGGCTGAACGTTACAAACTATCTATTAATACCTGAAACACGAGGATAGAGCTAAATTAAGGTTTTACTGAAAAGACATTTTTCTCAAATGACTACAAATAAAATGATTGACTTTTCCTTCGAGTCTAAAGCTTTTTTTTTCCTCGGTTATAACAAAAGCAAAGAGAAAGAAAAAGCAAAGAGAAAGTAAAACAAAGAGAAAGTAAAAGAAAGAGAAAGTAAAAGAAAGAGAAAGTAAAAGAAAGAGAAAGTAAAACTAAGAGAAAGTAAAGCAAAGAGAAAGTAACGCAAGGAGAAAGTAAAACAGAGAGAAAGTAAACCGTAAGTCAATGTTTTGTCTCCCTTATCTTACTACCAAACAAAAGAGAGGTGAGGGTCACTACTAGGTCACAACTAAGAAGTCCTAGTCATGTGCAGCACTGCACTTATCGTCATCGGAATCAAAGACATTGCCATTATTATGATCCTCCTGACTACTTCTGTCACTGCTCTAAAACTGTTCTTTATGTTGTTTCTTACAAGTTGTACCATTGTTGACATACAACTGACCACAACACTAACAGTTTGTTTCGTCGTTTCATTCCAAGGTGTCAAGCTTCACGGGAAACTCCAAATGTTTTTTTTTTTTGTTGTTGTTTTTCAAACTTGAGATTTAAATTCTAGGTAAAAAGTTCCAATAGTAAAAATGTGAGTAATTTATAACGAAAAAAAAAGCGTGTTGAGACTCTAGTTTGATCCAATGATGCAATGTGATTGGTTAGGTCCATGGTTAGATCTCTTCGTATGGTAGAGGGATTGACGTAAGCACCATCTAAAGAACAAAATCTCTCGCCATGTTGTATTTGTTCCCAGATTTGAAGAGGTTGATTTTCGTATTAATTAAATATAAATGTCTCTAAGCATCTAAATTTTAAAAAAAAAGGAATAATGTTTACTATTACAACTTTTTATGCAAAATTTAAACACGTTAATATCTCAAATTAAAAATAAATAACTTTCTTTTGATATACATTTATTATATCACCCGCCCCATGTAATGTCATTTCCTGTTCTTCTTCTTTTTTTTTTAACGCATCAGAAATAAACAAAGTAATAACATTGTATTTCAAAGGGGAAAAAACAACAAACAACGCAATATATGTAGGAGGCAAAGCAAAAGTACTTTTCATCCAAGGGATACAACTGATGAGGTAAAGAAGTGAGTATGCTGGGTCTAAAGAATGGAAGGGATTTAATTCCCTCGGGCTGATCCATTGAAGGAAACAAAGGAAAGAGTTTAACCCTCTCGCTTGTAAGGACACCAAAGAGTGGTACGTTAGCAAATGAAAAAATAAAAACTTGTCCAACTTACTGAAGCATAGAGACATGCACACACACACACACACACCTAATAGTCTACAGTCTACAGCACAATGATTACGAAATGGCTGACATTGGAGATAGTAGTTTAGATCTGAAAATGGTTCATTGGATAAATACTTCCAAAGAAAGTAAGACTTTAAGAATCAAACAAACTTAGTGCCAGAAACATCTGGTTGTTCTGAAAGGTGTCCAGGCAAGGAGAGAAGATGATGAGTACTCTGGTCAGCGCTAATGACCACTTAACTATACCACACGACAGGGTTTCTTCAACAACAGTCAAACGATAATTGAAGCTTTTGTTACCAGTTTCTTAGCGTAGATCAGGTATAAATGTATGAAATAGTTTACAGCTGTATGACATAAAATATGATGGCGGACAAAAATCAAATCCCATTGGAAACATAAGTGACAACAACAGAGTCCGCGATTGGTGTGTTGTGGTAAAATTACTTCAGGACACAAGACTAAAAAGTAAAGTAGCAAAATACATAAAACAATTAACCATAATAAAAGTAAAACAAGGTTACAATAGACAGTTTGTGTGGAAACACAAACTCAAAATCGGTCCCCGAAGTGGTCCACCCTGGCAGGCTTCAATATTTTCAGAAAGAACACCCGAATGAAATTATATCAAAGACTAATTAGAGATAAAATGGAAAAAAAAGGTTAACAGATCTTGTGTAGTGCCCCAACGGTCCAGCAGATCAAAGGATAGGTGAAAGTGAATGTAAAGTTAGATGTGAACCTGACCTAACTTCCCCTTTCAGACCTTGTGGTCTATAGGACAGATGATGTAAAGTTCATCTGTTTTTTTTGCCTACCATTAACGAGGGTGTCATGTAGCCAGCACAACGACCAACCGTCTTTACTTTTCCCCAACTAATGTCAGGTACCCATTAGAGCTGAGTGGACTCAGAGGCGAAAAAAAAAAAGATTCAAAAGTTAAAAATCCCACTCTTCACCAGGGACCCCGGTTCGGAAGCCAAGTGCTTTACCGCTCAGCCACCGCGCCTCCCCTGCCTAACTGATGTCTTATAATTGATCTAATGTTTTAAAAAGGCTCAATCTCTTTTTCGAATCCTCAAAAAAAATAAAAAAATAAAATTTCAGCCATATTAAAATGTTCAGGAAATTGAAGTTTATAAGATTACTATTCGTTTTAAATTAGGTCTAACTTATAATGTATACTAAAAAAAAAGACTTGAATAACTGATTTTAAAAATTAGATTTTTCGCTTTCAGAAAAAAAAAGTAGCCGTTGCATTAGAACTTTGAATGGTCTAAAATATTGTGATGTCCGAATTTCAATATCTTTTCTAGTTTACGAGATCTACATGGGACAGACGGACAGACATTTCACACAAAACTAATAGCGTCTTTTCCCCTTTCGGGGGCCGCTAAAAAAAGTTCCCTTTCAGACCTTGTGATCTATAGGGCAGATGATGTAACAATCATAAAACAAATATAAAAACAACCTTCATCACTCTAGCGATTAAAACATGCCTGAATCAATCTAGCGATTAAAACATGCCTGAATTACTCTAGCAGTTAAAACATGCCTCAATCACTCTAGCGATTAAAATATGCCTGAGTCACTCTAGCGATTAAAACATGCCTGAATCGCTCTAGCGATTAAAACAAAAATGCCTGAATCAGGGCAGAAAACCATTGACTTGATGAACACAATAATACACATAGAAACGTAAGCACTAAAGAGGAAAGAAGATATAACCAGCACTTAGAGGTCTACGCGATCCTTTAGAAGAAAGAAGATATAACCAACACTTAGAGGTCTACACCATCCTTTAGAAGAAAGAAGATATAACCAACACTTAGAGGTCTACACGATCCTTTGGAAGAAAGAAGATATAACCAACACTTAGAGGTCTACACAATCCTTTGGAAGAAAGAAGATATAACCAACACTAAGAGGTCTACACGATCTTTTGGAAGAAAGAAGATATAACCAACACTTAGAGGTCTACATGATCCTTTGGAAGAAAGAAGATATAACCAACACTTAGAGGTCTACACGATCCTTTGGGAGAAAGAAGATATAACCAACACTTAGAGGTCTACATGATCCTTTAGAAGAAAGAAGATATAACCAACACTAAGAGGTCTACACCATCCTTTGGAAAAAAGAAGATATAACCAACACTTAGAGGTCTACACGATCCTTTGGAAGAAAGAAGATATAACCAACACTTAGAGGTCTACACGATCCTTTGGAAGAAAGAAGATATAACCAACACTTAGAGGTCTACACAATCCTTTGGAAGAAAGAAGATATAACCAACACTAAGAGGTTTACACGATCTTTTGGAAGAAAGAAGATATAACCAACACTTAGAGGTCTACATGATCCTTTGGAAGAAAGAAGATATAACCAACACTTAGAGGTCTACATGATCCTTTGGGAGAAAGAAGATATAACCAACACTTAGAGGTCTACACGATCCTTTAGAAGAAAGAAGATATAACATACACTTAGAGGTCTACACGATCTTTTGGAAGAAAGAAGATATAACCAACACTAAGAGGCCTACGCGATGCTTTGGAAGAAAGAAGATATAACCAACACTAAGAGGTCTACACGATCCTTTGGAAGAAAGAAGATATAACCAACACTAAGAGGCCTACGCGATGCTTTGGAAGAAAGAAGATATAACCAACACTACACAAGAAGAACTTCATGGAGGATGGGTGGCCGAACCTGAACGCTGATATCAAAAACAGCCCTAACGATTTTTCTAGAAATTTAACAGTTGATGCGTATTGCTGATAAAAGAGTTACTAGCTCGAAAAATTAGTTGTTTATTAAATTTAAAGCTGCTAAAAGTTTATTGATAGATTATCTAAGCTTTGCTTATATTTTTACGTAAATCTAAATAGATTACAGCTACATGGAATGGGTTGCCTGAGCTAGCCAGGAAAAAAGGTGACTTGGCAGAATTTAGGTCATTGGTTAATATGCATGACTAAATGCATGACGCATCATAACTTTGAATGATCTAAAATATCATGATATCCGATTTTCCTTTTCTCTTCTAGTTTCTGAGATCTAAACGGGACGGACGGACAGACATGCCATATAAAACTAATAGCGGCTTTTCCAATTTCGGGGGCCGCTAAAAAACAAAGTTTGTAATAATTAGTTTCGATCAGTTATGTCATTAAATCTGTAGTAGATCTAGACCAACAATAATGGATCTGTGCGATAAGAAATATTTTTACCAATTGTTTTTGTTAGCGCTATTTTATGCTTTTAGCTTTCTCAAAACGCTATGATCATATCACGAATCTGAACCAGTTGTAAAAAATGGTGGAGCGGGAAGAAAGAAAGGGATATCTGGGTGAATTTTACCTTAATAATTTTTAAAAAGCATTTATACTATACTATACTATACTATATTATATTTATTATATTTATAAACAAGGTTACAGAGACAGTTTGTGTGGAGATACAAACTCAAAATCGGCCCCCGGAGTGGTCCACCCAACGTGACCTCCGTGACCCCTCGAAGGTGCCGCACCCAGGCAGGTTAAAAAAGGCAGGTTTCAATATTTTCAGAAAGAACATCAGAATGAAATTTTATCAAAGACAAATGACAGAGAAGAATGGAGAAAGAAGGTTGACGGATCTTGTGTGGTGCCCCAGCGGTCCACAGACCAAAGGATAGGTGAAAGTGAATGTGAAGTTAGATGTGAACCTGGCCTAACTAATGTCTTATAATGAATATATAATTGCTCTATTTGTTTTGTAAAGGGACAATCTCTTATTCCTCAAAAAAAAAAAAAAAAAAATTTTCGTAAAAAAAACAACTATTCCTTCAGTTCAGTGTTCCATTGCCATGATGCATTGCTGCAGTTCACGCGATAATATGAAAAACTACTTATTAATTGTTATTTTAAATTATTTCCAACGTATAAGCATACTAAATAAATGCTTAAAAATAAATAAATACTTTAAAAAAATGAAACTTTTTTTTTTCTGTAAATGCAGTAGTTAGTATAACAGAACTTACTTAACTTAGCAATACAAATATAAACAAAAAAAAAGATTTTTGACAAAAAATCTAAAACCGTTTGCATAAATGTGTTAAAAATATGGTAAATAGTCATTTCCCCTATTAAGGAGCCTCCCGTGTTGGTTACTATTAATAGTCAATCGTTGTAAAACTGGTGTATTTAAGAAAAAAAACCTGCTTGTATAAGTGAAATTAGAATTTTCGGTTTCAGAAAAGAAAAATGTAGCCGTTGCATCAGAACTTTGAATGGTCTAAAATATTATGATGTCGGATTTTCACATCTTTTCTAGTTTACGAGATCTAAACGGGACGGACGGACAGATATTCCACACAAAACTAATAGCGTCTTTTCCCCTTTCGGGGCCGCTAAATATTGTCTAGGATAATTCTAAAAGGAAAAAGAAAGATTTCAATAGATATTGAATTATCAGAAGAATTCTTTTCTTTAATCTGTACTTTCTATGCAGAGTTGAAGAGCTTTTTATTTTGACACGTAGTAAATTTTCATTAAATTCATTCGTTTCAATGTATGAAATGTTATTGTATACAGGAACGTTAAGTTCCGTTAAGTTGAATTGTCTGAAAATAAAAACTAGCTAGGCAAAGAGTTGAGACTGCTTGAGGTGGACTATCATAGCCGTGGTGTGGACTCTAACATAGCCTTGGGGTGGGCTCCAACATAGCCTTGGGGTGGGTTCTAAAATAACCTTGCTGTGGTCTCGTTGCCTACGCCTAGATTCATCGAGATTAGTTTTAAAAATTCAATGAAATCAATAACACACATACGGTTAAAGAAGATTACACTAATACATAGCAGTAAACTAAAGCCAAACAAAAATTACCAAATGAAGATAATAATTCCTAGCTGTAGTTAATATTAAAGAATTTGAATTATTTAGCCTTTTAAATCTAAATAAGAACCTATACTTTAAAGTATGAAGTAAAGGATAAACACATATAGTTCGTCCATCGAGGTTCGATGATGATCACTTTGTCATCCATGGTGCTGAGGGCTTTGCACAGGGGTTCTATGCCTCCTGGTGTGGCTGGTGAGACCTATGCGAATTCGGAATGTTCGGTTGCACACTGGGCAGGTTATTCCAGCTGGAGCTAGTGCCATTTTCCTTGCTTTTCTTCTCTGGCGTTTTTCTTCTGCCAGCGTTGTTCTCTTTTCCTCAGCAACCTGTGCACCAGTTTTCACAGTTTGACGCCATGATGCTCTGTCATGTGCCTCTGTCTCCCAGGTGGCTGGGTCTATGCTAAGCGCCTTCAGAGATGCTCTGAGGGTGTCCCTGTAGCGTTTTCTTTTACCTCAATGCGAGCGCTTTTCTTCGCATAGTTGGCCATACAATAGTCGTTTGAGGATGGGTTAGACGTGTCCTGCCCATTGCAGCTGGGACTGCATCAGGATTGTGTGGATGCTTTGTAGACCTGCTCTTTGAAGGACTTCAATATTTGGTATTTGACATTCAGTATTTTTCTTAGACATTGTGGAAGTGGTTCAGATTCTTTGCATGTTTTCTGTACACTGTCCACGTTTCTGAGACATAGAGCAATGTCAGGAGGATGACAGCTAGATAGATCGCTAGCTTTGTAACACATAACACAAACCTAGCATACAGGGAGGAGAGAGAGTGTGTAGTTAGTCCATTACAAGCCGCATAGTGAGGGCAGCATTTCCCGAACTGCTCAGTCTGACGAACAGTGCACCTGAACGTTGCAGGCTGCTAAATATCATGAAATCGGATATTCAAATGTTTTTCAAGTTGTTGAGATCTAAATGTTAGAAACGGGACGGGCGGACTGACAGACGGGCCACAAAGAATTGATATCGGTTCTTTTCCTTTTGGACCTCTAAAATTATTACCTTTTATCATTCTTACTATTCTATTGTATAGGATATGTAGCACGTACTTTATTTATAACTTTATAAGTCTCAAATATTGTTTTAAAAATGGAGCAATTGCATGACAAAAAAAATAATTAACATTTTGCAATTAGCATTCTTAATTATTTTTTTTTATGTTTTATTTTTAGCGACCTATTATTTTTAGCACGCTAAAAGTATATAATGTATTTCTGAAAATTCTTAGTTTTTGTGGTTTAAACGTGACATGTGGAAAGACGGACGGACAGACAGACCACACAAATTTATAAGCAAACTGTGTTCTTTCGCATTAATAAAGCGACTTTATGAACAAAAATAAGTCTTTCTTCAATATTGTGTAAAAAGTTATGGGACCTGAAACATTGGTGAAGTCAAGCGTGTCCAAATCTCTTGACGCACACATTGCCCACCTTGCTAGACACGGTACAATAGGTTCTAGCCTGAGTTTCTATCAGACGCAACATCATAGTGTTCAGTTTACGAGATACACTATCAGAACATAAAGTCTAAAACCTTACATTAATGTGAGTTAGGCAGTATTCCAATCAAATTGTAGAACTGTACACGTATCAGATTTCACTGGTTTTTGTTAGAAACGAATTGAGCTAAATAGATGTGTCTAATATTGTATCCCTTATTAATCTAAATTCTCTCACTCTGTAAGTAGATATATAAAGAAATAGTTGAGATTGACTGATACAGAGACAGAGATTATTTCGCTTGTTTTATCTACAGTCATTCGATTGTTCTTCCGATGTTTCACTTTCTCAGCCTATATCTATAGATTGCTAAGTATTTAATATAAATCACACATCTTACTCATATACTAAAAGGGAATCCTTTTGTTTTCTTACAAGATGATTACTATTTGTCATCAAACAAATATGTGCGTTATAGAAAGAAACTCAAGTCCAACCAAAGGTACCATAGTTCTTTAATATTAGCCATCAGGAGTTTAAAAAACAACAACACAGTCTGCTGCTGAAATTACCAGTTTCGATTTATTTATTTTTTTAATAATGGAGTGTCCAATGAATTGCCAGCATTTGACTGTGTTTGTTTGTCTCGAGGTGTTTTCAAAGACATGATTAGGTTTCATTTTGTTTACTTTACGCCAAGCAGAATGGTGCTAATTATTGGCGTCAATGAACTGTTCCAGATAAATTCAAATCAATTCAAACCCGTTGAAGTCTGAACTTGTCTGTTTTACTCTGTGCTTTGACCAGATAGTTGACTAACTCAAATAGTACTCAGGAACCAGATAGTTGACTAACTCAAATAGTTCACAAGAACCAGATAGTTAACTAACTCAAATAGCTCTCAAGAATCAGATAGTTGACTAACTAGAATAGCTCTCAGGAACCAAGCTCACAAACATAGGCTAGGAATAATTTTAATTTTTATATGCTAGGTTTATACTTTGAAAAGACTTTTGAAGGCCTTTGAACAAAATATTCTGTGACAATACTTTTTCAATGATTGCTTTTCGTAGTTTCTGTTTCTTGTCCTCAATTGTTGTATTTTTGTGGTGTTCTAATCATCATTCTATTGCAATCTTTTCTAAAACATTTAAATCATTGCAAAGTAAGTAAAAAAAAGTCTGGGGATAAGTATCCCATAGATAAAACTGAAACTCGATAGATGACAATGAGAGCAGATCCTTATTAAACAGAAATGAATGTTTTAGTATTTCTTCTCTTGTGTGTTTTATTTTCATTTATTCGAAAAATGTGATCCATTCAAAATATTTATACAAATTGCAATGTATTCAGTTCTCTGAGTTCAAAGCTAAGAAATATTGGCCTGTCAATCAAAACATGGTACTAAAGGCCAAAACAATTTATCGGATTGATTACAAAACATTGCCAAGGTAAATTTGATATTTATAGACTGTGCAACGCAGACAATAGTTTTAATTAGTCTTATTATTTCAACACTGGTCAAAGTCCAAGTATTTACACACAAAAATGCTGTTCAATTTAAAAATAGATCGCCTTAGGATCAAGTATCATTCAACTGACATAGAAATGCAAAACTCCGTGAAATTTTTGTCCCTACGTGTGGGCTTTCTTTTAGCTGATCTGTTACCACCATTGAAAGACCTGTGAATGACGGCATGAGGGAAATTACAAACGCCCGCTATACAAGTTGCTTATGTGCCTATCAATAGACTGGACTGAAGATATTTAACAAGATATTAAAAACTTGAGATCGGCTGAACCTTTTTTTTTACACAAAAGAACTTTGATCTCTTTCGTTGACGACAAATTTTTGAAATGGTGGCAAGCATTTTGTTCATGTCTTAATAAATATTGGAATCGGTTTCTTTATGGACTGAGGAACTCTTTAGTAGCAGCTCGACATTGAAAGAAGAACAAAATTGTTTTTATTGTTGTTTTTTTTCTATCTAAACGTAAAGTCTTTGGTCTTACAAAGTGTACGCTTTGACAAACATAGGAACCATTTCTTTGTCGTGAGTTTGGTTTCAAGATATTTAAAGGCGAAAACGTTTACATCAACACACACCAGCAGAAGTAATTAGACATTTTTATGACCCTAGTTAAATTATAAATAATATGGCAGAAAGTAGAATGAGTTCTAAACTTAGAAATTCGTGAAATGTAAATTCGTTATATGTAGTTTAGAAGCTCTAGACACATATTGTGTACCGCTTTAAATGTTTTAAAAAGTTTGTTTTTTACAAAGCTTATATTAACTCTGTATGTCTGTCAGGTAAAAATCTTATCTACGCTATCTACACTCAATCTCGGACCAAGCTGAAATGATGAAACAAGAAGCAATGAAAAAAAAAGTTAATTAACTATTGGTAATTAATTATTTTGTTTGATATCGAAAAAAAGGAAAGAAATTGTACTAGACTGATGTGGTGGTAACAGATAAATTTGCCCCCTTTATACTTTGCAGAAAGAAATAGGTCGTCGCTTTAACGTTTGAAGTTCGCAATAGATAACTATTTCATAAACGCTTCGCTGACACAGAGTTTAGTGTGTTGGCTTGAGACCTTGAATTTGAATTAAGGTCTGTCATTTTTCTTAATACATTTGAAAAGCGATTACGATAATATTCAACAGATACCTCCTTCTTTCTCACCCTCTAGGTCCTATTCATGCAAGAGTTAATTAAGACGTTCAGTAACATTTTGCGCAACGTCTTCTTAGTCTACATCTATAGCTGTATACTCTGACTCGAGAGTACATTGATACATATGCTTAACCAGGAGAGGAGGACCATTTAGGGCGGGCTAGAAAACGTTCAATTTTTTTTTAAATTCTTATCTTATCTTAAATGATACAGAAGTTACTTCCAAAAAGAAGATGATTACGTCCTACGCGTCATGCATTTTGTCAAGCATATTTACCAATGACTTAAATTCTGCCAAGTCACTGGTTTTCCTGGCTAGCTCAGGTAACCTATTCCATGCTCTAGTAGCACTAGGGAAGAAGGAGTATTTGTACAAATTTGCCCTAGCATATGGAACGAGGTATGTGTCTTTATCTTTGTGTCTTTCTGAGTATTTTATTAAATTGTGTTTTTGTATTTGAAGATAATGGTTCAGTGTTTTATGTATAATTGCCACTTTACTTTTAAGTCTTCTATCTGAAAGCTTTCTAAATTTAGTGATTTTACTATAGGTGTTACTCTAGTCAAATGTGAATATTCGTTTGTTATGAGTCTCACTGCTCTATTTTGTGTATGTTCCAGTTTGTTAATGTTTTCTTGAGTTGAGGGGTCCCAAACAGAGGATGTATATTCTATTATTGGCTTAACCAAGGTTAAATAACATTTTAGTTTTATGTTCTTATTTGATTTATGGAAATTTCTTTTAATAAACCCTAATGCTTTGTTGGATTTTTTTATAGTTTCATCAATATGTGGATTCCATGACAGTTTTTCATTTATTATAACACCTAGGTATTTTGCGTTTTTAGTCTGTGTTACTGGTTTGCCATGAATAAGATAAGTGGAATTAATTTGTTTTAGTTTTTTTGTTACTCTTAACAACTGACATTTTTCTGGGTGGAAAGACATGCTCCAATATGATTCCCATTTCTGTAATTCATCTAATTCTCTTTGTAAAATTTCTGGATCCTTGTGTTGTTTTTATTGTTCTATATATTATGCAATCGTCTGCAAATAATCTGACTTTTGTTCCTGAACTAATGCAATTTGGTAAATCATGTATGCAAATTTTAAATATTAGTGGACCGAAGACTGTTCCTTGATGTACACCTGAGTTTTCTGTTATTGGTGTTTATTTAGAGCCATTTATTATTACAGTTTGTTCTCTCCCTACCAGAAAATCTTTAATCCACTGATGCTATATACCATCAATGCCAAAATATTTTAATTTTTTAAGCAAACTATGGTGGTGAACTTTGTCAAAAGCCTAGGAAATATCTAGTAAGATAGCATCTAATTGCTCACTATCATCTAAACCTTTTAAAAAATCATCAATTAGTTCTATTATTTGTGTTTCACATTATCTTTTTTTCCTAAAGCCATGTTGGTATGGAGTAAGGACATTATGTTTGGTTTATGATGTTGCTACATATTATATGTTCTAGGATTTTACATGTGATGCTTTTTTTAAATATCGGGGAGTGACATTATCTTCTTTCCAATCCCTTGGTACTCTGCCTTGGTTAATAGATGCCTGAAAAAGTATTTTGAACACTGGTGCTAGCTCATTGCTTAGTTCTTTGAGTAATCTAGCTGGAATACCATCAGGTCCAGATGCTTTATTTGGTTGGATGTTGGCTAATAGTTTTTGGATTCCTTTTTCTTGTACTTCTATATCTCCTATGTTGTCTACTTGGTTCAAATTAAGTAATATATCTTTGTCTCCTGGGGCTGAGAATGCTGATGCAAAGTATTTTTAGGATGTTAGCTTTCATTTCATTATCATTATGTGTTAAGTTGTCTTTTCCTTTTAATGGCGCAATGCCTGTTGTTTCCATTTTCTTATACTTAATGTATGACCATAGGTTTTTGTTGTTATCTTAAGATATGACATTGTTTATGTATTCACTCTGCAGCTGTCTGCTTACTTTTTAGGTTAGGTGTTTCATTTTTATTTAACTTTTTATAAACTCTTTCTGCCTTAGTTTCTTTAAATTTTCTATATAGGTTTTCCTTCTGTTTACAAAGCTTCTTTAATCTATTATTAAAATAGCATTTATTTATTTTGTTTCGTATGTATTGAGTTGGTATATGATTTTTTATAATGTTTTTAAGATAGTTTTTAATGAAATTCTATAGGTTCTCGACTGGTTGGTTAATGTCTTTTTCTGATAAGAATGTTTGTTGAAAGTTTAATGCAGCTTGGTATAGTTGTGTTAGGTTGCATTTGTTCCAGAGTAAGATTTTTCTTCTGGGTTTTGTATTGGTTACTGCTTTTATCTGACTGTGTATTTTAATGATATCATGGTCTGATAGACCAGGGATAATATCATAATCTACTACTAATCCAGGTCTGTTGGTTAAGAAGAGATCTTATGTGTTGTTTAATCTAGTTGGCTTTTTAATGATTTGATCTACACTTAGGTTGTGTAAAGTTTCTAAGGAAAGCTCATTTATGTCCTTAAGGTTTTGGTGTTTATCTATGGTTAGTGTTTTCCAATTTATATCAGGTAGGTTGAAATTATCCAATCGGATAATTTTAATAAAAATCAACTTGCCCCTCCCTACGTTTAATATGTCTATTACACAAGATACCAACAAGAAATATTTGCTCTTTGAGATTTGTGGTTCCTACCTACAAACATTGAGACGGACATCAACACACTTATAAAATCTCGTCAACATTTTCCAAGTCATTTTTTTTTTAAATTTAATTTTAAACAAAAGTTATAAGCTCAATCAACCTGATTAGGAATTTTCCAACATTTGGGGCCCCGGGGGGGCTTGACTTCTTTGGATGGTCCTGCATTTTGCGTAATATTCAATATAAAAAACACTCATTTTGGGCCCCCCTCTAATAGGGGCCCGGGGAGATTTTCAAATTCTCCCTTCCCCATCAAAGGTACACCACTGATCTCAATCAACTCTCATTTAACTGTTTTGTTTTACATGTGTAACTTATGTTCTAAGTATTTATGTAGCTTTTTTTACGTATAGATACGTTGGCAAGTTTGGACTCTAAATAGGGGAATAGTCAAGTAAATATATGCTGAAGTCTACAAAATGTTCCAGCATTTTAATCCCTCTTTACGCCTAATCTAAGGTCTATGAATAGCAATCTACTTTCTAGAACAGTCAAAGCCTATAATGTAGTGTCTGGGTAAACATTATTTACCATTTTGTCATAATTTTTGTGTGCAATAATATTTTTTGGTAAAGTTAATAAATTTAGTTAGTAAAGATAGATAGATAGATAGATAGATAGATAGTTAGATAGATAGATAGATAGACAGACAGATAGATAGATTGATAGATAGATAGATAGATAGATAGATAAATAGATAAATAGATAGATAGATAGATAGATAGATAGATAGATAGATAGATAGATAGATAGATAGATAGATAGATAGATAGATAGATAGATAGATAGATAGGAGATAAATTTAAAACAACAAATGAAGACAAGCTCATGTTAAATAGCTTTTATAGTCTTAGCATTCTTGAAGTAACTGTAACATTCATACATCAGACTTTAGAAGAAAGCAGTTTTGAGACTGTTTACAATGCCTGGTAACGCCTCTGCTATAGAAAGGTCAAATAAAATTATATGATTCTGTTTCAGTTCGAATGTCAATATAATTATGAAACTGTGGCGTTTGAAGAGCTCAGAAAAGTGTCGATAGTGAAAGTATTCAAAGCACATGTAACGTCAAACAATTTGAACGTCAGACTATTTGAACCCTCATTAGTACATGTCAGATTTATTGTATATACTAAATTAAATATTGATATATCTTTCTTTTTTTTTTCCTCTTTTAATTAGTATAAGCAAGACTCCCTAACCAGTTTAGCTAACCTTTAATTAGTATTAGCACGGCTATCTAACCAGTTTAGCTAACCTTTAATTAGTATTAGCACGACTATCTAATTAGTTTAGCTAACCTTTAATTAGTATTAGCACGACTATCTAATTAGTTTAGCTAACCTTTAATTAGTATTAACACGACTCACTAACCAGTTTAGATAACCTTTAGTTAGTATTAACACGACTCTCTAACCTGCTTGGCTAACCTGCCATTTGGGGCGTGGTGGCCGAGTGATAAAAATATTTGGCTTCTGAACCGATGGATGAGTTCGAATCCTGGTGAAGCCTGGAATTATTTTTCGGACGCCCAAATGTGTAGCCAACTCTAATGGGTACCTGGCATACGTTAGGGGAAGTAAAGGTGGTTGGTTGTTGTGGTGGCCACATGACACCATAGTTAACTGTCAATAGTGTAAAGATTACTATGACTCCGTAGTCAGAGTCAGTTGTGCAAAGATCTACTGATCGAAGTGTGACACTTTGAGAGGTATAATATTAAACAAAACAGTACATTAAATACAAGCAAATATACTTAAACAAGCAGCATGTAGAAATCAAAGCAAAATAGAAAGTACACTCCCACAGTCAAGGAAGTAATCAATAAATATTTGAAACAGCTATAGAATATTTTTTTTTTATTTTCGTTTTTACTTTTCGGGAAAAACATGTCTAACTGTAGATGTTAAAGACCAATCTGTGTGGAGACAGTATGCACCGAACGACTCGGAAGGACCTAAGTCTAAGTAAGTCTAAGTAAGTCTAAGTAAGTCTAAGTAAGTCTAAGTAAGTCTAAGTAAGTCTAAGTAAGTCTAAGTAAGTCTAAGTAAGTCTCAACTATTAGGTTGTATCGTTTTCTTGTTGTTTTCATCCCCTACAACAAAGTGACGTCACGAGACTTGGCAGCCCACACATTCAAAACTAAATCATAAGGCTTCATTGGCAATACGCTAACTGTCAATATTGCCCCCTGTAAAGGAAATGTATGTTCAATATTATATTTTATTATGGCATTTTATTATTTCAGTGAAAAAGTGTGTTCTTGAGAAAAAAAAATTAATTGCAATGCTTTAATAACTAGATATTAGATCTTTGTCTTAGGTCTTAGAGGAAAAGACCTTGATAATCGTACCTAGACAGGCACGAAATCATTACAGTCTTGGCTGCCTCGAAAAAAAAAGGTAGGTGATGGATTGCCTAACTTTTAACTACTAATAAATTAATAATAAACGTTAAAATACAAGAAAAGGAATAATTTTTCAACATATCAAAAATGTGACGGTACGCCGTACCGGTTCGTACCGTCACAAAAAAAAAAAGCTCTGGATCTAAGCAATCTGGAAAAAAAATAGAAATAGATCCATCTGTTTGAAACTATTAGTGCTTCGACCGCGTCAAAGAGGAAGCGGAAATGAAAATATGACGTAGTGCAACTAAACAATAAGTTGTCTCAGAGAAAAAGAAAGAAAATATACTTTAAAAAATACGGTGTGTGTTATTTTTGTGTTTTCTATTTATGATTTATATATAGATTGCGGCCTTTAGGGGACATACCAAAAATAAAATACAAGGGTTTAAAAGAAAGATAGGGTTTTTTCGTAAATGCTAACGTTCTGGTAGCGAATCTGTCAAAACCGTGTCTTGGCAAGCACATGTTGTGAAAGGAACCTGTGTGCGAAATTTCATGCAAATCCCTTTGCTAGTTGAAGAGATCAATAAGTTAAATTGTTTTTTTGTTGTTGTTGTTGTTTTTTGTTTGTTTTTTTTGGCTTTTTGTTTTCAATAAGCTCAGTTTATTAAACAAAATGTTAATAGGCTAGAAAATATATTGTTATTATATTTTTCCCATGTAGAGAGAGCTACACAAATGTAATGTAAACCACGTAGTTCTTCAATGTTTCCTCATTTTAATCTTCTATATTACATTATAGTTTCTGTATTATATAAAATAAACGTACTCTTTTAAGTCAATATAAAACACAAGTAAGTAGATCTATAATGTTTTAATACGTATGGTTTAAACACATAGCAAGTGTGGGGCTTTAAAAACATCTGAATAAAACAAAATGGAATTGCGACACGAATATTATCCACAGACTACGCCCGTTGATTTGGCCCCAGGCTATATATTGTCTATATTTTTCTTAATTATAACTTGGACCGTCCAGTAAATTCGAGTATCAATTTTCTCTCCCCTCCCCCCCCCCACCTCTCCACAAAAAGTCTTCCTAACACTATCTGACTACTTCTGCTTTTCAGTTGTTTTTTATATTTGATAGGCTCTATGTTATTTTTGGGCTGGTCCTTTTTTACTTGTATACATCCTGCTCAGCCTCCCCCCCCCCCTTTAATTGTATAATCTGTTCTATCTAATAGACACTACTCGCTTTATAAGGCTACCCCTCCCAACATTTTACCCTTGCCTTCGATGACCCACCCCCCTTTCACCCTACAACTTAGGAACTAGTCTTACAGACAATCTCTGACATCGACTTTAAGCTCATAATCAAAATATTTCAAAAGCTCTCTGATGCTTTTTAGCATGAGCTTTTTTTTAAAAAAAATAATGCATCCTGGGCATTGAACGCTCACATAATATTTTGACCTAACCCCCCCCCCACCCCAACATAAGTTAGGCCCATAATTTCTAGTTCGCTACGTTGAATTAGAACGGCTCGCTTATATTGACCTCCCCCCCCCCCACAACCACACACTCAAGCACGTGTTTCTGGACTATGAAATCTAATTTCACTTTTTTAGCTGTTCCGCCACCACCTGTAAAACAAATAATTTTATAAACAATCGCTGACTTCGAGTTCTTCATTGCATATTGAAGTCTTTCACAACATTGTTATCACTCTGGCGTCGTATCGCTCTCTCACTCAAGAATTCTATTCTTTTTTTTTTTCCTTCATTTTCAACACACAAAATAATAAAGTTATACCTACATTTTTTAAAATACAATTTTACACAAAAACAAGGTTACAAAAGACAGTTTGTGTGGAAACACAAACTCAGCCCCCGAAGTGGTCCACCCAGGCAGGCTTTAATATTTTCAGAAAGAACATTCGAATGAAATTATATCAAAGACAAATGAGAGATAAGAATGGAGAATGAAGGTTAACAGATCTTGTGTAGTGCCCCAACGGTCCAGCAGATCAAAGGATAGGTGAATGTGAATGTAAGGTTAGATGTAAACCTGGCCTAACTAGTTCCCCTTTCAGACCTTGTGGTCTATAGGGCAGATGATCTAAAGTTCATCTGTTTTTGTGTCCTACGGTTAACGAGGGTTTCATGTAGCCAGCACAACGACAACCGCCTTTACTTTTCCCCATTAGAGCTGAGTGGTTTCAGAGGCGCCCAAAATTCCAAAAGTTGAAAATCCCAGTCTTCACCAGGATTCGAACCCGGGACCCCCGGTTCGGAAGCCAAGCGCTTTACCGCTCAGCCACCGCGCCTTCCCTGGCCTAAGTCTTATAATCTAAATGTTTTGATAAGGCTGAATCTTTTATTCTAAAAAAAAAAATAATAATAATAAAAAATTTTTAAAAAAGTTCAGAGACATTGAGTGTATAATATTATTATTCGTTTTAAATTATGTCTAATTTATAATGCATATTAATTGGCTTTTTCTATTTAAAAAACTGCTTGCATAACTGATTTTAAAAGTTATATTTTTCACTTTCAGAAGAAAAAAAAGTAGCCGTTTCATCAGAACTTTGAATGGTCTAAAATATTGTGATGTCGGATTTTCAATAGCTTTTCTAGTTTACGAGATCTAAACGGGACGGACGGACAGACATTTCACACAAAACTAATAGCGTCTTTCCCCTTTCTGAGGCCGCTAAAAATAGGTTTTCAGTCAATGTCGCATTTACGTGAAAAAAAGTATATTTTATACAATGTCTAAAAAATCAAGTTTCGGGCCAAGGAGAAATGTACCACAAAACAAGAAAAACATTTTAAAATACTTTAAAAAAAAAAAAAAAAGCTTTTACGAAGTGTAATTGTACCAAAGAGTTTGGATCAGTCATGTAATTACATTTGTAATAGATCTAGACCTACCACAATATATCTGTGCGATTAATAATATTTTTACCAATGGTTGTTGTTTAGTGCTATTCTATTTAGACTTTCTCACTACGCTATGATCCTATCACTTATCTGGACCAGTTGGGAAAATTAGGGGAGGGGGAAAGAAGAAGGGCATGTCTGAGTGGATTTTACCGTCACTTTTTTTTAAAAGGATTTACGCACGCACGCACGCACGCACGCACACACACACACAAAAAGGGGGGGGGGGGACAACCTGAATTCGAACTCGTGGCTCACGCCTCCTAAGGCCAACGTGCTTACCACTCTGCTAGTGGCGACCTATAAAGGTCATGTACAAACTTTTTACCAGGCAGACAGACAGATTGAGTAGATATAAGCTTTGTAAAAAAAAGTTTAAATAGTGCTTAAAAATGGAAGATAAGTTAATCTTGAACTTTTAGGTATGTCGGTTTTAAAAACCTTATTAGGTCGAAATAGCGAATTAAAAAATTGTTTTCAACCCAAAAAAAAAGGTGTTGTAATAGGTACACAGAAAGTAGTAACTAGTTAATTTTTTTTTCGTACACAGCATGTGGTAAAATAGTGATATGTCGAATTGTCGATACATGAATGAATCAGAGACCCTAGGAATATAATGGTAGATAAACAAAAATTAAATTTGTCTTTCTGGAAAGCTACAGTACAAATGAAGAGAAATCTATATAGCTCGAGATCACCAAATAAATCTACTACTGAAAAAAAAAGGGGGGGATGGTATGTGTAAGAACTGTTCCAACACAAAACACACTTGTCAAGATGTGAATTGTTGGAATGTACAGGCATGCAAGCAGTTCGCGACTTAGGCACCAGAACATTGTATTTATACATTCACTCTTGGATTAGGTCCTACCTAAGTAGTAAAATTCGTTACACAAATACACACAGTAATTAAGCAACTAATCACAAAGCAAATCAGCTTTAATTTAAATAATCATGCTGAAAGGTTACGTATGTTTATTTGATCTATGTTTGTTATATATGGAACTTTATAAAAAAAATAAGGTATAGAACTAGATTATTCTAGATCTGCTAATTATAGTAAATATGTCAAGATATTGATATACGATGGTCTAGTAATAATAGTAACCAGGTCTCTATAAGTTACAGATCATATGTTAATTTCTGTTGATTGGCTGTTTGGTATTTCTGTAGCTAGTGGTTGTTCTACAGGCTAGGGTAGCTAGAGCCCTACGATACAATTACTCGAGGACGATCCAAAAAAAAAAAAGATTTGTTATCACAAATTGGTCTGTTCAATGTCTGTCTAAGTGGTAAAGAAACTTTGATCAAGCCTGTTTCTTGCAGTCTAAACGAAGACCAAATTTAACTCTAGATCTATCAGCCTGAGATAACATGTCATAAATCACAAAACTATTATCAGCTGCAAGGCTCTTAGAGCTGGAGCAACAAGTGGCATTGAAACATGAAAGAGAAAATCTCGTCTGCTGTTTAGGCAATCATCTAAATACACCATTCTAGCCTTACAAGGTGCCAGAACACAACCAGTGTTATCAAACTACTGGGCATGTTGTGTGGAGGTCATCGTTGTCTTTCACATAGCTAGATGTAGATCTAGATTCTAACAGAACCCTGCATTTTCCTTCACCCTTTTAAAATGTATTCTGTATAGAGTTACTTTCACACTACGCCATTCCTCGATAAATCTAAATAATTATTTTATATTCGTTTCAAGTGCACTTATACATTTATCCTAGACTACTTACATGTGACTCCTTACATTAATTTCCTTGAACAGAAACGAACATTATTCATCAGTACCGAAACCTTAAATCCATTAAATATCTCGCATACACCTTGTATATCGCCTCACTTCTGCTAGCTTGTACACAGCTGCCACATCTACACACGCGCACTGCCTGACAGCTACACACATACAGTACCCCGTCACAACACTGCCACCGACATTTCAACGCGAGCCTGTGCGATACTTTCTTGGGCATTGGTGAACGTAGGAAGCCGAGGTCACAGACTTGAGAAAGAAAGCGCGGGGAAACATAGTGTGAAAACTTGTCTGTCGGTGCCAAAGCCCGTTAATCTTGTCTCGGGAATAAATTGCTTTAGTAAAATTAAATGGGCCAACATCTGAATAATCCTCACTCACAGACTTACAAATATTGTTTTTCTTTTGCAACATATTAAATCACTTGCACCAAAAGTAGACAACTTATATTAATTTTAAATATAAAATATTTACATAGTTCAATTATCAGGGTCGAATTTAAGGGAGGGCAGTCGGGGCTTACAGAACAGAGTATCCGCTTAAAGCGTGCTCCTAGTCTAGTTACATACTCCAGATTGACTGCATTGCGTAAAACCCTAAAAGTCAACATTTTTTGTTACTAAAATATGCATACTAAATATTTTTTTTAAACGAAGGAAAATTTAATTTAATTTACAAGCCATGGGCGTAGCAAGGAATTTTTTTACGGAGAGGGGGGTTGGGGGGATTTTTTTCTCCCCCCCCCCCCCACGCCTCCTCCCTTTGCGAAAAAAAATGTATATATATATATACATATATATATGTGTGTGTGTACATAATTAATCTTTATTACATTCTGACCCTTCATTCTTTCGAAAGACGTTTATAGTGCCCTAGATTAGGTTCTTCCTGGAGTTAGTTGAAAAATTGCAAACTCCCCGACGTTGCAAGCAAGGGGATCTGGGGGGGAGCGCAGGGAGCTCCACCAGCCCCCAATTTTATTTTTTTTTACATTTGTATTGTTAATTTATGTAGGTTCTATTATACTAAGTACAATATTTTCTCACAAAAAATATTTACTATTTTTAAAGAGAAAAAATCAATTTAGTATACATATAAGTTGGACAAACAACAATTAATAAGTAGATTTTCATATTATCGTGTGAACTGTAGTGCTGCACACATACTATAGAACAGTGATGCCCAACCTAATTCGACCGGCGGGCCATTTTCGTTTCCGACACTCGTGTCGCGGGCCACATGACCGAAAATGTACAAAAAACGAAATGAAATTGACATGAAAATTGGATATTTGAAATTGATCTTTGTTTTTACGCGTTGGAAAATGGCTTCACATCAATTATCATTGTAGCTATTTTACCACTGTTTCCACATTGTTTCTTTTTGGTAAATATTCCCATGGATCCTCCAATTTCTATGAGTAGTTTAGCAATCATTTATTCGCGGCTCAAAGCAAGTATTGCGTCATATTTGTTTCATAATGCCGTTTATATGTTTACTTTTTTTTGTTAAACAGCGAAACTTTCTTTACAAATCAAATATTTTGGATTATTATTATGTTTCACACAAAAAAAAGGAAAGATACGTTCAATTTTCCTGTTAGGTTCTACATTCGAAGTCCACTTGTACTTTCTTCGGCTTTCACTTTTCATAAACGTACACATGTTAAAGGTCATGGTACCGATCCATTAGAGAAAAAGAGAGGGCGTAACGTAGGCAAAGATACATTTTTTCAATCTTTTTTTTTTTTTTGGAAAAAGGGGGGGGGGGGATTTTCTACACTTGTGCCGACGGTTCGGCGGGCCGGATGAAACCGCGTCGCAGGCCGGATCTTTCTCAGGGTGCGTATTTTGGGCATTACTGCTATATAACACTTAACCAAAGGAAATGTTTTTTTCTTATGGAATAAGAGATTGACCCTTTACAAAACAATTAGAGTAATTAGATATTCATTATAAGTCATCAGTTAGGCCAGGTTCACATCTAACTTCACATTCACCTATCCTTTGGTCTGCTGGACCGTTGGTGCACCACACAAGATCTTTTAACCTTTTTTCTTCATTCTTCTCTGTCATTTGTCTTTGATAGAATTTCATTCTGATAATATTGAAACCTGCCTTTTTACCTGCCTGGGTGGACCACTTCGGGGGCTGATTTTTAGTGACGACGTTCGTTTCGGCATTTATATTCCTTACCTTAATTTCGTCAGTTAGTTCAATAATCGTTATGTCAACGTTTGCCTTCAACAGAAAAGTTCAATAGTAATAGAGTAGTCTTCTAAAGTAGTCCTTTAGTCCCCATCCAAACATTTGTTATCGTATCGTTTGTAATATGGCACGTATTGTTATTTGCAGCTGTTGGGACTGATGCTTCCTTTGACTGGTAGAGATGTCCTTACTTTCAAGGGGACACGAAATGTCAGCATCGAAGACAACATAATATATACATGTGTGTGTGTGTGAGAGAGAGAGAGAAGTCCCATAGATAGATAAACTTATCCATATTTCTTTTGTTTGTTTATCCAGCTCTTCCTTACCATTCTAGTATCACTTTTCTCTGTCTGTGTTATTTGGCACATCCTGTGATATGAGCTCTGGACTGTCGTCTTCATGGGAGAGGGTTCGAGGCCTAGTCCCCTGGCCTTAGGGAGGTTTTGGCAAGGATGTAATAATGTTCAATTCAGAACTTATTTAAAACAATTTTAGGTCATTTGGTTCTCAGTAATTATTCAAAGACTATTGTTAATGACGGTTGTTGACTTCTATTTATAGCACCAGATTGCTAGGAAATAGCTAAACCGATGTAAGGGTGTAATATTTAAAACGATAGAACTTGAAATAACTTGAATAAACTTCTTTTGTAAACAAAACTAAATATAATTTTTATAACAATATAGGTCGATCGGCGGCGTAGAATACGCCGCTATTTTGCAGGGCCGACCTTAGGCCACTGCAACCTGTGCGACCGCAGGGGGCCCCGCACTTTTACAGGACCCGCGCTAATTTTAAGTGTATAAATTATTAAATTAAACCATTTTATAACTTATAACAGATTTCCCGCGACCTGCTGTCGATTTAACAGGAAGTCCTGGAAATCTCCTGAAATTGCAAAATATACAAAAAGGCCTGAAAATATCCGGAAATTATTAAAATCTTTTGAAAACTCATACGAATCTCCTGAAATATATAGACAAAAATTGTCATTTTGGGGTGTTATTCAATATGGAAAACGCCAATCCTAAGCGCAATAAAAAAAACCAAAAAAAAAACGGCATTATGCAATGCCCGCAGTTGTGGAATCTAGTGGAAGAAGCTTCTCGCGCCTCAAAGTAATGAAGAATTACTCTAGATCAACAATTCTCGTAGATAGATTAAAACGTTTTGTAATTCTTGCTATTGAGCGTGATCTATGTAGGAAACAGAATTATTATGATAGACTATATGACTTCGCTAAACGCAAGGCTCGTAAAATAATTCTGTACGTAGTAAAGAATGAGTAAAATGCAAAGACGAATTTATTTTCTAATACAAACTCTTAATTTTCGTATCCCTACCAAACTTGGCCCCGCGAAATCCGTTTCGCATAGGGCTCTATAATGGTTAAATCCGGCCCTCCTATTGAATGATGGATGAATACTAACCCCCCCCCCCCCCCTCCTATTTTTTTTCGCCTCTTAAAGTACCTATGATAACACCCTCAGTCCGAATTGCAAAAATAAAAGAGTGATCTTTCCATGGTGTCCAAACTCTTAAGTGTGCTCTGTCGCCTCGATAGTTACTACAGAGTAGATTACTTGTTCCCCCCCCCTTTTTTTAACGTGAGGTAGAAATATATATATAAAAAAGGGTTATATTTCTTAGTTACAACGGTCCGGCCCTGCTATTTTGTGACTACGTGTTCTCTCCCCCCCCCCCCTCTTGTTTTCTCGTGGACTATCCGCTGAAATAAGAGAGTGATCTTTCCTTTACTACTTCTCCTCATTTAAACTGTTGAGGGAAGAAGAGAATTATATATATATAGATAGACAAATTCAACTTGAAATGACTTGTAACTAGAGACCGGGTTCGAATCCTGGTGAAGACTGGGATTTTTAATTTCGGGATCTTCGGGCAACGAGCTTTTCTGGTCAACTAGCCGTTAAACTTAAAAGAAAACATTTATGTTTGCTTATAAAGGCTAAGAATGCACTTTGTATGTAAATATCACTCACACTTTTTAAAATGGACTTTTTATGCAGCGACTTTCGTGCAGTAGCGTAACGAGTAGCTGCAAGAAATAGTACTAATCAGTTTCCTCAAAATTTTTTAAATAATCAGATTTTTTTTTAGTGCCCACGTCAGGATAAAAGGCGCTTATTTTTGTGTGCCGGTCGGTCTGTCTGTCACGTTTAGATAAAAAAAACAACTCAAAAAGGTATTGAAAATCTGATTCAATATTTAAAGTTCCTTCCGAAACATCTCAAGTATATATAGTAGATTGTTCCATAAAACAAATCAATGCCAACCAAGGTTTGTTTGCTCTTCTAACTTATATTACATTTAATTTCCGTGCTTAAACGTTGTAAAAACACATGATCAATAATATGTTGTTCCGGTTTATTAATGTAAATAGCATATAAATGCTAAATGAAAATCTCTATACTGACTTATATTTCATTAATTATAAAGTTGTTCCAAATATTGTTTTATAAAAAAAAAAATATGTCAATCTCAAATGAATGTTTGAAATCGCATAATTGACTAATATTACATTTATATTCTTTGACAATACATCACTATAGTTTATTTATCGATATCAAATTGTTCCGTATTTTAAACTTAAAACAAATTTATGTCAAATGACTTTATTTTTTCAAAAATATCGAAAATAGGTTGTTCAGGATTTTAAAATAAGAAAATTTACTAAAAAGGATTTTTGAAAATCCCTTTTTAGACTTATTTTACAGTTAATTTTCTTGCCGAAACATAACAAAAGTTGTTTAAACGGTAAAGAATGTTCCGGATTTTTTTTTGAAAAAGAAGTCGACCTACATTACTTTAATTTCTTACAAATCGTCGCCAAAAATGTTCCAAATTTAATATGAAAAATCTACTAATGCCAAGTAACTATTTGAAATAACTCTTTTAATAAATAAAACAAATAATCTTCTCCTCATTTACGAAAATGGTTGTTCCGGATTTTAAAAAAAAAAAAAAATTTTTAACTTTATTTATGTAAAATCGCACTTCTCTCTTACACTACATTTAACTTTCTGGCTAAAATCTATGTTCCGATTGTTTAAGGAAAACTACTTCCTAATACCAAAGTATGGTTTAAAATATCTCCACAAGGCTATGGTACATCTGATTTTCATACGAGACCATCCCAATAATTTAATTAACGGTATTTTATTTATCTAGAATTCTTATTTTTTTCTTACTATATATATATATATGTTTGTTTTGTAAAATGTTTTACATGTTTCGGATATTCCTTCAGAGTTGAAGATAGTTTACTTCCTAGTCCAAACCTCCCGCAGGACGACGGGGGATGGGAGCGGGCAGGTTTGAACCCTCGACCGTCGTTAAATCCGAACGACAGTCCAGCGCGCAAACCGCACGACCAGGAAGCCATCTTTTGGTATTGATATATATATATATCGTTATATGCCATCCCCCGTCGTACACGCAAGGCTCGCAAAGTTCGTGGGATAACTCTATTCGCAGAAATAAAATAGTGATCTTTCCTTTACTTCTTCTTCTCGTCCAAACTCTTGAGCGAAGAAGAGAATTATATATATAGATTCATAGGACCCTCACTTTCAAGGTGTAAAAAATATTAAATTAAACCATTTTTAAACTTAAAACAGATTTCCCGCGCCCTCCTGTCGATTTACCAGGAGCTCCTGGAAATCTCCCGAAATCGCAAAATATACGAAAGAAAAAGTCCTTAAAATATACCTGGTGAAAGAAGCTTCTCGTGCCTCAAAGTAATGAAGAATTACTTGAGGTCAACAATTCTCAGATAGATTGAAACATTTGGTAATTCTTGCTATTGAGCGTGATCTATGTAGGAAACAGAATTATTATGATATACTCTATGACTTTGTTACACGCAAGGTTCGTAAAGTAATTCTGTACGTAGTTAAGAATGGATAAAATGCATAGACGAATTTACTTTGTAATACAAAGTCTTAAATTTCACTTATTATCCGCTTCCCTACCCAAACTTGGCCCAGCGAAATTCGTTTCGCATAAGGCCCCACAATGGTTAAGTATAGCCCTGCTATTTACATATATATATATATATACATAGTAGATTACTTAATCTCTTTCCATGACTTCTTGGTCGCAATGATAAAGTCCGGCGCTGCTGTTTTGTGTTTATAAAATGTTTGTTTGTAAAATGTTTCGAATGTTCCGTCAGAGTTAAAGATAGTTTAGTTTTCTAGTCCAAACCTTCCGAAAAACAAAGGGGGATGGGAGCGGCAGGGTTTGATAAATTTAAACGACAGTCCTGCGCTGAGGCAGCCATCCTTAGTGTGAACACTACTCTTGTGTTTTCTCGTGGACTATCCGCAGAAATAAGAGAGTGATCTTTCCTTTACTTCTTGTTTAAACTTTTGAGGGAAGAAGAGAATTATATAGATTAAGATCTTTGTCTTTATCAAGACGAACTGAAAAAAAAAGGTTTGCGGTGGTCATCTTCAGATTTACCAAATGAAATCAATTTATCTCTGACACGTGAATAATCTTTCCTCTCATTTGTATCCATACAAGGTATACTATTTAGACGTATTATATTTAAACTTGATCCTGTAAGTCTTGATAGACGGAATCGAGACCATTCTGATTTATCAATTTTGTTCGACGAACATATGAGCTCAAACTAATCGATAAAAGTGTTCAATGTTATCTAATTATCTGGTGAGATCTCTAAATTTTGGCTTGTTTTATGCATGAAGAATTACTTTCACTAGTTTGTCCAGACCGAAGTTTCAATGTACCTATTGCCAATCTTTCTATTCTATTTCTCTCTCTCTTGTTTGTCTTCTTTTTCTTATTGAATTTGTCTGTCTTTCTCTTTCCCTATTCTCATTCTCTATCCTCTCTTTTTCTTTTTATTTCTCTCTGGTATTCTTGGTCTAGTTTTGATTGAAAATTTTTTTTCAGCTCCTTTCAATGTTAATTGATCTGCTAATTCTAAAATTCAATCATAATCTGCCATCTTTGTAATATTGTGTTGTAGATTTTATGTTATAACAAAACACATTTTTAAATGTGTACATGGCAGGTATTAAATAATAATATACATACTACAATGAGCCTTACTGTAGAATAATATCAATGAAATATAGTAAAATGAATGAAAATTATTTAACACACAAAATAAGATACAAAGTTTCAGTGTAAAACCAATATAAAATGTCAACCTCTTACAATAGTAGTATTATAATATGTTTATGCACATAATAATAATAATGCACAAATTGTAAAACAAATTTCCATACGGACAATAAAGATTATTATTATTATTATTATCCATAATACCAAAAAAATGAGGTTAAAAAATGATGGAATAGTACATTTGCAAAGAGAAAATGGACAAAACATAAATTGTGATTGGTAACAATCAATCATATCTACATAGATCTACATCTGATATATCTACATAAATAAAACAAAGTAAAAAGGAGTGTCTAGACAAAATATATTACCATAAAAATTAACGTCACAATACAACAAATACAGAGCCAACGATGACATTTAAAAACACAAGGCAAAAGAAAACTAAATATAGAATAATTAGCTTCCTTGAAGATATTTCAGATCAGATCAAAGACATGGAAAATATGGCACCTATTTTATTAATAAATGTTCCTTCTTTTAGAACTGATCACAATACTATGTTAAATAAGTACATATAAATATGTCAATGTATTAGGCTAGATTTTTCTTAAAATAAAAGCAGATTAACTTGGTACTCAATGTTATATATGTGGTGGGTTCGACACAGAATTACGACAACCAAAATGACGAGGCAAGTCAGGAGGCTTATTTCAAATTTAATGTACACAAAAAAACCTGCCAAAGGGAAACATACAACATAATTACTAATGAGCATAAAATAAACATAATTATATGGTCTAAATGAACAGACCAATGTGTAAACACAACATCAGGTATAAATACTAGATCAAGCAAAAAAAAACCAAAAAAAAGAAAATCTGATAGTGTGAACCAATCATCTCTTTTAGAAACACAAGAGAGATATGGACACACCACCAAACATTATTAAAATAAATGACCAAGTAATAAGCAAAAAATAAATCAACTAGTTCTACATAAAACTGACATACATTGACGAGCTTCGCTCTTTCCTTTTCTTACAAACACTATAACAATAAAATAGAACAAATCTATATACTGTTTCTTAAAAACCAGTATCTACAACTGGTTATAGGGATATATTTACAAGAGGGACAATTAATATGGTCAGCTTGACTCACAAACAAAAGAAACAATGGGCTTGGCTCATGCGATACGAGCTCGACTGACAAAAAACAACAAAATAGGAATTGAGGTCCCCACATTACAGAGTGGGCCTTCCTTCCAAAGGCATCTCAAAGCTACAAAACAAAGGTAGTCCGTCAATGAGGACAAAACCTGGGTAGCAATATGCTATATAAAAAATAAACAAGAATATATGATATACAAGAAACAGTAAAAATGTGTTTACCTGCAGCCTTGGTCAAAACAACAAACTTAGGACGAACACAGCAGAATCAGACAAGGTGGTATTGGAGTGGATGCGGCCCAGTGAGTTTTAATGCAGGATGCCAGCAGGAAAAGGAATTAACATTGAGGATGTCAACCGGACAGGGAATTCAAATCCCGGCTTCCGGGGCAGAGGTCAACTTGGTCTTTTGCTGACCGGTGCTTGGTGAAGTTCAGCCGACCCGTATGTCATGTCCTCCCCACTACATATATGTCATATTGTTTTGTGATGAGATCCCTAAATTTTGGTTTCTTGTTGTATGAAGTATTACTTTCCTAACCACACTCCCCTTTTATGAAAAAAAATAATTATGAGATTTTTAGATACTAGCATATTTCAATATAGTATAATTTCAGTATTTTGGTGGCCACATTGGACCTAATTTGCATAAAAAAAATTTTTTACTCAACCTCTTAAAGCATTTTTGAAGAAGAATATTCCATATGCAAAGTAACGAAAATAAGGGTCCCTGAGGGAGTATATACCTTAATAAAATTTTAAAAAAATAAGTATATAGATCTAAAAATCAAATATAAGAACATATAGATAGGAAAAAACATACAATAAGATGAAATGATGCAATATGTATGTTAAAGTAAAAAGGTCAACAGTTCCATGAGCAACCAAAATATTTTTCTTTCTCCTAGACGTCCGCGAGTTTCAAACACTGACATCACAAATAAACTGAGACACAATGTACAACGTTCAAAGAGAGGACTTTGGTTTATCAGCCACTTCTTTGAATGTTGCAACAATGTGAACAACACTGAGCGCCTAAAGGTAGCATGGAAAACCTTCTCCCAGATACCTCCTCCCACCCCCACCCCACCCCAACTGGTCCACAAATAAGATTGAACCATACCTCTCTGGGCTTGCTATAAGCATGAAATTTGTGCTATATAAAAGCTATAATTATTATTATAAGATCCATCTTACACCACTGAAGAACTCTATAATAAACGCTATGGAATTGAAGTCTCCAAAATACTGCTGTATTAGACGAGTGTAGAATATCTAAATTTAGCTGACGAAATGAGGTCGAACTTGACTCTTATTTTGTGCTTAGTCTATGTTCCAAGGAAATTGGTGACGACACACTTAACACGAGTTTGTCCAAACGCACCAATAACTCGTCTTGTTTCTTGAAGACAATTAGAAACAACATTTTAAAAATTCTTTCCCCAAACCTCTATTGAAGTCAGAACTTCCCAAACCTGTATTGAAGTCAGAACTTCCCAAACCTGTATTGAAGTCAGAACTTCCTAAACCTGTATTGAAGTCAGAACTTCCCAAACCTGTACCATTGAGTGTTTAAATGTTTTATTTCCATTGAGTGTTTAAATGTTTTATTTCCATTGAGTGTTTAAATGTTTTATTTCCATTGAGTGTTTAAATGTTTTTATTTTCAGTTCGTAGCATTTTTTTTTTTAGTGTTTTTCTTGGTCGTCTTTTGTTGTTGTTATTCCTCACCGCATCATTTCGTCCTAAGGCCGGACACAGAGACTAGTTTGTGCCTTGCTATGTCACTGTCTCAAATATATCCATGAATGTGTACACTTACAGTTGTGAGTGATTCCTTCTCTCAGAGACAAAAATGTACACATGTACAGACGATTTCTTATATTAATACTTAAAGATTTCTCCCTTTGGTGTTTTGTCTGGTGTATCCTCTTATGGAGAAACTTAGGTTACTATTAAAATAAGATAGATTTCTTTCTCATGTAGAAATATTTTAGAGATTCTTTTTCAAAAATTGATTTTTAGATTTTTAGTCTTGAATTGTTGACCAGTAGTTTGTACTTTCTGATCTCTGCTCCTGGCTCAATGGCAGAGATAGAAGAACCATCAGCCCAGTCCCTTACAAGAGCGGGATACCTCAGGCAGGACTTCACATCTGTTAAAATTGTAACTGAACTTCAACATAGATGAGATGACATGTCAATGTGATTAGCACCATGAGGCCCGTTGACCCCGACTTCAGTCTGCTCTTCTTTTTGACTCATAGCCTCCTTTGATCATCAAAGGCAGAAGTTGTTTAGTTTCAGAGTTGTCTCTTTCAGATGAGTTTGTAAAAAAACGTATTCTTTTCAAACGATTGCTGAGAGAGAACTAAGACGTTAATGACTATTTCAGAGAAATACTGAAAAGATAGTTTTTAATATCGAATGTAAAAAAAAAAAGAAATGATAATCGGTTTTCGTAGGGAAAAGAAAAAATATGATATTGTTTCTGTAGCTGGAGAGAACATTGAAATAGTGTAAACTTTTAAATACCTTGGTACTATCCTAGACAATAAATTAATTTTTTACTGCAAATACTGATGACAACAACAAAAAAAAATGCTGCAAAGATTTATAGTTCGTCCATCTTAGTTCGATGATGACCACTTTTGTCATCCAGGGGGCTGAGGGTTTTGCACTGGGGTTTTGTGCCTCCTCAAAGATTACGATTACTTAGAAAGATGTCCTTATTTAATGTTAGCGAAAAGACATTTGCTATGTTTTATCACGCTCACATCTGCAATATTTTAGGTCTAGTATCTAAACATTAAAAATAAACTTCATAAAATCCAAAATGCTGCGGTAAGGTTATTGGAAAAAAAAATCCCATTAGGTCAGCTGTTTGAGAAAAACATTCATAAGAAAGCTAAATAGGTTTTAGAAAAAACAACGACATTAGGTTTATTTAAAGAAATTTTTACAAATCAAACAAGAAAGTAAAACTAAATGCTTTTTAACCTTAGTTATGCCAATATTGAAATATGCATTTTCTGTTTGGCACCCTCTTCAAATGAAGAAAACATAAAGAAACTAGAACAAACGCAAAATAGAGCAGTGATATTTATAACAAATCACTACACTTAGAGACACTTCAGGACAGAAGAATAAA
Organism: Biomphalaria pfeifferi; assembly: GCA_030265305.1. Classification (NCBI taxonomy): domain Eukaryota; kingdom Metazoa; phylum Mollusca; class Gastropoda; family Planorbidae; genus Biomphalaria; species Biomphalaria pfeifferi. Next base: position 4,326,217 of record JASAOG010000020.1, on the reverse strand, counting down.
AGGTGCAGTAGCTATAATACATAAAACACTTAACCATAATTTACAAATAGAAAAACAAAACCTAATGAAATACTCAGAAAGACACAAAGATAGTAGCTCATTTCTTATGCCATATGCTAGGACTAATTCGAACAAGTGCTCCTTCTTCCCTAGTGGAATTGGAGTATGGAATATTATGGTCGGTTAGTCCAGAGATTATTTCATAATTTACCATTTATCAAGATCTGTTGGTTAGAAATAGATCTAATATGTTGTTTAGTCTAGTTGGTTTTTTAATAATTTGATCTAAATTTAAATTGTGAATTGTTTCTATAAATAGTTCATTAATATCCTTAAGGTTTTGATGGTGGTCTATGGTTAACATGGGCGTAGCCGGGGGGGTTCAAACCCCCCGAAGGGGGGTGGACGGACTTTAGTGACTGATTTTTTCTTTAATTTTGTTTATTTTAGGTAAAATTTTAATAGTAAACCATCACCTAGCACAGCCAAAGGGGTTTTGAGTTTAAATCCCCTACCAGGGGGTTTTGATTTTGAAACTCCCTACTAGGGGGTTTTGAGTTTGAAACCCACTACCAAGGAGTTTTGAGTTTAAAACCCCTACCAGGGGGTTTCGAGTTTAAAACCCCTACCATGGGGTTTTGCATTTTAATTCCCCTCTTCTATAAAACAAAAAAAAATGCAAACGACAATCCCCAAATTCCAAGAGCACATCTAAGGAAGATTTTGATTTTAAACCCCTCTCCAAAATTTACGATAAACCCCTTCAATATAAAAAAGCTAATTACGCACTCAAAATACTATGAGCATAGCCAAAGGGTTTTTAGTTTAAACCCCCCGCCAGCAATCAAGATGCTATGAGCGTAGCCAAGCCTAATGCGTGTTTAAATTTCCCTTAAGAGGGGTATGATGTAAAAAATACCTCTTCAATATAAAAAAAACAACAAATTACACACTATAATTCTTTGAGAGTAGCCAAGCCAATTGGGGGGTTTTGAGTTTCAACCCCCTCCTCCAGATGGCTTTAATAAAAGTTTAAAACCCCTCAAGATAGTTTAGAGTTTAAAATCCACATACAGAGCGTTTTAAGGTTGAAAGCCTCTTTCTTCAATATTATTGCTAAAGCAAACTACAGTCACCAAATTCTATGACCGTACCTAAATGTGGTTTTAGAATTTAAAAAAAAACACAACTCCAGATATATTTTAGTTTAAAACCCCCCATCAGATGATTTTGACGAAAAAATTCACTTTTCGATATAACATCTAAAGCAAAATAGTCACCTAATTCCAAGATCGTACATGTCTACCATTGGCTGGGCTCCATTAATAAATTGCAATGAATAGTCATCTGCCAAAATTGAAAAGCACTAAATTTGTCTCTACAAAGATGGCTAAGACGGATTTTAGGAGTCAGTTATAGAGATTGGGTCTAAATCAAGGAAATCCTATGCCGAAGTGGGAGTCGACCACTTAGTAAGGTTGTGACAGAGCGTCGCACGAGGTTTGCGGGACATGTTCTCCGACAAAATGAATTACGCAAATTAAGAGTTGCGATGACATCCTAGTACAACTTGGCTCCACACATTCATGGAGGTCCTCAGAGCAGGTGGGAAGAGGCTTCAGACATTTCCTGTGACAGATTTTTGTGGAAACAACTTGCCAGCAAATGGCCGAACTGCGCGGGGGGGGGGGGGGGGTCTAAGACAGTAATAATAGCACAATAGGTTTTGGAAATAACAAATTTTAATAGCAAAATAATGCACTGTATGTACCTCAGAATATGCATTTAGTTGGCTTTCAATACCAGAAATAGTGCTCAGCGCTCCCCTAGAACCCTTGCTGCCAAGGGCGAGGAGTCTACAATTTTTTCAATAACTCCAGGAAGAACCTATTCAAGGGCACAATAAACGTCTTCCAAAAGAATGAAAGGTCAGAATGTAATAGAGACACACATATCCATCCATCCATCCAAATATATATAATTTCGGGGGGGGGGGGAGCGGGCGGGGCGGAGAAAAAATCCCTCCAACCCCCTCCCCCCCCCCCGAAAAAAATTCTGGCTACGACCGTGATTGTTAATGATGGTTAATGATTTCCAATATCGGGGAGGTTGAAGTCACCTATAATCCAAAAAAATTGCATTTTTATGTTTTTCTTCAAGTAATGAAAGTTGATTTCATAATTCCTCCATAAACTCTACTGTCTTTATTAGGGATGTTGAGGTGGTGTTCGTTTTACAAAATTAACCAACGAAATGAGTAAGACGTAATTATCTTTTGAAGTAACGTCTGTAATCAATGTATCAGATTTGATTTGAGAACATCCTGACCTAAAGAGTTTCGTCTATCCGGCTTATAGTTATACCTCCGTAGACTAACTTTGTGTATTCATTTCCTGAATGTTTTAAAAGATGTTTAGTGGAACATCCTAAACACTGGAATCCAACGCATCTTCCATGACTGCAAATCAGTTGATTAGCTTCTGTTTATTTAATATTAACAGCTAAACCGTATATCTAAGGATCTTTGCCCTTGCCGTCACCTGGGGACGCACTTGATAGAGGATTGATTTCGGGCATTGTAGAAATTGAAATTAGTTATGCGGAAGCCTATCTTAAAGACAAGGAATGTCAATTCGAGACTGCGCACTCAATTGTAACTACTAGTAGTCCGTAGGGCATCAATTTAACCAGGATTAGCTTTGCCAAACGTCAAGTGCTCTGAGTTAGCAATGAGTACAGAACCTCAAGGACGTATTCATTTCAAGAAAAAGATGCTGTGGGAAAAACAAAGTGAAGATTCTGTAGTAACATAAAGAAAGAACTAGAGAGGAAAAGGAGGCGTAGTGGCTGAGCGGTAAAGGTCCCGGGTTCGAATCCTGGTGAAGACTGGGATTTTTAACTTCGTGATTTTTGGGCTCTTCTGAGTCCTCCCAACCTGACATAAGTTGGGGAAAGTAAAGGCGGTTGGTCGTTGTTCTGGCCACATGACACCCTCGTTAACCATGGGCCACAGAAACAGATGACCTTTATATCATCTGCCCTATAGATCACAATGTCTGAAAGGGGAACTTTACTTTAGAGAGGAAAATAAAGTAGTTGTAAAAAAATAATTTTTCCATCTGAGTAACCTTGTTAAATAAATCTTCATAGTACCCCGAGTGACATTGACAAAAAAAAGAATTCTGTATAGAGTAAAAGAAGGATACAACTTTCACAGTTTCTTCAGATCAAGAGTTTATTCAAAGATATCGGCTAGATGATTCAGTTCCAAAAAATCGTCTTGTTTCGCATATTTCTGACAGTTGGCGAGTCTCTCACTTGAAATGAATCACTGAAAACTTCTCTTTGTTTACACTTTGATTTTCAAGATCCCGTTGACGTTCATTCAGCAACAATAAAATCTGAAAGAAAGAAGAAAAGAAAACGATATGAGGAAATGTGATGGCGATTTAAGGGGAGGTATCCCTAGAGAAAATCGAGATTTGGGTCTAGGATATCGATTTTTAACTAATAACATAATTAAGTAGATCAATCATTTTTCATTACATTACAATCATTTTTATTGCTTAAATCTGTGTCTAAAACATGTTTTTTAATGTTTTTGTAAGGGTTATGAGACAAAATTTTAATAAAATTTATACTTTAAACTCATTTTTCTCAAAATGTTAGTTTTTGCACATGCCTTACTAGGAATTTCTCCTAAACTACTTGATAGATTTTAATGAATTTTGAAACACCATTTACTTTACTCGTACAATGATTTTTTTTTCAATATTTTATTTACTTTTTTCTTTAAAGTAATTTTAATTAATATATATCCTGTTTTTTAGGTCTAAAATATACTAAAAATTCACAGATTTGTTAAAAAATTTAACATACTTTAATCTTGAACTGTGACGTTATATCAATTTAGAGGATCCTTTTTTCTTATCTTTTAATTCAATTTCATGTATTTCTGATCAATAGTTTTTACAAAATTCTGCGTTTTAATTTGTATACAATAAACAAGATGGCCGCCATTACCATGGCAACCATCATTCAAAAGCCTTTTTTTTTAGTATTATTTATTTTAGAATATCATTATACGTTACCATAACAAATTACAAAGGCCTTGCTTTAGAAATAACAAAAATAAGATTTTCAGGGATACCTTCCCTTAATGAAAGAAAAGAAAAACATAAGGAACATATAAGGAGAAGAATAGAAGAGATTTTAAAAAAAAAAGTGAAAATAAACAAGGTCAAGGACGCCATATTGAAAGATTACTGTTATCAACTAAATAATACAAATTAATTTGAGCTACAATTGAAAAAGTTAGAATTCGGATTCAACTGTGCTGAAAAGTGCCAAAAAAATTTATATGGATTATTCAGTTATCAATTCTTACGTTATCTTTAACTTCATACACCAAAAACTTTCCATTTATGAATTTGCTTCATGTATGAACATTTCTATTTCCAATTTTTCTTCTTTTATTTTCAGGATGGATATTAAAGGGAGCTTCCACACCAGGCATGATCTAATCTTGCTCGCCACTGAAACATCATTCTTGCTAGGTTTGGTTCAGATTAGACAATGTGTTGCTTTTTATTGTACACATACATACATACATACATACATACATACATACATACATACATACATACATACATAGAAACATATATACATGCATGCATACATCCATACAAAGACTTACAGCTTAAGATTTGCTTCAGATATTACATCACAACACTAGTAGTTCACTAACATCAGTTTTAAAAAAAACAAAATAAAAAGAAAAAAAAATTGTATTCTACTCCCACGTTATTTGTACTTAAATTATCTAAACCTTTCTTTTGACCTACATTGCTTACCAAACAGCGAGCCTAAGTGGCCGACTGTGAGTTTGAAGTAAACAAGGTAACAACGAACAAGTGTCTTTCATGACACGTTTACATTGATCTTAGATACCGCACCACTACGACAACGTTATTGTCAATGTTTTGAGATGAATTGTTTTTAAAGAGCAAAGGTTTGGAGCCTACGGCTTGGAACACAATTATGTCTTGCCCCATTCGATGATTATTTTCTGATTGAATCCTATTGATGAAACAGTTCGACCCGTGAGCGTTTTTCTTTATAACAACTGTTGCCCTGTAGACAAGAGCGATATTTGAAAGTAGGTCAATTCTAGGATAAGGATTATTGCTATTATAAGGGTTATCGCTAAAGTTACTGGTAAAGAGGCTGGTAAAGCTGGTGCAACGCTGCAGGCAAAGTATTTTTCGTAGTTCCCCTGACCAGACAAACATAATTGGGGGGGGGGGGGAGAATGTTCAGGCGTGTTCTAAAAAATATAAAGAAGAAGTAAAAAGAAACTAAGAAAACTGATGAATTTGAATGGAAAGAAACGTAACAATAGATTGACAACTAGTTTCCACTTTTAATGAGGACAAGATTGCACCCTGGAATGCATTAGTTGGACCAAAAAGTAACTGTTTATATTGTTATATTGATTTATTTATTGATTTATTGTTACATCACGCAAAGACATAGAATGCTGCGACTTTTATGTCCTAAAAAGGATTTGATGAGGCCTTCTTTAGAACACTAAGGCAATGATTTTAAGTCGATCAGGGAAAATAATTGTGTATTACTTTGTTACAAAGCCAGAGATTTAGCATCATTTGATTTGAGATGAAGTTAAAGAAGTTCCGCAAAGAATGAATACGAGCATAATTAAAGTTTTATTGAAATGTTTCCACATTTTTCCATGTTTCCACTAACTGCAGTATTAAATGTCAAGAATGTAAGCATTTAAGTAGTTCCACTGCAAAGACTTTCTTCTAAGCCAATAATAGGCCTATTGTTTTAAGTGAAAGCCGCAAAGGAAAACGACTTAACGTGAGAAATAGTTTTTTTCTACACTTCAGGGGCACTTAAAAGATCCTCTATTCTTATTGCATTGTACAATGACATTTAGAACTAAATATGAAATAAATTAGGAATTGGAAGTGATTATTACAGAAATATGTATATATACATATGCCCAACCTGCGATCGCAGCTGTGTATCAAGGATTGGCCTCTTTAGTCACACAAGAAGTTGCAAAGGGAAAAAATCGTCTCTCGAGACGTAAAATGCCACAGAGTATTACAGAAATGTTTCCAAAATGAATTCGGATTAATAATACAATTCCATGAAAGCGAGGCTCGATCACAAGGTACTATACATACATACATACATACATATATACATACATTATGATACATACATACATACATATATACATACATACATACATACATACATACATACATAACATATATACTTACATCAGGGCCGGCCTTACTTAATTGAAGGCCCCAGGCCTAAGGTGACATAGAAAAAAAATAAACAGTGAAAAAATAAAATTTATTTTATTTAAAACCTAGTCAGACTAGTGTACTCCAATAATAACATTGGGCAAACGTTTCGCTGTTTTTTCTTTACTAATTCACGCGACTAAAAAAAAAATGTCTTTTTTAATACGAGAGAGTTGATGAGGGTTAATAAGCATTTTTGCACGCACATTCCATTTAATGAAATCACTCCGTATGAAGTCAAATAAAAAAAAATCCACTACGTTACTCGGCCTAGTTAGACTAAAAAAATTATCAACACGAGAAAGCTGACGGGGTTAATAGACAATTACACGTGAGTTCTTGTAGCATTTAATTTTTACTAAAATAATTCCAAATGACGTCAAAGGAACAAAATGCCCACTAAGCCCCACGGCCTAGTGAGACTAAAAAATATGTCCTTATCAACACGAGAGAGTTGACGAGGGTAAAAAGATATTAGTGCACGAATATTTTAGAGCATTTTATAGAATTTTTCGTTTAAGCGAATCTATAGATCATAGACATATAAATATATCTAGTACAATTATAATATTCATATGATAATCATTTAGATCTCAGACTAGTCTAGACTTAAAAGATGATGCACAGAATTTTCCTTTATTAAACTCTTGAATCAATAAAGCCTTACATTCGGAAATTCCCGTTCGCGATAGTCCTTTCAAAACTAATGTTGGATCTAGACCTAAAATCCTAGATATAGATCTAGATCTCTTGTCAAATCTTAATGTATTTAATTTCTTACAAAAAAAATGATAACGGTCAAATTAGGGTTTTCCCCGTGTAGCCAACGAGCTAGTAATTCTTTTTTCGGCGATATACATCAACTGTTAAATGTCTAGGATAATCGTTAGTCGTTTTTGAGATCAGCTGTCCATATTTTGGCAGCTTACGATGTCACAGTTTCAATACCCGAATGGAACCAAAACATGTTTTACTTTTTCTTTTACTTATTTTATAATATTTGAATTTTAATGATGAAGGTGTCGTCTTTTTAAAAAAAGTATATTTTAAAAATGTTTTTCTTTTTTTTTCGTGATTGATAAACTGGTTTAAAAAGTAATTAAGTCTGAGAAATAGGCCTACATGATAAACATTATATTTAATTTTACAGCATATGATCTAATAATATTTTAATACATACTTTGTAAAGTTCAATTTGTCATGTTGTTGTTTTTTCTGTCGTCCTTGTAAAGCTTTGTCTTTTTGTTTCCTCCATTAGGATTCAAGATGTCAGGTAAATGGGTCTTACAACGTGGTTTCTAAACATAAGATAGCATTTATAAGAAGCAAAGAGCAAGGCAGAGTTGGAAATACAATGAAAACACGTACCATAAGAACATGTATTAGACCAGACAACATGTATTAGACCAGACAGCATGTATTAGACCAGACAGCATGTATTAGACCAGACAGCATGCACTAGACCAGACAACATGTATTAGACCAGACAGCATGTATTAGACCAGACAGCATGTATTAGACCAGACAGCATGTATTAGACCAGACAACATGTATTAGACCAGACAACATGTATTAGACCAGACAGCATGTATTAGACCAGACAACATGTATTAGACCAGACAGCATGTATTAGACCAGACAACATGTATTAGACCAGACAACATGTGCTAGACCAGACAACATGTGCTAGACCAGACTTTTTTTTTCTTTGCTTTTTCGACAGTTTTATTTTCATCACCCATTCATTATATAAATTAAGACAACTTATTTGAATATTATTCTCTTGATCGTCGGCTTCTTAAGTTAATATGCAAATATTTGATGGACTCTATGTTGCTTTTTTTTTGGCGGCCTTAACAGATCTCGAATAGAGATTACTAGGTATTGTTGAAGACCTGTCAAGGAATAACTGAGAGAACATTCAAATTGCATTGCATTATGCCGTTGTTTTTTTATCGGGCGTAGGATTGGCGTTTTCCATATTGAATGACACCCCAAAATGACAATTTTTGTCTATATATTTCAGGAGATTTGTATGAGTTTTCAAAATATTTCAATAATTTCCGGAGATTTTCAGGACTTTTTCGTATTTTTGTGCAATTTCAGGAGAATTCCAGGAGCTCCTGGTAAATCAGGAGGCCGCGGGAAATTTGTTTAAGTTATAAAATTGTTTAATTTAATAATTTACACTTAGCATTAGTGCGGGTCCTATGAAAGTGCGGGGTCCACTGCGGTCGCATAGGTTGCAGTGGTCTAAGACGGCCTTGAAAAATAGCGGCGTATGCTATCCCGTGGGTTGACTAGTGTTCTATAATACTCCTGTCTTCAGTCTTGCTTTTAGACGAAAGTCTCTTTCAAAATTACAAGATAGTAGTGCTTATCTTAGCTAAGTATATACATTATCATAGTATAATTTACATTATAAACACGCATCTGACTGAGAAAGTAGGTAAGCGATAATTTAGATCTAGCATAATTTAGACAAGATCGGGGAGGGGGGGGGGGGCAATCGAGGAGAAGCCTGATTGCCCATGAAATATTTTAGTGTTCTTAAATAGACAAGTTGGTCCATTTACCAGTGTCTCGTGTAGAGTAACACTTCGGTGTTTAAGTGTGTGTGTGTGTGTCACACAGCGTAATTAAGTCAGTCGGGTCAGATGGTACATACTGGTACCAATAGTGATTTGAAAAAAATCTGGAATTCGTCTTTAAATATAGTAGATTGACAAGAACGAAGCTGGTGATCTAGATGCCAAGGGTCTAGACTTATTATAGACGGTAATATTATTCTCGATGATAAATTGTGATCAAACTATTGATATAGAGATACAGTGAAGCTGCGAAGCAGAGTTGAGCTCAAGTAGGTGATTAGATTGGCTGAAAACATGTAAGAGTATTGACATTTGTTGGTGTAGAAGGTACTGTAATTTACTAAACAAACAACCGCTTCAGGTTACGACCTGGAAGACTTTTAAAAAATCGATTTCAGAGGCTAAGACGGAGCTAGAACTAGGCGGCAAGGAACTGAATGTGCAGCAGATGGTGGCAGAACGCTTAGATAAAGAAAGAATTAAGGAGGCAGAACATCTAGTGCGTGAGAAGGTTAGAGAAGCAGAAAAGCCTAGAGAAGAGGCAGATCTTTAGAGATGGAAAAAGAGAAGTGGAATGCAGAGAGAGAGAAGAGAAGTGGCAGACAGGAAAGTACAAATACAAGTGGATCGAATGAGGATAGAGGCTGGTGTAAATGTGCAAACGAATGGGGACAGAAACAATGGTGCTAACTTGAACAGGAATAATGTTATGAACATAAAGATAAGAGAGCCGAGAACCATGACTGTATAGTATGGCTTTAATACACTGAATGACAACACAACACACATTTCGTGAACACATTCTCACGGACGAGTTACAAGCACATGTAAACATATGAACGACAACCGATACAGAATATAATTTTCATAACATTCACCCCCGGTTCAAATAATGCTAACTAGTATTATAAACAATGAAAGAATTAAGTAAGTACAGAATAATAATAGAGATTCAAGTAAACAAACAATGTAGAATAGCATGACATAATGTAACATGTTGATATAACATGGTAAATCAAATAGCTTATTAAAATATATCATGATAGATCAAATATCACATTAAAGTCAAGTCAACAAAACCAAATGAAAGTAGCAAAATAAACAAATGTCATTTTAGAGACAAAACTGAATGTCAAAGTAAGAGCACTAGTAAGCTGATGAGCTTTTACAATTTGTAGTTGGGCCTAGTTCTCCTTACTCTAAGATTGTATGGTGCTGGTGGTTTCTTCAGGCATGATAGAATTAGTAGGTTGATTCCTGGGAGATGAGCTTTGGTTGGGGCAGCCAATATCAAGCTCTGTTCCACTCTGATTCTCATTTTTTTCTATACCTTTTTGTTCCTCCCTAGGGGCTAACATTCGTAATGAGACAGTTTCCTCTCGGCCGTTTGGTGTTCAGATAACAGCGTACTGAGGGTTGCATGTTACCAAATCAACTTCCTCTGTTATGGGATCATATTTAGATGATCTAACGTTCTTCTTCAGCAGGACAGGACCAGGACTGGTCAACCATGTTGGCAAGGATGTCCCGGAACCACTTCTTCGGTTGAACCCAAGAAGTCGTTCATGTGGTGTCCTGTTAGTTGCAGTGCATAGTAATGACCGGATGGACTGCAGAGCATCATTTAGTACTAGTTCCCATTTAGCTATGTCCAATTCCTTAGAATGTAGAGCCAAGGTGATGGCTTTCCATAAAGTCCCGTTAAGTTTCTCTATTTGTCCGTTTCCTCTTGGGCTGTAAGGGGTCGTTCTACTGGTTGCAATTCCTCTCTCGTGGAGGAAATGCTGCACCTCTGTAGACATAAACGAAGTTCCCCTGTCAGTGTGGACGTACGCTGGAAATCCAAATAGGGCGAATAGTTCATTGAGACATTTAACAACCGTAGAGGAAGACATATCGGGACATGCAAATGCAAATGGGAATCTAGAGAATTCATCTATAATGGTAAGTAGATATCTATTTCTTGAAACAGTATGGAGAGGTCCCTTGAAATCCATACTAATTCTCTCAAAAGGGTGAGTTGCTTTAATCAGTTCTCCGGTCGGCTGTCGAAAAAAACGGGGCTTTAGTTCTGCACAAGTTTGAATTGTTCTATTACAGTTCTGACCTCATCACAGGAAAATGGAAGATTTTTAGTCCTTACGTAGTGCAATAGTCGAGTAACGCCCGGGTGGCAAAGACTAGTGTGCAGCAATGTAAGGTCACTGCGAGTGATGGCAGATACATAGTTTCTGGTAAATGTATCAGATACAGTGTTCTGCTTGCCAGGGCGATAGATGACGTCATAGTGGAAACACGAAAGTTCAAGTTTCCACCTTTGGATTTTTTCATTTTTAATTTTTCCTTTGTTTGACCTGTTATACATGAAAGAGACAGATCGCTGATCCGTAACAAGTGTGAACGCTTTACCAACTAAGAAATGCTTCCATTTCCTCAGCGACTCAACAATGGCATATGCTTCTTTCTCAACTGAAGAATGTTTTCTTTCACTTTTTGTTAATGAGCGAGAGAAGAAAGCAATGGGCCGGCCATCTTGGTTGAGGGAAGCTGCAATGGCTATATCAGAAACATCCGTCTCAACGGTTAAAGGGCGATTCGGATCAATAGTATATACGGCGGCTTTTTCAAGCTCATTTTTCAAACTTTCAAATGTCTTTTGACTTCTTCGGAGACAGGAAATTGTTGATTTCTTGTTAACAGGCTTATTTTTGTTGAGAAGTTATCCACTGTGAGTAGTAAGCCAGAAGACCCACTACTCGTTTCTGTTCACGCATGTTCACTGGTACGGGTAATTCCCTTAGAGCGCGAAATCTCTCAGGATCCGGCTTAAGTTTAATCTCGTATCCTAACAGTCTCACTTTAGTTGTGCTAATTTCACTTCTTGTTTCATTAAGAGTGATTTCATACTTTTGAGCACTATCAAGAAATCGCTGTAGGTTTCGGTCGTGTGATTCAGAGTCCATACCGCAGATGGTCACATTGTCCACATAAGCAAACGTGTCAGTGATTCGTTCGTCTTCGATGATTTTGTCAATCGTACGCTAAAAACAGGCGACTCCATTCGTAACGCCAAACGGAATCCGACGGAATTGATACAGTTTCCCACATGCTTCGAAGGCTGTGAACGGCCTTTCCTCTTCTTATATAGGAATCTGATGGTATGCACTTTTCAGGTCTAAAGTGTTATATACAGAGTATTGCGAAATCTTCTCAGCCAGTTCGTCAATTCTGGGCATAGGGTAGGCGTCCAGTAGAGTGAACCGGTTAATGGTTTGGCTGTAGTCCACAACCATTCTTTTCTTATGTCTGTCATTTGTTGTGACTAGGACTTGTGCACGCCAGGGAGATTTAGATGGTTCAATAATCTCATCCTTTATTAGTTGTTGAATTTCCTTCTCTATGAACTTTCTATCTGGAACTGAGTATCTGCGAGACCTTGTAGACACTGGGGTACAGTTTGGTGACAGATTACTAAATAGGCTAGGAGCCTCTACCTTAGCTGGCTGGAGAGTACTCAGACATAATGATGGTTTCTGACCATCGAAACGCCTCTGGTCTAGTGGATGATTGTTTGAATGTGCAATATGCTGGGTCACCACGGATAACTCGGAAACAGGCACACAACAAACAGGCAATAGAGTAAGATACAAACATTACAATTTACAGTAATGGGGGCGGGGTGCTTCTTGTCTCTTAATGAGAATGCTTCATCATCATTCTTAGCACAAATGATACAGAGTTGATCAACATGGGCAGTACTATCAATAGGATGCAGTAAGTGCAATTGTAGGTGTGACCGTAGTATTTGTAGTGAGCAGTATCACATAGGCAGTTACGGCAAGTAATAAATACTGTCACTTGGCAAGTAACAAGTACTAGTAGCTGGTAGTGCTAAGAAGTGGTAGGCAGACATCTGAAAGAGGCGGATAAAACGTAGATAAATTAGGACACATCTCTCATATCGATGTTCTCGATTGACGTGCGTTTGCTTACAAACAGGGGAGATGATGACAAAATAGAATTGCTTAAAGAGATTTGTTAATAACAACTATATAAATATAAGAACAAAGCAAGGGAGATAACAATCTCAATTAAACATGAGCAAGGGAGGCAATAAGAAATTATTGCTCGATATACAATGTAGATAAGGGTAATCAAATTAATTAGGTTGTCGGTTGTTACACAGGGGGTAGAGGGAATATATTAACAAACCCATTCTGTGGCCTTTTACGTCTCGAGAGGCAATCTCTTCCCTTTGCAATGTCTTGTGTGATTCAAAAGGCAAATCGTAGATACACAGCTGCGGTCAAAGGTTGGGCATCTATAATCACCAGGCGCCGTTGCACTTTCATTCTTTTTTCTATTACTGTTGTGTATGGTATCTGCGATTTGGGACCCTTCCTTCATCGTGATAGACTTAATTTATCTCTTCCTGTATCCTTATAAACCCGCCTAAATAGTAATCTCCACATTTCGTTATTTCTCCAGCTCGCTGGCAGACGGAAACCATTAAAAAAAAAGTCCCATAATACATGGCGCTGGGATACGCAATAAGAAGGAAAGCTCTTTCCCTGCATTTTGATGGGCAATAAAAGGGTAGTACACATGAAACTTGCATCCCCGCAAGGTAAAGTAAATATCATTTGTGCCTACTCACCAACCCTTGCTGCTCCGTAGAGGACAAACACATATTCTTCCAAAACTTGGAGGACATAATTAGAATCCCAAAGACCAAGCACCTCTATATTAACGGAGATTTTAATGCCCGAGTCGGTGGTAAAAACGATGCATAGACAAAATTCACGGGACATCATGTTTTGGTAGGATTAATGACAATGGACAAAGTGTTTTGGACCCATGTTTTGGCAGGATTAATGACAATTGCCAAAGGCAACTTGAGTTCTGTAGCACTGATAACAAACACATACTTTTCTGGCACGGAACGTCACGAAGTCTAATAGCGGCACCCATGCTTAACAATGTAACACCAGCTTGACCTCAGCATCACTCGGATATAGTGATGGGCAAAAGTTAACTAAAAAGTTGCTAACTTTTAGTTTAACTAAAAAAAAATAGTTAAGGCCAAAGTTTAATTTTTAAAAAAAGTTTAGTAAAAATCCTACTTTAATTATTTTTTTTTAGTTACAAACTAAAAAGTTTAATTACAAATTTTACAAACTTTTTTAACATACATACCAATAAATATTTAGATCTATGTAATTTGGAGAATATAGGACTATTATCTATATAATGTATAATAGAGAGAAGGATAAACTAGAGGGTGCACAGGTCACTAGAAAGCCTTTTGACCTTTACCCTATAATGGTCGCTATTCCCGCCAATTCAAGGTATTTGAAAGGCGAGAAAAATAAACGTGTTCATTATATTTCTAGCAAGTTTCGATGCTTGATAAATCGTGATAATTCCTTGCTTCTATAGATCTACATTTTGCTGCATTTTATTAAACACCAGTATGTTCCTGTATAGCTACAGACAAAGAATTTTGCTTTACTATAAGTCTAGATCTAAAAGAAATGTCGACTCTTTTTATTTTAAAACTTTTCACTAGATAGATCTAGAGTTAAGAGTCTAGTGACGTCTAGTCTATTAGTATTAATCTATTACTACAATTAGATCTATATTCATAATAGTCTATATTTAATTATTTTAGTCTTAATTTAAGTAGAGTCTAACTCTTAGTAGTCTTAGTCTTAGATCTAGATGTAAATTTAAAATTATAAGTCAATAATATAGTCATTATAGATTCTATTAATTGAAATCTATATTACTTTACTTTATTAGACTAGATCTATTAATTTAGAGATTCTACAGTTCTAGAATTAGAGTCTAGATTACTTATTATAATGAGGCCTAAGATGCATAGATGATAGATCTATAATACTAACTAATGATAGGTTAATAGTATCACTATACTAGGATCACTAGATCTAATACTAAAATAACTAAATCTAGACTAGATCTACATCTACTTCTGTTATAATTATACTTATATCTACTATCTAGATCTATTAGTAGTATAGATCTAGATATAGTATTATCTACTAGAGTATATAGATCTAAATACTCATATCTAGTTATAATTATAATAATCTAAAATCTCTAGTCTAGATCTAGAGTTACTAAGATCTACTAGACTCTATCTAGATTTTAGATCTAGTGTAGTAACTAGTATTTTTTAGATTATTTTTAGATTAAAATATTAATCATTTGATCTAGGTCTAGTAGCTAGATCTAATTCTAGATCCAGATTATATTTCTGATCATTTCGTTTGTAGAAGATATTAGATCCAGAATATTCTAGAATCTAGAGAGTCAACATGCAGTTTTATCATTACTTCTAAAGGTAACTTATATTAGAACTTGGACAATTAATTCTAATTTCTTTCTATAATAGTATCATTCTAGTGATTCTATTAAGATCTATATGTACATCTATCCCATAAAGACGTTTATATCTTTTTTCATGTGCACAAATAAATGTGTATTACATTTTGCTAAAGAGATTGGTTGTGCTTTATATTTTTCATGTTTGGCTGTTTCGTCCTTAAAAAAGGTCAAAATAGTTAGTAAAAGTTTAACTAAAGTTTCTAATTTTTTCAATTTGGGATTAACTAAAAGTTTAATTTCTTTTTTTAGTTCAAACTTAGTTTTAGTTTAACTAAAAAAATTTAGTATAGTTCCCATCACTACTCGGATGGATCTGAAAAGTATCATTCAAACCCGCTCATGTCATTGCGCGAACTGCGACTCTGACCATTGGCTAGTGATCAGCAAAATCAAAATACTCCTTAAGTAGGATTACACTTCCAGTCAAGCAAGGACTAAGTGAATTAACCTTAATCGTGTAGGCAGTGCTTTTTTTTTTTTTTTTTTTTTGTAAACAAATAAGGGCAGGTACTCAGTGATAGATTGCCTAACTTTTAACTACTAATAAATTAATAATAAACGTTAAAATGCAAGAATAGTAATAATTTTTCTCCACGTTGAAAAAGGTGCCGGTACGCCGTACCGGTGCGTACCGTCACAAAAAAAAAATCACTGCATTAGGTGAGTCAGAGAATTCTGTTCTTCGGCGAGCTCCTTAGCAGTTCAATCCCCTTGACAAGTGACGAAAAAGACATATCTATCAGATGTGAGAAATTAAGAAATGCTATCTACAGCTCAGCACTTATAGCTTATAAAAACACTGATGGAACCTTGCATCGAGAAAAAGAGATCTGCACACCTCGCTCACAAGGCGAAACCAAGTGAGCAAAATCTTTTACCTTTACCTATCCCTAAGTCTGTTGGACCGTTGGGGCACCATGCAAGATCTGTCAACCGTCTTTTTCCATTCCTCTCTGTCTTTTGCCTTAGATGGCAGGCCCGTCCATTCTTTTATGCTGTCTTCCCATAGTTTTTTCTGTCTGCCTCTTCTTCTTTTTCCTGGTACCGTTCCCTGAATAATGGTATTTGCGAGCCCCGAAGACCTTGTAATATGGCCATAGTTTTTAGCTTGCGTTTTTACGTGTAGTCCAATCGCTGTAGTATCCCTGTCTCGTGGTTTGTGATGCGGTCTTTAAATGTGATACCTAGGAACCTTCTGTTGCATCTCAGGATCCTCCTCTCTAGCTCTGCAGTCAGCGTCCAAGATTCGTAAGCATATAAGAAAGTGGCCATGACCAGAGAGAGCATCAGTCTGGTTTTGGTGCCGAGTGCTATGCCATATTATTTTAAGTTTTGAAAGGGCTGCTGTGGACTGTTCAATTCGGGCCAATAATTAAAATTTCTTTCCCTCGTCTGAGACATTAGCTCAGAGGTATTTGAAACTACTGACACTAGTCAGCTTTTCACCTCTAATACTGATGCCCCTTTTAAAGCGCTGTTGGCTATTGATCATAATTTTTTTTCGGCATTTATTTGCATACCATATGCTGCGGAAGTCTTGTCTATGCGCATCATCAAGCCCAAAAACTTTACAGGTCTTCAAAACTGCTAATAAAGAGGCAAAACAAATGACTTGACAGTGAGCAAACAACTTTTGTAGGGAAATCTGCAACAGAATTCAACAAAGTCTCTGCTTAGGAAATAGTAAAAAAATAAATAAATATGATTGGTGGCATAAAAGCGATCCAACAGTGTCTACTTGCAACTTTCCCCATTTAGTCTGGAAAAAATCCGATCCTTCCGAATAAAAATTCAAATTCACAAACAAAATTGGAAAAAAATATGATTTCCATGTTATCTACTCTCTGTGAGACAAACGAATAAAATAATAAACTGTGTAAGAATATATTGTGAAACCTCCAGGACGACATTTCATCACAATTTCCAAATTTGACATACCTTTTGCACTTTTCAGAAGTCCATCCACAGAAAAAGTTTTTGAGCTCATTAATAAAGATAAAGCAAAAATGATTTCTCGGTTCTCTTTATAGTCAGTAACACAAATTAGTGTAGCAGTCATAACCCGATTTGTCTGTATTGCGCCCTCCTTTCATTTTCAATAATTTTTTATTTTTTTTGCGAAACATGGCTTTTTAGCCTATTAGTTATCAAGTTTAGCTAAATACAGTAAACAAAAAATTGATTGTGATCTTGCAAAGACTATCCCAAGAATTCCTAATCTGGTGAAACAAAGAATGTCACACTGCTGCAACAATTGTAACGATGTAGTTTACTCTTATCCTGATCACTATCCGAGAACATGAATATGGCGGATACCAAATAAAATGTTAATAAATGTATGCCATAAAATTTCATTTATTTGGAATTTAATTATAGGTCTATGGAGAAATATTTATTTCAAGAATATACGGAAATTACATATTGTTTTGTGATTAAACATTTAACTTTGGTTAGGCCTATACATAACAGATATTCACATTTGGATTACATTTTTATACCATTAGCAAAAGCACAGTTTCTTATGCGTTTGAACGAAAATAATTTTACATTTTGGGGTCGCCGAATTGTTGGGAATAGTAAAAAGGGTCTCCGAGCTAAAAAGGTTGAGAACCTCGGCTCTAGATGGAAACACGAGCTAACGTTTTGAGATTTGGTATTAAGTTTAGGATATTTTGAGGGAGCTTTTAGATTTTATGCTATATTTTAAATCGGCATTAAAAAAAAAAGTGCAAAATATTTCTTTCTAAAATATTTTTCTTCTTTGGTGTCATCCCCAAGGGCTCATGTGGGCTCTAACTCATGGGTTCTCAACCTGTGGGTCACGACCCCCTTGGGGGTCGATTGACGATTTGCCAGGGGTTGCCTAAGACCATCGAAAATATGGATTGTTAATGTCAATTCTTCTATTGCTGTATGTGTGTGTGTGTGAAGGGGGGTCGCGTCAGAGTGGGGGATTGTAAAAAGGGGTCACCGAGCTTAAAAGGTTGAGAAACGCTGCTCTAAGTGGTCTTGAGTTTTAGGCTATATATAGGTCTGTAACAAAATCAATCGCGGATAAGAATTTATTTCCTGTTTCCAGTCTAGAATAATATACAAGTCTATGGTCTGGCAAAATTTTTGTACACCATATTTCTTCGCGAATCAAATCGAAACTTTGTATAATTATTCATTGTCTAAGACAATAGGGCCTACATTAATCAACAAACTAACCATTTCATTACTTAATTATCGATAATTTTGAGCATGCTTTTTGATGCTATAAGCATGAAAGTAGAGCTAAATAAAACTGTATTAGTATATATCTGAACGCTATAATTTATTTTATTTTAATTAATTTTGTTGTCTATACTAGAATACAATAAAATTGCAGTATTGAGCTATATGGTAATTATTATGCGTTTCTCATTAGCTTTGTGTATTTATTATGCTTTGCTGGTTTTTCATTTATTCAAAATGTTTAAACTGCGGTTCTTAACTCTATAGACCTATCAATTGCGCTGCGTAACTCTTGGAGACAGAGAAACAGTGCTTCTTCTAGCAAGTAATCTACCTTCTATATCTACAATGCTTTCCTCCCTTGCTTATTTCACTTCACTTTACATGCCGTGATTAGCAGATGGTATTTGACCTGCATTTTTTTTTAGCGCTAAAGGCCTACTTTACCCTTGTAAAAAACAAACAAACAATACTTTAATATACATGTATGTATCACAGTGTGTCTGTGTATGCTTAGGCTAAAAATGGTACAAAATTTTAAGGGAAATTCTATGTTGAGCACCATTTTATTTTAAATACAATGTTTTGTACAGTGAGTCATTGTAAACACAACGAAATTTAAAATGAAAAATGTGCTGGACATACATAGCTGACAAAAAATAGCTTACACTTGATAGGACCCACGACATGAAAAATAAAAAAAAAATAAAATACTCCTCTCAATCAACTTTAAGAGTTAAATAATTTTTAGAACTATTTAATACAGTGATGCCCAAAGTACGGCCCACGGGCCAAATCCAGACCATGACGAGATTCCTTCATGAAAATGTCTATTATCAACTTCAAAGAACAAATATATATGTCAGGCTTGTGAAGTTAATTATTTTTTAAACTCCACAGGAATAGAAATTTCTTTTGGAGCTACTTTGATGTTTAGTGTGCCTTGAGTATTCATCACTGAAGTTACAGATTTTGGATCAACATCCTAAAAATAGATTTTAAAAAAAAGAAATATGGAAACAGAGACTATACTAAAGTATTTTAGTTCAACAACACAAAATGTAAAATGAGAATCATGAATATTGATATAATATACTGTATAAAATGATTATCTTGAATCTATCTCTATTTTGTTTTCATAGAATTTGAAATTTCTTTATCCAAAGTTATTGAGATTGTATGTGTTTTACTTTGATTGTTACTGTAACCATTGAATATGCCATAAATAACCATGTTTTGGTTAGCATAGTGTGCAAAAAGATTTAAAGTAAGTATTTATTTAGTAATAAAAAGGTAGACAATACTTTTATACTTACATCTGGCAGTACATAAGTTCGAATCATCTCTCTTGAAACATGGCCATGGTTGTCCTGTTTTT
Source organism: Biomphalaria pfeifferi (assembly GCA_030265305.1). Taxonomy (NCBI): domain Eukaryota; kingdom Metazoa; phylum Mollusca; class Gastropoda; family Planorbidae; genus Biomphalaria; species Biomphalaria pfeifferi. The sequence continues at coordinate 4,306,280 of JASAOG010000020.1, read as the reverse complement.
TTTAAATGTTTTGTTTTGATTGTTTTTTTTTTGTTATCTGATGTAATTTTCACCTCTTCTGGACTATAATGTCGAAGATCCAATCAAATACGAAACTCTTTATCTGTATTTTGAATCTAGAAATCATTTAAATATAAGTTAATGGATATAATATTTTTAGAAATTAGACTTGTAACAATTTTTTTTGGCATAAAACAATCTTTGGCTCTTATCATTTAATATAATTCACTATTGAAGTTCTAGATTTCTTTTTACAATGTTTGCTGTCAATCAAATATACTTGGTTTCAAAACAATTACAACAGTTATTTGATTTCCTTTTTACAAGTATTGCATGGGGTGATGATGCAGTCTCTCTTGTCAATGATGTAAGGCTATAAAGAGAAACTTGATACTCTTATAAAAAAATATATCTTTAAATCCAACTAAAAGATGGCAGAATTTTAAAGATTCAAAGAAATTTAAAGATATAGAGTATTTTAATTTAAAGCAGTTACTTAAAGAAAGCAATTTTTTATTTACAAAAATTAATTTAAAAAAAAAACAATTGATAATCATTAACTGATTCTTACAAGGCAAAAGTTTTTATAAAATTATTGAAATAGAAAAAAAAATAAGATAAAGGTTATCAAATATAGCGTAGTTATGGTGAGGGTGGGGGGAATTTGAAAAGCCAGCCCCCCCCCCGGGGCTCCCACTTGAATGGAACCCCTAAATAAGTTCTAAAGTCCCCCAGGGTCCCCTAATGATGGCAAATTTCTTGCTACACCACTGAGGACAGGTGTAGTTAATAATGCTATAGTCAACAAAATATAACACTTAAAAAGACTTCAGAACTTGAGCTATAAATTAAGGTTTCTCCTTCAAATAATTTAAGATGAACCAATCTCAAATCTTTATGAAAATGACTTGAATGTGTCAAAACTTTCATATTGAAAGGATTTATAATCACATTTGGGCATGAATAAGTTGGGATGATTCATATGGGAAATTATGAGCTCACAATTAACAATTTTCATGGCACATCCATGTTGCACTCAAATGGATAAGTAAAATAAAACAAATAGATCTATTATTAAAATACTTACTTCTGAATCTTCTAGTCGACCTGAAAGATTGGCAAGTGTACCATCTCTGTACATCATAGGTGTCCTCAGATCCGAAGGGTTGACTAATTCATCTACCAGTCGAAGTAAACCAAAATCATCAGCCATGTGTGGTGTAACCGCAAACATTTTTGTGTTTGTTGTTGAATGTACAAAGGTACGATACTAGAGTATCTAGCTCTAGATACAGACTTGAGACTTTATAATAAATAACTTGTCTAGATGTGGCTGTGATGAAAATTAAGGGCACTGAGCGTAAACGCGTAGTCTGTAGGTTATGCTTTTTTATTATACGATTGCTTGATGTTTATATATATATATTATAGTTATCCACGGATTAAGAGTAAATCGTATATATATATTTTAGGGGTCTAAAATTCAAAAATATAGATTAGCACTGCTTTACATTTGACGTTCTGAACTGTGTAGGTAAGGCTCTTTCTAAACAAATAGCTTTATATAGCCTCTCCGAATGGTTTACAAGTGACCGGCAGAATATTCGAGGTGAGATGTACTTTTCTTTCTGGTCAAGGCCACAGCATCGACAAACACAGCACAGATAAAGAGAAATTTCTGGACTGAATCCTCATTATTGACTAAAAATTAGTTACTGTATTATTTTTCATGCCAATGAAGTTAATAAACATAGATCTAGAGTTTCTAGAACATCTAAGATTGTAGCCATGTTTAATCTATACATGTAGACTATATTCAGGACTATATAGTCACTCTGCTGGTGTCTGGTCAACTCTAGTTTTGATCTACTACTGATTAGTCAGTCGACAGAGATCGAAGGCACTCTATGAGTAGGCCTATTAATAGATCTAGAGTTGATAGTCTTCTACATATAGAATACTCTAGTCTAGATAACTCTAGATCTATATATATATAGTTGATATAAAAAAAATGTTTTTTGTTTATAGAGCAACGCACTCTTGTGTAGACTCATTGTATATCCGTATTAGAGTAGAGTTCTAGATCTAGAATCTAGCAACCATTCCTGACTTCATTTAAACTATCCGGCAATCTGAAGAAGTTGTACACAATGACAGTCAATAGCCTATAATTCAATTGACCAATAATTGAATAATCAATAGGCCTAATACATTTAATAACAGCACTTATGACATGTAAACAAGAGAAAATAAATGAGAAATTTAAGTAAACAAAAAAAGAAAAAACAACTCCCAGAACTAATAATAAGAAAAAAGTTTGCGTTGATTATTTTATATTAAAAACATAATACATTAGCATTTGTTGTGTGGTGGCCGGTTAATTTTCATTTCTTGAGATAAAAAAAAAAGTGCGCGATATAAATTTTGCCTTCACATAAGCATCAAAATTGGTAAGTTGGCAGCTTTAAATTACAAAAGGTGACTTGTACTTTTAAGTCAAATGTAAACACCGGGACTGTTTTGCGGCATATCAATATTTTAATCAAGGCAATAAAATTATTAAACAATTAAATTGGCATTTTTTTTAAAAAGACAATTCCTTCTTTGAGAAGCTAATGACTTTTTTTTCAGTGGTATGGCAAAGTGCCCGCGGGATTTTGTGCAGGGGGTGCAAGTTCCGACCTTTGGCTCATAGTCGTGGCTTTAACTTTCGTATTACTTTCTTGTTACGCTGATTATTAAAGAAAATAACCAGTGACCCCGTCCTTATGCGATATTAAATGCACTGTAAATACGTGTTTCAAGAAATTTAAACAAATATTTTTTTTTAATATTTAGGTCTACTAGGCCTACTGTACACGCGGCCCGTGCGATCTAACAAAAACTGGAAACTTCGACTGTGGATGCCGAAACTTTCTATAACTTAACTGTGAATTGCTTCTCGTCGCGAGAGACAACCTAAGACTTTAATAAACGCTTATCATGCAGTGTTTAGAGTCTTCTTCACGTTTCAGCTCTTGCATCTATTTAGGTTGAAAACAAAACAGGTTGAACTGAGCATTATAATTGCTATAAAAGCGAGACGCTAATGAAGAAACTAACCATTCAAGATACGGAATGTAAATATGTTTTCTGTCATAACTTTCGAAATCCAAACGTGATTTGTGCTTGGTGTGTTTGTCGATACAGAAAGCAACTAAAACTTCTTGAGCGCTTTCACCAAAGATGCTTTGCGCTCCATCATGGACGTTCGGTGGCAATTAAGACCGCACTACAAACAGCGATGTCCTTGAGAACGCCGGTATGGACAGTATAGAGGGACTTCTTATGGTCCGACAGTTACGCTGGGCTGGGCACGTATCCCGTAAGGGAGACGAACGTATGCCTTAGTAAGGTTGTGACAGAGCGTCGCATGAGGTTTGCGGGACATGTTCTCCGACAAAATGAATTACGCATAATAAGAGTTGCGATGACATCCTAGTACAACTTGGCGCCACACTTTCATGGAGGTCCTCAGAGCTTTCCAGCAAATGCGCCGAACGGCGCGCGAGGGTCTAAGTCAGTAAGAATAGCACATTAGGATTTTGAAATAAAACTTTTTAATGGCAAAATAATGCACTGTAGGTACCTCAGAATATGCATTTAGTTGGCTTTCAATACCAGAAAAAAGTGCATTGCGGCGGGGCTCCGCCCCGCGCTGGGGAATCTCCTACCGCTCCCCCAGACCCCCTTGCTAGTAATGGCGGGGAATCTCCAATTTTTCCACTAACTTGCTTGGCCCCGCGCAGGGGGAGCTCTCAGCGCTCCTCCAGACCACTTGCTGGCTAGGGCGAGGAGTCAACAATCTTTCCACTAACTCCAGGAAGAACCTATTCAAGGGCACAATAAACGTCTTCCAAAAGAATGAAGGATCAAAATGTAATAGAGATTAATTATGTACACACACACATTCATCCATCCATACAAACATATATATATATATATATATATATTTTGTTTGGGGGGGGGGTGAAAAAAAATCCCCCCCCCCCCCGAAAAAAAATCCTGACTACGCCCAAGATTCTAAATATACCACCCTATTCCTCGCGATTATTTTGATTGATTATTTTAGAAATATAGATCAGTGGCGTCACTAGGGTCGGTCTCACCCGGTGCGGTTAGCTCAGGGTGTCAAATTCCCCCCCCCCCCCCCGCTATCAACTTTATCCACCTTTCCCAATAGAAATTCATTTTGTTGAACCAATACAGTAAGCTGATTACCTATTTTCATCGATTTTTACACTAACGTAATATTAATAGTTTCTGTTTGAAAATTCCGTTGTTTATGACATTTTTCTATAGTTTTGCATATTTTACTATGTATATTTATTAAAATCCACTAACCATGTTTCCTTTGTTAGACTTTTAGACGGAAAAGGTATAACATTTTGCTGTGTTATTCAAAGTTTTACTATTATCTAAAGGGGAAAATGTAAGTTTGACGCTAACTTAGGCTTAGTCATCTATTGGTCTCGGGGAACGCTTAAAGATCACCAATCAAGGTCAGGATCGAAGCCTCTGGTACCAAACATTTTCCGCATTTCTGAGTCTCAGAGTCCCATTCTCCTTATCTATCTTGTACAATTTCTGCAGATCAAATAAAATTAAATTAAGAAGAGGTGAACGGGCCGTATCTGAAGCGTGAGAGACATTAGACTGGGTCCCGTGCAATCCATTTCGCATAGGGCCCCGCAATTGGTAGGGACGGCTCTGCTTGGTAAGTCCAATTTCTTGACATGTATAATTCTATTAATGAACAACAATGATGGAGTTCTTTGGTACTGTCGATAAAGGCGCAGGAATCAACACCAAAAAATGAATGAGAAAATTATGACACATGGACCATGATATTGCCCACAATAATAACTAATTAGAAATACTAAATGTAAAAAAAAAAAATTTTCCCTTCTCATACCTCACCATTTATAGGGCAGATGATGTAAAGTGTAAAGGTTATCTGTTTCTTTTCCCCTCTGTTAACGAGGGTGTCCTGTGGCCACCACAACAACCAACCGCCTTTTCTTTTCACAACGAATGTAAGGTATCCATTAGAGCTGGGTGGACTCAGAGGTAACTTTATGATGCCAAAATTAAAAATCGCAGTTTTCACTAGGATTCGAACACGATTCGAAATCAGCTCTTTACCACATGGTCACTTTTGGGTAATTAATTTGATAAGGAAAAAGGGAAATACATTCTACATTATTGAGAGATATAATTTCCTTATGTGGAGTTCTCCCCATAAGGTACTCTTTTTTTTTTTTTTATAAAGCTTGTAATCTTTACAGCGACAATATCGTCCAGTGTCCGAGACTGAGTGACCCAGTATGCAGGTACACTTATCAATCGTTGAAAGTCTTCGACTTGGGCTTCTTAAGTTTTCTTCTGCTAGACGGGGGGTTCTTAACATGTGGGTCGCGACAGCCTTGTGGGTCGATTGACAATTTGCCAGGGGTCGCCTAAGACCATCGAAAATATGGATTGTATTTGTTTACTCTTCTATTGCTGTATGTGAGTGTCGAGGGGAGAGGGTCGCAGCAGAGTGGGGGGTTGTAAAAGGGGTTGCCGAGAATAAAAGGTTGAGAACCGCTGTGCTAGACGAACTTAAACATCAAGCACACGAATGCACCCGCACGTGACACACACGCACACATCTTCTGAAGAAAATATCATCAGTTTGCAGTGAACAAAACACAGATCAAATTTATACCGTATATATATATATATATATATATATATATCTACCGCCTATATATATATATATCATAAGCGTAGCCGGGAGGGGGGGGTTGTGGTTCAACCCCCCCCCTTCCCATTCTAAATGAAATCCCCTCCTGCGGAGGGGGGGGGAATGGAATTTAGTGACTGATTTTTTGCTGATTTTCTTTATTTTAGGAGAGATTTTAATACTAAACCATCACTTGCCCCATCGCAGCCAAGGGGTTTTGAGTTGAAAACCTTCTACTACGGGGTTTTGCAGCAAAATTCCTCTCGTCTATAAAACAAAACAAAAAAAAATGTAAACGACAATTTCCAAATTCAAAGAACATAGCTAAGGGAGTTGTTCATTTTAACATCCCCTCCGAAATGTACAATAAATTCCCCTTTTCAATATAAGACTATACATAGTCATAGGATTCTATGAGCGTGCCAAGGGGGCTTTTGACTTTAAACCTCCTTCCAGCAAGGTTTGAAGCTAAAAAAATACCTCTTATATATAAAAAAAAAAGCAAATTACAGATTTAAATATATATGAGCGTAGCCAGAAGAAATTTTGTGTTTAACCCCCCCCCCCCCCCCCTTTTCAGCGGGGTTTGAAGCCAAAAAAAAATAACACTTTAATATAAAAAAAAAAAGTAAATTGCACAATCAAAATTATATTAGCGTAGCCAAGCCAAGGATGGTTAGATATTAAAATATCACCTAAATTTAACAATAGATAAGCACAAAATCATCCACAATGTTCCACACACCCTCTTTGGGGGGAAAAGTAGTTTTTATTTCGCCCATTATGTCGATATCCATATCATAAGATAATCAAGGCTTGCACAGACGTTCAGGAAAAAGAGACAGACAGAGAGACGACGGGAAGATAACAAAAAAGAATGGATGGAAGGACCTGTTATTGAAAGCGATTCTAACCAAGGCACAAGACGGAGATAGGGACGGTCAATGGATCTTGTGTGGTGCCTCAACGATTCAACAGGCAAAGCAAAAGGATGGGTAATGATGAAGACGAACCAGTAGGTTCAGTCGATTGTGTGGATGTTTAACATTAAAAAAGGAAGGCCATACTGGTTTATGTGGCATGCCCAATAAGAATTTAATAAGTGTCAAAAATATAGCAGCAAGAAGCCTCGTGAACTTCAGAGAAACCAATACATTTAACTGTGATGTCAGGAGAAATCCTCCCTCTAGATATATATATTTTTTTATTTTTTTTAAGGATACCTCAGCTCTTTAGCTTTTGACTACAGTTGTCGAGCTTAGTACATCCTAGGAATCCTTGGGCTTTGCCTCTTTTTTGGGCTTTTTTTTTTTTTCTCTCTTTTTTTTTTAATTCCAAAGAAGACACAAAACATTGTTCTAAATTAAAAATAATACAAGGAAAATTTCATTGAGTACATCGTATCCAAGTCATATTCCAGGATTCTCAGTATGATCGCGGAGTAGGCTGCAGCGAAGATCCATAAAATGATGACAGCAGAAGTCCAATAGAATGATTCAGCAATGGTCCAGAAAAAGGTGACAGAAAAGGTCCAGAGAATGGTGACAGTAAATGTCCAGAAGTTGACTACACCAAGGGTCTGGAAGACATTCACAAGAAATTTTGAAAATGTTCCTTAAAATGAGTATTGCCAAAAATAATTTCTTCATTATTATTTTTTTTAATTTTTGTTTTTATAAAGATTTATGAGTTATTAAAATTCATTTTTATTTCTATTATTTTTATATTATTTTTGCAACAATTTTCCCCTTAAGAACCTAAGACAAAGGACCTTCATCCTATATCCCTAGGATTCTTTGGGGTCTGCTAGAGTTACAAAAATGTACATATAATGAAGTAATTTGGTTTCTATAAAAGTACAGAGCTCAAAGTAGGTATGTGCATGAAGAGCTTAAAAGTTATTTCATTTTGGCGTATAACTCAGTTTTAGATTATCTTTATTTTTTTATAATTATTTATTGTAATAGTTCTCTTCTTTTTTTTTTTTTTTCCTCTTTTTCCGTTTCTGTTTTTGAAACAATTTAGTAGTCCATTTGGTTCATTTTCATGAAATCCGGTCAAAGGGATGTAATCAAAAGAAGTTTCACCTTGCATCTTCCAGTCCTAATTGTCTCTCTTGTTGAAAGAAAATAAATAAATAGTTTACAGGTAATTTTTAGAAGTTATAATTTTTAAAGCGAATAATTGGTGTATTAGATACATACACATGCATATTTTAAATATAAAACACACACACCCATACATTCAAACTTGTTTTCTTCATTGTTTAAACAGACTTTGTAAATTGATAATTTAGATTACAAATGTAACCTTCCAGTACATGTAAAAAAACTAAAGGAAAGAAAAAATAAATAAATAAATGAAAAAAAAAATTTAAAAAAATATAAAAAAAAATATATATATATAAAACATATGTACATTCAATGGATCAGAGTAAAAATACATTTGGGGTTAGCCTTTATATTGTTTAATTTTAAAATCAACTATATTTCTATATAATGTGTCTAAATCATTAGGGTTAAAATTGACATTTTGAAACATAGCTTTAAGTCTACTGTTCCATACTAAGTTTCTGTATTCTGATACAATTATTAAATTGAAATTTTGTATCATTTTGTGTTTGGCTTTAGGCAACTTATTTAAGAGGATAGATAAATTAATATTCACATAGGTTTCACAATTTCCTTCCAATAACACTCTTACAGTATTTCTGACATTACTAAATACCGAACATTCTAAATATAAATGCTTTTCATTATCACCATTAGCTGATTGACAAATTTTACAAAATTTTACATCAGGTTTTTTTTTTGAAAATGGAGTCATCCCAAAGATGAGTCTGTAAGATATTTCTTTAGCCTTTGTTGCACTGTGTTTGTTATGAAGATTAGTGAAAGTGTCTTTAAAATCTGTTATATTTAAATCTTTTCCCCATTTAATCCTCATGGCTAAATTTTCTTGTAACTGTTTTTTTAATGTTGTGTATATTTCTTTATATTTCTTGTGTATTAAGGGTTCATTGCCAGGAAGAGTTCTTGAAATGGATCTATAAAAAGGATGTAAGTTTGTACCAAAATAGTGTGGAGTGTTGTTTTGTATTGGGATTAAATTGCTTAATCTCAAACCATAATAATATATTGTGAAGGGAAAATCATTTGGATTCTTAACTACTTGACCTATGAATTTTAATCTGAGTGCACATATTTTAGTTTTGATGTCTTGTAAATTGATCCCCCCGTCCTCTTTGTTTTGAATGATTGTAGTATGTTTGATGTTTTTAAGTGTATTTTTGAAGATGAAACTTCTAATTATGTTATTTAATTGAAATATGTATTTTGTTGGAGGCTCTATAATATTGGCTAGATTGGGATGACTAAATTGTTTATTAGAATGGCTCTACCAAAGATGGTAGAACTTGTATGCTTGTACATGCTAACTATATTGGATGCCTTAATAATAATATTTTTAGATATACATTAGGATATAAAACATCAAGCAGAGTAAAGATCAACAACATTAAGCTTTAAGTATATATAAATCATAAATGTTGTAACAGTTTCCTAGTTTAGAAAGTTTGAATAAATTTGTAATTATGAGAAATTAAGATAAACAATGACATCGCTGTGTAGATAGGAGCCTATCAATTGAATCTTGCCCATAATCAGGCTTAAGATTTTTGTTTGAATACAGTATATGTGAGATAATCATTCACACGGTCAGTGTTTCACTATTTATACACTATTTATATTAATTTTGTTTTAAAGTTGCTAAACGGTAAACATTTTAAAAGATTCTATTATTAGAAGATACAAATTCTTTATCTTACAATATTTTAACTTTTTAAACATTGATAATTTCATTTCAATGGGTTAATATTCAAAATTTGATCGATAGCTTCAATGAACAGACAACTTTTTAATTTTACCCGTATAAAATAATTTGAACTGTTTCCCCCTCCTCTCCATTGGTCAGGACGTCGCGTCCTCATAAAAAAACGTTGGCCCCTTCCTAAGAGATGCCCCCCCCCCCCCACAGCTTGAGAAACGTAGTTCATGCGAGTTTGTAATGGGCTTCTTGTCCTCTGATCATCCTTATCTTTAGAAAGGCGTCCTGTCCTGCTCTGTTCAGGTAAAAACGTCAATATTATAATGGTACGTTAGTCGAGGGAAATTAGTTTGTACTGCCGTAAAAACGGGGTAGACTCTAGAATCACGTTGTTGAAGAGGCATTAAAATGTTTTCTTAAAAAAAAGACCTTTTGAATCGATCTTGCTGCTAACGTAGAAAAGTTCTACTAGGACGATAAAACTACGTCACATAATTAATAATTTAATTTTTCTTAGAATTTAGTAATAAAATCTCTTTCGCATAATTAATACTAAAATATAAAATAACTACAATGCAAATACATACATTGTTCTTTAATAAAAATGCCTTTGCGACGAGTTTGTGTTCCCTTTGTTATCACGTAACTTTTTGGACATTTTTACCAAAGAAAATAAAATATACTAATCGACAGGCTGCGTAGCATACGCCGCTATTTTGCATGGCCGCCTTAGGCCGCTAAATCTATGCGACCGCATTGGGCCCCGCACTTTCATAGGATCCGCACTTTCATAGGACCCGAGCTAATTCTAGGTGTATAAATTATTAAATTAAACCATATTATAACTTAAAACAGATTTCAAATTAATGAAGAATTACTTGAGGTCAACAATTGTCAAAGATAGATCGAAACAGTTGGTAATTCTTGCTATTGAGCGTGATCTATGTAGGAAACAGAATTATTATGATATACAGTATGACTTTGCTACACGCAAGGCACGTAAAGTAATTCTGTACGTAGTAAAGAATGAATAAAATGCATAGACGAATTTATTTTCTAATACAAACTCTTAAATTTCACTTATTATCCGCTTCCCTACCCAAACTTGGCCCCGCGAAATCCGTTTCGCATAGGGCCCCACAATTGTCTAGTCCGGTCCTGCTATTTGGTGACCTGTACATATACATAGTAGATTACTTGTTCTCTTTTTGGTCACAATAGTTAAGTCCGGCGCTGCTATTTAGTGTTTGTAAAATGTTTGCTTGTAAAATGTTTTACAAGTTTCGGATGTTCCTTCAGAGTTGACGATAGTTGACTTCCTAGTCCAAACCTCCCGCAGGACGAAGGGGAGTGGGACAGCCCAGCGCGCAAACCGCACGACCAGGCAGACATCCGTAGCGAAGGGTGAAAAAATACTTGTTCCTCCCTCTTTTTTTCCTGAGCCGCGCTCTCTGTCGCCTCGATAGTTCCTACAGAGTAGATTACTTGTTCTCCCCCCCCCCCCTCCTTAATTACGTGAGGTAGAATGAAAAAAAGAGTGATCTTTTTTCGTTACAACGGTCCGGCCCTGCTATTTTGTGAATACTTGTTTTCCACCCCCTCTTATGTATTTTCGTGGGGTGACTATCCGCAGAAATAATAGAGTGATCTTTCCTTTACTTCTTGCTCGTCCAAACTGTTGAGCGAAGAATAGAATTATATATATATATTGTTATAAACCTGGTGGTGGCACAGATGGGGGTAGTGGTGTGAGTGTAGTCAGCCGACGCAAATCGCCCCAGGCCAACGCTAGACGAGCTGTCAACCGTGACGAGTTACGACGGTCGGCCGAGACGAGTGTCAACATGATGGTTCGGGAGGGATCGACGTCGTGAACAGAGCTCAGGAGCGTCACGAGAGTTGTAGTCATCTGGCCACCTAGAAACGTCGAGCGGCGTTCTGTTCGGTTCGAGAAGGCCAGTAGGGACCCTATATAAGAGCGGAGGTGTCGCAGTCAAGACGGTTCAGAAAAGGGGTTCACGACAGAAGGTTCATTACAGCACAGTTCAACGGTGTGGTTCTGTACGGAGCATTACGACGGTTCAGTGCGGAGTACTGTCAAGTACAGTTGAGACGACTGGCGTCTTGATCTTGGTCTGCGATCGAGTCCGACACAACGAGCCTAGTGTGTGAAGTCAGTCCTGAACTGTTGAACCCAGTGCAAGCCCGAAACGAGACGGAAAGGCCAGTGCAAGAGTTGATACGGCGGAACGGTGTTATCGGAGAGATATTTGAACAGTGTACATGTTGCCAATTGTACAGTATTGGCTGTTATTTATTCAACTATTAAAGCGTCAAGTTACTTTGGAGCCCTGAGTTGTCAAGTTCTTTAGGTTGGTGGTGTATGGTGCAGTTTACAGAGAGCCTGGATAGTGAGATTCGTAACAATATATAGATACAATAAGGCCTGAAATAAAATATATAGATCTAGATTAATACAAGAGAAAAGCCTAAACATATTTGGGTAGCCTATATATCTTGAGATTTATTTATTTTTGAATCTGCTAGTTTTGCCGATATTCATTTTCATCATTTGGGTGTCACCCCTCAAACGGGTGTCACCTGGTGCGGACCACACCCCCTAGTGACGCCACTGATATAAATCATGACTAAATGCATGACGCGTAGGACGTAATCATCTTTTTTGAAGTAATGTCTGTACTATATAAGATAAGATATTAGATAGCATTTATTGTAAACTTAGGGGAAAAAAGCTTTAAAAAGACGAATTTTTAATGCTTTATATATAGAATGCGGCCTTTTGGGAAATACCGAAAATAAAATAGAAAGGTTTGATATAGAAATCTTGAGGTTTTTCGCTATTTGCGGTGGTCAGGCAGCAAATTTGTCAAAACAGGTTTTTAGCAAGCGTCAAGGAGATGCAAACATATATACGAAATTTCATGCGAATCCGTGCGACAATTTAGAGATTTCTGGATCAAAGTCAGTCGGTCAGTGGTAACTTAAGATTTAAATATAGTTTAGATAGCGTCTTTGATTTTATAAGGGATACTATTTCTTGATGGTAATACAACTATTAAAAAATACAATAACGAAGGACACTAACTCTTAAAATATGTAACAGGTGGCGTTTTCTGCTTAAACGTGGGGCGCATGCGCATCCTTTCTACACCGGCACTGAAACCTCCTACACGTGAGTTAGAATGTGTTTGTTGTTTTTAGGTTTATTTTTGTATTTAATAAAAGATAGTTAAGCAATATTTATATACGATCGTAGGGTATCATTTTAAATGTTCCATACTTTTTACTTTATTTCTGTTTGATGTACAATCTTCACTGCGTACTTTAGATCTAGTTTAAAATCTTTTTTTGTTTTGTTACTAAACACTACAACAGACGCCATCTTGTCCAGTTAAAGGCTTAAAATCTTTTTAGACTTGATGAATCTAGAGATGTATATACCTTCTCATAAGTGATCTATATAGGTAGTCCACAAATATATCAAGTTCAACATTATCATTAATTTTAAAAAGTTAATAGATCTAGACTTAGATCTTTATTCTCGAAGAATGATTGATGAGTGTATTTTCAACTTTCAAAAGTTACTGAGTAACAAACAGTGAGGAGCTAGATCTAGTGAGCAAGTCTTGTTTAGGGATGTGAAATACAAAATTCATCTTTGAAAAAACAATTTTTCGTTAGTACATCATTAAAATACTTTATCGGAACTTTCCAATGGTAAATAAACGATGGGTATTAGTTTACGAGACTAGAAATGCTAAATCAGGTTTCTCTTATATTTTTAGAATATGCAGAAAAAAATGCAGATTACAAATATGTAATTTGATTTCCTCGAAGATAAATAGTTTTTAACATATATATTTTATTTATTTCTTATTACCATATATTGTCATTGGAAATACACCATTTTGGTTTTAAGGCTTAATACTAGACTATCTCCCTTGAAATACTTGCCAACGTTTTTCTGTTGCTGTTTTGTCCTTCTTTCTAGCAGCTATTAGATCTAGATCTAATATTAAAATTCCTTTAAAATGATAGCATAAGAACAAAATACTACAAAATAAGAAACAATTTATTATTAACATTTTATTTAGACCTTCATTTCAGTAAATACATTAAAAAGCCATAAGTTGACAGCTTAACTCTTATGGTACGCCATATTGGATTTTCGATCACCCGTGGTCGACGCCTTAAAACGTCATTTAAATAAATAAATCTTGAAATTTTTGCGTTATTTTTTATTATTTTCACAAAAAAATATTTTTTGTTTCGTAAAAATATTATTTTAAGTTAAACTTTTTTAAAAAAGTTATTTTTATTTGCGTCCGAAAGTTCACATTTTGAACAAGCCATTTTGTGATTCTCGTCGGCCATTTTACTACTTGCCTTCACCACTACTAGTGCGCTAGCATCACGTTTTTACCTAAGAAATGGCTCAAGACTTATCTTCTGATGAAGAAATTGAGTACATTTCAAGTGAAGATGAAGAATGGATTGAAGAAGATTTTCGTGATGATGAAAACATTCAGCCCAATTTCAATGAACAGAGGAACTACGGAAGGTAAATATTTTTCTTTCTTACGAAACATCCAGTTCTGGGTTGACTCGTTAGAGTCTAGAAACTTTAGATCTAGTCTACATCTAAATAACCTTAGAATTTATATGTAAAATTTAGGGAAATAAAGAGCTTATAAGACTTTATACTAAAATCAAAGTATTTTCTAGATCTACTAGATCTAGAGCCAAACACTTTTCAGACCACATTGCTTTTGCTAGATCCATATTTCATTTGTTTACGTTGGTTACGCTTTGTTTATAATCTACATCTGTAAACATTTCAGTGCTGTATATGTATATTATTTATATTTGGATTCAAAGCTTGTAGTTATGATTAGCATGTCTTTGTTTTAATTTTACTAAATCTTATTCTAATTTTTTTTATTTTATTTTGTTTTAGCTATGATGACCTGGACCAAATACCACATGCCATACCAGCATTCAGACCCGAAAGGCCTCCTGGAGCTCATTTCCCTGAAAGTGTAACAAGGCAAAACAGGAGAAACTACCTTACTCCTCTTTCAATTTTTAAACTGTTCTTTACAGAAGCTTTAGTTGAAATGCTCTGTAAATTTACCAACGAAAATGCTGCTGCCACTGGTCCTACAAAACCAAGTATGTACAAGAACTGGAAGGATATAGACGTTGAAGAGTTTTACATATTCATGGGACTTCTGATGTACATGGGACTTGTTCAGGTTCCCAACTTTAAGCTCTATTGGAACGGAAAGAGTTTGTTCAATGGTTTGTGGGCCAGAGCGTTCATGACTAGATTTCGTTTTCAACAAATTCTTTGCTTTTTGAAAGTAAGCAATAGAGATACTGAGGTGGCTACTGATAAACTTGCTAAGGTTAGATTTTTATTTGAATTTATCAGGAGGAAATGTATGAAATTATATCAGCCTAGTCAAAACATATCTATAGATGAAAGAATGGTTAGAAATAAGGGTAGGTATGCATTTAGACAATATATAAGGGATAAACCAACTAAATGGGGAATGAAATTGTGGGTTTTAGCAGACTCTCTTAGTGGGTACACTTATGACTTTGATGTATATTTAGGTAAGATAGAAGGGAATAGCTCTACTTTTGGATTAGCATATGATGTAGTAATGAAGTTAGTGTCCTCTCTAATAAATCAAGGCTATCGTTTATTTTTTGATAATTTTTATACCAGTTTTGTACTTGTTATTGATCTTTTTAAAAAAGGTATTGTTGCTTGTGGAACAATCCTAAGCAATAGGAAAGGGTTTCCAACAGAACTTAAGAATGTGAAGCAGTGGGAAAAGGTTAGTAAGAGGGGGGATATGAGATGGGTTAGACAAGATCAGGTTTTAGCTATGCAGTGGAGGGATAACAAAACAGTTTCATTAGTTTCAACCATGCATTCGGCAAATGAGTTTAATTATGTTAATAGGAGAACAAAAAATAATGGTGTTTTTGAACAATTAAAAGTTAAACAGCCTAAACTAGTGGGGGATTATAATTCTTTTATGGGAGGGGTGGATAAAAGTGATCAACTACTAAATAAATATAACATGCTGCGCAAAACTAACAAGTACTGGAAAACCTTATTTTTTCATTTCATTGATATTGCTAGAGTTAATAGTTATATTTTATTTCAAGACTGGAGAAAACAAAATCCAGATATTGAAGAATTAAATAGAAGCCCATACTACAGTCAGTTAGATTTCACCATTGAACTAATTAGAGAGTTAGCAAACATTGATGATTATGACCCAGTTCCTACTGTAGAACATATGAAACTTAAAACCTGCCACTCAATATTACCTGCAATGGTTGCTTCAAAAGATAGAAAAAATTGTAAACTTTGTTATAGTCATCACAAAATTGAAAGAAAGACTAGGTCCATGTGTAGTTCTTGTGGTACATTCTTGTGTTTCAGTCCAGAAAGAAATTGTCTTTTACTTTATCATAAATAACCTTTTTTTCACATTCAATGTACTTTTTTGTGTGAAATAAGACTACTTTAAAGTTCAAACTGTAATTACTTCATTTATTAATGTTTTAATTCTTTGTAATTTATAATCTATATGTTTGGTTTATATGATTAGCTCTTTTATCAAGAGGACTTTGTTTTTGGCGTTTTTTTGTTGTTTTTATATAGTTTCATAAAAAGTCACCTCAGTATCTCGTTATTCTATAGAATTGCCTAAAAATGATATATGACATGTAAAAATGGTTATCATTGATGAAAATAGTACTTTAATTCACATTGGCTTTTATACTTTTTTTTTTAATTCATGCCTTTTGTCATAAATATGTTTTTTTTTTGCAAAAAAGAAAAAAAAATTGTCACAAGAATTGATTTCTTGAAAAAATGTTTTCACCTACCAAATTTTGTTATCATCTACTAGACAAAGGATGCAATTCTGAATAAAATGATAGATAACATGCAAATATTTGTATTATTTTTATTTTAGAAAAATCATTTTTTATTAAGTACCTTAAAAAACAATAAAAAAAGGGGGAAAACTCAAGAATCTTTAAGAGTTAAGAACAAAAAACTGTCTTTAAAAAAAGTTTAATATAGGTAAGGGATATAAATATGCTTAAAAACAACATGGTGGTCAGTAAAGGTATCTGGGCATCTAAACTATTACCAAATTATGATTGTGTCATGATATTCACAGTTATAAAGTTATGATTTTTTTTTGTGGTGTTTTGACCTAACATTGGTTGACATGGAACAAGAGAGAAGAGAGCTTGTCACTGGCTAAGCCGGCGAGACACACCCCCAGCACAAAATTTAAAAAGTAAAAATTGAGTTTTGTAGACGATAGATCTACTTATTAAATAATAGGTACTTTGATAAAAATTTCAAACTAAATATATTGTAATGAAACAGAGTTTATTGAGACCTCATTTATGTTTCTAAGTTAATTAGAACAGAAGTTATAGCAATTTTAGTGGCGAAAATTTTGCCTATATTTAAAAAAAAAAACGGACAGAAAAAGGCACCACATGTAAAAAATGACAGAAGTACTATTTTTCCTGTTAAAAGGCTGTATTTTTTTTTTGACTTTCAGAGATATATAAATAAAATTTTCAACACAAATGTCTTAAATTGTGTTGTTATTTTTATCATTTAGATCTGTGGTGACAGTAAGTAAATATACGTCACCAGGTCGAAAATAATTTTCCAACATGACTTTTTTTTGCTATTTATTACATCCCTGTCTGTTGCTGCCACATTAGTGATATTAGTGTGTATGACAATCATGTCACACTGCAGCCACATCTCTTTAAGGCTTAAGTTATACCCATCGCCAATGACGTTAAAAGAAATAGTTCTTTGTCATGATTGGAGCTTGATTTAACACCATATCAGCATAAACAACTTCAATTTTAAAAGAATATTTAGAGTCTTTGATCCTATACAACTATATAAAAATCAATGTAATGTCTCTAAGTATCTAGCCAAGAAATCTCATCTAGAGTTAAGATTTGATTGCAGGGTTTGTATCGCTCCTAAAAATTAAAATTCTTCTAAAAATTACTAATTTCCAAAAATTTTATTTTGTCCACTCTCCTAAAATTTTTACCCAATTTTTAAAAAAAAATATAATTTTGCTTATTTCTTTCTAAAAATGGGGGGGGGGGGGGGAAACAACAGCGTAACTAGGCATTCTGATCGCATGACCTTACAGGCTGGCTGTGATAATGAGCTGGCCAGTGATGCATCTACACCGCCATTCTCCCACTTGTGAAGCGTGACTTCATGATTGAAGATGGCCTTGGCTCAAGCAAGCATTTCACCTAGCAGTATTTTTCTGAAGTCAGCTTAGAAATGACTTTCCATTTTCTGTTACCACTAAAGATGCGCTAGATCTATTTGGTGACTATAGTCTATAATTAGAGCAATTACCAGCCTAATTTGTAGGCTACCCCATCCCCTGGCCCTCCCTCACCTAAAATCTTCTTGTAGTCGTAAGAGTGACTTTGCATGGAAAGTCCGTAAATCTTCTAGATCTAGCTAGTATCTAGTAATAGTATCTAGAATTCTAGATTTAGATCTAAGTTAGATCTAGTGAAGATAATTCACACCTAACCGAGAATTTTAGTCAATTTAATGATCTTGATAATCTAATGTCTACATTATTCTAGAAATTTGCTAGATTCTAGATATACGCTAAATCACTAGAATCTAGTGAAGATAATTTGCACACAACTGCGAAAAGCTCACGAATATTAATGACTTAGATCTAGATGCTAGATTTACTTGAAATTACTAGCATATAGTGAAGATAATTCTCACGCAACAGCGCAAAATTTAGCGCTTAGGGTTAAAGTCCGCATATTTTAGCGAGTTGGCTTTAGAGTCTAAATCTTCTGTAAATTTAGTGAAGATAATATCCACATATATTTAAAACTTAACATGAATTTTAGTGAATTAGCTTTACTGTAAATTCTCACAGCCATGAAAAAGTCCTCGAATTTTAGTGATTTAGATCAAGAGTCTAGATCCACTGTAGATTTAACGAAAATATTTCGCAGACAGCTGTGAAAAGTTCGTAAAAATTATTTCACTCGCAAAAGCCAGCGAAACTACATGGTTGAAAAAGATTCTGCTAGGGAAAAAAACGCTCTTCCAATGCAAAAGCCATTTTATAGTAAACAAATTTAAACTAAACATTCAAATAGGCCTATTATACTCTATATATTACAGGCTCTGTTTATGAGAAGTATTTAAGTTAGCTAATAAAAGAATACAACATTACCTCAAATGCAAACATAGGAACTAAAAATGTACATTTCCATCACAGAGAATATACATTATGAAGGCATCTCTAAGAATGTTTCTTATTTTAAAAAAATGGAAAAGCAATCTTTAAAAAAAAAAATGGTGATTTGAGGTTTTGGGATGACAGTCAAGTTGTTACTTGATTAAAAGATAACTTTCATTACATTTTCTGTGGACATACCACAGCAGATAACATTGTTTCTGTGGCATATTGAAGATATGCCTACAGTCCTGCATTATGCGGAACCGCCCCGCAAAATCATCAAAAAAAGGTCACATGTTCCGCATTCACTTTTTTTTGTTCCGTCAAGTCTGAATTCCGACACAAAAAAAATCTTTCTTTTTTTTCATTATTTATTAATAGTGCGAAAGGAAAATACTGAATGCAAAATAAAATATATATAGGTCTGTGTTTATTGTTTACATTTTCATTTCCTCTCCTCCCAGACCTGGTGTGCCCTACATTTACAAAGATATGGTTGAGCAAGATCTAGACATAGATCTAGAATAATCTAGATTAGATAAGTAAATGATACTAAATCTAGATCTATCTAGAAATAGACTTAGAAGGTGATAGATCTCTAGATTTCTATAAATCATTATATAATAAATTATAGTTCTCAATAAGTTCATAGATCTAGAATCTAGACATACAGTAAATATATAAATCTATAATATAATTATTATAATCTGTGTTCTTAGATTTAAAGCACTTGTTAGATGTAGATCTAGACTAGTAGACTCTTAAATTATATTTGATCTAGAACTAGAGACATCTAGAGTGACTAGAGTTCCAGAAAAGGATAGATAATCAAGTAGATCTAGAATAATCTAGGTCTAGCCATTAGAGTTAGATCTAGTAGTAAGAAATAAAAATAGATAGTAACATTTGAGTCTAGGTCATTAGAATACATTTTGGTTAGAATTCATCATATAGGAGTTAGAACTATTTCAAACAGAGGACATAATTATGAATTAAAGATTTTCTTACTTTTAATTATACTATTTACATCTAATTTATAAGAAGCAAACTAGTATTATTATTAAAATAATTTAATTGAAGTTTTATTTATTGCGTACAGTATGGCTGACAAATGGAAATGCGTTTGTGTTCCACATTGGGGCCCAAAATTCCACCTTTTCAACCTGCGTGCTCTACATTCTGCGTATTGGCAAGATATTTATTATTTTTAAAACAATAATTGATTTGATAAATGCTTAGTAGGGTGGCCCTTACTTACAGGCAAAAAATAAAATTAAAAAAAACTAAGCTCTGACCCTCTTATTATCTTACATATGGTACAAAAACATTACACATAAAATTTCAGAAAGAAATTCTAACAATTAGTGGTAGCTCAAGCGATCTAAAGTTTACCTCACTGTCCACGTTTCTAATACAGTCCATACAAAATGTTAGCAGATGCTTGAAACAGATTTTTTTATTTCACTTCTAGTATGTAATACAAAGTAAATTGCAACGATAAAGTAGCTTACAATGTCAAGCGTCTATCACCAACTGTCACTGGTGATCCATTAATGAGCGTTTCAGTGCGTTGGGGTACCGCTTGCGATTGTCAGAGACCAGCTGCATTAGGAACTGTAGTTGTTCTTCATTCTTGGTGAGGCGTCCGGAAAACTGTTCCACTAGAGCGACTCCCCTTTCAGCATGATCATTAATGACTGTAAGATGGTGAACACGTTTGGCTGCAGCCTGGTAGTCTTCACTCTGAGCCCACTGTTCGGCGGGTAAATGAAGGAATCCCTGTGGAAGATCCAGCGTGATGAACAAAGATCTGGTATTTTTCGTCACAAAGTCAGCTGTTGACATACGTTCTAGGTCGGCAGAGGAAACTTGATGTAATTGTATGCGCTTAGGAGGATCAGCTGCTCCATCAACTTCATTCATTGCTTGAACCATTCTGTCTTTGATCTCGTTGCTGATTGCATTATCAAAGAATGCCAAGCCAACCAAGTTCTCTGATAGGTACCACAAGTGATCCATCATCTTGTGGGATGTTACCTTTGAAATAGCACTGTTTGTAGAACTGTACTTTAATAGGCATTTCAGAAGCTGAAGATCATTGTTTGCTGCAGCACTTGCAAGAGGAGCTGTATACCAAGCCTTGACATAGACTGTCGCAAAAAATATGCTCAGTTGACGCAGACCTGTCTCCTCACGTGTGGACAGTTGAAACTGTGAACGGAACAGCCACACCTTGAAGGTGTAGATAATTTTTGACATCCACCTGGCTTGATGCATAGCCCCAGGCGCTCTGAAGTGTATTCCACGTTGTGGAGTTATGCCAAGATAGATCAGCGTTACTTCTGCTAACTCGCGGTAATCATCACGAGGTTGGTTTTCAGCCACAGCAGACATGAGCATCGTTCCAAGAGCCTCCTTGATGCTAGCAATGACAAGGGCACTTTCCTGATCAGAAGATGAATCTTGAAATTGACTCTTATCGATGAACTGCCAGTGTGCTTTAAATCTCTTGAAGAGAAGAACTTCTGGTGCTGATGAGGAACCCATAACTTGTGTGAATGCTGCACTGGCCACAAGTTCGAGCATATGATGACGGCAAGCAAGGTACAGAAGATCCCTACCAATCAGCTGTTGAAGCAAAACACAGGCTCCATTTTTTCGGCCAGTATTAGAGCTGGTGGTGTCAAAGCACAATCCTTGGACATTACTGGTTATTCCCCACTCATTCAGTGCATCAAAGACTGCACGGGCTTGCGCAGACCCTGTTCCTGCAGGAATTTTTGGAACGGCCAATAACTGTACATCCCCATCGGTAGAAGACACCAGTATAGGCAAGCGGTCCACCATTTCCTGACCACTGACATCAGGTCGAAGCTTGCCATCCCAGTGAACGACCAGTACACCACCAGGTTGAAAGCTTTGTTGAATCTTCTCTGCACATTCTGCTCGGCAGTGCTGTCTCTAGCGCTGAATACTACTCCTGTTGAGAGTCAGTGTACTAATGTCCTGCCCGAGTGATTTCGCTGTCTCACCAACAATCATTACAGCAGCCCGATCGGATACCTTGTTGCGATCTAGGAAGGCTGCCAGGTCGGGTGTCATAATAGTTTGTCGACCACGTTTTGCTGCAGGTGGTAACTCGGAACTGGTAACACCACTGGCCAAATGATATGAAACATCTTTATCAGTGTCGTCATCACTACTGCTACTGCTGCTACAGTCAATACTAACTTGTTCCTGCAAACTGTCCTGTTCAGAAGCAGATTTATATCGACGTTCCTGCTCCTTAATTAACTTCTGATGCTGTTTTGTTTCTTTCTTCGCTAATACAGTATCCACTGATGACATGCCGCCTCTACGCCCCTTTTCTCTCTGTGCAATTAGAAATTCTTTATCCTCATCAATTTTTATCATACTCATTGCCTCACCATGGGCTATATCAAACAGATCATCAAACAATTCTGTGAATTGCTCTTCATTCCTTTGCTGTGTATCTGTTCGTCTCGAGGCATTTTTCTTGAGAGATCGCCATTGATCAAACAATACTTCAATCTTCTTGATTGAATCCTGCTTATGACGAACCGGAATTCGTGCACGGTTCCAGAATTGTTCAATTTCATCAACACTAAGCGTTGATGATTCGCGGACAGTCTTCTTCTGTTGTAGGTGCAGAAAGAGGAAGTGTCCAAGAGCCTGCCGGTTTGAGGGCAACTTCTGACCTCTGATTTCTTCTGTAAACTTCTCCAATAAGTACACAGGTTTTCTGCTTTTGGTGGTGGTACTTACAGAAGCCATAATAACACTAAAAAGATGAGTGTTCACTGAAGTGTTCACTGTTCAACTAATTAAACAAAAATGCTTTACATCACTGACAGTGTGAAAGAGACCACTTAACAATGACAGTCTGTCATGTAATCGCATGCTTGCTTAGGTAATATACAACACTGCAGGCTGACGCAATATTACATCAGACATATTAAATAGATGATGCAATGTTGCATCACCTAGAGTTGTTACTTAGATGATGCAATGTTGCATCACACATATTAATTACATGATGATGATGCAATATTGCTTCACATGTCATGCTGCTGAGTAATGAGTGCCTATTGTAAACTTCAATGTTATTGAGCTACCCCTAAATGATTAAATATCTGCGTAAAATTTTGCAAACAATGTTTTCTTATCATAAGGACACTTTCTGGAGGGTCAGAGGTTAGAAAATAAAAAGTTCAAAAATAAGGGCCACCCTATTTGCTTAGTTTTATGTATGTTTTACTATGTGTCACACAAACGGATGGGAAACACACACACATCATACATTTCATCCTTAAAAAACCTCCTAAAATTTAGTCATGGAAAAGTGCTACTAACCCTGTGATTGACTGATCAGTGATCTCTCATTGAATTGGTCTCCCTAATTCGAGATCTAGAATCTAGTAATGAATACTATTGACTTTTTAGTCATCTAGATTTGCCTGTATTATATTTTTAAAAAATCAAAATGATCTTATTGAAATTCATAGATCTAGGTCTTTTTGTGGAAAACAATTACGATAATGCAATTAGATTTTGATTTTTAATTATTTTTTTATCGGCCATTATCGCGACAAATAATCTGATTGTTTTTTGGCGTTCTCTCTCTGGGACTCACTTTTTTTTTTGTCAGGCATGTCGCACTACATAGACTTGACTGAATTTGGAAAGACCCACTTTATAATGCAACCCTTCCACACATGCATAATTCTATCATCACTTATACTCTCCCCTGCCCTAGTTTGTGCACACTAAGACTTTTTTTGGCTTCTCAATTCAACTATATTATATTTCAACCTGACTAATAATTTTGAATTAACCTTTTTTTTTTTTATAACATATTATTATTTATTTAGCATGCATCATTGGCTGAGGGATTTTTTTCTTTCTGTTTTTCCCTATAATACATTTCTTAGTCTTTTAAAAAGTCTTTTTGCATACAGTATTTTTAATGTTTGCAAATTGAAAGTTATAAAAAAAAAAAAAGGAATCAGTAAATAAATTTTTTTTGAGAAATCAACTGTGACTGAAACATATGATTTGGTTTGTAAATACGACTTTAGGTTCTAATAAGAGATTAAAAATAATGTAATAATTATTGAACATCAAATTACTGCTTTTGTCATTCTAGATTTAGAGTATCTTTCACTTGTACTTGGATGTGAGTGTGTCTGTCATAGTCAGCATCCTTTAGCCAATAAGTGCCTATTGGACTGATGCTGGCTAGCTACCTTTTGGAAATTTGAACTTAAAAAATTGTTTAGTTGCAAATATGTCTCTTTTTAACTAAAACTTTATAAAGAATACATTTTCTCCAGATATTTAGGACATAGCTAGATCTACTCTGTATTCATTAAATAAGATAGCTAAGTATTTTACTTTTTCAAAGTAAAATACTGAATAAGTCTGGATTCTCTCTTGATTATTTTCATTTTTAGATCAGTCTAGACTTAGATACGAACAATTGTAAACTGATGAAATTTACAGCACCATACTAGTTAAGTATTACTACATCTCAAGTTCTAGTAGATGTGCATCTATATTCTTATGTTCTTATTGAAGTATTAGGGTCTATTAAAAGAAATTTTTACGTAACAAACAAGGTGGAAGATAGTATTCAGTGAAGCTAAATAATCACTCCATTGGATGACCGTACGCACTATAAAGATAAATGAGGAAATGCCATCTAATCAGGAGCATTTGTTCTGAAAAATAGTTATGTGAAGTCAAAGAAAATTAAAGGGATAAAACAAGGCTTTAAGCTGGTCAGAAAATTTTAACCCCTATACTTTATTTTATTGAATATTATATTTGTGTATTTTCAGTTTGATATTTGAAGATGGCTGAGGTTGACCATGAGGAGACTTTTGAGGGTGCAGATGCTGGTGCTTCCCAGACCTTTCCCATGCAATGCAGCGCACTTAGGAAAAATGGTCATGTTGTGCTGAAAGGGCGCCCATGCAAAATAGTTGAAATGTCTACTTCAAAGACTGGAAAACATGGTCATGCCAAGGTTTGAATTTTTAAAATTATTAATACAGAATTATAACTTGTCCATATTTACCCCATTTAAAATTTCTAAATTTGAATTTCTTACCTGAAAGTCTAGTAAGTCTACTTAATTTTGTGCCAGTTTTAGAAAGTAAAAAATTTATCGGTTGATTTTGCATAGCTGCTTTTTATAATCCAGGACACTTACTTTTAGTAAGAAGTAAGCTGGTTGGTTAAGAAAAAGCAAATCAGATGGCTTCAACTATCCTGATTAATGGATTGGCCACAGTTCTTCTGTTGGAGTAACTTCCATAGACTGAAAACTGTTAAACCTACATCTATTCTAGATTGACACCATTTATTGTATACACTTGACATCAGTCCCATTTTTTTCTGGTTTAAAAAAAAAAAGATTTTTCCAGATCCAGATCTACTTCTTGCAAACAGGATTTTTTTTTTGGGAAAGGGGGGGGGGGTGGCGATTATTTTGATTTTGGTGATTTTTAGGAAGTTTTCAAAATTAGGGTGTGTTCCAATAATGATTACTTTTTTTAATATTGTTCTGTAATGACTTAAATTGGTTAGTAATTTGTAATATCCAAAACTATATATGGATCACATGCG
The DNA here is from genome assembly GCA_030265305.1 of Biomphalaria pfeifferi. Lineage (NCBI taxonomy): Eukaryota > Metazoa > Mollusca > Gastropoda > Planorbidae > Biomphalaria > Biomphalaria pfeifferi. The sequence continues at coordinate 4,280,711 of JASAOG010000020.1, read as the reverse complement.
ATTATTAAACTACTTTGATTAGCGCTCTTTGTATATGAATACCAAAATGACCACCAAATCGAAAGTAGCCATTTTGTTATCAATCATACCAGAAGTAATAATAATAAAATAGTTAAAATACTATTAAAATTAATTTTCCTTATTATGGATGATGAAGCAAAAAAAACGTGTGTGTTGATGTAGATAATAGATCTAGAGTATGCAAAAGATAATGTAGAAAAATCAGATAGATCTAGATATAGGCCTAAATCTATTTTTTTAGAATATAGACAGAAATAGATTAAGATTTAGATCTCTCACTACTAATATACGCTATACTTGTAATACTAGATCTGGAATGTCTAGGACTAAATTTAGATCTTTTTTTTAAATGTGAAATTTAGTGGGAGATAATCTGAGAAAATAGCTTAAAAACTAAAACAGCTTTTAACTATAAATATAAATTATACAGTGATGGGAATTTCCCGAAAATGTTCGGAATTCCGAAAATTTCATCTGATCCTATTTTCTAGCCAAAAAATCCGAAATTTAAAATATTTTTTTTTTGAAAAAAAAAATATCTGAATTTTATTATTTTTCCATTTTCTGAAGAATGCGAAAAAAGATTTCTGATTTGTTTTGAGCATGCACACATCTGGTCTTTTGACACTGTCATAAGTTCTATTTTTTTTTTAAATCATGTGTTAGCTTATTTTCTTAAGTCTAGATCTCGGTCTAGAGTGTTTTGAATCAGTCTAGATAGATAAAATCTAGATTCTTTAATTTTAAATACTTTTGATCTAGATCTAGAGCGTATAGACTTCAATGGCTGTTTGCCAGCTGAAATGTTCAGTTCTAAAAATATCAGAGTATCATGATGCCCGGTCGCTATGCGCTATTTTTACTCTGTTGATACGATGGCCCCCAGATTTTTCCATGAGTTCAAATGGTATTAGATTAGACATCTATAAGATCTAGATCTAATAGACCTACCAGCCAGTGAAAGCCCAGTGTGGTAGAGATCCACTTCTTGTAAACAACTTGTATCAGCATGAAAAAGTCACATAAGGATTTAGGAAGCCTCAATATGCAGTTTTATTGCTTAACATTCTCTTCCTCTAAGCATTGATCCTCATCTGGTTGTTCTTGCTTGTCTTGCTTAAGAACTCAGCAGAGATTCAGCAGCTTTCTCTCAATTGCTTTTCAAAGCATTTTTGGTGGACTTCATGTGCAAAGGTTAACCCACGAAGCGTCATCGGCAGACATTTCGTTTCTGTGGCGTCCCAGCCGATATAATCGGCCGACTTTAGATTGCTGATTTTCTATTCCAATACACCTTTTAAAGTGACCATTCAGATCTATTAGACATCTCTTTCTGTCAGATCCAAAAAAAGCCCATTTTCCCATCTGTTCTTGTGTTTACATGCTGATTATTCACAAATGAATTTTTCTTGCAATATCCGATGCTAGCCTGGGTCCATGAGATGTTACAAAACATAAAGTTTCAAATACAAAAACCTATGGTCATACATTAAGTCTAAGAAAATGGAAACAACAGGCATAGCGCCATTAAAAGATGAACATAACATAATACATAATGATAATGAAACTAAAGCAAACATCCTAAACAAATACTTTGCATCAGCATTCTCAGCCCCAGGAGACAAAGACATATTACTGAATTTGAACCAAGTAGACAACATAGAAGATATAGTAGTACAAGAAAATGGAATTCAAAAACTATTAGCCAACACCAAACCAAATAAAGCGTCTGGACCTGATGGTATTCCAGCTAGATTACTCAAAGAACTAAGCAATGAGCTAGCCCCAGTGTTCAAAATACTCTTTCAGGCTTCACTTAACCAGGGCAGAGTACCAAAGGACTGGAAAGAAGCTAATGTCACCCCCCTATTTAAAAAAGGAGAAAAATCTGATCCAGGAAACTACAGACCAGTATCACTTACCAGCATCACATGTAAAATCCTAGAACACATAATATGTAGCAACATCATAAACCACTTAGACAAATATAATGTTATCACCCCATACCAACATGGCTTTAGGAAATATAGATCATGTGAAACACAACTAATAGGACTAATTGACGATTTTTCAAAAGGTTTAGATAATAGTGAACAAATAGATGCTATTTTACTAGATTTTTCCAAGGCTTTTGACAAAGTTCACCACCATAGTTTGCTTAAAAAATTAAAATATTTCGGCATTAATGGTCCACTGCATCAGTGGATTAAAGATTTTCTGATAGGGAGAGAACAAACTGTAATAATAAATGGCTCTAAATCAACACCAATAACAGAAAACTCAGGTGTACCTCAAGGAACAGTCTTGGGTCCACTACTATTTTTAATATAGATAAATGATTTACCAAATTGCATTAGTTCAGGAACAAAAGTCAGATTATTTGCAGACGATTGCATAATATATAGAACAATAAAAACAACACAAGACACAGATATTTTACAAAGAGAATTAGATGAATTACAGAAATGGGAATCAAATTGGAGCATGTCTTTCCACCCAGAAAAATGTCAGTTGTTAAGAGTAACAAAAAAACTAAAACAAATTAATTCCACTTATCTTATTCATGGCAAATCAGTAACACAGACTAAAAACGCAAAATACCTAGGTGTTATAATAAATGAAAAACTGTCATGGAATCCACATATTGATGAAACTATACAAAAATCAAACAAAGCATTAGGATTTATTAAAAGAAATTTCTATAAATCAAATAAGAACATAAAACTAAAATGTTATTTAACCTTGGTTAGGCCAATAATAGAATATGCATCCTCCGTTTGGGACCTCTCAACTCAAGAAAACATTAAGAAACTGGAACAGACACAAAATAGAGCAGTGAGACTCATAACAAATGAATATTCACATTTGACTAGAGTAACACCTATAGAAAATCACTAAATTTAGAAAGCCTTCAGGACAGAAGACTCAAAAGTAAAGTAGCAATTATACATAAAACATTGAACCATAATCTTCAAATACAAAAACAAAATTTAATAAAATACTCAGAAAGACACAAAGATAAAGGCACATTCCTCGTCCCATATGCTAGGACAAATGTGTACAAATACTCCTTCTTCCCTAGTGCTATTAGAGCATGGAATGGGTTGCCTGAGCTAGCCAGGAAAACCAGTGACTTGGCAGAATTTAAGTCATTGATTAATATGCATGACTTTTAGTTGTTCTTTTTTAATATTACAATTAGAATTAGATCTAGGAATAATGAGAATATTTTATATATTAGATCTAGATGTATTGATGAAGTGGCCAGTGATTTATGTCTGTAGATCTAAAGTCTAGATCTAGACTAGAGACCGGACTGGATCTGCACCTAAACCTGGTCAAAATTTAGTGAAATTTAAGACATTTTAAGATAGATTGAAGCATATTAATGATAATATTGATTTCATTATGCATTAAGAATTCTATTTCTTCAATCTTTAAATGCTTTTAACTTAACTGAACAAAAGAAAAATTTTTTAGCAGTCCCCGAAAGGGGAAAAGACGCTATTAGTTTTGTTTGAAATGTCTGTCCGTCCGTCCCGTTTAGATCTCATAAACTAGAAAAGATATTGAAAATCCGGCTTCACAATATTTTAGACCATTCAAAGTTCTGATGCAACGGCTACTTTTTTTCCCTGAAAGCGAAAATTCTAATTTTTAAAATCAGTAATGCAAGCAGTTATTTAAAGAGAAAAAGCTAATTAGTATGCAATATAAAATAGACCTAATTTAAAACGAATAGTAATCTTACAAACTTTATTTTCGTAAACATTTTTTTTATGTAGCGGAAATTTTAAATTTTTTTTTTGAGGATTCGAATATGAGATTGAACCTTTTCAAAACAATTACATTATTTATTCCGAACTGAGGGTCCTGGGTTCGAAGACTGGGATTTTCAACTTCTGAGTCTACCCAGCTCTAATGGGTACCTGACATTAGTTGGGGAAAAGTAAAGGTGGTTGGTCGTTGTGCTGGCTACATGACGCCCTCTTTAACCGTAGGCCACAAAAACAGATGAACTTTACATCATCTGCCCTAAAGACCACAAGGTCTGAAAGGGAAACTAGTTAGGCCAGGTTCACATCTAACTTTACATTCACTTTCACCTATCCTTTGATCTTTGCTGGACTGTCGGGGCACTACACAAGATCTGTTAACATTCTTTCTCCATTGTTATCTCTTATTTGTCTTTGATATAATTTCATTCGGATGTTCTTTCTAAAAATATTGAAGCCTACCTGGGTGGACCACTGGTCGTGCGGTTTGCGCGCTGGACTGTCGTTCGGATTTATCGACTGTCGAAGGTTCAAACCCTGCCTGCTCCCATCCCTCGTCGTTCTGCAGGAGGTTTGGACTAGGAAGTAACTTATCTACAACTCTGAAGGATTTTCCGAATTATGTAAAACATTTTACTTCGGGGGCCGATTTTAAGTTTGTGTTTCCACACAAACTGTCTTTTGTAACCTTGTAATCTATTTTTTCCTTTACTGTTACTTGTATTAAAAGGGTAACCAATTCACTAAGAAAAATATTTTTTTTTAAATCTAATGGTCCATTTTTAACAAAATTATATTTATTTTTAAAGGAAAATGAATGGGCTATCCAATTGCATCAAAACTTTTGTTATAGCTCTAAAAATGTTTCTCAAAGAGGTCAGCAAACAAGCTTTTTTGTTGATAAAAAAAAATCAATCATACTAATTAGGTCATGGTCAAGGTCAACTGATTAAATTCAGGTGTTCAATATATGATCTATCGTGTTCGCTTTCCAATTACCTTTCAGAATATATATAAAACATGGATATCAAAACTTCATTTTATGGCATTTCTAACATGCTTTAAAAATGCTAAAACTCCCCAAATGCCACAGAAAGTTTCTTAAGACGCTTCGTGGGTTTATAAACAGTTTCTCCTGTACAAAATTTAATAATCAGTGAAACAAACAGAGGTGTTCTCATACTTTTGAAGTATTTCCAAAACTCAAGCATGTTTTGATTTTCAAACACATTTATTCTTTATAGTTGTTTGAGAGAGACGCTGTTACAATACCAGTTAAGCAGTTATCTATTATAGAATGCTCAGACTGCCTGGACCCAGACATAAAGCATCTGCAAAAAGCTTTCTCCTCTCATCTATATTTGTCAAACAATAGTGCCTTGCATGCATTATGTGTGCAGTAAAGCTTATGCAGTGTAATTATTATGTAATACAACATTAATTAAAGAAAATATGAAATAAAATGATTCATCATTTTTAAAAATTTAGCAACATCTTTTTTTAAGTTTAAAAAAAGTTTCATTCTTTATAGTTCTTTGTAAGCAATGTTGTCACAAACCAGTTAAAGCATTAATTTATCATTTAATGTTTATACTGCCTGAACCAGATATATACCTAGAGCAAAGTGCAAAAAGAAAAAAAGATGTCCCATCTATAAATTTACAAACAATAGTACCTTGTTTTCATTTTGTGTGTACCGTATGTGTGCAATAAAGCAATATTACCACTCATGATTAATTTTTACATACCCGTATTTTAAACAAATTCTGCAGCTCCTTACTTGAATCATCATCACAACAGTTCACATAAACGCACATGGGTTAAGAAAATTTTCTGAAATTTGAGCAGAATCTGTTCCAATCACTGTAATATAAATGGAGATATCTTTTTTTTATATCTTTTTTTTTTATTAATAATTTTTAAAATGCATCTTCTGTTTATTATTAGGTTCATCTTGTTGGAATAGATATATTTACTGGGAAAAAGTATGAAGATATATGCCCGTCAACACACAATATGTCTGTTCCTGTTGTCAATCGTCAGGATTATCAAGTATGGCTGAGTTCTGAAAATATTTTTCTGGCACATTTTTTCAACTGGTTGAAATTTGTTTTTTTTATTGTCATTGTAGAAAACACAATTTTACATTTTCATAGCATTATTTAAGATTTAATAATAGGCTTAAGATAAAACTTTTTAAAATAACAATCAAGCATTAAATAATTTGGTATAGCAGCCTAATGAAAATATTGTGTGTGTATAATAATGAAACAGTTAATATTTATTTTATTAAATATTTATTGCTTTCTTTAAAAAAAATCCTTGCAGCTTGTCAGCATTGAAGATGGTTATCTCTCCCTGATGGATGATAATGGTGAAACACGAGAAGATTTAAAAATGCCTGATACAGAATGTGGAAAAGAAATTAAGGACAAATATGATAATGATGAATCAATTATGGTACATTAATTATATATAATACCTGTACTTTAGAAAAAAAAATTATTCTATGGATTCCTTTAGAAATGAGAAATGAGCTAATGCCATTAGCTGTGGTTGAAATGATGTTACATACACATTCCCCCCCCCCCCCCCCCCCCCCCCCCCCCCCCGTTGCCCCACTTTACACAGCTGGTGTTGTCCAAAGCATCAGCAAGCAAGATTATCTTTGTCCCCCGTCTCTCCCTTTTTTCCACCTGAAGCTTACTGGGTTAGGTGCCTTTGCATCTTCTGTAAGATAACAATTCTGCCTGATACAATACCCTGATCCACATGCCAAGGCTGGCTAGCTATTGGTAGCATTTAATGTTATTTAAATTTCTGTTACCACATATTGCAATAACAACTTACAGAACCAATTTAATTTTTATAGTGCTGTTAATTTAGGATCAATGTGGTGTGAGAAAGTGAACATAAAATCAAAAATAGCAAACTTAATCAAGTTTTGAAGTGATGTCTTAAACCAATAGCTCCTAAATCCGGTTAGGAAAAACCCTACCTAGGCCCTAAGCAAAGAGGGATAACCCTGAATTAAAAAATCCTAAAAAAAAATAATTTACGATCTAAAACAAACAAACAAACAGCATTTAAAAAAATAGAACATTATGTTTAGCTTAAAAAAATATTTACTTATTATGTTGTTATATAATGATATTATTATATTAGAATCTAAAAAAGGCTTTGAAAATACCCATTTTCCCTTGTGGGGTCTTACACACTGGGGCTAAGGGCCTGTTCGTTGAAAAATTATTTAAGAATTAAAAATCGTCCTGGTTTTATTAAAAATAGAATAAGTAATCTCCACAATGACTTGCAACGAGACTAGAAGAAATCTTCTTTTTAAAAAGTTTATAGCAAGTATATTGAATAGGGGATTTTAGAAACGTTTTACAACAATTTGGGACTAAAACAGGAAAATATTTCCTACTGCAAAAGGAACTAATGTGTTAAATGTAGTGAAGCATATGGTTTGTGTGAGCTAAATGGGGATTGACTTCCAAACCTTATGTCCATATACTAAAAAAGCCAGAAACTAAAACTAAAGGGGGGGGGGGGGGGGGGGGGGGGGTAGAGAAACGTGTCACAACTAGATAGGCTAAATCTATGGAATGCAGTAGTGATCATTTCACTAAGGTATAAAGGCATTTTATTGTAGATAAACTGTGCTATAACAACTTTATCAGGCCTGGGTGACCTCCAGCACCAGTAGGTGTGGTCAGGGTGTCTTAATGTTCTCCCAGACTAATCTGGCTTTTTTGGTGACTTGTCACAACACTCAAACCATTTTTTTATTTCTTTTGGATAGTTGCCAGAGCTTGATGGAAATTCACAGGCTGCTTGGTAAATGATGTAACTGGTGTACCAAAAAGTCTGCAACCATGTTGTCAGTCAAACCTGGTACTGGAGTATTCTCTGCATTTTACCAGGGTGCCATTGCATTGGCTTATATTATGCGAGGCCATGAAGACAGTGGTGATATGGGGAGGGGGCACAGTCCAGTGTTTCGCAAAGCCTGTGGTACAGGTTTCGAGTCTGACCATGAAAATCTGTGTGGCTTTTTCTCATTACATATCTTGATGCTTATGTGGCATTGATTGTAACAAAGGATCATTTTTTTTATATTTTTTTTTTGTTAATATTAACAGTCCATACAGGCAAAACTTTGCTTAACTGGGTCTTATATTTCATCAAACATTAGTGCTAAGATACTGTTTAGAATGATCTGATCTAAATGAAATTTGGATAAACACCTTGAAGTAAATTCTTCTAATTCACAGTGCTTTACTCTCAAAACTTAAAGCCTTAAAGCTAAAGATTTGGAACTTTCCATGCTTAACTACAATTTATTTAGCATAGTTTGCTTTTTTAATCTTTTCTCAAAGTATCTTTTAGTTGTCAGTTTTCAAGTATGGTATCGCTACTGGTTACAAGACTGCTTACACGATTTGTGGAATTTTAAAATTATATTTTTGTTGTTTTTTTTCTGCTGGGGGAAATTATTTTTGGCCTAGTAAATTTAGGTTAAGCTAATTCTGTGTCACTTAATACCTTTTTAATTTAACAAGTATTAGTGATTTCATTTTCAATCAAGTTTTACAAATTGCATGTAATTTTTGTTGCAGGTGACTGTTATGAAAGCAATGGGTGAAGAAATGCCTGTAGGTGTCAAATCTGCTAAAGACTGATCTATTATTATGAGGACATTGATTGACCTACACCATTTACTTTAAAAATCTCTTTTAAAAATATATTTAAAAAAAAATGGACAATGCCAGCAAAGAAATAAGTGGTGGCTGATGTGTCAAGTTTGATTTCACTTTGCATTTGGTACCAAGAAAAAGAATTCATAAGGTTTAAAGACCATTATGTACTGCTCATTGATATCACTTTTGTGCTTTACATTGATTTTGGTTAAATATGGCATTGTTTTGAATTTTTTCCCTGCATTTCTTATTCATCAACCTGTAGACTGAAAAAAAAAAAAAGGAATTGTTAATCATTTGGGGAGGTTGGGTACATATTTTAATTGTTAATGTCAATGCATTCAACGTATGTTTTTATGAAAGTGTTAATTTTTGTAGTGTTTCAAAATTTCATTGGCAAAAAAAAGGCTACCTTTTTTTTTTTTTAAACTTGTTTCCTCTCCACAGTAGAACTATGCAAACAAATTTGTTTTAAAGGTTAAACAGTTGTACCAATCTAATTTAGTTTGAAGTTTGTTTATTGTTCTGTTCTTGCATGGTTAAGTGACCATGCTGTGGATGAACAATACACATTGAATATTGATTAACCACAAATTTTGTTAGGCTTTAACTAGAAAGGAGACAAAATTTGATTTTCAAAGTCTGAATCCTTCAGAAAATCTGTGCTATTGTATTGTCGCCTTAATGTTTTTATTTGGTGTATGAAATACTTGTGTAACAGTGTTGCTGTAATTGACATTTGCAGTGTTGGTTGATCATGATTGTGGTATGAAAGGTGTATACAAGATGTCAAAATATGTAGGTCCAATTCATCTGTCCTAATGAATTCAATAAATTGGTGAAAAATTTTTAGTTTTTTTTTTTTTTTTCTACATGCATCATTTACTGATGAGGTTGTATTTTGTTTGTTTTTTTCATCTTTGTGACATAAGCAAACATTCTTTGATATAATACACCTACATTTATATATTCTGTTAAAAAAACATTACTGATTTGCTAAAACTGACACTTTATTAATGGAAGTGTCATAAGTTGTCATAATAAATTATCAACTAAGAAATCAATTTGAAGCTGAAGGAAACATGGACCATTTCTTAATTTTCTTGATTTGTTTGGTGACTACAGCATGGTACATGTCACTAAAAGGTTGGGTGGGTCTTGAAGGGTGGAAACACAATAAATTGTTCAGCGACAATTGATTTACACTGGATAGTAACATTGTACACTCGCGTGTTTACATACAGGGTATTGCTATTATTTCCGGAAAAAAAAAGATTGGGCCTAATCCCATATATTTTTTTTTTCTTAAGCGCAAGGACAATGTGATAAAAATAAAACTTGAGGCGTAGTTGTATCAGTCTGGATCGTTATGAACCGGCAATTAAATTTGTAATAATAAATGTGTGGGCCACATCCGGCCCGCCAGAGCGTTTATGCGGCCCACTGACATCTACAAATATGTGGGCCAAAGATTATATATATATTAAAAGTAAATACTTTTTAAAATGTATATACGTTTTTGAAAATTCAGAAACATTGTCTATACATGTCTTTCTAAAAAGTTAAGTAACCGAATATTTTTTTTTACTTGGCAATATGTCGAAACAGACACAAAACTCATTCCAGAATTAATTCAATGCTATGAAGAACTGTATTGAAAGTGTTGGGTTGGCATGTAACAAGATGGTGTCCGCACTTTGACTGAGAAAAATATAGGTTTGTTAAATTAAAGAACAATATCCCAACTTTACACTCGAATGTTTGTGCAAAGCTACATAGAAGGAATACATTATTTTCCTTGAAGGACATTGACTGACTTTGATGCTAATATTTTTAATGAGGCGTCGAAGACAAACTTTTAGTTTGCCATCGACACTTTTGCAGATGAAATGTATGTGCATGTTAAATCTTTTCAAACAAAGCTACCGTATTTCTATTTCTCCAGGCAAACAAGTTTACATTCTCGTAATAGAAATATATCTTCGTCTATGCTGTTAGATCTACTATCTTGTATGCAAAGAAAAAAATGCGCCTTAAAAGTAGATTTACATGCTTGACTAACCACGGCAGTGTGTATTTCCTCGCCAGACCACTCAACACACAACAAACACTATTGCTTGGTTGTCTTGTCATGACCGACAACACGTAGTCTCGACTAGCCTTACACTGACCAGTTTGTTCGAATCAGACACGATCTATTTACTTCTTGGGACAGGGAAAGGCTTAGATGAAAATGTTATTTTTTTTTTCGAGTTGGTTATCCAATGCTTTTAGATCTATTCATACAAGTATATATATAAAACTGCTGTATCATAGATCTGGACTAGGCCGTCACTAAGCAGCTACTGTAAGAATGAAGCGATACGATTGGTTAAATGGAGTTTCTCTTTCAGTATTGGTGATGGAAGTGACGTATGAAATAGCTTAAAACAAAATCTCAAAGAATCCCGTTTTTATTTTAGATGTCAAGAATTTACTGACTAATTTATTTAATATAAATGTTTCTAAGCATTTAAATACAAAATGGTAAAATGTTTACTATTACAACTTTTCACGCAGAATTTAAATATGTCAATAACTCAAATTTGAAAAAACCTTCAGAGTTTCCCTATAACGTCAGCATTGGAGCAACTTGTCAGACCGAAAACTTCATTAAAATGCGGGGATTCTATACATTAAAAAAAAAAAAAAGTCGGAGAAAACCCCCCAGTCTAGTATTAAGTCACAAAGTGGCTTCTTACATCTAAAGAGATAATCTTCTTCACTTTGCAACTTTTTGTGTGGGGTTAGGTTTTTGATACACAGGTTTGGCATCTGTAATCACCAGGCGCTGTTGCACTTTCACCCTTCTTTCTACTACTGTTTTGTGTATGGTCTCTGCAATCCGAGATCCTTCCTTTATGCTCGCTCTCCACGTTGATCTATCCAGTGCCACTTTTTCCAAACTGTTAATGTTGATTTTGAAGAGCTTCATGTCCTGCATACATCAGTAGGCCTTGAAGGAGTAATTGGGCAGAATTCCAGACAATTGTCTATATGAGGTGCACAAGAAATAGAATAAAAAATGATTCCATAGGTATGAGATACTTCTGGTGTACAAAGGAAAAAAAGTATTAGGATGCTCACAAGGAGTTTATTTTCTACTTCACTTGCTATTAATAAAATAACTTTCCTTTCGTTTCTCGAATCCAGTATAGACCTAATAAGGTAAACTTTTGTACTTGGAATGTTCAATAAGTTTCTTCTGACATAAATCTATCAAATTTTGAAATTTTCTGCATTACTTGTAAAAAAAAAATATCCTCTGTCCACCAGATATTATAGACCCTATTGGTCCAAAATGCAAGCTGTTTTTTTTCTTTATTTTTACAGTATATGATTTAATTATATTTTTAATCAATTAAAATTTTGGCAGTTTGTTTTTTTAACGCTCTATCTATCTATCTATATAGATATGTTGTTGCTTTTTTTTTTTTAAAATTATCCTTATATCATATTTTGGCCAATTACACTTAAAGCTTTCCTAGCTCTTACCAAATAATGTGTCTTTGTTTTTTTTCTTAGCCTATAAATTATTTCCAGCTAGATTCCATTAGGCCAGGGTTTCTCAACCTGTGGGGGTTGGGGCTCGATTGACAATTTGCCAGGGGTCGCCTAAGACCATCAAAAATAATGATTGTTATTGTCTATTCTATTGCTGTGTTTGTCTATGGGGGGGGGGGGGGGGGGTCGCCGCGGCAGAGTGGTATATTGTAAAAAGGGGTCACCGAGCTTAAAAGGTTGAGAACCACTGCATTAGGTAGATTGCTATAATATGGCTTCAGCTTTATATATCTTCAATAAAAAAGATTGTTAGATCTAAGAAAGCATACCATGACATAGAAATTATAAATGTTGCTTCAAAGGGAATTTCACTTAGACAATCATCTAGGAACTTCAATGTATCAGTTGCCAGACTCCCTAATAATTTAAGCCTCCCACCACTTCACAAAACTTTTGACCTATAATAAGGAAGAGAAATTTTTAAAAAATTGTTTATCTATCTTGTCTATCGCCATGGCTTTGGAAAAACATTCTAAAGTTTGAGAGACACTTAAAGTCTAGGTATAATTTATATAGGTCTGTGACACACATACAAACAAACAAATCCACCTCAATTTATCACTTTATTATAATGAATTAAATCAAATATTATCTAATACAGCTCACTAAATCTCTGCACCATTTTTTTTTCATGTTTTGGATGTACCTTGCAAAGCTTACATTTCATTCATTAAAGCGATAATCTAAGTTTTTAATAAATTGTATTTGAAATTAACAAATTACTACATTCTTTGTTCTAATGATTTTATTTGTTGGTAATACATTTTTAAAGACTTGAATGAAAAAAAAAATTTTTATTTTAAAAATGATAAGGGGCCTCCGCTCATTTGTTGCTTCAGGGCATAAAAAATATAACTAGTATAAAAAAAAAACACTTTAAAATTCAAGCCGAGAAATGGGCAGACACCTATGGAAAACCAGTGGAAATCCTTGAGTGTGCACTTCATTTTTGTATGATTACAATATAACATTTTTGTACAAATATCATTGTGTTGTTTTTTAGGTTAAAAAAGAATAATGGAATAATTAGAGTCTACACAAAATATTGAAATATTTAATTAAGTAATTTATTTTTTGTTAAATTAAAAAAAGGACACCTTGGAATAATGATTTGGCCGCCTGCATGCAGCACATACATTGCACAATAGGTAGTGGCAGCCCTGGTGGAAAAAGGCAAACAGCGGATAGAAATTTTTTGTTTTATCTCAGGAATAGTATTTCAAAATAATATAAAATCCAGAACAATAAAGTGATCTGCATTCCACTGTACAAACTTACCCAATGAAATGCTATACAAAACCTTTGAACTATATGTAACTACAAATGAAGAGCGATACTTATAAAATTATTCATATCAATTTTATAATTTTAGTTGCATATTTAACGCATAATACCAAACATAAGAAATTTTAAAATCTACAAACTTTCCACTCAACACAAATACAGTTTTTAAATATTTTAAAATGAATAATTCCATCTACACCTATCTCTTGGTGAAAACTTCTACATCTTTCACTAAATTTCTAATTGTTTCTCCCTCAACTTTTGAAATCACTATCTCTTCTGCCCTTGACCCATTGTCTTTGGCTCTAATAAATTTCCTTTCCTCTACCTGAGTGAGATTTGAACAGGTGCTAGTAACAGAGAGTTTGTTTTTTTGTAAATCAACTGATGTGGTCTTGCCAGGGTTCTTAGTCAGAACATCACAATCAAATAATGGCACATCAACAACTGGATCCACATGAACCTTTGAAGTGTATGCTTTGATGAGCATATCACCACTTGCATTTACTTGCTTGCTAGTCAAACACTCAGGTTGTTTGGTTTTGAGTGATTTATAATTTATGTCTTTCTCAGCAACATCACTATTCTGAGTGGAAGGTAATCTATCATTATCATTAACAGCAGAGGATGCCAATTTAATGATGGATGATTCAGTTTTCTCACTAGGCTCTTTGTCAATTTTTTTGCTTCTTCTGTCCATCCTTAAAGATGGTGCTTTGAGCAGACCTTTAGTTTTGATCAGTTCTGAATCCAAAGGATTAGTTCGATTGGCTAAATATGTTTGTCTTTCTTCTTCTGCTCCTCTAATGGCATCAACTCTGAAAGAAAGAGATGAGGAATTAATAATTTATGTATTTTTTAACAAATAAGTAATTACTTGACACTTTTAAATACTTTTAAATAGACTGACATTTTATGTTATAACTGGCTATAAGGGAATAAATTTACAGATAATGTAACAATGAAATACGTTAATTAATCTATTCTACAATTTGAACATGCTGACAAGAAGGTTGCTAAGCTGGCTACATTCAGTTCAAGGGAATAAAATCATTTTTGCAATGTAGTTAAAAATCCGTATTTGAATATTGGTCAAATAATTTTTTTTTTTTTAAAGTTAAAAAACAAACAAACAATTGAGTCATCATTTTATCCTTCCATACAAGATCAACTCAAAATACTAATTTGAACAAGACATCTAAATAGATCCCTGCCGAAGTTGTATTTTTGTCTTATATGTGAAAAAACAAATAATTTTGCAAAACATGTGGATAATCTTATGACAGTTCCATTACAAATTACATGCACTATGAGGTATGGCAGTCATGTTTTTGTTGTGAGTTCAATTTTGTTGAAATAGCATTTCATGTGTATCTATTAGATTTACATCTCAAGTGTAAAAGTTCTATAGAGTTTGTTTAGGTTATTTAAAGTTTATTTCACTAAAATATAATATGCCTACATCAGTTTAGTTGTACTTGTCCAGAACTTTAATCCAAAGACTGACCATTAACACCTTTCAAGGACATCTTTATAAAAACTTGATTGACATCCAATGCTTCAATGATAAATGGTTATAGTTTGTTGAAAGTGTGTAGCAATATTTTTGTATGGCTTTCATCATCCTATTATGCCTGTAGTCCTTGTGTTGATGTATTAGATCTAGTAGACCATGATGTTATTCTTGTTTTCTTGTATTTGTTTGTGCAGGCAATATTTCCTGTTCTTTATCTGTTCCAGTCAATTGTTCTCCTGCTGCATTACTCTGTTGTCCAAATAGAGTTTTTTTTTTTGTAAATCTAGATCTCGTTACTTTCTGATGTTGCTTTGGGTAAGGTTTGTATAATTATTTGGATTTCTAAAGATAGAGCTAGATCTATGTAGTTTGGGGTCAGTAGGTGGTGGTTGTCAAATTTTTTCTTTATTGCTGTCTAATTTTTCATTGTTGTCTTTTTTTTTTTTTGATAAAATTTATTAAATAAAATCTTGGTTTAGTGTTGTCTAAATTAAATATTTATTTTTTACTTTTTTAGTTACCACATCTTAATATATATATACACACACACAGAATGCAATCTGCTTTATTTGAAGTAGCAGGGAATAGGGTGATACTTTAAAAAAGTTCAAATGACACTTCAAAATAGTAAATAAATGATAACCTACAGAATTGAATATTTGTTTATATTAAGGTTTGTATTTTATCCACAGAAATTATATATTATCAGTGATTTTATTGCTTTTTCCCTTTTTGCACTTCCATCAATTTGTAAAATCAAGTTTTGATAACAGCCAAATATTCCTAATAACAATTTTGTGTATAGTATTTCTTTTTATTTATAAAAAAATTATAAATTTGATAAAAAAAAAAAACAATAAATACAAAATAGTGGGACATTAAAGATATTTTGTCAGCATGTGCACTAGTGTTCTCTATCTGTGGGGCCCCCTTACAATGAAAGCACAAAGCACAAAAAAAAAAACAAAGCTTCTCTAAAGAGGAAGAACTCTGCCCATAAAACTTAAAACTATATCTATCAATAATGTACAAGTTATTTCCCATATTTGATATCAAACAAAATAGTTACTTACCATTAATTGATTGACTAATTAGGTATTTATTTTGTTATTGATTCATGTTTTGTTAGGTACAATAAATAATTGTTTAAAGTATCAACTTGATCGGAGAATGTGAGAGGGAGAAATAGCGTTAACAATTATTCAAGGAGCGTAAACCCAACAAATTTTGACAAATCTGTGAATACTGAAGGAATAGTTTTCCTTGTTAGTATCAAACAAAATAATTAATTGCCAGTAATTAATTAACTATTTGGTTACTTTTTTAATTGATTCATGTCTTGTCTATGACAATGAATAATTGTGCGAAGTTTCAACTTGATCCGAGAATGGGTGTGGGAGAAATAAAGTGTACACACTTTTTACCAGACAGACAGTTTAAGTTGATATAAGCTTTGTAAAAATGTATACTGTTTCCACAGACGAATATGCAAAAAATTAGACACAAAAATTTTTGGATTTGACATTTCAATATGTCGCTGCTAAAATGATAATTCTCAACTTTCTTAAGTCATATTGATGGAATTTCTCCTGAAAGTAGTATATCCTTCTGTTGACAACTTAACATGTCAAAAAAAGTCAGTGACTTATCAAAATCAGGCACATTTAAGGCGTATTAATGCTATATGTTCCTTAAAAGTCCCCTGGTATAATAGTATTGAGCAGTTCTGCCACCTTTATTTGACTCCATTTGACCTGCATTTTTTTTTTACCAAAATAAATAGTGCACACTTGAAGCCAGGAGAAAGCTTTTCTCAGTTCTGAAAAAATTCAATATTGGCCTACCCAATGTTTTTTTAATTTAACCTTCTTCTGACCTGCACTTTTCTTACTATGAGAAAAGGTGCATTACAGAGACCAAGATTGAATGCATTCTTCTTACTATGAGAAAAGGTGCATTGCAGATTGACTTCCAGGAAAAGGCTTGACCCTGGACCCCACTATGAAAGCTCTCAGCTCTGCCCCAGAACCTTGCTGGCTGGTTGGCAGAAACCTGCTGCCAATCCAAAAACTTAATACTTAAAAAACTAAAAAAACTATTAACCTAGCCTAGATTTAATAATTTGTTACATAAATCTGGGTTCAAAATAAATTGTACATACATACTATTAAATTACTTTCCTAAACCCTCTTGGACCCCACTTGGAACTTAACAGCACACCCCAGATTCTTTTTTTTTTTCAAATAGAGGGGCCCCACTGGTAAAAGTAAAATCAAATCTACCTCTGTTGACTATCTGGCTGTACAGAATTGATCTCCTCAAGCAAAGAGGCCATTTGTTGCTCTTGCTCAAAGGACTGACAAGTCTGACCGAGGCTGAAGAAGCAAAAAATATTTCAACTTATTATGACATTAGCTAGAAGTTATATTTTAATGTTGACATGTGCGCCTTTTGATATATCAACAAAATATTTAAAAACCTAATGGCAGACCTCAGAAAACGTTCATTAAATTTTTTGTTCTCTAAATTTACTTGATAGAGGGTATACTCTGTAAACAATTCTGTCCATGCATGACTTTTTTTTAATGAGCAAAAATTTATGTACTTAAAAAATATCATCTGCTTAAGTGCATAATATAAAAAAAAATAATATAAAAATGAGATTGTATTAACACGCAAACTCAGATCTGACAAGGAACTTTAAGCTATGGTTTTGTTTTGACTGTCTAGAGCAGTGATGTCCAGCCTTCTTCAGCCTGCAGGCCAAATGAATTCCTAAACATCTTGAAGTGGCCTCATCGTCACAAAAAATAGAAATGAAATAGAGCAGACATCACTTTTTTTTAGAAACATGATGTTGTCAACATTATTAGTTGGATGTCTTATGTTGTTTTCCTGAAACCAACTTCGTAATGTCCAACTGTATCGCAAATGCTCTAGGTTTTGAGTTTCTAGTTTTTGGCACATCGGCACAATTTAGGTCTTGTTGTGCCCGTAGTCTTTCAAGGATTACTCTCCCTTTATATCACAAGGGCTAAATTCCGTACAGTTAAATTATTAAAAGCAAGGTCTATTCACAGTTAAAATAGTAAAGGTAGTAAAAATTTAATAATTAATACAAATCTTATGTAAATATTATTGGGTCATAATTTCACAAATCAGATCATTGAATCAAGAAGTTCATATATAATACAACTATGTATGCTAGGTTTTACCAATTATATTATGAAAATGTTTCTTCACTCACAAAAGGGCTTGTAATTAATCTTCTTTCTCAAATTAATCATTATGATCAATCTTACAATTGTTTTTGAACATTTGGTAAGCTTCATAAGGTAACATAAAGCAAAAAGCTATTGTCTACATCACTCTAAATTTGTCAAGAAGGGATGTTTGGTATTGAAAGTCAGTCAGTTCCAGTGTCAGGTCTGTATGGCACTTGACACATTGAATGCTAATGGCTTTCTGAGACTGTTTCAATTTTCAAATGAAAAATCACAATTCTTTCACTGAAACTATTATTTTTATTCCCCACATTTGAAATCTTTCTTGCTTTGGGGAAAGACATATTTAGTGGATGATCCTTCCCAATGGATGAATGCTGCAATATTGCTTGGAAGAAGGACATACAAAAGCAAAATGAACTTTTCATGCTGACAGATTCAACTTCATTCTTTCTTTCATGACAGATTTCTTCTACCTCTTCTAGCAACAGTATTTCAAGAATTTCGCATGGAAGCTGTTTGCCATATCCTCAACCACATTCATTTTTGTCTTTTCTGTGTAAATATTTTCATCTGCCTGGCTGAGAAATTTTTCTCTTTGCAGAACGAACCAAAAATGCAACCATACTTCTGCATTGTTTCATAATATTGTAATTATTCCTTAAAAACAGTTTTTCTTTGCAAATGAAACATTTGTTATCAAGTTGCAAAAATAAAGATATCCCCTCTTTTTTTTTTTTTTAATTATCTACACTCAGAGCCAACTTTGAGTTTTTTAACTTTCCCATGTCATCAAGACACAAATACAAATGTTGAACAGTAAGGTACCACCACTCACTTTGAAGAAGACAACTAAAAATGCTGGCAAGTGCCTTGTGTCAATCACAAGTTAATGACACATCCAGCTGAAATGTCAAATAACTATAAAAAATAGTTGTCTTGGATAATATGAAACTATTGTATAAATATCTCAGAATAAAATCTATCGAAGATCTGTAAGAGGTGCCCTAACACTACTTTTATTTCTTTTTTAACTTTTTTTTACATGCTGATTTAGTGAACAAATGTTTTGACAGGCCAGGTAAACCAGCGCCACAGGCTGATGGACTGTACTTTGGCCATCCCTGGTTTAATGTAGTAAAATTTCAAAGTTTTCAAAATTTGGGGTTGTTTTGACTAAAAAAAACAACTGAACAACCTGTCATTGATAACAAGACTTTAAGATGGCTGCTTAAAAAAAAGATTTGAGACTTATTTTGGGACTAACATGGCCCCTGAGTACACAGTAGGCACAACACTGCACAAACAACTATGTAATACATTTTGGGAGATTTCCTTTCCTAGTTTACAAAAGCCAGTTTTTTAAATTTAAAACAATAAAAAATCCCCTACTCAAGGACTGAAAATTCTATTCCTTATCTGGACCAGTTGTGAAAATGGGGGAGGAGGGGGGGAATAAAGAAATGGATATCTGGGTGGATTTTAATGTACACATGCTATCTGCTATGCTAGTGAGGTACTAGAGAAGATTGTGTAGTCATATATAGAGTGGCAACCTATAAAGGGGACTAATTCAGCTTATACCACCACTTTAGTCAAGTACAATTTATTTCCCTTGTTCAAGATACCAAACAGAGAAATTTATTACCAGTAGTTAATTAACTAATTGATTAATTTTTTAAAAATTGATTCTTGTGTTGTCAGGTAAAAGAAATAATTGTGCAAAATTTCAGCTTGTTCCAAGATTTGGTGTCGGAGAAATAACATACAAACATTTTACCAGACAGACAGACATTAGTTGATATAAGCTTTGAAAAATGACTACTATGAAAACAGGTATTTCAGAAAGAAACCATCTGACGTTTGTCTTTAATTAATTTATTTAATTTTATTGGAGTTAGGAACATCCCCATAAACCCATTCAAATATATCTCTTATAAGGAAGGAACACATACTTAAATATATTGTCTTATTTACCTAATGACTGTCTGAAGTTGAAGCCTCTATTTATCTTTCATCTTATATTCTTTAAATGTTTCAATTAATATGTTCTTTTGAATTTTTTTTTCAGAACCAATGAGTGCACTGCTATAATAGTGAAAACCTGAAATTTATATTATATTTTTAAAATTTTTTTGGGGGAGGTGGGGAGAATAAAGTGTACAAAATATTTCATGTTAATTAGTCATAATACTTAATCATTCCACACTATATAGCGCATTGTGTTTCTAAGGTAAATGGCAGGAAGAAAGTTAGGAACAAAACTATTCATGGATTTTCCCTTTCCCCATGGTTTTAATCCAATTACCTCCAACTGCAGTAAGGTGCATTGGGATGCTAGCAACACTTTTTTTCCCCTTTTCTATAAGAAGAGCTTACCATGTCTCATTTAGAACAAGAACCAGAGCCTGATGACTCTTTTTTTAAAAAAAATGAAAACCAGATGTGTATTGCTTTTTATTAACTTTTAAAAAGAATTTTCCAAATGAACAGACCCGTACTCAAGGTGTATAAGCCCCCGACCTAGGAAAATGAGTATTTTTGAAGATATTCCAAAGGTATTAAAAGTATATAATTTTTTAACTAGACATATCATCCTATATATTAAAGTTATTTATTTATTTATTAGATCTTAAATTCTAAAAATTTTTTCAAACTTGTATTCTTAAGTATTTTTTTTATATTTAGAGTTACCCTCATTGCTTAGGTTATGTTCAGGATTTTTTAAGCCGGAAAGCAGTATTAATTGGTTAAATCACACTTCTTAATTATTATTATTTACTTTTACTTAAGGCCCAAAGGTTTCAATATAGATTTTGTTTATAAAGGTTAGGAATGCACATTGTAAGTATATATCACTCAAATTTTTTAAGAATCCAATTGTGGTACACATTATTAAAGATCTAGGATGATATCTGTTGTCATTTTGTTACAATATTACCCTGTACAAGAAAAACAAGAACATAGAACATAGCTTGAATATTTATCAATGGCAAATTCATCAGAAGACACCTCTCAGTTTGTGTGATAACACAAATTCTCATTGTAATCTTGTTTCTTTATTATTTTATACCTAATTTCTATAAATCTGGCTAGATCGACTTACTGTGGAGCCAAACGTTCTGTGACTGCAGCTATGGAGGACACAAATGATGATAACTGCGAGGCTATTACTCTCAAGTGTTGACTTTCTTGTCTTAGTCTCATGACATCTTGCAGTTGTGCTACAAATACAATTACACTCTTAACAAATTTCTGAAAAGCTTCTAGAGATAAAAGGACTGAAAACAAAAGGTGTTTTTGGTTACCTTGGTAAAGGTCTTGTTCATTATTTAACCTCTCTAAGCATTCTTCCCAGTGCTGTTAAATAAAAATAAAAATCTGTTACAATAGTAAACGATTTTAAAAACAAAATAACTTGTTTGAGTATCGCTATGAATAAAAATGTACTACATTATAGCACAGATTACAGTGCAAAACAATCATTTTGTAACTGAAAGTAAAAGGTGATTTATGCTATGCTCCAAATATGAGCTATTCTGGTAGACTTCTGAGTACCTGACTATAGCTGGGGAAAAGTAAAAGCGGTTGGTTGTTGTGCTAATCACATGACACCCTCATTAACCGTGGGCCAAAAAAACAGATGACCGTTATACAGGGTTTCTGCACCAAAGTCAAAATGAAATTCCAGGAGTTGATGTAAGATTATTATTATTTAAAACTGTTTACTTTATTTTACTATTTTTCAGGCTAAAATAAAAGGAACATACATTTGTCATAAGTGAATAAGACAACTTTAATTTTATGTCAAGACTAAAAGAAAAAAAACAAACAATAATGACCTTCTCCAAAGATGGAAGTTTTTGTTCCAAAGTGGTGTAGTGAGAATCCAGATCATTTTGAATGGTTTCAATTTTTGTAGTCAAGGTACATACTTCATCTTTTTTAGTTAAACATCTTCGCATTGTTAAGTCCCTTTGTAACTCTTGGCATTGACTTTTCATTGTCTCAAATCTTTGCAAAATTTCCTAACATGAGAATAAATATTTAGATTACAATTCAAGACCAGTAATATAATGCAAGGGAGAGAATATTTTAGATTTGAATGACTGACCTCAGCAAGTGGCTCAGAAAATTACCTCACGTTTGGAACAATGCTTATTTTATAACTATTAAAATCTTTGTTATTTTTTGTGAGCTAACATATTACATAATGTAAGGGAAAACTCTGATATTTTTTACCATTTTGAGATCTAAATTCTGTGTAAAAAGTTGTAATAGTAAACAGTATACTAATTTTTATTAATATGCTTAGAAACATTAACATTTAATAAATTACACATACAATTCAAATCAGAAAAAAACAAAACAGGATTACATGAGATTTTGCTCTTCAGCCAGTGCAAATGTCACTACCCTCAACAACACTTAAAGTGTATCTAGATCTAACCAATCTCATCACATCATTCTTACAGTGACTATTAGAACTAGTCTCTAAAATTTTTTTTTATTTCAAAATAATACAAATAGATATCTATCTATATATTTATATGTTTAAGTACAATACAAACATAATAAAAGTAATCCAGAACCTTTACAAGCAAGCCACTTGTGCAGTGTACTTCAATAACAACATTGGGGACTAGTTTAAAACCACAGTTGGAGTGAGACATGACTGCCAACTTTCACCAACTCTTCAATATCTTCCTTGAAAGAATAATGGATGATGCTCTAGAAGGTTATGAAGTGACTATAAGTATTGTGCTTTGTGGACGACACAGATGGTCCGGCAGGGACAGAAGAAGAGCTACTTGAACTTGGTGACAAGACTTTTGCAGCATATGGTATGCAAATTATGACCAATAGTCACCATTGATCTCAAATAGACTTATCAGTAATGAGGTTGAAAAGCTGACAAGTTTCAGTAGATGAAGGAACAAAACCTGAACTACTGGCCAGAATTGCACAGTCCACAGTAGCACTTGCAAAACAACCTGAGAAGCAAACGCATTGCCCTCCACATTAAATAAAATTATCATAATTAAATATAATTATTAACTAGCGATTTAAATGATGTACTCACTCTATGTGCACTTTCAAAGTGTATACAGTGTTCAGCGAATTGACCTTTAGCATCAATGAACTTAACTTTAGCGCCATTTAGCCCACTGGCTCGTCTGGTATGGTTTGGGGTAATGCGATGTATAATTGGACTGGATGGACAGGGAGAATTACTACTGACCAAATAAACAAACAAAATTAAAAAATACAAAATCTAAAATAAATAGTTAGAAATGTACATGTAATTAAAACATTTAAAAATTCTATTTTAGAGCTGGTCTTCAAATGTAAAAAAAAAAGAATCAAATGTATACATCTCTATATATCTTTATGTTAACAGAAAAGTCGGAAATCCATTTTTTTTTTAGAATGCCTAAAACGTCAGGCTAAGTACAAAAGGAATTCAAGATTTCTACCTTTGCTAAGGCATTTTAAAGTGTGGAGTTTTTAATTTAGACTGTCTATGTGTGCATGTACACAACTGCATTGTACTAGGTAAAAAGTTATACAAAAGATGTTTTGAAAGGTAAAAGTAAATAGGACTAATATGTCATTAAGGCAAATACGACTACTAAGAAGAAACCACTTGATTAGATCTAGATTTAAAACCTGATGAAAAGTTTTGATGTGATGATTGTGGGAAGCACAAGTTATTTTGTCATATTGATCAAGACTTCAATGCAATTCATTTTTGCTTTAAATGTTGACATTGGCCATTGGAAAAAAGTGCATATATCTTGAATATAATAAACTCATATTGAAATTGAACAATATAGTAAACTCAGTGGGCTATTTTACATAAAAGAAATTATGTTTAAAATAATTATAATAGATATTTTCTCATTTAAATTCTTGTTATCAGATTATCCATCCAGATAAAATTAAGAACATAGAATAACATTATTCAATGAAAACCTTTAATTCCCACTCAATACTATTTGAAGAACTGTCAGACATAGGTTCCATAGTTTTATTTGTTTTGTGCGAATGATAAACACTCACTACTTTTGAAAAAGTTATGATAAATAAATGAATTAATTTTAAACTCTATGATTCACTAACATTTTTTCATGAAATACTGTGTAAGCCTAGTTTTTAACATTCACTGTGTCATGTTTTTATTTGCTATCCTCCTTTGTAAGGCTTTGTCTCTTTTATTGTCTTCCTATGGGTTTGAAGTTGTCTGGTAAGCCTCAGGGGGTCTCACAAAGTTTTCTTTCTGAACATAAGATAATTTATAAGAAGCAAAGACAAGTTGGGAAATGCAATAAAAACACACAGCAGGTTTTTTTCATGACCCTATCATTTTATCAGTTAAGACAACTGATTATAACATTATTATAATGATCTTACATTTGTATTAAAGAAGAAATTAACAAAAATATTTTTACATTAGTGCAGCTTTTAAGAGTTTTATGAATAACTTTGATCCTCCTTTAATGCTGGCATGTAGACAGTTTTACCTACTAAATTTATCAGCATTTAAAAATGTTTCATTTAGTCTAGTTAGAAGAAACTAAACAATTTCATATTTACAAGTGTGTATTACTATTTTAAAATACAATTAATTGATTTTTAATAATTTTTTAAAAATTGAAATATTGCACTTAGCATAGTGTAAAGAATGGGCCTACAAGTGTATTTTTAGTCTTTAAGAAATCCTATTGTTCATTTGTGTTGTTTTTTTCCACTCATCTATATTTTATACATAAATTCTTTCTAACCTACATAAGACATTTAAGTAGGAAATGGAGAATCATAAAGAATCATTTCGTACTTTGACTAAAAATGCCATCCATCCTAAAGAATGCCTGCCTTTCACATATATGTATATAGGCAAGATATACATACAACATCCTCTGGAAAACTATTTAATGTATCAAGGCTGCGGGCAAAAACCAAGGTTAGGAAGCTACTAGTCAGGGAACTCCTGTATGCTAATGATGCAGCTATTGTGGCTGATTCTGATATTCAGTTACAGTGCCTGGTTGACAAACTATCTGCTGCTTGCCAGAAGTTCGGCTTAAACATCAGTCAAAGCAAGACTAAGATACTTGTCCAAAACACAAACACTGCACCTCAAGTAAGCATTAATGGCCAACCACTAGAAACTGTTGATCACTTTTGTTACCTTGGCTCCATCATATCCAACAACACTCTACTGGATAAAGACATAAACAACAGGATAGCCAAGGCAATGGCCACCATGTCACGGCTGCAGAAAAGAGTCTGGGACAATATATTGCTGACTAGCAGTACTAAAGCCCTAGTCTACCGGACCTGTGTGTTGAGCACCTTTTTTTCTGTACGGAAGTGAAACATGGTCAACCTACTCATGGCAGGAAAAAAAGCTGAATGTTTTCCACCTCCGATGCCTAAGGCGGATCTTTAAAATAAGGTGGCAAGATAAGATAACCAATGAGGAAGTGCTACAAAGAGCAGGGTGCCAGGACATCCGCTCTGTTATCAGCAGCAGATGCCTTGGCTGGCTTGGCCACGTTCGTAGAATGCCAGTAGGTCGGCTTCCACAGGACATCCTGTATGGCGATCTAATAGAAGGCAGGAGAGCCGCTGGTCGCCCACTTTTACGTTATACGGATGTATGCAAGCGTGACATGAAGCTCTTCAAAATCGACACTGGCAACTGGGAAGAGGTGGCACTGGACAGATCCTCATGGAGAGAGAGCATAAAGGAAGGGTCAAAGATTGCAGATGTCATATACAACAGAAGCAGAAAGAAGGGTGAAAATGCAACGGCGCCTGGTGATTATATATGCCCAACCTGCGATCGCAGCTGTGTATCAAGGATTGGCCTCTTTAGTCACACAAGAAGTTGCAAAGGGAAAAGATCGTCTCTCGAGACATAAAAAATGCCACAAATATATGCAAGATCTAGTGGTTTGCGGTTAGAAATAAATACATATCTAGGATTGGCCTCTTTAGTCACACAAGAAGTTGCAAAGGGAAAAGATCGCCTCTCGAGACGTAAAAAATGCCACAGATATATGCAAGATCTAGTGGTTTGCGGTTAGAAATAAATACATATCTAGGAAAGTGATTGTAAAAAGCTAATCAAAAGTAGTTTCTTAAAGCACATGAAGCTTATTTTCTATAGATAGCAATTCATTTAGGATAGGATAATTTCTAAGAAATGTTGCATTAAAAATTAAAAGCTATGGAAGTATATTCCCCCCAAAAAAATCTGATCTGAGCTGCCTTTGAAAAAAAAATAAATCTTGACTTGCAATCCTTGATATTTTGAAGACTACTTAACTTATGAAATACTTCAGTAAGAAGCTATTCATAGTTTTACTAGGTACTCTAAGAAATTGGAACCTGACCTGCAAGAACTTGTAGTACTTAATGCACTTCTTAAAAGTGGCACATACAGTAATGGCTCCAGACTTCTAAACAAGATAAAAGAAGGAAAATACTTTTGTAACATAATGTCAATGAAATGTGTGAAACTTATCTGAGATTAGTCAACTATTTACCAAAAAACTTACTTAAAAAACTCTGTTTTATAAGATGTATCAATCTGTCCACTCTGTGTGGGGTGAATGGGATGTTGCTTTTGAACAATGCCTTTGAGACGTTCCATTAACACCTATACAAAAGTGTTTAAAAAATGACTTCATGATAATTTAAGGAAACAACATAATTAGTACTGAAAGAAACAACTTATATAAATTTATCACTAACATGAGTTTAAATTTTTAATCAAAAGTAATAGTCACAATATCTGTTGTAGTTTAAATATACCTCCACTTTAAATTATTATTAAACTGAACATCAACAAAAGAAATGAAAAGGAACTAAAGAACCATACATTTGCAAAGTCTAAAAATTCAAATTTGTTGGCTGAACTTCTGAAAGCACTTGCTATCACAAGATGTACATGTAATGTGGGTAACAATGTTGATAGAAACTTCAGCTGAGATCGAAATGTGGCTTCTTTATCTGCATACTGACTAGAAATAGAAAACAATGTTAGCACTAGTTTAAGACAACATTTACATAATATGTATAATAGTCAACATACAGTAGATAATTGTTATAGATATATTAAAACAAATAAAAAAACATTAAAAATGAACATAAACCTAAAATCAACTGTCAAAGTGGTTCACAAAGGCAGGTAAAAAAGGTATATTTCAATATTTTCAGCATGAATATCAGATGCTATGAACTGCAAACTATCAACAACCACAACCCTATCTCTGTTAATACAAAAGAAGTGTATGTATCTAAGGTGTTGCCAATACTATTGTATTGTTAGGACATCTGACATTATGATACCACAGAATACGGTGATTTATTAATGTTATTATTGAAAGATTATCTAATTGATAGTTTAGTAAAGGGCCAATCCCTCATTAAAGGCCCCAAGGAAGAAACTTTTCCCTTAAATGCTTGCAATAAATTGCAATCCACTCGTATAATATAAAACACTGCTTATTAATTGTTTTTTAAAATGATATAAGACTAAATGCATTATTTCTCTTTTAAAACCAAAGTCCACATTTGATTGAAAATATAAATAGTTTGTATCACAGTAATCATTGAATTTAAAAATACAAATACTTTTTATAACATTATTAAAAAAAAAAAAAAAAAAAAAAAAAAAAACAACATTTGGATAAATGTTTAAACAATATACAGAAAAATCACCACCCTATAGTCCCCCCCCCCCCTTTTTTTTAAAAATTATTAATAGTGACTTCTTGTAAAAATGGTGTATTTTTATAAGACTGTTTGCATAGTTAATTTTTAAAAATTAAACATTTTGCTTTCAGAAAAGAAAAAAGTAGCAGTTGCACCAGAACTTTGAAGGATCAAAAATATCATGATATTGGATTTTCAATATCTTTTCTAGTTTTTGCGATCTAAATGGGACAGATGGACAGACTACACTAAACCAATAGTGGCTATTCCCCTTTCAGAGGCAGCTAAAAAATTTCTGTCATTTAAAGCATTAATACACTGAATCAACTAAGACAATGTTGTTATAACTCCGCCATGCACACCGCCATTCAAGATAGAAGAAGGTGCGCACTGCCAGAAACTAGACAGGGAAGGATGTTGACATTAGAAAGAGAGAGAACGATTTCCACCCAAGGCTAGATCCGATATGAAGATGCTGTGCTCAAGGCAGATGTCCTATTTGTTTGTGATGTCCTTGTGTAAATAAACGGGTATACCTCGTTGAGTTGCCTCCCTTAAGTTATTACATAGGTGTCTGGAAGTGGGATTATAGGCGACTGAACAAGGAACTTCGTTACCAACGTCTGAAGCTTGGTGGTACCAAGGAGGCGCTTATAGCTTGTCTCCGGCAAGCCCTAATCAATGAAGAAGAAGATCCGGAGACCTACCTATTTGAAAATGAGCCAGAGATTGTTGAGCTCATTGGCAAGATACAGGAAGGTATTGATGCAATACGTGAACAAATTAACAGGATGGGGAACAAAGTAGTAGAAAGTGTATTGCGAGGGGAAGGACAAACAAGCCAATTTGATAAAATGACGCAAACTAATGAAGGAATGGACTCCTTGGTGAAGAAGCTGTTGCCTGTAGACTCGTTGGTGAAGGAGAAGTTGCATGATCAGGACTGCGGCTGCACCAACAGTGGTGACGGAGACACTGGGGATTGGAGCGTTGTCTTTGAATGTGTAGTGGGCAAGTCTTGTGGGTGTGACTTTCAAGATGAGAACGATTGCTGCAACGATTTCAAAGGGTTGTACCGAATCAAAAAGAAAGAGACAAATGAAGAAACTAGAGAAGTCTATTATGTGCCTGAAGCTTTTATTCCTTATGTACCTTAAATGAGTATCTCAATGAGCTGGACGGATCAAGACAACGCTGGGTCTGCGTCAGAGCCTGTTGCTGTGGACCTTAAGGACCTCTGCCTATCTGCCGGTGCTCACAAGGAAATTCAAGGCTCGAAATTTGCATCCAGAAGTTAAACATGAACTGTATGTGCGGCGCATCACACAGAGAATTTAGATGCCAAGAAAACCAACAACAAAGTATGTGTACCTCTGCCATCATCATCGACATTGGCATAGATGAATGTCAATCAACCCAGGCTAAATCTGAGTTGGCAAGAGGAAGACATCTTCAACTTGAACTTGAGGAGACCTATCTCCTGGACGTGAGACTGTTAGCTGAGGACGACCACGGTGCATTGGACTTTGATTGCAACGTGGCTGCATATGAACTTGCAGTCTCTTTGACAGGTATCAGTCAGGAGGATCTGCTGAAATAACGTGTCCGAGCAACGGCTGCGTTGCAGAAAACAGTGCTCGACACTATTTCTCTGTGTGTCAAACGGCCATGCCATCATCTCAACAACAGCCTGGTCAACTGGAGAAAGAGAAAGCAGCACTGGAGGAAAACAGTGCGGATGGCTTAGTGGAGAAAACACTCCTTGCTGCCTGTAGCTCCCACTGATCGACCTCCACCTGAACTGTCAAACCTCCACTGCACTGTTTCTTTTCGGGATGAAAAGCGCTAAGAAAGGGGCAATGTTATAACCCCGATATGCACACTGCAATTCAAGATAGTGCAGAAGGTGCACACTGCCAGAAACTAGACAGGGAAGGATGTTGACATTAGAAAGAGAGAGAACGATTTCTGCCCCCAAGTCTAGAGCCGATATGAAGATGCTGTGCTCAAGGCAGATGTCCTATGTGTTTTTCATGTCTCCATGTAAATAAACATCTGTCTCGTTGAATTACCTCCCTTTAGTTATTACACTATACATATCAAACACATTCTCATAAATGAAAATTACAAGTAAAAAGAGAGAAAAATAACTACCAATATATTAACATAAGCATATTATTATATCCAACATACCCATCAACCTTTTGTAACAACAATGCTTTAGTCTCAGCAAGTCTCCCTAGTAATGAAATATACAAATCTTCTATGGCTATTCTCTCTTTATCAGCATTTGTTTTTATCTCTTCCAATAATCCTTTAAAAAGAATGATTCCTTCACGTACTGAATTCTGAAGCTTTCTAAAGGCCTTTAAAATGGAAACAAGAAAATAAAACAAAAAAATCCTTTTAAAAACAAAACTTATTTAGCTGTATCTATGAATAATGAAAGATTAATTTCTGGCACAAGAAAAACTGGTCGCCCCCACCTCCGTTACATAGATGTTATAAAACGTGACCTCAAATCAGTGAACATCAATACTGACAATTGGGAAGACATAGCTCTAGACCGCAACAGATGGAGAGAGACAGTGACCAAAAAAGCTATGGACAGTGAAAGTACATGGGTCTCAGCTCAGGAAGAAAAACGTACAATCCGAAAAATGGCCAGCTCCCCTACCACCAAAGCAAAAGCCACCTTAACCTGCGCTATCTGGAAAGGAGTGTCTCTCCAAAATAGGGCTCCACAGCCACATGAGGAAGTGTGCTCTGAGATGAACCATAGTCGTTCTACGACTGAAGGAGGCAAATGAATGAATGAATTTCCCTTGATGGTATCAAACAAATAATTACTTGCAAGTAATTAATTGACTAATCAATTAATTTGTATTGATTCATGTCTACGTCAATAAATAATTGTGCAAAGTTTCTACCTGATCCAAGAATGGGTGTGGGAGAAAGAAATGTGTACAAACTTTTTACCAGATAGACAGGCAGACAGATTGAGTTGATATAAGCTTTGTAACAAGGGAATATGTTAACAAGAAAAACATTTAAATATTTAAAAAAAACAACAACAAGTTTATGTTAAGCTTGTATTAATTAGTTTGGGTCAGTCATGTAATTAAATTTGTAATAGATCTAGATTAACAATAAACAAGGTTACAAACACAGTTTGTATGGAAACACAAACTAAAAATCGGTCCCCGAAGTGGTCCACCCAGGAAGGTAAAAAGGCAGGTTTCAATGTTTTCAAAAAGAATATAAGAATGAAATTCTATCAAAGGCAAATGACAGAAGAATGGAGAAAGAAGGTTGACAGATCTTGTGTGGTGCCCAAACAGTCCAGCAAACCAAGGGATAGGTGAAAGTGAAGTTAGATGTGAACCTGGCCTAACTGATGTCTTATAATGATTATCTAACTGATTTAATTGTTTTGTAATGGATCAATCTCTTATTCAAAGCCTCAAGAAAAACATTTTTTTTTGTAAATAAAACAACAACAAAACCTTCCTTTAGTTAAGTCTTCTATGGACATAATACCTAGACATGGCGCTGTGCTGTACTACTTGCAATAATGTGAAAAACTACTTATTAATTGTTGTTTTAAATTATGTTCCACTTACATGCATATTAAATAAAGTAAACATTTTTTTGTAAATGTAGTAGTTAGTATGACAGAAGTTTTCTAACTTTGCAAAATAGGCATAATACATTCAAGAGTTAAATAAGTTAATGTACAGGATTGTTTTGCACACTGTCTTCAAAGTCAAGATCATTAGAATATTATTATTTTCTTGGATTTGGGGGAGGGGAAGGGTGAAAAAAATGCTCCATTTTTATTACAAAGCTTCTATCAACTCTGTCTGGTGTAATTTTTGTACATGTTATTTCTCCCACAAGTTAACATTTTTGCACAATTATTTCTCCAACCGCCTTTACTTTTCCCCAACTAATGTCAGGTACCCATAAGAGCTGAGTGGACTCAGAGGCGCACATTCCAAAGTTGAAAATCCCAGTCTTCACCAGGATTCGAACCCGGGACCCCCGGTTTGGAAGCCAAGCACTTTACCGCTCAGCCATCGCGCCTCTCCTGGCCTAACTGATGTCCTATAATTGACCTAATTGTTTTGAAAAGGCTCAATCTCTAATTCGAATCCTCAAAAAATAAAAAATTGCCGCATTATAAAATAGGTCAGGAAAATGAAGTTTACAAGATTACTATTCGTTTTAAATTAGGCCTAACTATGCATACTAATTAGCTTTTTCTTAAAAAAACTGCTTGCATAACTGATTTTAAAAATTAGATTTTTCGCTTTCAGAAAAAAAAAGTAGCCGTTGCATCAGAACTTCGAATGGTCTAAAATATTGTGATGTCAATTGTGATTTTCAATATCTTTTATAGTTTACGAGATCTAAATGGGACGGATGGACAGACATTTCACATAAAACTAATAGCAACTTTTCCCCTTTCTGGGGCCACTAAAAATGAACCTATTAGTTAATAAATTATTGTTAATTATTAATTTTGTTTGGTATCAAACAAGGGAAAGACATTGTACTTGACAGATGTGGTGGTATTAGTTGAATTAGTCCCCTTTATACATCATCATCATTCCTTTGGGTTCCTCATGGAACATAAGGCCTCGACCCACAGTCTCTTGCTAGTTTTTTTTATGGTTTCCCAGCTCTTCCCTGCCCTCTCGGCTTCTTCTAGTGCACTGCGTCGCCATTTTCTTTTTGGTCTTCCTCTGCGTCTTCTTCCCTGGGAGTTCCACTCTAAGGCCTGCCTAGCTCTGTTGTTGGTATCTTTTCTAAGGGTGTGACCAATCCATCTCCACTTCCTCTCTAAGATCTGCACTTCTATATTTTTATGTCCACTCATGTCCCACAGTTTGGTGTTTTCTACTTTGTTGTACCAGTGTATTTTTAGGCATCTGTTGATGAAGGTCTGTACTTTTTTGTTGTTGCTTCAGTTACTCTCCATATTTCAGAACCATACAGTAGGATCGCTATGACATTAGAGTTAAAGATTCTTTTTTTAGTTTTGTTTGAGACGTGGGGAGATTTCCGGATTGGTTTTAGCTGTGTAAATGTCTGACGCACTAGATTTATACGACGTTTAATGTCCTCATCTGTTCCACCTGATATACTGACTACACTCCCAAGGTATATAAAATTTTCTACTTGGTCTATTGTCTGAGAATCCAGCCCTTTTTACATAGTGTAGAGAATTAGGCCATAGCTTAAAAGTTTGAAACTAACTATAGATAGCTATGAAACGTTCTATTTTCAAAAGCCCTTTGCTGACACAATGGTTACTGTATTAGCTTGAGCCCTTAAGCTCAAATTCAAGCCATACAACTTTTATTTTTAATGCACTTAAAAAACGATCACAGTACATTCACCCAGATACCCTCGTCTTTCTGCCCCACCCCCCCTCCATTCCAAACTGGTACAGACAAGTGATAGGATCATTGTGCATTGAGGTAGCCAAAAGATTGAAATAGTACTAAAAATCAATTGGTAAAAAATATTTCTAATCCCAGATATAATATTAGTCTAGATCTATTGCAACAAGAACTACAGGACTGATCCAAACTAGTTGATACAATTTTTTTCTAAGAAATCTAACCATACGCTTTTTTATGAAAAAAGTCCATGCATGCAATTTTATAATTTATTTAATTAAATATGTAAAACAGTAGACATACCTGAACTCTGAGATCTAATTTTTTAAAACTCTGTGTGTAGGCTGTTTCTAAATCTAAACATTGACCTCTGCTTTCTCTAAACATAGACAATAAAAAAAAAAGTTGACTGAAAGGTTAGTTTACTCCATTCCTCTATTTAGTCCATTAAGTCTTCATTGTACTTACATCCTCATATCTCGAAAACAGTTGATACATAACATTAGTTTCTTCTCTGAAGAAAACATGATATATGGTTCATCATGTAAACCTAGACATTTTGAAACAGAAACTCTGGATTAAAAACTTTACCTCAATACAAATTAAAACTAATTAATTAAAACAAAAAATTTACTTACAGCATTTTTTATGAACTTCTCTGGCTCGTTTAGTCAAGAGAACTACCTCATGACTAGAAAACATTTTGGCTTTGTGAGTTTCCTCCCTGCAGTTTAGGCACAGAGGTTGCATACAGGTGTTACAGAAAAACATCTGCACAGCAGCCTACAATCAAAAAAAAAAATTATAATTGTAATGGTTCAACCAAGCAATATCAAATTAATGAAAACAAATTTTAATTTTTAACGTCCCCGCCCCCCCACTTAATTATAATGATTTTTTTCCCCCAGTATTAATGTTACAAGAACAATATACATAAAAAGTTTTATAATTTCTATTCTATTGCTGATAAAGAGAAACACTAGTTTTGACAAGAACTGATAAATATAAGATATAATTAGGCCCTTTATTGAAAAGTTCTTTAAGACACGGTAGCAGTCTCTGCCTGATATGCAAGACTCCACTATAATAATTAGTCTGTTTCTTTTGAAAGACTTATTAAAATATTTTAAATAAATGATCTTATAACCATTACAATTTTCAATCATAAGAGAAAAAGGTGTAGATGAGATTATCCTTTGATCTATATATTTCAAATTGGGTCTACAGACTCATCTAACACTATACAAATATAAAAAAGACTTTGCGATCTATGGGGCAGATGATGTAAAGATCATCTGTTTCTGTGGCCCACAGTTAAAGAGGGTGTCATGTGGCCAGCACAATGACCAACCACCTTTCCTTTTCTCCAACTAATGTCGGGTATCCATTAGAGCTGAATGAACTCAGAGGCGCCCAAAAATCCTGAAATTAAATTTCCCAGTCTTCAAACCCAGATCCCTCAATACGGAAGCCAAGCGCTTTAGCACTCAGCCACACCTCCTAACACTTATATAAATCACCAATATGGTCAATTTTATTCACTAATCATTTTGGTGAGATCTTTCTTTTCGTTCTCTAACAAAATTCAAAGCTCTCATAAATGCTGTTAAAGAACATTTATATTTTCAGTATTTTTTAAGAAATTTAATAAAAAACATAAAAAAAATACTGGAATAAATTTTGTATACACAATGAATGTCAGTTTCAGATTTGGTATCAGCATAAAAATTTAAAAAAAGAACTTTGACATCTATTTGCGGAAAACATTGTTAAAAAAGCTATAGAGATTTTAAATATAAAAACACCCTCTAAGTCACAATTTTAACTAATTCAGTCAATCAGTGCGGTGTTACTCTCAGCGAGTAACTTGTTATATAATATTTATTACACAATCTTTTTAATGTTTAACTTTTTATTTCTCTCTTTAAAATTTTTTTTTCTAGATGTGAGAGTGATTATTTTAGTTTATTTCAGGAGACCCCAAAAAATGTAAATAAAACAAATTCTTAGTGCATTTGTTAATCTTTTGTGAAATTTGAAGTCATAAAATGTGTTAGTTTTGTGATTTTTTAAACATTTATGAATTAAATACATAATTAAAAGGGGTACTGAGTACAGTCAATGACGGTGATGACCAATAACATATTTTTTCCTTGCAAATACACAATAGTGTTAATTGTATGTTAAGTGGTCAGACCAGACAATAAAACATTGGCATGGTTAATCAAGCATGTAGATCTATTCTACCCTAACACTAGTTACAAATGTTACAAGGTCAAATGTTTCTAAACACTCCAGCCTTTTTTTTTTTTGTCTACTAGATATAAATGTTAAGATCTGGTTCAATTTCTTTTATGAGATTTTATTGTAAGGTTTTCCAATAAGTCAATCGAATTAAAAAATGTAAAGTGGCTTTTTTTCTTAAGGTTTTATTCAGGACAAAGATATACACACACATTTACATACATGCATTTCTTTGTTTTAGTTTATTGAGCAAGAACATCTTCCCTATTACTGATTTTATTGTGAAGAACGATTTCTACAATGATAAAAGAATTACATATAAGAGTAGGCATATATAGTCAGATAGACTAGCTAGGTCTAGACCAAACAAATCACACACACAAATTATGAAAAGTTCTCAAAGTTTAATTTTTTTTTTGTTTAGTTGAATATTTTTTTTCTTTACATTGAAATAACTTCTTTATTTTCAGTTTAAACTTAGTTATAATTTGTTTCTTTAGATTTAGTTCCCATCACTAATGAAGCATAGGTATATATACTTGTAGATTAAGTAAAAAAAAAAAGTCACGCTAGTAGGGATGTGTTGTGTACTCCAGCCCCCAATTGAGATTTATCTCTAAGTAAGCAAACTCAGTTTCCTCGTAAGATAAGACCTCTAGACAGTGTCAACACTTAATGTGGTCATCTGTCTGGACTAAACCAGGGCTGGCCTTAGGCATGGCAAACTAGGCAGCCACCTGGAGCCTCCAATTTGGCCTTGCACAGGACTCAAAGATTTTTTAAAGAGAGAAAATTCCCAAACATGGATCAAATCTCAAACATAGCAGAGCCCATTAGCTCTATGTCTCTACTCTGATTCCATTTCTTTGTTTAGAATTACTTGTTAGATTACATAGCTTACATGATATGTCAGAAGACCATTGTTTCTTCCTTTTGGTGAAGTGTTGAAGCATTATTGCTAGACTGGTGATCATGAATCTTTTGTAAAGCACATTATAATTCGTCCATCATGGTTCGGTGATGACCACTTTTGTCATCCATGGGGCTGAGGGCTTTGCACTGGGGTTTTGTGACTCATCATGTGGCTGGTGAGACCTATGTGAGCCCGGAATGGTCGGCTGCACACTGGACAGGTTATTCCAGCTGGAGCTAGTGTCATTGGCCTTGCTTTTCTTCTCTGGTGCTTTTCTGCTGCCAGAGCTGTTCTAATCTGCTAGTTTTCACAGCGCGACACCATAATGCTCTGTCATGTGCTTCTGTTTCCCAGGTGGCTGGGTTTATGCTAAACACTTTTAGAGAAACTTTGAGGGTGTCCGCCATGTGAGCGCTTTCCTTCCCTTAATTGGCCATATGGGAGTTGTTTTGGGATGCGGTAGTCTTCCATTCTGCAGAAGTGTCCTACCCATTGCAGCTGGGACTGCATCAGGATTATGAGGATGCTTTGCAGAATTGCAGACCAGCTCTTCAAAGGACTTCAGTATCTGGTATTTTTTCTTGCCATTTGACATTCTGTATTTTTCTTAGACATGTCATGTGAAAGTGGTTCAGTTTTTTTGCATGTTTTCTGTCCATGTTTCTGAGGCGTAGAGCAATGTAGGGAGGATGACAACTCAATAGACCCCTAGTTTTGTGTTAGTGGTGATACCTCATCTGTTCCAGACATTTTTAGACAGTCTGCAATAGGATGTACTGGACTTGGTGATACGCAGGTCAATTTCATTATTGACCTTTCTGTTTCTGGAAAGTGTGCTGCCAAGATAAGTGAATCTGTCCACTGCATTTTTATATTATGCCCATTTATCTTGATGCTTGGATCTGAGTAGGTTTCCCCTGGAGCAGGTAAATATAGGACTTCAGTCTTTTTTTGTGTTAATGGTAAGGCCTAAGTCTGAGCAAGCTCTTGAGAATTCACTGAATATGCTCTGCAGTTCGTTTTCAGACCAAGGATTTAGGGCACAGTCATCAGCAAATAGCAGGTCCCTGATTACTGCTGTTTTTATTTTTATCAAATCTGTATATTTATCCTGTTGTTATCTCTATTTGTGAATGCATCTGTCAGCATAGCAGAGAACATAATACTGAACCATGTGGGTGCTAGGACACAGCCTTGTTTTAACCCGTTTGATACTTTAAAGGGCTCTGATGGTTCTCCACTTTCATGGACACGAGCTTTCATGCCATCATGAAATAGTCTTACCATGGTTATGAATTTTTGAGGACATCCACATCTATTCCCAGCAATAGAGAGAAGAAGATATTCCTCTGTTGTTGTTGCAGATCTGGCAGTTTCATTTTCACATGTATAGATGGACAATTGTGGCATCTTTAAAGTCTTGTGGTACTGACTCTTGTTCCCACATAATTAACAACAGCTCAAGAAGTCTTTCAATCAGGGCTAATCCACCTTTTCGTAGACCTCTGCAGGAATTGAATTAGGCTTTTGGGGCTATTTCCACTAGCGAGCTGTTGAATGGCAAGATCAGTTTCCTTTAGCGTAGGGGGGTTAATCCATTTTTTCATTTATTGGTACTTACTGTTTCCTTTCTATGGCCGCTTCATTTATAATGGAAGGTGTAACGAGAACCTTTTCAAAATGCTCGGCCCAGCGTTTCAGGATTTCTTCCTTATCTGTCAATAGGATTGTCCCATCAGCATTTAGTAGAGGGGGTGAGGCCAACTTTGTCAGTTCATAGACCTCATTAATGGAATGGAAGAAGTTCTTGATGTTGTGCTTGACAGTAAATTCCTGTATTGTTTCCACTTTCTTGCTTAGCCAGAAGCACATTAATGTTATCGACGCTGCATGAATTATTTATTATTTAGATATAGATACAGGATTGTTTATAATTCATTGCATTTTTTTAGGTCTCAAAAAATATTTTATACCTTTATATAGTGCTACTTTCATGCTTATGGCATGCTCAGAGAGCTATAGTCCAATCTTATTTGTGGACCAGTGGGGGAAGGGGGTATCTGAGAGAAGGTTTTCCATGCTTCCTGTAGGCGCTCAGTAAACACAACACTGCTCGAGCCCCCTTCATATTACCTAAGACAGAACAAATAATGTTGGGAGACAGACCCACACCGCCAGACAGGTAGTTACTACAGTGTACTTTTTACTATCCGGCAAAGTATCCTGCAGTGGTATCCAGCCCCAAGTATGACCAGATAGTGAAAAATGGTAGGATATTTGGCTAGAGCCGGAGCAACTATCTGGTGCAACCCTAGTTGTTAGGACAATCATCTGGGGTGGCTGCCCCTTTCAGCTCTCTGAGGACCAGGATAGCTGACTTTACTTTTGAGTAAGGTGCCCTAGCCTTTGTGAATCCTTCCATTTCCTGTAAGCCAGCAGATTTGATTATGGTCCAACCTGGATATTTTATTTCCCCAGTACCCACCCCATCTGGAGAGAATTCCAGTATCCTCCACCTGGAGAGGCTCTTGATGGGAGATCAAAAACTCAAAAACACAAGACCATCAAGTGATGCATAAGGTAGTAAGGCTTAACAGTAGCTTTTAAAAAATTTAATAACATCTTTACTAATTAATTTAAATCAAATTAATTACAAAACATAATTTATGCAAGTAGGTTAATGGGGTCAAAGTTTGCTGCATGTAAAACTACCCACCGTGTCACAGTTAGCACATAAAGCCTGTTCTTCAGTTGAGGATTCTACCATAAACTTCAAGAGAAGGTCAGAGGGTGGTAATGTAGCTCCATCTTTTAATGTTTGAATATAACTTTAAAAACAGAATAATAAATGCTAATTTAATGAACAAACTTACAATAAATTTTCATTTTATTTAAGTAAATTTTAGTTTTTATTTTCTTTTGTAGAAAAAAAAATCACCATATTGTGAGTAAATAAAATTTAAAATATAATATTGAATGACTGTATCATATTGATTAGGGTGGAAAAAAATTGAGAGTATAAAAGAGGCATACCCACATATTGGACAAGACATTTTGCCCTCAACGATTCTTCCTCGTAAGCAATGAGCACAGAAACTGTGAAAACATCCAAAGATACAAGGGTCCTCATACTGTTCATTGCAGAGGTAACAGAGCAAAGGGTTTCGAATTAATGACGAATCAGTTTCTTCCATTGGCTGAAATATTTCCCCGGACATACTTGCAGCCCAGACCAATTTTATGTGAAACAATAAGCGATAGCATATATTTATGTGTAAAGGCACATAATCTTAAGCTGGAAAGAACAAAAAAAAAAAAAAAAAAAAAAAAAAAGGAATGTTATTGAGTTATACTTTTTAATTTAAAACTCAAACATGGGTATGACTGCTAAGAATTTAAATTAGCTTTAAATTGATAACAATGAAAGATTATATTCTGCCTCTTTCTCTTTTTACTTAATAATAATAATAATAATTTTAATTATAAAGCGCTGTTAACAAACAAAATGTAGGCTCAAGGCGCTGTAATAACATTACAAACACAAACACGACAGCTAAAATGACAATCTAAAAAAGTTTTAAACAGATAGGTCTTAATGTGGTGTATCATGTTGTCTGTCTGAGATCAATGGGGAGTGAGTTCCAAACCTTTGGTCCGTGAACTGAAAAAGCCCACAGACCGTAGCTTTGAGGGAGAAACGTTGGCACTACTAAAAGCGTTGAGTCCATTGAGCACAGGGCTCTCTGGGGGACATATGGAGTAATCAGTTCGCTAAGGTACAAGGGCATCTCGTTGTTATATATACACTGATGACAAAGTGTGGCGATCTTGTAATTGATTCTTGCTTTCACGAGAAGCCAATGGAGCGTGCGCAAGAGCGTAGTAGAAGAGTCTTGTCTAGTTTTTTTAAGGACTATTCGAGCGGCGTTGTTCTGTATACGTTACAGCTTGGCTATTTTGTCATCAGGTATACCTGCTAGCACGGCGTTGCAGTAGTCAAGGCGGGAGAGTATCAATGCCACGGCTAGCGTTTTTGTTGACTCCGTTGTTAAATATGGTCGGATCTGGCCTAATCTGCGCATCTGCAGATTAAGATCTTTGCAGAGCTGACTTATGTGTGGGTCAAAAGATAGTGTTGAGTGGAAGAAAACTCCAAGATTCCGCACTACATGGAAAAAAGGAACATGTCAGTTCGTGATAAAGAGAGAATCTGTGCTTTCAACTTTTGAGACATTGTTCCTAGTGCCAATCTTAATTATTTCTGTCTTGTCTTCGTTCATCTTGAGTTTATTTTCAACCTTCTAATCGCTCACCCTTGCAACGGTACTACTGATTTTCTCTGCCAGATGCGACACCTCTGGGGGTACTGATGAATCGTATAACTGTGAGTCATCTGCAAAGAAATGGTATAAGATGCCGGTTGGCCGTATGACACCGCTGAGTGGATATGTATACATAGTGAACAGTACTGGGCCTAGAACTGATCCTTGGGGTACTCTGTACTTCAAAAGTAAGCTTGTTGATTCTGTCCCGCTAACAACGACACTTTGGGTGCGTTCCGTCAGGTAGGATCCAAGCCACTTTAGGACGACTCCTGCTAAACCAAAAGTTGCAGAGAATCTGGCCATCATAATTTCATGGTCTAGGGTATCAAAGGCTGTGGACAAGTCCAGCATGGAAAGAATTGATATGTGGCCTTTGTCGGAATTGTGAAGTAAGTCGTTTAGTACCCTGACCACTGCTGTCTCTGTGCTACGGCACTTCCTATATGCAGATTGAAATTCTTCCAAGAGACAGTACTGTTTAAGATGAGAAAGAATTTGCGCTAACATGATGCGCTCCAGAAGCTTTGACAGGAAGGGAAGATTTGATACCGGGCGATAGTTTTTTTAGACATTCTGGGTCAAGACTGGATTTCTTTAATAAGCATGTTTAAATTGCTGTGGTACAATGCCTGAAGTCAGTGAAGAGTTCACAATGTTAGTAATTGTGGGTACAAGCTCATCTAAACATTCAAGGAGCAAGTAGGTTGGAATGGGATCAAGGTCACATGACTTATTTGGCATCTTTAAAATAGTACTTTTGACATAATGTTCAGATACACGCCGAAACTCGCAAAAAGGAGAATTTTGAAAAATTGGAGAGTGGTTGGTCAAGCTGTAATAAGAGGGATGGCATGTCATTTCTGATTTGCTCAATCCTGCCAATGAAGAATCTATTGAAGGAATCAGGGAGTTCAGATACTGGGATAGATGACGGCAAACGTTCGTTATTTGCTCCCCCTAACATTTCAGCCCCTTGCCTGCTCGTGTAGCTTATACACTGCAAAACTGCTATTACTAACAGGTGAAGGGATAATGGTGGACACTTGGCGCCTAAAAACAGGGTGTTTCAGATAGACGGAGATTGTCTGCCTAGTAAGGCTATTCATCTAGGTGAGGAGTACTTTGATTATAACCTCTGCTGCTATGTGGTATATACAGAAAATCTTAAGGAAAAATCAGAAGTGGAGCCGCTTAGGAATTGGTAGCATTTCCTCTTAAACTTTTAAGACAACATGGCCGATCTATTGGCACAAGGCTATTTAGCGAAAAAGACAAGATTGGCTAGCCAGTGTTTGTATTAGCCAATCAGATTACTTATTATTTTTACAAAATAGTAAACTGTGATGGCGGCTTCCTTCACTGTTTTTATATGATAATTTGTTTGTATTTATTTTTTTAAGTTAGCTAGTAACATCAGGGCAGTATTGACGAAAACATTAAATCAAAGTCTACACTAGTACTAAATCTAGATAGTGTTGACAATGTCTATTCATGGTTTAGAGTTAAGGGTGAGGAGCTGGATAAAGAAGACCCATTTGAGCCTTAAGGAATTAGCACCCCGTTGACTGTTTTTTTTTTTTACTATAAATTTAGTTCAAACATTTGTCAGGGAGACTAATAAATGTGATGCCATTTTTGTGACCAACAAACAGCTCACAAGAGGATCCTTGGGTCATAAAAGGGTGTCTGTAATTGTGGCCAAAATGCAGGTGTTTGTGTTGCTATGGTACCTGGAAAAAGGGGGGGGGGTTGGGAAGGAAAGTAATCAAATAATGTGACAGAAGTGTCTGAAGAGTCTTCATGGGCCTTGTTGCCCCAACACACAAGCAATAGGACTTATTTAGGCCTACAAAAAAATTCTTAGAAAACTCTTACTTTTTAAATTCTGTTCTGTTTTGAAAAACTTTAGAAATTTAGTGCTCATTAACTATGCAAATTAGCTTGGCTTATTTTAATAAATGATAATATTTCAGATGGATTGTATAAGATTATATTAGTTTATTCATTTCTCTTCAATAATATATATAGTTTGTGTATGTAATGTAATTAGTTTATTTGTTAGGAATTTTTTTGTAAGAGAAGTGCTAAGTTTAGAAATAGTGCTCTGTCTTTTAGGCACAACACATGCTAAAAGTCTCTGTCTGAAGAGGGTTTAAGCTTTTCTGTTACTGAGTTGGTGCCAATCATAATACAAAGCATTACTTTGGATCACACTGTCACTAGCAACGTCAAGAGAAGGACCATGACACAAAGGCCAGCCATCGTCACCCATGATCTCTTTATCTAAGTCTTAGCCTTCTTAGGCCCAGAAACTATAGACTAAATTTGCAATCAATAATCTTTTGGTTTCAGGTCAATCAGGAGCATTAAGCTAAGGTAATAAGTAAACAATTAGGTAAGAT
Organism: Biomphalaria pfeifferi; assembly: GCA_030265305.1. Taxonomy (NCBI): domain Eukaryota; kingdom Metazoa; phylum Mollusca; class Gastropoda; family Planorbidae; genus Biomphalaria; species Biomphalaria pfeifferi. The sequence continues at coordinate 4,237,566 of JASAOG010000020.1, read as the reverse complement.
CGCATATTTAAATTTAAGAACTGCATGATGTATCAGGAGTGGATCATAAACTAATACTAGACAATATCATCATTAATATGGTTGCCTGGTCATGCGGCTTGCGCGCTGGACTGTCGTTTGGATTTAACCTTCTTAGGCCCAGGAACTATAGACTAAATTTGCAATAAATAATCTTTTGGTTTCAGGTCAATCAGGAGCATTAAGCTAAGGTAATAAGTAAACAATTAGGTAAGATCGCATATTTAAATTTAAGAACTGCATGATGTATCAGGAGTGGATCATAAACTAATACTAGACAATATCATCATTAATATGGTTGCCTGGTCGTGCGGCTTGCGCGCTGGACTGTTGTTTGGATTTATCCATGGTTCTGGGTTCAAACCCTGCCTGCTCCCCCCAGTCGTCCTGCGAGAGATTTGGACTAGGAAGTAAACTATCATCAACTCTGAAGGAACATCCGAAGTAGAGTCTAATTAGTCTAATAAAAAAAATATTATAATATAATAAATAAATAATTAATATAAATTATAAATAATTATAATATATTATTAAAAATTATTATAATTAGTAGTCTAACTCTGACAAAGTAGTCTAACCTATGAATGATCACCTAGCTAGTAATAAGTAGTAAATACAAGCTTGTCCCAGAGTCTATATCTAGATCTAGTTAGTAGATCTAGATCTAGATCTAAATCTAGATCTGGTCTAGTTCTCAAGTTGTTTTTTTTATTATTATGTTCTCCTTGCCGGAAGACGGAAGTTGGCTCTATAATACTCTATATTATTATTGATCTATATCTAGACCATTATATAGGTATGTGATCTAGATACCCAGTAAGACATAAAACTTATTTTAATTTCCTAACCAGAAGAGCTGATAATCTAGAAGGAGAGAATAGATTTACTCTAGATTATTGAAATAGATATTATTGAGTCCATAGATTTAGTAATTTAGTCAATCTAGAGGTCTAGAATATTAGAATACATCTACTTTATAGATCTAGATCTATAGATTAGTCATTAGATTAGATCTCGAATAGACAACTCTAGACTTAGGTCTAGGCCTAGGACTTAGATATTAATTATAGACTTAATAGACTAATACTCACTAATAGAGAGATCAGATAGTCCGTGGAGTTAGAGGCGACACACTTTAAATAACTTTAAAATCTTATAGAAATAAATAGTTATAGATCTAGACTCTATAATAATTTATTAGTTATAGTAACTTATCGGCTCTATGACTATATTTAATTATATAATTAAATGTGACAATAGCTAGTCTAGTGATCGTGTCCAGTGTTATTCACTTAATTATTCAGTTATTAAGTCATTGACTTCATTGTGATTGTCTTCGTTGAGTGTGTTTATCATCCATTGTGCTGTGTAAATTCAACTCAGTTTAATTAAAGTATGTATCATCAGATATCATGATTGAATGATTCTTCATTTCTTGTCATGATTGACAGGATCATTCATTCATGAGGTGATGATAATCAGATTATCATGTTGATGGATGATGATCATGATCTCATAAGATCATAATTCAAGTACATAAGTCTTTAATGCTAAGTAAGTAAAAATTTTTAGAAAAAAATGACATTATTTTAACAATGCTGAGGAATGTGGTCCAGACTTGTGGGACTTATTTAAAATACAATCATATTCAAGCTTTAAAGTAGTAAACTGATTTAATTTTCTTTAGAGTAATTCTAGATTTAGAATAGATGATACAGATTAATAGATCTATTCTAGAGCTATATTAGTTAGTATTATTAGTATAATATTACCTAACATTTCTAAAACTCTAATCACTAATAAAAATTATAAATAAATAAAATTATTCTAATATTGGTCATTTCATATTCACACTTCACACATTTTTAAGAATTCTTATTAGTGATTAAACACAATCTTTAATCTTGACATGTTGTAATTAAATATAAATATATTTATAATAATTGACATAAATGCAATTTAATCTTATTAGCTTTTATTATAACAAATAATATATCTTTAAAAAACTGTGTTTTATTGCAACATGAGTGGATTAGATATAGGCTGGACACATACAAACAGTAATGGAAAAAAAAAGAAAGTAAAACTATTGAATGTAAAATAATTCTAATGCATAAAACATGAAAAGGAGCAACACAACAAAGTAGAGAAATGAAGGATTGGAGTGCGGCATGGTTAGGAACTCTTTTTATAACAGATTTTGGAAATGTTACAATGGCATCACCAGCAGTCACCAAATAGCGATGGAGTGATGAGAATCAAAGGCTTTGTCAAATCTCTTCAATGAGATGAAAGGTCAAATAGTACAGTGCTGTTCTGTGGACAAAATAAGGGAGGGGACTCTATGACAAAGGAGAATGCATTTGTCATACGTATACATGCTCTACCTATAGACCCAGGCTGGCACTAGAGTTTTTGTCATATAGAAGCATCTATAGAAGCTGGCTGGCAATATATGATCCAGCCAAGGGAGTTTTGATCAGGACATCACTTAAGTTGCCTTGCATTTAACTCTTAGTCTCATCCAACTTTGTTTAACTATATGTATCTGAACCAACAAAGAAAGTGAACAAGAATATCAGTCTTGACCTACGTAACTCACCGTACCTTGCCCTTCCCCCTATATATATATATATATTTTTTATTATGTTTTTATGCTACAAAATAAATAAAACAATAAGGCTAAATTCAGATTATGGTTTAGTTATTGTATTTAAAAAACAAATAGGAAATAATCCATCCTAAAATATAATCAAGTGTTCCACTAACCTATCTGAATGTGCGAAGTGTTCTGTTAAAGAAAACGTTTGGGAAACACTGCTCTACATAGATCATCAAGTCATAATGCATACAATTTAATTTGAAAAGAAAAATAATTTAACATCTACATTTAGATCTAGATGCGTCAATAATTTTTTTTTTTATTGCATATTTTATCACTACTTCGCTTTGCATTGTGACACATTCAACAATTCATTATAGATCTAATTGTTAACCAAATATTATTTTAAACTAAACATTTTACAAGCTCTTATTAACCAAATATTTTTTTAATTAATAAGGAAAAAAAAAAAGAAGTTTACGAAATTATTTTTAAAAATTGCATAATGTAGACCTACATTTCAACAAATAAGTCTATGTTAAAAAACCTTAAGTTGACAAACTTAGAAAAAAAAACTCTCATAAAAAAAAGTTCAATATAGACAAGGGAGCTCTAGTGGATTGGGGGTTGATCATTCCAAATTGAGATCTTACAACTTTTTGTATATTCTTTTAAATATAAAATGCATTTAAAAAGCTACCTTGGCAACATTCACCCAGATACCACCCCCCCCTTTTTTTTTTCCAACTGATCCAGGCAAGTTGTAGGATCATAGCACATTAAGATAGCAAAAGCATGAAATTGCACTAAACAAAAACAATTGGTAAAATAATTTCTAATCGTGCATCTTTATTTTAGTTAGTCTAGATCAGTGATGTTCAACCTTATTAGGCCAGCGGGCCATTTTAATTTCTGACACTTGTGTCGCGGGCCACATGAATAAAAAGTTTTTAAAAAAAGGAAATACACAATGAACCATTTTTATTAGAAACCAGTGAATCTAGTGCTTCCATAAATTCATGTTTTTCATTAGGCTAACGTAGGGGAAAGATTTTTTCTTTCAAACTTTTTTTGTGGAAAGGTGATTTTCTACACTTTATGCCCACGTTTCAGCGGGCCGGATTGAATCACATCGTGGTCCAGATGTGGCCCTCGGCCATATTTTGGGCATCACTGGTCTAGATCTATTACAAATTTAATTACATCACTGATCCAAACTAATTGATACAATTACACTAATATAAGCTTTGCTTTTTTAAGAAAGTATTTTTTTATGTTTTTCTTGTATCTTGAAAAGTTTGAGGCTGTATTGAAAATAGTTTAAAATATTGTATCCAGAAAGATTCTTTTATTTTACAGATTGATTATGATACACTTTTAATGAAAGCTCTTGAAAAAAACAGCAGAAATGGCTACTAAACTTGTGTTACAAAGTTTTGTTGCTGGTCTAAAGCAGCGTCAGGAAGATGTTAGGTTTAAAACAGCAATTGAGTTGCATCACTTTGTAGTGACAGAGCTTCGTGAGATGCACCAAGATGATGTGGCTTCATTCATGGATGACTTTAATCATCATATTTTTGAAATGGTCTCAAGTTCTGATGTCAATGAAAGAAAAGGTGGTGTACTTGCTATTGGTAAGTATATGCAAATTGCATTCAACTTATGGCTTTTTTCCCCAATTAATTTCAGTTTTGGGCTTTATCGTGAATTAAAAAAAAAGTAACTTTAGACCACTTGTTGAAGGCTGGTCTAATAAACTTTTGCTATTCTTAGTTGACAAATATTTATTTTCCAGATAGTGGTTGAATAGAATAAATTTGTTAGTAATCATTTATACAGCATTATGAATAGGATTGGTGTAGTTGAAGATGGTTTTGAACTTGTATTTAATTATCTTATACCAACTCACTCTGTCTGTCTGGTATCAAGTTGAAATTGTGCACAATTATTTCTTGTACCTGACAAACAAGAATTTAAAAAAATTAACTAATAAGTTAACTAACTAGTGGTAATTAATTATTTTGTTTGGTTTCGAACAAGGGAATGAAATTGTATTTGACAGATGTGGTGGTATATGTGGTATATTCTACGTAGAGGATTATATTGCTGCTTAAAAGTTTGAAACTAACAATAGATATATATTATATTCTATTATTATCACTAGCACAGTGGTTAGTGTATTGGCTTGAGGAAGCTTGAGTCTTCAAGTTTGAATTCAAGTTGTACGATTTTAAAATATAAAATGCATTTAAAAAGTGATCACAGTAACATTCACCCAGATAGCCCCCTTCTTTCTCCACTCCCATTTCCCAACTGGTCTAGACAAATGATAGGACCATAGCGCATTGAGAAAGCTAAAAGCATGAAATTGCACTACACAAAAACAATTGATAAAAATATAATAATCGACAGAATTATAATTGTTAGTCCATATCTATTAAAAATTTAACTAGTCGACCCATGGCCTAGCATATACCACTATTTGGCAGAGCTGGCATTGGGCCACTGCAACCTGTGCAACGGCAGCGTGTCCCGCGCTTCTGGAAATCTCCTGAAATTGCAAAATATATGAAAAAGTCCTGGAAATCTTCGGAAATTAATAAAATCTTTATAAAACTCATAAAAATCTCCTGAAATATAGACAAAAATTGTCATTTTGTCATTGTCATTTTGGGGTGTCATTCAATATGGAAAACGCCAATCCTACGCGCGATAAAAAAAACATGGCATTATACAATACCTGTAATTGTGGAATCTGCTGAGAAGCTTCTCACGCCTCAAACTATTGAAGAATTACTTGAGGTCAACAATTCTCAAAGACAGATTGAATCATTTAGTAATTCTTGCTATTGAGCGTGGTCTATAAAGGAAACAGATTTTTTATGATATACTGTATGACTTCAATACAAGGCTCGTAAAGTAATGGCAGGAATATGGAGAGACTGTCAAGTACTGGCCACCAATGTCAAGTTCTAGGGTGATTTGATAATGTATTATATCAGGGCCTCTTCTGGCTTTATTAGAATGTTCTCTGTGCTACTATTAAATTACTTTGCCTTTATCAAACTTGTTGTGGCGTAGTTCTACTAAGGCTGCTGAGTAATCAGATCATGTCACAAGTATAAAGAAGTAACACTTTCTCAGCAGACAAATATTTAATAATCATTCAAAATAGTACATAATAACTTGGCAAATTCAGCCATCAGGAGATGTATATTGTGTCAAACATAAATCCAAATAGAATAATCTTGGATGTACAACTATCATATCAAATCTCTAATCTCTTTACATTATACGATATTACACAGAGAAAAATATATCGCTCCTTACTCCACTGGAGCTCTGAATCAACTCTTGGTTTTCACCCCGTGGTCAGTCACAGATCCGATATTTTCTCGTGACAACGCACGAAGTAGTTACATGATTACTAAATCACTTTGTGTTACAATGGTTCTAAAACCAGTGTGTGACAGAGACGTTGACCGGGATTGTAAACTTGAGAAGCGTCATGCGGACATTCTCAAAAGTGAATAGTGATAGTAGCGGGAAGTATTTGAGACGTCGCCACAATTTCAGCCTCACCACCATAAACGTCGGAAGTATTCATGTAGGCAGCGTATTGTCGAGCAGAGTATATGACTGTGCTTCCATGAGTAAGAACAACGGACAAGGCGTTGCCATAGTTATTATCCCAATGTTCACAAACAAAGCTTGCAGCCATCTTGCAAAGTTTGAGAGCAACATTTTTCCAGAAATATGCGACTCATAGTAATAAACAGTTACATGATGCAGGAATTTCAACTACATTGAAAGACCTGTTGACTCCACGAAATATATATGAAGTGGTGGCCATGTTTAGGAAACAAAGGGGCAAATTCAAAACAAAGCTACAGAAAAAAAAATGCAACTGTTTTAATGACCCCAGATATTGACGTGTGTAAAAAAACACACATAAATGTAGTCAAATATAAAAGGTATAAAGAGAAAGATTACTTGCTCTCTGTTGCCACAAAAATTACGTGGGGTAACACTAGCCCGACTTGCAGAAATAAAAGTTATCTTCCCATGACTTTTTCATTGTGGTGTCGGCATGGTTGGGCCACGAAGAGAATTATGTATATAGATTACATGACTGATCCAAACTTATTGATACAATTACACTTAATATAAGCTTTTTTTTTAAAGTATTTTTTTTTTATTTTTCTTGTTAGATTTACAACCTTGACTTATATTGTGCACATAAACTTTCAAGTTATTTTATATCTTCTTTTAAGTCCATTTTGATATCATTTTTATGAAGTTTTTTTTTATGTGTAAACAGTTAGTCTTCTAGGTGGTGATGTTGGTAATATTGGTACTCGCATGAGTCGGTTTGCCAATTACCTAATGAATTTGTTGCCCTCAAACTCTTATGATCTTGGGGTTATGGAAATGGCTGCTAAAGCTGTCGGTATTCTGGCTTTATCTTCTGGAAATTATGCTGCTGAATATGTTGAGTTTGAAGTTCGAAGAGCTCTGGAATGGCTTGTATCTGACAGAATTGAAGGTAGAAGGCAAGCAGCTGTAAGTTTCATTTCATTGTTACTTAACTGAAATATTTGCTAACTACTCTTTTGAACAATTATTAAAATTATTCTGAGCTTTAATTCAACACTGTTTGCTATATTAAAATTATATATAAAAATTAGAACATTTATATTTCTCATAGGCATATTTTTATATTTAAATGTATTTTGAGATACTTATGATTTTCAAATGTATTGTCTATTACCTTCTAGGTTTTAGTGTTAAAGGAATTGGCTGTAAACACACCAACATTTTTTTATCAACAAGTCCAACAATTTTTTGATTCTATATTCTTTGCAGTAAGGGATCCAAAGGTAAAATATTTACATTTTAAGAGTTGTACCTGCATAGGAATACATTGAATGGTATATTGAAATTGCCATTGTCCTTTTACAGTCATATAAATATATGGTTCAAAATATTCATCTTTAAATTTGTTAAGATAATATGATGTTTTTTTTGAAACACACACTTTTTTTTTGTTTTAAATCTGTGAAGCCATCTATTAGAGAAGGTGCAGTTGCTGCATTAAGAGCTGCTTTAGCTGTTACATCACAGAGAGAAACCAAAGCTTCACAAAGATCAGTTTATAAGGTATGACATCCTTGTTTCATTGGTATTTAATAGGACAAACTAGAATTGAATTCTGTCTTTTTTCCTTTTAACCCATTAGTTCCTACCACAGTACCATATGTTTTATAGCCAAGCCCTGCAGCAGAATAATATGTTGGGGCACTAGAAACATTTTTTTAAACTTTACTATACAAAGAGGTCATCATGTGTTGTTGAGAATAAGAATGAGAATGTAATGACTATTTCTTTTAGCGAAAACTGGATGCACATCGCTTAAAAAAATGTTTTTTAACATTTTTAAAGCGAACTAGCTCCAGCACACATCGGAAATGGAGTATTTTTAAGGCTTTTTTATATTCTAAAGGTGGTACCCGTCAAAATAGCGCGAACAAAATAGCGCAGAAAAAAATATATATTAGTCATTTTGAAAGAAATACTTTAAATATTGTAAAATATGAATAGAGCCAATATTTTTTTTTTTTTTTGTTTTAAAGTTATCATATTTTTTCAGTCATTTTGAAGGAAACACTTTAGATATCTTAAAACATAAATAAGCAAAAATAAAAAAAAAGGTAAAATGAATAATTTCAAAATATAGCATTTATTTACATTATAAAAGTAAAAGTGTACTTAGAAAACAGGCAAAGATACATGTCAAATTTACACACACACACACAAGCTTTCACAAAGATTGTAGGAAATGTCACATAGAAATTCCATCACTGGCTTGTTTCCGTACATTGGCAATATAGCTTCAACTCATCTGTTAAATTGGAGGTACTTTTCTTGCTTGCAGCTTTACTTCGTTCCCCCACAATGCACCTCAGAATCTTGTTCTCAGTGTTCTCCTGTTCTCTGAGGAAGTGAGAGATTAACTTGCACACATTAGGGTGATGACCGCCAACAGACAGTTGAAATGCATGGTGCCATCCCTCCACTGAATTGTTTGTTCATGGTAGATTGTCCTGCACACGATCTCTAACATTCCATAATGCTATCAGAAATCTTGGATTCACTCTACGGTTTCGTCTCTGGCGACCAATATAGTTGTCCTCTCAATAGTCATACAAATTCCTTACGCCCTGTTTTGATTAAAGAAAGATGCCGCTTATTTCTAATTATAGTATAACACACTTTCGTATTTCCTATCCTATTTTGTCAGGTCACCACATTTCAAGATCCTATTTTTAGCAAGTTATACTTTTTAATCAAAGGTGAAAAAAGGGAATGATATAAAATTTAAAGTACTCTCGATCTCTGCAAATATTGCATAATTTCAGATGTTTCATTGAAAAAGATCAACAAAAATGATGCCCATGACATTAAATTAATAATAATCTGGTACTTTTATACACATCATGTATAAGTCCGCGCTATTTTGTCGGGAAATTTTGCGCTATTTTGACCGCGCTATTTTGACGGATCACCTCTAAAGGTATTTAAAATATATATATATATATTTTTATCATTCTATTTTTTAAAGTCTTTCATTTTTTTTTATTATTACTAGATCAAAATTTTTTTTCATTTTTTCAAAATGTTTATTTTTTAAGAATTTGTTTATTACCCCTCTTTGTTTAGGGTATGTTTAGGATTTTTCAAATCAGAAATAGGAGCTATTGGGCTGATGTAACAAAAAAAGGTGTAACTATTTTTACGTTGAAGATTGCCTGTAGCAAAGGTTTTTCATATGATTAGGACTAAGTTTGTATTTATCAAAAGAATATTACAATTTTATTGATATCAATTAAACTAATTGACTGTAATAACATTGACATAATAATAATATCTATTGAATGCAGCAATGCTTTGAAGAATCACTAAAACCTTTTGATGAATCTATTGGTCGTGAGAAAAAAATGACTAGAGATGATTGGATGCATGGTTCACTTCTTATTATCAATGAACTTTTAAGATGCAGTAACAATGATGCAGAGGTATACATTTTTATTTATTTTTCTATATAGTTTAATTAATTCAGTAATGCTAAAGAAAAGGTTTATTTCTACCATAAATCTCATCTTCTCCAGACACAGAAACACTAATAAAATTCAATAGTAACATTATGTGTTTAAATAATTTATGATGCTACTCAAACAGTTATAAAGAAACAGCTTTTGAATAGCAATCTTTTATGTGCTGTTAAATAGACATTTCTATGGAAATAATGATTAAATGAAAAACATTGTTCTTATCATTATAATGGAAAGATATTTTTACTTATCTAGCGTTTACGCATGGAGGTGGAAGAAATAACTTCAGAGCAAGTTATTCATGAAAAATCTTCTAGGGTAACTATACAATTTTAATTTTTTTTTTTTGGATTCTAAAAAATTGTGTGTATGTAAATCTCATTATATCAAATTTTTTTTTATAAAGTTTTGGCTAAGTTTTAACATATGGTAATGAATTGAACCTTTGGTTGTCTTACACATCATAAAATATTGAAATGCTTTTGGTCTAAATATATTTAGGTTTATCTATAGTGATAAACAGTATTATAAGCAAGTAATATTCTTAATCAAAATAGGATATTAACAGTAAAACAAGGGGACATACTGGGGTGTCACCTCTACAGCAGATCCAACAGAAATCTTCTCCTTTGTATGTCTTTTGTCCTGGTGCCAGAGAAAGCCAACAGAAGATACCTTTGTTTGAAAGTAAAACTTGCAAAGACCTTATGAATGGAAATTTTGATAGGGTATGTTGTTTTTTGTAATCTTGCATGTATTCATGATCATATAAAAGGGCTAACTAAGCTCATAAAAGTTGTATATTCTATTTCATTGCTATGCACTAAATTGTTCATATTTTCAGATCTGTAATTTGATGTTGAATCACCGTACAAGTAGAAGTATTTATGTTCAGCAAACTTTATTGAGTGCATTGCCAAGATTGGCTGCATTTAATCCACAAGTATTTTCTAGAATGTGAGTAGTTTAACATTTTGAGAACTAAAGAACTTTGGATGAAATATATCACATAATGTTAAGCACATAATCAAGAACTTTACTATTACAATCTTGTTTCTCAAATGTTTATAACAAGTTCAATTAATACATTTAAAATCTTATTATGTTATAATTTTTTGAATGTAAAATGCTGGTATCTTTTTGAAAAATTACCTTTATCTGTAACTTATTTTAAAGCTATATTGAAAGAATCAAACTTAAATGACTTTTTTATGTTTTTAAAAATCAAACTGTAAATTTAATTTAATGTTACTAAGAGAACCAGTTTCATTAATTTAATTGGATATATTTCCTCCAGACACAGAAACACTAACAAATTTATTTTTTTGTGCAATATAATTACTTTACAGTATCATAAGGCTTATTTTTGCTTGGCTTATTGGTGCTAATACTTTCTTAATTAAATATTAGTGCTTTATTTTGGGATTTGTCACAAACTTTTTTAACCAAAAAAAAAAAGTTTTTTTTTTTTAATTTGAAAGATGTTTTTAAAATTATTTAGACATTTTTAATAATAGTTATTACCTGGAATCCACTTGTCAAACTTTTCCATTTATACAATTTTAAAATTTTCTCCACATGTGATTTAACGTTGGAAGCATTTCAGTTTTCTAATGTGTCACTTCTTCTCCCTGTTAGTTTCTTGGATATAATTATTTCTATGGAACCTTTTTTTCTTCAGTATATTTATAAATGAATGTTCCTCCCCCTATCTATCACATAATACTATGGGGAAGTCTGATATCATTGTGGCACAAATGCTGACTATCTTCAACTTTCATACCTTTTTTTTTCCTTGAGCAGAATAGGTCATCTTTTCATTTGTATTCTTCACTTCTTTAACTGACCTTTTAACTCATTCACTTTATAATTATTTTCCATGATCTGACAGAATTAACTAATTTACTTATTTGTATTTCACTACCCTGTTAGGATTAAACTTCATTAACTGTTTTGTTTGTTATCAGAAAGTCATATTTGGTACAGAATTAAAGGGGAATGCATGCCCTTTCTATATAAAACTGATTAATGTTTATAAAAAAACAAAATTTATTGTAATTTTGGATTATGGAATTTAAAATTGAAACCTTACTGATTGTGGATAAACCTATTAGAACTAGATCTAGGTAATATTTATGATCCAAACTAGAATAAAAGTATTTGTATGATAGTTATTTATATCTCACAAAACTTAATATATATCTAAAACAAATAAAATTATTGTATTGAGCTTATTATCCCATGACTCTGCCTTCTGAAAAATTAATCTAAAGAAAATAGAGCCCTCACTCTTAAAAACCATCCTTTTTGGTAAAAACACATTGAAAATGAAATAAATCTGGATATTTTACAAAGGGAAACTATTCAAGATTAAATTTTAAGCAAGGAAACATTTTTAGAGGAAAGAAAACTAGAATATATTTGACTTTTTAAACATCATCAGTAATATTGTTGATTTGGGTGAAAGACTAATGTGAAATCAACAATAGTACCCTTTATTAGGGGAGAAAGTTAACATTGCTTTGTTGTCTGAAGCCTTTGGGTTAAGGTAACTCTAGGTAAGGTAATAAGCCTCAAAGTTTTTTTCTACCCTGACAGAATTTAACAATTATTTGACTTTAACATACTATTAATTTTTTGTGTGCTTTATGTACTATTTGTGTTTGAAAATTTGTCATTTCCTAAGCACTCTTATCTCTGAACATTCTTTAATAAAGCTTAAACCTATCATTTACATATTTGTTGGTCCTTCTGTAATGTGAATCTGCTTTAGGTAGGAGCAACCAGCCTCTGGTTCAGAATTTAAAATGTTATTGGTTAAAGTGTTGTGTTGGTAGCTAACAAATGTTCAGTTAGGCTGAACTTCTTGTATAGTGTTTATAGTTAAATATTATTTCCTGTTTCTTTTTATTTTGCCCTCATCAATGGGTACATTTTATTATTGAATGCAACTCAACTTCTTAATCCCCTACTGTGTTTAGCAGCTAATTGGATTCAAAATTCTTCATTACAGTGTATGTTTATGTAGCTCTCAGTCTTGATATCCAATACTATATATTTCATTTAGACTTTTTTTTTTTTTTAAAGTGTAAACACTCTTTGAAGAAAAATAATTTAAACAACATAGCTTGACATTTCATTATAATTTACCTTTAGGTCTACTAATACAAAGCGTGAACATCGGTATGTATCAGTGTCTTGTGTATATGCTTAAGGCTTAATGCCTTTTGTCATCACTATGCTATTGACCTGGAGACTAAATGTCACCTTTTGTTTCCACATTTTTATTCAAGTCAGTTTTTTTATTCTTGTATTTGACCAACAACTCTATCTTACTGTTTCTTTGGATAGGCAATGTTTTGGTGTTGATTAAAAATGTTACATTTTGTAATCATGGTCAGTCTACTTTAACTTCTGATTAAGAAAAATGTTCTTGGCTTGATGTAAAAATTATCTCAAATTCTTTATCAATTTATTACCAACACCAGATAAACTTGTTTTAATTGATCATTGAATCCTAAAAATAAATATTCTGACTTCAGTGATATAAACTTATTTCTGTTAACAGTAATAATATTATAGTGTTTCATTAGGAAGAAGCACAGCTCTAATGCACTAAAATCAAACAAGAGATGTTTTCTGAGTTTTTTTTTCCTTTTGTAATCTTAGTGTGTCCAGTTTCTAAAATATTGCTTTAAAGTCAATGAATTGCTTCACATTGCAATCCTTAGCATTTGGATTTAGCTTTCATTTTTCTTGAACCAAATGCTTTGACACATGTTTGTTTTTACAAAATATCTTTACATTTACTTTCTGTTTATATTATCCAAATCAAATTTTTATTAGAAGAAAATATTCAACAAAATAGAAGACTAGAATTATTTATAGATTTATTTTTAGTGATAATTATTTGCTCTAAATTTGCAGAAATAGATGTTTTAATTTTTTTAAAGAAAATCTCGGGACTAAAATATTTTTACCAAAAATTTTCTCATTCCTAACCATTTGATTTTGTTTCATTCTCTGTGCTTCTTATATTCAAAATCATTCTAACATTTACAAGTCATTTATTTTCAACTTTGATGATAGTATTAGGAAAATAAATCAAATGTGTCTATTATGCCTGGACTTGATGTTATATATAGTCACTAAAGCATCATATAGCTTTTTGATACAGTTTGAACTTTTTGAGGGTTTTTTTTGCATTGTTTTACTTTGAATGTTACTTTTCTGAAGTCTGAAATCTTATATTTATTTTTTGTTTTCAGCTACTTACAGGACACAATTAATTTCCTTATGGGAATTTTGAAAAGAGAACGTGACAGGGGGTCTCAAGCCTTTCTTGCTGTTGGTTTCTTGGCTATTGCTGTTCAGGGCGAGATTCTGACTTACATGAGTCGTATTATGGACATAATTAGAAACTCTCTACCAACTCGAGATCATGTTGCAAAGTAATTGAGCATATTAATTATTACATGCTTTGACTAATACCTCTGAGTGAGAGAAACTATAGTCTTTATAAACAAATCATTTAGACCTGGTGTTGGCAAATTTATTGTTTTGATTTATAATTCTACATTTGTACTGTTTTGTTTCTGATAAGTCAGTAAAATGTTTATTTCTTAGTGTACACGAATCTGCTAAAAAAACTATTCTCTGCTCTACAGGAAAGGTCGCCACTTGATTGTTGATCCTTCTGTTTTTACTTGTATAAGCATGTTAGCTAGAGCTATGGGTCCCCAGATGACCAGTGATGTCAGAGAATTACTGGATAATATGTTGGCCACTGGACTAAGGTAAAAATGAAGTCAGTAACAGAATTTAGTAAGGTATTTATATTTGATTGAAAGGTTCAAAGACTTGTTTCTTTTTATCATTGATTAGTCCTGCGCTTACTGCAGCCTTGAGAGAACTCGCATTACAGATTCCTCAATTGAAAAAAGACATTCAAGATGGACTTCTCAAAACCTTGTCCCAAATCCTAATGGGTCAGCCTTTAAGACACCCAGGTGCTCAAAGTGTACCACAACCAGTTCAAACAGGTTAGACCAAGATAGATTGTAAAGAAAAGAATCAAGTCTGTTCAGTAATTACTTTTTTTTATACTCTTCTGAAATCCTCAGATTCTTCTTCTTTGTTTTTTTCTTTTTTTTTTTCAATACATTTTTGTAATAATTTTATTAAAATACATTTTTTTTTTTTTTTTAAAGCCATACCATTAAGTGATGCCAATGATGTTACAAATGTAACCCTTGCACTTAGAACGCTGGGCAGCTTTGACTTTGAAGGCCACTCACTTACCCAGTTTGTGCGCCACTGTGCTGAGCATTATTTGGGCAGTGAACACAAAGAGATAAGGATGGAAGCAGTGACTACATGTGCCCAACTTCTATCTCCACTTCTTTTGGTTGATACTATTTTATTTTCTTTGTTTGTTTGTAATTCTACTTGCATCTAATACATTATGAAAGTGTAACTATAGATTAAACATAAGCTAGATGTCAATCTTGGTAGGATACTTTATGCCTGTTAGATTTTGATACTTTAACCTTGAAGACATCATTATTTTTTGCTATATAAACTCTTTAAGTAGATAAAGTAGATGCTATAAATTTGTACAACTTTGTTCTATGGATACTGTTAAGAACACAATTAGCAGAATAATCAAAGGATTAGATTGACTAATCTCAAAATTAAACATAGTGCTTCATGAAATATGTTAATTTTGTTTAAATGTTTACCTAGGTTTATTCTGCTTTTTTTAAAACCTAAACAGTACTAGAAATGTGTGTCATTCTGTCCTCAAGGAGGATTATTATATTCATTATTTTCAGTTATTGTCGAAACAACCTGGTCACGTTAGCATGACAGCTATGACAACAGTGGCTGAAGTACTTAATAAACTTCTTGTTGTTGGCATCACAGATGCTGGTAAGTTTACTCAATCTTTAAATCAGATTATTTCAGTGATCTCATTTCAATTTGATTAATAATTCATTTAATACTTTTATTTTGAATCACCTTAGGTGTATCTATTTCTTCTAGAGAATTTATTTATAACAAATCTGACTCCACAATTTCCAGCTTTATTTGATTTCTTCCAGATGCTGATATTCGATACAATGTACTTACTTCACTTGATGAACGCTTTGACCCACATCTTGCTCAAGCTGAGAATCTTAGTGCCTTGTTTATTGCATTGAATGATGAGGCTTTTGAAATTCGTGAACGAAGTATTTGTATGATTGGCCGCCTCAGCTCTAAAAATCCAGCTTATGTGATGCCATCTCTGAGGAAAGTACTCATTCAGGTCAATAGCAGGTTTTATTGTTTCACAAGCGACACTTACCTCTAGTGTTTGAGTATGAACATCTATTTCTAATATTTCTTTTTTTAATAACCATCTCTGCTGTTTCAGTAAAAACATTGCTTGCAATATTTCAATATAAAAATCATCATGAATGTTAGCAGATAAGAAAAAATCAATTTGTAGTTTTTTTTACATCATGTATGAACTACCACCTTTACTTTTCCCCAACTAATGTCAGGTACCCATTAGAGCTGGGTGGACTCAGAGGGGCCCAATGAGTGCGAAATAAAAAATCTCAGTCTTCACCAGGATTCAAACCACCGCGCCTCCTTATTTTTACATAAATTAAGTTTATTGGAAGAAATATGTTTTTATGCATCATTTCTAAGAATATTGTGTTTTTTTTAAGCAGAAAAATATATTTTATTTATATTACCAGATTCTAACAGAGTTAGAGCACAGTGGCATTGGTCGAAATAAAGAACAGGCCGCAAGAATGCTAGGA
Organism: Biomphalaria pfeifferi; assembly: GCA_030265305.1. NCBI lineage: Eukaryota > Metazoa > Mollusca > Gastropoda > Planorbidae > Biomphalaria > Biomphalaria pfeifferi. The sequence goes on along the minus strand of JASAOG010000020.1, from coordinate 4,221,019 downwards.
CATTTAGTGTCCAATACTGCTAGACTTATTAAACCCTATATGGTGCCAATAATGCAGGTAAATCATACTGAATAATTTATAGAAAAGCGCTTAATTTCTGTATGTTTTAAACAATTTTGTATATTTTTATTTGTTTTTACTGTTTGGAACCAATTGGTTACTTTTATTTGATATATGAAGTAATTAGTTTCTCCAGTACCTGGTTTGAGCCCATAGCTTCTCTGTCAGTCAAAATAGTGCCACTGTACAATATGCTCAGGATTTGGAACTCTGATTCTGGCTTACCAGGTTATGTCTTATTTTCTGTTTAATATGAGTTTGTTCACATCTTTACAATAGTTGCCAGGTAACTGGTGGGTTGTACTTGTCCTCCCAGTTCTTCTGTAATAGGTTTTGGGTAACAACTCTAGTCTCACTATTATGCTAATCTATTAGTTTATATGCTCTCCACTTACAGGGATTTCTTACCACACTTAAGTTAGAGAAGCCAGCATCTTGGAGTATTTCTTTTCTAGGGGATTCCATCTTGGATAGATTTGCAGATATCTTTGGCTGCTTGTAGCAGTAGAATTTTTTTTGTAGATGTGAAGCATTTACTATGGCTATAATTTCTAATTAACTGCATGTTATGGGAGAGTTTAAAGGATAGGATATAAATACTCTACTTTCTCCATTCTGAATGGTAATGATAGTAATCAGTGTAGATTTGAGCTCATCTCTGTGAACTGGAGATCTACTTGAGCATATCTAAAGTTAGGTGTCTTTGGTTATATTATAGTTATGTTTTGTGTCTTCTCGTAGAGATTTGTTTATTAAGTAGTTTTGTGTTTTCTGATATAAAAGTTACTGTTTAGGAAGAAGTTGTTCATCACATTATTGTATTAAGTATAGCTAATTTTCTATGACTTAACAACTAAATCACATTCCATTTATTTTAATGAGCTCATCAGACATGTTAACAAAATGAAATTACTTTCAGACATTGATTCCTAAATTGAAAGAACCGGATCAAAACCCTGCAGTTACCATTAGTGTCCTACAGGCCATAGGAGAGCAAGCTCAGGTGAAATTTCTGTTATTAACAAGTCCAATATTAACTTTCAGTGTACTGTTACTCTCAGAGAGCAACTTTGCTGGCAAGTGTGGCCAGCAAATAATTTAGTATATTATTTTTGTTATCTTTATAATGTTTTTTTTTTCTTTCTCTTTTGTATTTTTATTTTCCGGATATGGCAGAGCGATTGTTCTTTGTTTTGGTTATAAATTTTATGCTGGACCCACAAGTTAAAAACACACAAATAATTTTTTAAATGGTTCCTATTTTTAAGTCTATTTTATGGAACTAGAAAAAATGAACAATACAATATCTTCTTGCATTTTTTCATCTTTTGTGACATTGTTGACAAAATGTGTTTTGTTTTGTGACTTTTCTATATCTATGAATTTTTGTATACATTTCCTTTTCTGTACTAAGCTTAAATTTAATAAGGAAAAACTTTTTCTTGAATTCCATTACTTTAATTGTTAAACATTTGTAGCCTATTCATTTTCCTTTTAAACTACAATACAATTTGTTAGTTTATATCAAACAAAAAAAGTTTGATCTAGTAACTCTACCTCCAGTACGGCAAAGTATGTAGGTTGCAGCTGTAGCTGCATAGCCATGCGAAAAACTGCATTTCTCATTAATCTTTGGACTCAATGACAAGCCTTATTATTATTTTTATGATTATTATTATTATGTATGCTGTGCAATTGTGTACATAAATACAACTCTTGCAGGTGAGTGGACCAGACATAAGTCAGTGGATGGATCAATTGCTGCCCATCATATTAGATATGTTACAAGATTCATCATCTTTGCAAAAGAGAGAGGTGAGAAAACTACTTCACTTTTACGTTGAACTAATCCATTAGGTTTTTCAAATATATCATTGCAATGTTGTGGGTACTGAGAGATGATTCTACTAAATGATAGTCCAGGTTTTAACATGTTTTTATAATGAAGTGATACCTTTAATAAGTGCAATGAAGGGAATCAATAATTGATTTTTTTAGTTGCATTATTCTTTGTTTTGCTTTAAATACTGCTGAATTGAAACATGTTATGGAATAGTTTATTTTTAATTCTTGATATTTTCAATGCAGGTGGCTTTGTGGACTCTTGGACAATTGGTTGAAAGTACAGGATCAGTTGTAGAACCTTATAGTAAATATCCTAATCTACTGGATGTGCTGCTCAATTTCCTGAAGACGGAACAGTCTATAAGTATAAGACGAGAGGTAACTTTTTAAAACTATTCTATAAACCTGTGATGCTCAACTCTTTTGGTCTTTGGCCCAGTTTATAAAACTTGTGTAACTTCTGCTGAATCATCCTTTGCCATGCATGTACAAAGTCTTATAAGGTCGTAGGTCTTAAAGGTTGAGCATCACTGATATAAACCCTTATTAAAATATATAAACTGTTACTAATTTATATTTAAACTATAATATAAACTATAATAATTCATCTTGAAATTCAAATTTCCTTCCCACTAAATATAAATACAATTTTATAAAACTTGTTCAATAACCAAAGGTTGAAGATCAATGTATATATTTTATGTAGGTCATTCGAGTCTTAGGGCTGCTTGGAGCACTAGATCCTCATAAACATAAAATGAATCTTGGAGTGATATCTGATTCTGAAGCAGGGGTCAATAAAACAGCTGGTCAGGAGACCACTTCTGGTGGTAAGTATAGCAGCTTACTCAGCTCTAACATCAAAAGTCTTTGTGTGCTTATTATGTTACTTGACTTTTTGTGAAAGTGTTAAATCTTGCTGCTAAAAGTAATAATATCTCAGTAGAAACTAACTGATTATAGTTTTTTTTTTTTCATGGCTGTTATATAATTTGTTATATTTCTTCCTGTCCAACAAGTATTTGATGATAATATTGATTCCACAGATGTAAATACAAGTGAGTTGATGAGCAGCTGCAGCACTCTAGAAGAATTCTATCCTGCTGTAGCCATCAACTTATTGATGAGGATCATCCGAGATCCCTCTCTGTCTCAGCACCACAATATGGTGGTTCAGGCAATCACAATCATCTTTAAGTCTCTCAACATCAAATGTGTTCCTTACATCCAGACTGTCATACCAGCTTACTTAACTGTCTTCCGTACAGCTGACCCCAGTTTTAGAGAAGTAAGACCATGGAATCTTGTACTTAATACAATGTTACATCAAAATATATAGCATTCATTATATCTTGGTTGAGTATATGTTCTTTTGTTTCAATGACACAAGATCACTTTGTTTCTCAATTCAGTTTTTGTTTCAACAACTTGGAGTTATCATTGCTATAGTCAAACAGCATATCAAGAATTACTTGGAAGATATCTTTAACCTCATTAAGGTAATTACATTCTTCTAAAAATATATCTATTGTTATTTTCTTTTTAGTTTAGTATTTTATTAGTATTTCACCTTTCTCACGGGTATTCATGATTATTTAAAATACTTAGTAAAAGCAATTTTTGGTTGATTAGGTTGAAAATAATTAATTATTTCAATTATATTTATTATATTGAATACTTACTATTTTTGTATTAAAATGAAATCAAATAAATTTAAATTCTGACCAATAGATAAACTATATTAGTTATGTCATTATCAAAATTTACTAATTTCTTTTTCATTTTACACAGCCTTATCAGTATTTTAAATATTACATATTGATTTACAGGAGTATTGGATCAATTCAACCTCCATGCAAAGTGCCATCATAATGCTTATTGAGCAAATTGTGAATGCTCTGGGTACAGAGTTTCGTATCTACCTTCCACAAATTATTCCCCAGATACTTCGAGTGTTTATGCAAGATAATAGTGAAAATAAAATTGTTACAGCTAAGGTAACATATTTTTATTTTGTTATGAATTAGCATTTCATAGAACTAGTTTACAATCAGTTTTAATGTTTCATTTTTGAAAATTGATAATGTATATTTAATATTATTAAAGCTAGTACATTTAATCTTTGGAGAAGTTTCTAGTAAGTTTTTTTAACCTACCATTCTTTTTCCTCTCTTAGCTTCTGAAAGCTTTGGAATTATTTGATGGTAATTTAGATGACTATCTTCATTTATTGCTGCCTCCAGTTGTCAAATTATTTGATAATCCAGAGAATCCAATTCATGTTAGAAGGTTGGTTCAGTAGACTGTCAACACAATTTTGTTAGGAACTAACTTTAATTCCTTAGCCTTCTTTTATAAATACATATAGTCTTAGCAAATGGGAGAGCTTTCTTTAACGTGTACAGTTGATTCCAGTTAAGTGTGCCTCATCAAGACATGAAGACATGTCTTAGTTAACTAGTTGGTCCAATTACACAAATGTGTCCAGTGTTACAGATGGCCTTGGTACTTAAGGATTCAATTTGAATGAGTGGCTTGTCATATTAGCACATGGTCTGATTAACAGGATTTAACTATATAATGTTTCTTTTTTTTGGTTAAGAAAAAAAACAGTAACTTTAAAAATGTGCATTTTATACTAACTTAAAAACACAACAAAGACTCACTCACTTATTTCCCTGTTATGTTACTCTAAGGGGAAAAGAGTAAGAGTTTTGTTATGATTTTTTACAGGGGGGGGGAATTTTTGGCGCCACATAATATCTGGATGTTCCCTAAGTTGTACAATTATTGTATTGTTGGTTCAAACATCTTCAAACCTAAATACTTGCAGGTTATTTAAAAACAAATGTACTTGTAAGTTACAGCTAAATAATGTTATTTAAAAGTCAATGTATTTTTATTCTTTATGAACAGGAGTGCATTGGAAACAATTGATCGCTTAACTGACTCACTTGACCTCTCAGATTATGCATCCAGAATCATCCACCCATTAGTGCGCACATTGGACACAACACCAGCACTTCATGGCGTGTGCATGGATACTCTTTGTACATTAGTCATTCAGCTCAACCACAAGTTTACTATCTTCATCCCAATGGTTGCCAAGGTAATGAATAGACAGAAGATACAACACCAGAGGTTTCATGTGCTTATGACAAGGATTCTTAAAGTAAGTGAACAAATATTCAAATTGGACAAGAAATCATTTGATCAATTTCAATAAATTCTAAGCAGTAATAAATATTTGAGTAATCAACATTTAAGAATGACTAGTTATTGGTTTTGTTTTTACTTCTCATAGAGCAGCCAGCATTGTTCTTTTTCAAAATTATAGCACTGTCTCAGTCAATATAAATAGGCTGCAAGTCTTTCTTGCATATTGCATTCCTCTGGATTCTGAGTCATATTTGACACTATGCCATTTTTGTTTCCTTGTAAGGGTAACTTAAAAATAAAAAAAGGTCTTAACTTTTGTGGCCTGTTGCAGCATGAGCTCTTTCCTAATGTGGCCAGATTAAATAGTACTCAGAATGACATTTTGAATGACAAAATAAAACACTGATCTATCAAATCCCCTCTGAAAAGTTGTAAAAATTTCCTTAGTTTTTAAAAAAAGAAGCACTTAAGCAGACTGAACTCTTGTGTATATAGATCATAATGCAGGGTTTCTTCAAATATGTGGCTCATGAAGGCATAAACAAAATATCTTTTGTACTTGCTTGATTGCTATAAATTCAGATCTTGGCATTAATCAAGTAAAAATGATATTATTGCCAATGTTTAATATTAAAGTAAGTGATGTCATATTCTATTTTTACTAGAACTTTTCATGTTGAAGCATCTGCAACAAATAGATTCAAAATATTCTTTGGAATATAATATTTCAACAAGTCTTGGCTAATGCCATTCTGGATATACTTTTCTTTCTTTTGTCAGATCAGTTAAATTTCTTTTAAGTGACATACCGTCATTCTATTGTATGAACAAAACTGGAACACTAAAAGATGTCTTGCTGAACACTGATAATTTTACACTGATCCTTTACAAACATACATAATCTACTGCCTCAAATTTCTCTCACATTGCAGTATTGCTATATCCCAAGACTTCATTAATTAGCATTATTTTACCTGCGCTCATTTTACTAAGAGAAATAGTTCATTATAGACACTAGGAGGATAAATTTATGAAGCTCAGAGTGCAGGGGCAGAGCATTGCTTGGAAATGAAGCTCCATCCCATTCCCCACTGCAACCACTTTTAGCCAGAAAGTCACTTGCTGGGCTAATTGAGGGGGGGGGGGAGAACTAAAAAGTAATTTTTTGGTCTGGGAGGCATCTAATACAAGTTTATGAAACACTGGTGTAATACAGCTTGATAAAACTCATATTTCTTTTTAGGTTGATTCACTCACCAACTGATAAGGAAAGAAGGCTTTGCTCTTCTTAAAACTTTGATTTGATGCTTCAATAAATCTGGTCGTCATGACCTTATTGAGTCCTTTATTTTGAAGGAATGCTTTAGATTGACTGATTTCGTATTAGTGTATTTATTTCTACTGATCTAAACCATTTCCACTGTTTGCTTATAGTTTTGTTCTACCATTGATTTTATATGAAGACCTATAATATTCACCAGGGAACCACAATTGCAGATGAAGAGGATGATCCTATATTGATGAAAAAAGAAAGACAAGATCAACTGAAAAAGAAAGGAAAAGATCGTTCAGACAATGCACCAGATACAACAGCTATTAAAAAACTTACTGTCAATTTTGATACTATGAAAAGAGTAAATTCTTTTTTAGACTTGTAGAATGCAGAATTTGTAATGAAAGATAACAACTAGCTGCAATAACTGTTTACAAATGATAACAAATGACTTTTTCTTCTGCTTCAATGTAGGCTTTAGAAACAGGACGTCGTGTATCTAAAGAAGACTGGATGGAGTGGCTGCGTAAACTCAGTTTAGAACTTCTTAAAGAGTCACCATCACCAGCTCTCAGGTCTTGTCTGGCCTTGGCTCAGACTTACAACCCATTGGCCAGGTAAGAGGGACTACTTTGGATATACTAGAGATATGTAATAAATGATCTACTTGGTCTTGTTTTATCTTATCATGATATTGTTTTATTTGTAGGGATCTTTTTAATTCAGCATTCCTGGCATGTTGGACAGAGCTGACAGAAATACAACAAGATGAAGTGATAGCAAGTCTTGAAAAAACTTTGACCTCTCAGGAGATTCCAGAGATAATGCAAACTCTTTTAAATTTAGCAGAGTTTATGGAGCACTGTGATAAAGTGAGACTTTTGGGTTTCTTGTGGCTATCAGATTGGTATTTAATTCCCTAATGTCTGCTAATAAAACTATAGTAAAATCCTATAGTAAATTTTTTTTTCTTATAGGGACCACTTCCACTAGATGGTCATCTTCTTGGAGAAAGAGCCATGAAATGTAGAGCCTATGCTAAAGCCTTACATTATAAGGAAGATGAATTTCACAAAGGGCCAAACACACAGATATTAGAAAATCTCATCAGGTTTTTTTTTTATCATTTCATTACTTGGTGAAAGACTAAATACCATTGGCAATGTACATGTTTAAATCTTTGGTCATTACCATATATGTATCTTACTATCTTGTGTTCTCTTTGTGCATTCAGTATCAACAATAAACTTCAGCAGAGAGAAGCAGCTAAAGGAGTTTTGCTGTATGCACAGAAACATAACCATGCCAATCTAGTGAGTAGTAGGAGATAGGAATTCAAAATACATGTTTTTAATTGCAACTTATGTAAGCAAACACAAAATAATTATTGATTTATTATAAATTAAAAGAAAGAAACTGTTAATTGGGTGCCTTGATTTCAAAAGTTGTAATTTAATACAAAACATTATACATTTCTTCTTTGACCTGCTCAGCAATATGTACTATCAATCATTTATCTTCATTATAAGTCATAGGCATGATTGTATGAAGAGGTGAACAGTTCACTGCAATTGATTTTAAAAAACATATTCCTCTTGAGACTAGACAAAGAAATCTTGTAGAGTGCCACAGCTGCTCATCAACTCACTTGTATTTACATCTGTGGAATCAATATTATCATTAAATACTAATAAGAAAGAAATATAACTGATCATTACAACAACAGAAATGAAAACAAAGCTATTTATGGATTTATCATTTGGTTTCTATTGAAATATAAGCTCTCTTTAGTAGCAAGATTTAACAACAACAAAAAATGAAAACAAAGCTATTTATGGATTTATCATTTGGTTTCTATTGAAATATAATCTCTCTTTAGTAGCAAGATTTAACACTATCCCAAAGTATAAGTAACACAATTAAACTGCTATTAGAAAGGATTTTAAAAAAAATATTAGCTCAATTTTCTTTGTTTTATTGTAGAAAGTCCAGGAAAGCTGGTATGAAAAACTTCATGATTGGGATAGAGCTTATCAGGCATACACTAGAAAACAAGAGCTGAATAAAGATGATGACAACCTGACACTGGCTAAGATGAGATGTTTGGAAGCTATCGGAGACTGGTAGGATAAATCTTATATCACTGTACAAGGTTCCATTGACAAATCATTGTTCAATGTTCCATTCATAAGTTAAAATAAATTGTAAAAGCTCTTACCAGTATATCTATTTGATTGTTCCAGGAACACATTACATCAGATTGCACTAGATAGATGGCCAGTTGTCTCAGATGAAATTAGAACTAGTATGGCTCGTATGGCTGCAGTTGCTGCATGGGGTTTAGGTACTTGAAGAATTTGGTTACTAAAAAATGTGATACCAGTTTGGTTTTGTATTTTAAAAAAAAAGGTTTTAATATTATGTTAATTTTATTACTTTCTTTGTCTGAAGGTCAATGGGATAGTGTTGAACAATATATGTGCTTTATTCCACGTACAAGCCATGATGCTGCTTTTTTTAGAGCTGTCTATGCCCTCCATTGTGAAAACTATCCACTAGCTCAACAAGTATGTGTAATGAAACCTGCTTTTGTCACTAGTTGTTTTTAGTCAGAGCTTGTTATATGTGAGAGTTCAAGGGTTTTTATTTTTCAAATCCCATAATTTTGTAATATATGATAGTATACATATTTTATTTATATATTTGACAGTGTATAGATAAAGCTCGTGATATTTTGGATACAGAATTGACAGCTATGGCTGGTGAGAGCTACAACAGAGCCTATGGTGTAAGTCTAGTTAGGAGAGAATTGTAGAAATGTTTTTTGTCATGTTTGAAACATGTTTATCTCTAAAGAAACAAACTGGACAGTATTAACTTCCTCTCCCGCAAAGAACAATCTACAATTTTCAAACTAAGAACAGGACACACACCTCTATTAAATTACCATCTGAACAAAATAAACTCCACACAACTCCCCCTTTGCAGACACTGCGCTCACCCTTATGAAAACTTAAACCATATCTTCTTTGAATGCCCCTCCCTAATCCACCTTAGGCAGACCCTACTTCCACTACAGCCCAACATAACCAACACCACACTTTTTTTCCTTGGCACAGTCTGCAAAAGAGCTCACAGCTCAGCAGCAATAAAGCTGGCTAGAAGAAGAAGAAGAAACATTTTAAATTGTTCATTGTTTTGTTTTTTATGATATTCAGTATCTTGTTGTTTGTATGTGTGTGTTATACAAAATTTCTTTCGTAGGCTATGGTCAATGTTCAAATGCTCTCAGAGTTGGAAGAAGTTATTCAATATAAATTGGTGCCAGAGAGGAGAGAAGCTATTCAACATATGTGGTGGAACAGACTTAAGGTAATATCTGATATTTCCCTCAAGCTTTTTAGCCAGTTTTAGCTAAAGTAAAACCTTTTCTCAGTCATTACCATGATTGATTATTGTGCCAATATTTATATAACTATTCCTCAAAACATTATAATGTTATTTATCTTCATTTTATTCTCTGTTCACACATTTTATGACCAGGGATGTCAAAGAGTTGTTGAAGACTGGCAGAAAATTCTTCAAGTTCGATCACTTGTTATATCTCCTGAAGAAGATATGGAGACTTGGTTGAAATTTGCAAGTTTATGTCGTAAAAATGATCGTGTGGTGAGTACAAACATTGGAAGACATAAAAAAGACATATTTGAGCCTTATCAAATGGTATAGTAATTATTGGATATGTGCTACAGGTACCCTTCCTTTCACATTGTTCACCCCGTCATCTTTTGGTTTGTCTGCACTTACTCATGTTATGTCTTTATACAATCATCGAAAAGCACAGCATTATTAAGTAACAACAAAAAAAGACATTTAATTGTAAAATGAGTAATTACAGGTGAAGTTTTAAAAGATGTGATCACTTTATTAAATTACCAATCATTCATAACCAATATACTAGTGTCACTGTGAGGTGATGAGAACTAGGATTATGCTGCATTTACTATTTAAATATATAGATCTGCATTTATATAAATGTTAAACTCTTTATAACATTTCCACACCTGAAGACTATAACTACCACACTCAATAGTGGATCCAAAACATGATTGGACTCACCATTCTGCCACTTGGTGCTTAGTAGATTCCTGAGCTAGGTACATACACACAGTGGTATCCAAAACTTAGTACAAAATGGTGGCCCTAAGAAGTGTGCACAATCCTAAGACTTGGTGCACATTCGTCGGCAATTAGACTGGGTCACCAAAAAAGAAAGTAAAGAACAGATACTCTTGCTCCTAAACTGGGTGGGATATAATAATAGGGATGAAATCAAAATAAAAAAAAAATAAAAAATTTTGATTAATCAAATAGCCACACAAAACACAATGTCTAAAAACAAATGCATTAGCCTGAAGGAGAAAATTTAATTATTAATTGATCAAAACTAAAATAATCTGTTAAAAAAGTTTTTAGATTGATGTGAGTCCAACAAAACTGTTTCAGGGCTTATCACAAAAAACCTTGGTCACTTTGCTGGGAACAGATCCATCTAAGAACCCAGACAATTTTATTCCTACCACACATCCTAAAGTCACATTTGCTTACATGAAACACATGTGGAAAGAAAATCGTAAGGTAAGGAATACATTTTGAATTTAAAGAAATACATTATTTATTGGTTGGTTGAATTATATTTTGCTCTATTTAAATTTATTTAAATTTATTCAAAATTAGTGTACAAATTTATAAATAAATAAAAAATTTGATAAAAAGTTAATGTTTCATAATAAATGATTTCATTAGAAAGAGGCCTACCACAAACTTCAGATATTTATTAAACAAGCTCTTCAGACTAAAGCATTACAAATAATTGGTCCAGATGAAGCTGCTCAGAGAGCAAAGTTGAAGCAATTGACAGCCAGGTAACACATTTAAAATTATGGTTTATATTTTAGAATGCTTTAAAACATGTAATCAGATTGATCACTTACACCAGTGATGCCCAAAATACGGCCGGATATTTAAAAGTTGGTTTACGATAACTTTCATGAATCATTGTAAGTACTAGATTCAATTGTTTCTAATAAAAATAATTTATTGTCTATTTCCTGTTTTTTTTGTTGATGTGGCCAGCGAAACAACTGTCGGAAATTAAAATGGCCCGCAGACCCAGTAAGGTTGAGCACCACTGACTTACACTATTCAAATGACAGAATAGTTCAATAGTCTAACAAGAAGAGAGCATTTTAAATAAAATAGATGGTTTTAAATGAACATCACTTGTTGTAAACTCCAGAGTTCTTCTGAAAGAGATTCATCAACAACTTTAAACTGAGCACACCACATTATTATTCAAATCTTTGAACAGAGTGTGTGAGAGTAAAATATATGGAGATATACAAATAACTCAAGAAGAGTGCTAATCAATTTACACAACTTATACAGTGCTATATTTGGTGCAACTTAAAATGTAAATGATTCGTTTCACTCATAAATTTGGATCAAATCTAGATTTATTACTTCTAAAAAAAAGAAAACTTTTCTATTTTAACTGCTGTGGGACAATTTAATTTTTGTTTTCCTTTAACCAGTGTAATTACAAGTTTTTTCAACTGTTAGGTCAAGAACAGCCATCAATTTTGATTATCTAGATTTTAGAAATGCTTATGAAATACAATTTAAAAAAAACAACAACAGGTAGTTAAAAGATAACAGCTGTTAAGAAAAGAGGCTAAAGCACACATAAAATTACACTTAATAGAAGCAATGAGAGTTTCTTATTCTTCTGGAAAGTTTGAAATTCATTTTGTAAATTTAGCATGAAACTAGCGCTATATAAAAGCTATAATTTATTTATTTATTTATTATTGGTTTTTACTTATACTTTACTTAAAAGTACTATAAATTAAAATTTAATTGATTAACTTATAATAATAATAATAATGTAATTTATAGAGCCCTGTTAACAAACATGATGTAAGCTAAAGGCGCTGTAATAACATTACAACATAAACACAAAAGCTAAAATGACAAACTAATCTAAAAAAAATTTAAACAGACAGGTCTTAATGTTCTTCTTGATTGTAGTGAAGCATGTTGTCTGTCTGAGATCAATGGGAAATGAGTTCCAAACCTTTGTTTAAGCGTACTGAAACAGCCTGCAAACTGTAACTTTTGAATAATTGTAGTTTTTAAGTTAACAGTGTTTCACCATCATGCCATTGTCTTCTTAGTGTAGCATTTCTTTGGGTCTCAGTTGTTTTATGGTCTTTGTTAGAGTTCTGCAGCTGCTATCATGTTTTTTTTTTTCTATGCCATTTTTTGCGTAAGTCTGTCATACAGATTATTTCTTAAGTATAGTTTTTTTTAAGGTACCTATTTAAAGTGTAAGATAGGTATGATCTTCATCAACTTAATTTTGATTTCTCCATTTCTTAGTAAATCAACATAGAAGGTGTGGAACTAGAGCTCATGACTTTTAGTGATCATTAGATTCTTTTAACAACATTGGTCTAGTTTGCTCTGTTCAGGAAATGTGTATATTGCACTTTTTATATACAATAGATTTGTGCTATCAACATCTTTGTTATTTTATTAAAAAGAAGCTGAAAGAAAGCTATCTTCTTATTTTCTTTGTTGTAGGTGCTACTTACGTCTTGGACAATGGTCTGAAGAACTCCATGGTATATCTGAAGAATCTATTCCACAGATATTAGAAAATTATGATCTTGCCAAAGAGCATGACAATGATTGGTACAAGGTGAGATTAAGCTTAAGTCATGTCATAATCAAAGATATTGTCATAAATAGATGAGATGAAAACTTGTTGAATTTATTTCTAGGCTTGGCACTCTCTGGCATTAATGAACTATGAAGCTGTTTTGTTTTACAAACAAAAAGAGCAAATTACCATGACTGCATCTGCTGCAGCTACACCAGACAACATGGACTCATCAAAACTAGATGCATCTCCCAGACCAGAATCTGTAATTCATTAGTATTCTGTTTTAAAGAGTTATATTTGGAACTAGAAACCTTTAATGACTGTCACCTAAACTACATAGCAACTCTTAATTTTGCTAGTTAGCATTTTACATTATTATACAAAAGTACTTGAGAAAAAAATGTTACTTCAAATAATGAATATCATCTTATCTGGTAGCTTAGTAGACAGTCATATCATGATCACATTGATGTATGAAGAGATTCCTATTCTCAGTATCAATGTAGTTTTATTATTTTGCTCGCCTCTATCAGATATCAGCAAAGATTCAGAAATATTGCATTTATGCTGTGCATGGATTCTTCAGGTCTATTGGTCTGTCATCACAAAATAGTCTTCAAGACAGTTTAAGGTTAGTTCAAATCTTTTTGTCACATAAATTTTTTAAAAAAATTTTTTATTTTATATATTGGATATATCTGGATCTGTTTTTGTGGATCTATCAGGAGGATTACAGTTTTCTGATCCACTACTAATGAATCAATTTAGAACAATTGTGTTTTGTGAATGTGTCAAGGACGACCATTTCAAAAATCTGAAGAGATATTATTAACTCTTATGGTATATTGCCATATTGGATTTTCGATCACCCGTGGTCGACGTCTTAAAACGTAATTTAAATAAATAAATCTTGAAATTTTTGCGTTATTTTTTATTATTTTCACAAAAAAAATATTTTTTGTTTCGTAAAAGTATTATTTTAAGTTAACCTTTTTTAAAAAAGTTAATTTTATTTGCGTCCGAAAGTTCACATTTTGAACAAGCCATTTTGTGATTCTCGTTGGCTATTTTACTACTTGCCTTCACCACTACTAGTGCACTAGCATCACGTTTTTACCTAAGAAGATTTTCGTGATGATGAAAACATTCAGCCCAATTTCAATGAACAGAGGAACTACGGAAGGTAAATATTTTTCTTTCTTACGAAACATCCAGTTCTGGATTGACTCGTTAGAGTCTAGAAACTTTAGATCTAGTCTACATCTAAATAACCTTAGAATTTATTTGTAAAATTTAGGAAAATAAAGAGCTTATAAGACTTTATACTAAAATCAAAGTATTTTCTAGATCTACTAGACCTAGATCTAGAGCCAAACACTTTTCAGACCACCATATTTCATTTGTTTACGTTGGTTACGCTTTGTTTATAATCTACATCTGTAAACATTTCAGTGCTGTATATGCATATTATTTATATTTGGATTGAAAGTTTGTAGTTATGATTAGCATGTCTTTATGTTTTAATTTTACTAATTCTAATTTTTTTTTTTTTTGTTGCTATGATGACCTGTACCAAATACCACATGCCATACCAGCATTCAGACCCGAAAGGCCTCCTGGAGCTAATTTTCCTGACAGTGTAACAAGGCAAAACAGGAGAAACTACCTTACTCCTCTTTCAATTTTTAAACTGTTCTTTACAGAAACTTTATTTGAAATGCTCTGTAAATTTACCAACGAAAGTGCTGCTGCCACTGGTCCTACAAAACCAAGTATGTACAAGAACTGGAAGGATATAGACGTTGAAGAGTTTTACGAATTCATGGGACTTCTGATGTACATGGGACTTGTTCAGGTTCCCAACTTTAAGCTCTATTGGAAGGGAAAGAGTTTGTTCAATGGTTTGTGGGCCAGAGCGTTCATGACTAGATTTCATTTTCAACAAATTCTTTGCTTTTTGAAAGTAAGCAATAGAGATACTGAGGTGGCTACTGATAAACTTGCTAAGGTTAGATTTTTATTTGAATTTATAAGGAGAAAATGTATGAAATTATATCAGCCTAGTCAAAACATATCTATAGATGAAAGAATGGTTAGAAATAAGGGTATGTATGCATTTAAACAATATAAAGGGATAAACCAACTAAATGGGGAATGAAATTGTGGGTTTTAGCAGACTCTCTTAGTGGGTACACTTATGACTTTGATGTATATTTAGGTAAGATAAAAGGGAATAGCTCTACTTTTGGATTAGCATATGATGTAGTAATGAAGTTAGTGTCCTCTCTAGTAAATCAAGGCTATCGTTTATTTTTTGATAATTTTTATACCAGTTTTGTACTTGTTATTGATCTTTTTAAAAAAGGTATTGTTGCTTGTGGAACAATCCTAAGCAATAGGAAAGGGTTTCCAACAGAACTTAAGAATGTGAAGCATTGGGAAAAGGTTAGTAAGAGGGGGGATATGAGATGGGTTAGACAAGATCAGGTTTTAGCTATGCAGTGGAGGGATAACAAAACAGTTTCATTAGTTTCAACCATAAATTCGGCAAATGAGTTTAATTATGTTAATAGAAGAACAAAAAATAATGGTGTTTTTGAACAATTAAAAGTTAAACAGCCTAAACTAGTGGGGGATTATAATTCTTTTATGGGAGGGGTGGATAAAAGTGACCAGCTACTAAATAAATATAACATGCTGCGCAAAACTAACAAGTACTGGAAAACCTTATTTTTTCATTTCATTGATATTGCTAGAGTTAATAGTTCTATTTTATTTCAAGACTGGAGAAAACAAAATCCAGATATTGAAGAATTAAATAGAAGCCCATACTACAGTCAGTTAGATTTCACCATTGAACTCATTAGAGAGTTAGCAAACATTGATGATTATGACCTAGTTCCTACTGTAGAACATATGAAACTTAAAACCTGCCACTCAATATTACCTGCAATGGTTGCTTCAAAAGATAGAAAAAATTGTAAACTTTGTTATAGTCATCACAAAATTAAAGAAAGACTAGGTCCATGTGTAGTGCTTGTGGTACATTCTTGTGTTTCAGTCCAGAAAGAAATTGTCTTTTACTTTATCATAAATAACCTTTTTTCACATTCAATGTACTTTTTTGTGTGAACTCAGACTACTTTAAAGTTCAAACTGTAATTACTTCATTAATTAATGTTTTAATTCTTTGTAATTAATAATCTCTATGTTTGGTTTATTTGATTAGCTCTTTTATCAAGAGGATTTTGTTTTTGGTGTTTTGTTGTTGTTTTTATATAGTTTCATAAAAAGTCACCTCAGTATCTCAGTATCCTATAGAATTGCCTAAAAATGAAAAATGACATGTAAAAATGGTTATCATTGATGACAATAGTTACTTTAATTCATATTGGCTTTTGTACTTCTTTTTTTTTTTATTCATGCCTTTTGTCATAAATGTTTTTTTTTGCAAAAAAGAAAAAAAAATTGTCACAAGAACTGATTTCTTGAAAAAATGTTTTCACCTACCAAATTTTTTTATCATCTACTAGACAAAGGATACAATTCTGAATAAAATGATAGATAACAATTATTTATTGTATTATTTTTATTTTAGAAAAATCATTTTTTATCAAGTACCTTAAAAAACAATAAAAAAAGGGGGAAAACTCAAGAATCTTTAAGAGTTAAGAAGATCACAAAAAATATAAATGTAGTCATGTTGAGCTTGTGTAGGGAGAGATGTCTTCAAGTGAGATATGAGAACTAAGACATTCATGAAACATGAAACATGGAGACAGCTGTGCATGCTGGTATAAACTTTGCTGAGAGCAAATGAAGCGGCCTTAGACAAGAGGATGAGAAAGTTGCCCTATCCAATAGACCTTCACATTCATGAAATGTGGCAAACTTTGCTCCTCCAGAAACAGTCACATGAGTGTCTGCAATAAGAAGATATCAAAACCAGTGATTCATCTGGATGCATACATTGTCTTTTGAAACGACGCCATAGAATACATAAAAGATATGAAGATATATAGTTTCCATTATATAGATGATAAGGTAGAGTTAATTTATTTTAAAAAAGTAGCTTGATTGTAGTTTGATTAAAATATATCACTCACTCTAGTTCATGTTGATGGCATCTATTTTATGTTTATTTTAGACTTCTGACATTGTGGTTTGACTATGGCCAGTGGCCAGAGGTGTATGATATGATGAATGAAGGAATTAAAAGTATTCAGATTGACAATTGGCTTCAAGTCATTCCCCAACTTATTGCCAGAATAGATACACCAAGGTCTCTAGTCCAACGTCTAATTCACCAACTTTTGATTGAAATTGGCAAAGCTCATCCTCAGGTAAATTAATTTAAATACACAATTATCATAATCAGGTAAATTTATTGAAATAAAGAAAGTCAATCAAATTTTTCATATTTATTATTTTTGCACCTTTGCTAACATAAAAAACTTTCCTTTCAGGCTCTGATTTATCCTTTGACAGTGGCCTCCAAGTCTAATGCTCCACTTCGACAAGCTGCAGCCAATAAAATTTTGAAGAGCATGTGTGAAAGAAGCCAGACATTAGTTAGCCAAGCTATGTTGGTAATGTCTCTTAAAAACTTATTCAATTAGATTAAAAATGTTATTCACAAAATGTTTGACCATAGAATGTATACTTGACCAGGTTTCAGAGGAATTGATTAGGGTAGCCATATTGTGGCATGAGCTTTGGCATGAAGGACTAGAAGAAGCCTCAAGACTTTATTTTGGAGATCGAAATGTGAGAGGAATGTTTAGTACATTAGAACCACTTCATGCCATGACAGAACGGGGACCACAGACCTTAAAAGAAACTTCTTTCACTCAGGTAATAACAATTCATTACATTTTTGTTATCTTACTTTCACTTAATATTTTGACTTTGTCATAATAAATATGTGAATGTTTGTACATTTAGGCTTATGGTCGTGATCTAATGGAAGCCCAAGACTGGTGCAGAAAATATCAAAGGTCAGGAAATGTCAAGGAGTTGACACAAGCGTGGGACTTGTATTATCATGTTTTTAGAAGAATTTCTAAACAGCTACCTCAGGTAACCTATTGCTTTCTCATTCAGAAGTTAAAATTTAGATTTGGATTGCTGTTTCATGTTTTTTAAAGTGATTTCTTATGTTTGTTTAATAGGACTTTTTATTTTGTACCAGTAGAAACATAATGTCCTATCTAAGTCAATCAGATTACTCTTGCAGGATTACTTTAAGAAATTATTTTTTTAATCTAGGTCAGATCAAATTTGTTTCACACTGACTTCCAACAGCTCTCACAATATTAAGCAGTATTCTCTTGTCTTTTTATTGCTGCCTTCAATGTCCTCCTGTTGATCAGCAGTATAATTTCTAGCAAGCTAATACTATAGATTGTAGTAGGAGGTGTAGTTAGTCTTGATTACTCCGAATTAAGAGACATCCTAGTTATTATGGGTTTGAATAAAGTTTATGGATATGTACATAATTATTTTGATCCAGTTTATCTTTTTCCAATGACAATGATCAGGAAGTTTTGTACAAAAGAGTTAAAACTTCAAGTGTATTAATGTTGAGTCTCAGTGATCTATTTTGTATGCTCTGTATTCAATGTTTGTTTCAGTTAACTTCATTAGAGCTCCAATATGTTTCACCCAAGCTTCTACGTTGTAGAGACCTTGAACTTGCTGTGCCAGGATCATATGAACCCAGTCAGCCAGTCATTCGTATCCACCATGTCCAGAGTTCATTGCAGGTCATCACCTCCAAACAGAGACCCAGAAAATTGAGCATATTTGGTAAATATTGGCATTGGCATTCACTTTGATAAGACATTGTGATTACTCAGCAGTATTAGGCTTTGATTATTTCAGAAAAAATGTTGGTCAATTTACTTTTATTTGATACTGTACAAACTTTAAAAAAGAAAGAAAAACTAGTTTGTTAGAGAGGAAATAACTTAGAGTTTATCTACAGGAAGTGATGGTGAAGAGTACCAGTTTCTTCTAAAAGGACATGAAGATTTGAGACAGGATGAAAGAGTAATGCAACTTTTTGGACTTGTCAATTCACTACTTCGTAACAACCCTGACACCTTTAGAAGAAATCTTACGTAAGAT
The DNA here is from genome assembly GCA_030265305.1 of Biomphalaria pfeifferi. NCBI lineage: Eukaryota > Metazoa > Mollusca > Gastropoda > Planorbidae > Biomphalaria > Biomphalaria pfeifferi. The sequence continues at coordinate 4,201,826 of JASAOG010000020.1, read as the reverse complement.
CTTCACAGTCAATTTTCTTTGTCATTTTTATTTTGCTTTTTATTTCAATGAGTGTGTCTGAATACAAAACTAAAAGGTAACTTGATTGTCTAGCCACATTCAACTTTTATTTCCCACAGTATAACAAGATTTGCAGCCATTCCTTTATCCACCAACTCTGGATTGATTGGCTGGGTCAGAAACTGTGATACTATCCATGCCTTAATACGAGACTACAGAGACAAAAGAAAGATTCTACTTAATATAGAGCACAGAGTCATGCTACGAGTAAGATAGATCATTAGCTCATTTGAAATTATTTCACTTTACACTATTATAAAGAGGTTTTGCTTGGTATGTCTCTACATTGTAAGGAAGTTTTGCTTGGTATGTCTCTACGTTGTCAGAAGTTGCTGCTAGTGTATTACGAATTGAAGATGGATGAGAAACATGAAAAGGATTTTAAACCTCATTTGCTTATGTGTTTAACAAATTGAAATAGTTTTTATGTGCTACTGTGTTTAGATGGCCCCAGACTATGACCACTTGACTCTGATGCAGAAAGTAGAAGTATTTGAACATGCTTTAGAACATACACAGGGTGATGATTTATCTAGAATATTGTGGTACAAGTCTCCAAGTTCTGAGGTGAATATGGCTATTCTCACTCTTACACATTTGTATTCCACTTTATGTGTTATCTACATGCAACAACAACAACAAAACCACTCACTCTTAATGTTGTCTTTTAGATATGCTAGGATTAAACTAGTATTTTTCTCAAGCTGTTTTGTATAAGTTTGTTTATTTATTGGCTGCTGTTCTACTGGACAGGTTTGGTTTGATCGACGTACCAACTATACCAGATCATTGGCTGTAATGTCAATGGTGGGCTATGTCTTGGGTCTTGGTGACAGGTTGGTGGAAATTAACACTCAGTCTGCACTATAGCTTTGTCTTTTAGTATATCATTGACCTTTCTTGCTTACAAAATGTCTTTAGGTTCAATTGTTGTTTTTACAAATAATATTCCATTAGCATTCAGTAGCTCTTGTATTTTTATTCTTTTCTCAAACTGTAGACATCCCTCCAATTTGATGTTGGACAGAATCAGTGGTAAGATTATTCATATTGACTTTGGAGATTGCTTTGAAGTGGCCATGGTCAGAGAAAAGTACCCAGAGAAAATTCCATTCAGACTGACACGCATGTTGATCAATGCCATGGAGGTAATCTTAGTGGTAGTATCTAGTTGAACTCAAATATTAACTGACATTTTATGGATCAAGATAAATTCCTCTCTAAAACTACAAGACAACTTGGAAACTTTTCTTGTAATTTTACTTTTTTGATTTGGGCTTTTTTCTTTGGCCTTGCTTTCTACAGCTGCAAGCTAAATGTACTGAGTCATTTTCAGGTGACAGGCATTGATGGTAACTACAGAATGACTTGCGAGAAAGTGATGGCAGTACTCAGAGAAAACAAAGAGTCTTTGATGGCTGTACTTGAAGCTTTTGTCTATGATCCACTTCTGAGCTGGAGGTTAGTGGATGCTCACAAAACTAAAGCTGGTGGAGGTAAGGGTGGCAAGTCTGGTGGATCTATCAATGAAAGTCATGGATCTGGTAAGTTTTTAATTTAAAGTCTTTTTTTTTTTTTTTTAAATTGTGTTACTGGAGAATTTGATCAATATTTTTACTCAGTAAAAAAACTTTTTAATATCTACATTTTATCAGGCTTCAAAAATTGTATGATTGATAAATATAGTCAAAGTCTATAAATTACAGTATCACTCATCTAGAGATATCTTGTTAACTTTCTCTTTGAATCGATGATACCATTGTTGATTTGACTATCATTAAATTAAATTAATATTTAATTTTAAAAACTTTTCTTTATGTTATATAGAAGGAGCATGCCTTCCCCATTAATCCTATACCAAATACAACATTTTCTGATCACAACGAACAAAGCTATTGAAGCTTAATGATAATATGGTGTGAAATACTAATGAGCAAAAGGAAAATTTCAGTCTGAATGTGAAAACATAATTACAAAGGGAAAGAGTTAATATTTATATTATGCCTTGTAGAGAACCTTTTCACTGTGTCCTGTGTAGAGTGTTAACTAGGCCTACATCTCTAAGTTTAGTGATTTTACTAATGCAGTTACTTCACATCAAATGTGAATATTCATTTATGATAAATCTCACATCTATATAATAGGTCTGTTCTAGTTTCTTTTTTTTTATGTTGTCTTGCGTTGACGGGTTCTTTACAGAAGAATATTCTAATATTGGTCTAACCAAGGTTAAATAGATTTTAGTTTTATATTTCTGTATGAATTTTTCTTTTAAGTGCTTATGCTTTGTTTGATTTTTAAAAAATAATTTAATCAGTATGGGGATTCCTTAGTAACTTTTCATTTATTAAAACATCTAGATATTTTGAGTTTTTAGTCTGTGTTACTGGTTACTATGAATAAGATTAGTAGTTTTTATCAATTTATTTTTTTTGTTGCTCTTATTAGATATCATTTTTCTGGGTGGAAAGGCAAAGCTCCAGTGTGATTATCATTTCTGTAATTGATCTAATTCTCAATGTAAAATTTCTGTATTTTTTTTATTAATTGTTCTATATCATGCAATCATCTGCAAACAGTCTTTTGTTCCTGAGCTAATGCTGTTAGTTAGGTCATTTTATATTAAATTAGAAACAGTAGTGAACCTAAGACTATTCCTTGTGGTACACCTGAGTTTTCTGTTATTGGTGTTGATTTGGAGCCATTTATTATTACAGTCTGTTCTCTATCAGGAAATCTTGAATCCAATGAACCAGTAATGCCAAAATGTTTTCATTTTTTAAGCAAGCTTTGGTGGTGAACTTTGTTCAATGCCTTAGAAATGTCTAATAAAATTTGCATCTATTTTCTTATTATTATCTTTGTCCTTTGAAAAGTCATTAATCAGACCTATTACTTGACTTTCCATTCTCAGTCCTTCATAACTACAAACTACTGCACATAGTTTCACACCACAAATTATTTTTGACTTTCTTTAAGAAGTGTTGAGTCAGTTTGTTTTGTTGGGAAACTTAGTGTGTATATCAATATTCATTCTGTTGACCACTATGTTACCCTTAGTAAGGCTTCCTATTGAAAAGTAGTTTGGAAAGTGTAATATTAATACACTTCTCTTTGCTTAACATTTTTTTTTTTGCTGTCATACATCTCTTGAATAAGTAATGTGGTACTGAATGTGAACATTCCTTTGTTCAAAATTGTTAAGTGACATTATAAAAGTAAAGGATATTAATTGTCTTAGTTACTGACTTAATGATATTACTCTGGACTTAACACAATAAATCCTAAATTTTATCTATGTAATCAGCCAATGGTGACCTTATGGAGAACATAGATGGTACTCAGTCTGCTGGGGCCACTAAGAAACCTGAAGCTGGAGATCCTGGTGAGGAAGTAAGTGTAGCTCCAGAAGTCACCAGCAAGAAGGCCATATCTATAGTCAACAGAGTCAGGGACAAATTAACAGGTAAGGGGAGTGGATGAGCTGCACATGTTTAGGAGGGTTAGGCATATGCATTCTTAACATGTGATAACAACTGGAAGAACACTTTTTAGATTTTTTTTCCCCTGTCATTCAACAACCACAAGATTCCATCTATGTGAAATAATACCTGTACCCAAGAAATACTAACCCCTTGAAAAGAATGGCTGTAGACCTGTATCACTTACCTTGATTTTATTTAAATCTTTAGAAAATCTTGTTAAAATGTTTTGTATATGTAAGATCTTTATACAAAGTTAGACTATTACAATTTGCATACCACAGCAAAAAGGAGTTGAAAATGTTACTCTTTATTTGAACTTTTCTCTGCAAAAACCTAGGCTCATGCAACACTTGGTATTTGCAAGATTGTTTTTTTAATTGATTTTTCACTAACTTTCAATAAAAATGCATTGCAGTGCAAATTTATATTCTTTATTAAAAACTGAAACAATCCAGATTAGTCCACACATGAGCTAATGAATTTTAACATAAAGACCTATAGTGGAAACACTGGCTTGACAGTGGCATGCCTAATATCTGTAGTATTTTCACTTTGAACATTTCTTCTTGGGTTGTCAATCTGAACATTAGAAATAATAAAAGTCCTAAATATTGCTAGTAATATCATTGGCAACAAACAAACTCCACTTGGACAACTAATTGAGAAATCATTTTGAAGAAATCTTAAAAGATTTAATACATACTTTTGGACTATGATTTTCACTTTTTACTATCACAGAAAAGTTACATACAAAAACATATACATGAACTCTTTTGTTCCCTTGGCAATGAAATTGTTGATTAAAGTCAAGTTCTCTGATGTACATTCCACAAGTAATGTTTGATTGAGATGCATCAATGAACATTTTGTTTGCATATTTGTAATATTATGTTATGTGTAAATACACTTGAGTATAACTAGTTTCCTAAAGTTTAATAAAAATAATGATAATAATTGTATTGTTATGATTGACTTTGATCAGGCCGAGATTTTGGGCAAGAGGACCCAGTGGATGTAAACAAACAAGTAGATTTACTTATTCAGCAGGCAACATCTCATGAAAACTTATGTCAGTGTTATATTGGATGGTGTCCATTTTGGTAGTGTGACACAAGGTTTGTAAGACTTGAACAATTAGTAAGACTAATATGCTTTTAATTTCAGAACTAATATCAATAATTTAATCTGTAATTTATTATTTTTTTTAGTTATTTTTTTTAACAATCAAGATCACTCAGTCTTTATTATTTAAAATAATATCTCTCTTTAATAATAGAATACAATATTCCCACACACATTTAAATAATTTTTTTTTTCATTTCAGGACAGCTTGAGGCCAATTTTATTGACTTTTCAGAGGTTGTCATTTCTATTGATTTCTTTACGGTTTTGAAGAGTTACATAAACATTTATTGAGGATGTTTCTTTAATTGATCTAATAGTACATTTATCTCTTAGTATCAGTACAAATAGCAAAATATACACATACTGGACATGGGGCATTTTATCATAAACTTGTATAGAATTGTTTTCATTGAGATTAGAAATAGCCGGGTTTAATTTAACTAGAAAGTAGACATGTGTTGGTCAAGTCTCTTATAAAATTCTATTCTATTGTTTCTTTAGAAATAAGTGTAGTGACAGCATGTTGACATTCAACAAGTTCTGTTGACTGTCCTCAAGTTTGTTTTGGACAAATTGATTAGTTCAAATGTTCATTCATGTCAATATTGTTGTAATCCTATTTTGTAGAATTCGTCATAAATTTTTATTTGTCGTTTCATTTTTGAATTGATCCTAATTGGCCAGATGTCTTTGATTTAGTTCAGCAGCCCACAACATCTCATCTTTATCAATTCATAGTTTCATAGCATTGTTTCCTTTGATTTACTGACACAGTTCAACATTATTTTGTGTAGCATTATTACATTTAGAATGTTTTATGTTGTGCAGGTGAGAAAAAGGTCTCCCCCGCCCCAAAGCCCTGTCTGCACTGAATGTATGTATGTGTATATTTGTATTGAAGAATTCTATAGTCAAGAATGAGGCCAATCAATTTGCCTGAGGTGAATGACATCATCCTGGACACACAATTTAATTGTAGTGCTGAATCCAAATAGCTTCGGTAATGAAGTATTTGTTTCTTATTTGAAGTCACTGTTAATAGAAATGTGTGCTTTATATATATATATATAAAGATTGTTTACAGTAAATATGTTATTAAACAGAACTCTTTTTTTTTTTCTTTCAATAAAATATTAATTCTCCTGTAGTTATTGTTCATTTATTGGTCAGTCCTATGATTTGAAGGAAATCTAAAGAAAGAAAGAATAACAGAAAAGAAATGTTTCAATTGTTTCCCTTTTTAAAAAATAATAAAAACAATGACAGGATAAAAAGTTTAAGTTCAAAAGATTTTGATTTATTTCAATAAGAAACAAACTTTCTTTATGACTACTAGAAGTATGAACTTGACAAACAATGATATGATGAAATGTAAAGCACTGGAATACTATTGTCATTGAAGTCCCACAACATACTGTCATCTGGTTTTTCCAACAAGAACAATGCCTTTAAGGAAGTTCTCAAATAATTGTACAAACATAACTAGATGAACCAGTTCAATGTATGCACTTCTTAACTCAGCAGTACCAGTACAGCAATGTTCCCCAATAATTGTGACCACGAATTGAAAGCTTACAACATGAACTCAACGGATGTAGTGTTTGTCTTGTTCCCTGCTACTCCTAGGTCTGAGTTTGAGAAACTATTTGGAGGCTGTCCAACGAAACTTTGATTCTCATCAACAGATTGACCTACTTCCAGTCTCCCTGACTTCAATTGTCTGTGTTTACGTCTCCATTGACCTGGACCACGACCAAGTCCTTGCCCTACGTTTGGAGCTGAATTAATGTTGTTACTTAACACAGTTCCTTCAGCTCCACCCAGCAAGGCACTTCCTTGAGCTCTACCTGGCGCCAGTTGCAGATTGGCCAACTAGAAACCATAACATAAAAAATAGAATTGATGAGCTAATGGTGTCCAGTCATAACTAACTACTAGGCCTGTTGTTGAATGGACCGGTATTTAGTTTTTGGCATGATCTATACATAGTCATTTCTAATATATAAATCTAAAACTTCCATTCTGTTCTGATTTGAGAAGGAAAGCAATAGAGAGCAATAAACGTGACATGACAGTCATTCCTAAAAACGTTTTTCTCCATAAGTATAGACTTTCTTTTTTACCATCATTTACATGGGATGTACTAACTAGGCCTAGTAGTTGGGTAAAGCTGAGTCATTTGATCAAAAGTATTTTTTTTTTAAATCTGGCTCCTTACATATGGGTAACACATTTTTTTTGTTTGTGTAAATGCGTCTAAGTCCCTATCTATTGACCAAATTTACCTGAGGATAAATTACAAATGTTCGACCATCATCTGTAGTGAACGGTGTTCCTTGACCAGCTAAATGTCCATTACTTGGGTTGCTAAATGTCTGTGGTTGTTGCCATTGGGTGTTTTGAGCTGGAATTGCAGGTGCAAGTTGAAGTTGCCCAAACGCTCCCTGTGGAGGAGACGCTCCATTCTGGAACATAGATTAGGGTTATATGTTATAAAGTCGTAATAAACTACTGTCTGTAGATAACTTAATACCGGTACTAATATAACCAGGATATTTCAAAATGCTATATTCCTACTAAATCTAATCATAAAATTGACTGTTGCTGTCATTGAGATGTAAATAGTTTGAAATACTTCTGATCCACTTACTCGTTGGTTCAAGATGGCTGAAAGAGCCAAGACAGTGGCCAGCCCATTGTTTCCATTATTTCCATCACCATCTCCACCATCCAATTGACTTAAAAGATTAATAAGTCCTCCACCAGCTAGACCCCCTCCACCTAAAGCCCCCACACCGCCCAATCCACCCCCAAGGCCCCCTGCTATGCCTCCGGCCACCCCCCCTGCTATACCTCCTCCTAGGCCCCCAAGTCCAGCCCCGGCCAAACCACCTAAATTAGCCAGACCTCCCAATCCTCCAAGACCCTGAACAACGGTTGGCGCAGCGAATACTTCCAGCTGCCTGAAAAAAAGAGATAATTTCTCATTATGTATTGATTCAATGTAACCATTATTGAGCCAACGTAAATATCATAGAATAAGAGTAGAAAGAATCGAATGAAATAGATTAGAAGAAATTTGGAATAAACAGAGGACTGTCAAGGCCTTAAAAATAAATAAAATATGTCATTACAAAACTGTACAATTGCAAATATATTCGATATAAAAAAAAGTAGACAGTAAGTCCTATGACATGTCATAAACTATTTATATACAAAATGAAATCCATAAAGGATGTTTTCTCCAATCACATCCCAGCTACACCTTCGAAAAAGACCATTAGGGGATCAGAACGTCTATGCGTCCCTGTGTATCCCATGACCGTTGGGAACAGCTCTTCACACCTAGTCCTGTCTCTAGGTTCCACAATGACTTGCGACTGAGTCGGTCCTGGGCCCGCTATAAGCGACCAAAAGCCGCGCAACCACGTGGAATTTCTTCATATTCCTATTCTGTAACCGTTTCAAACAGTGATCTGGACGAAATGGTTGAATCTTGGAGAAATAAACTTCCAAACTTTCCTTCCTTAGTGAATTTCAAGAGTATTCTTCTCGAATTACATAGGTCTTTATCTAGAAACGTGATGCCTTAAGTACAGACCTTGACAGACACATGATGGCGTTTGTTCCATTGGACTCGACGTTTAGTTCCATTGGACTCAATGTTTAGTTCTACTCTACTCCAAGTTTAGTTACACACACACACACACACACATATATATATATATATATATACAGTGCTTTTTTGTAAAAAAAAAAAAAAATAGGTGCCGGTACCTAGCAGCTGGTTGCCTAACTTTTAACTACTAAAAATTAATAATACACGTTAAAATACAAGAAAGTGAATATTTTTTCAAAAAAAGATGCCGGTATACGGTACCGGTGCGTACCGTCACAAAAAAGCCCTGAATATATATATTTATAATATATATATATATATTCAGAATCACACAATAATTATAATCTAATGTCATTAATTAAATATGTGGGATGGTCTAGCTGCTAGCATGAGTGAGCCGTTGCATCAGAACTTTGAATGGTATAAAATATTGTGATGTCCGATTTTCAATATCTTTTCTAGTTTACGAGATCTTAACGGGTTAGACGGACAGACATTTCACACAATAGCGTCTTTTCCCCTTTCGGGGGCCGCTAAAAAAATTTTTTTTGACAAAAAATCTACAAACGTTTGCATATTTGTGTTAAAAATATGATAATAACAAGATTCCCTTAATAAAATTCCCCGTATTTGTTACTATTAATTGTGAATAGTTCTAAAAGTTGTGTATTTTTATGAAAAAACTGCTTGCATAAGTGATTTAAAAAATTTGATTTTTCGCTTTCAGAAAAGAAAAAAGTAGCCGTTGCATCAGAACTTTGAATGTTCTAAAATATTATGATGTCGCATTTTCACTATATTTCTAGTTTAGGAGATCTAAACGGGACGGACAGACAGGCCACACAAAACTAATAGCGTCTTTTCCCCTATCGAGGGCCGCAAAAAATTGCTTGCATAATTAATTTTCAAAACAAAACAGTTTGCATTTAAAAACAAAAAGATGCCATTTCACCTAAACTTTGCAAGCCACAACTCAAGGTGAAATAAGATTTTTAATTTCTCTTCTACTTATCGAGATTTGAGTGTGACAGACGGACGAACGGGCATTTTGTACAAACCTGATAGCGGCTTTCCCCCCTTACGCGCTAAAAAAAAAATTGCCGATTTGTTTATTGATTCACCAACAATGAATAATTCTACAAATTTTCAACTTGATCCGAGAATGGGAAGTGGAAGAAATAATGTGTACAACATTTGAAACAAGACTGACGAAACCACGTTAAGAATATAGAGTAAGAAATTGTACATGTTCTTATTGACTTTTATAAATTACCTTTATGCTCCCTTTGAAGATAACACTTTGTTACGTCACACTTCTGAACACACTTTTTGATTGTCTTACCTGTTACAATCTACTTCAGCTTGAGGTCGACACACTCGAAACAAAAACTCAAATCGCTGATTCCCTGGACATCTGAGAAGGATTGGTGTCCCTTGAATACATCGGAAGTAGGTTGTGCATTGTTCGCTGCTTGGATTCGGAAAGTCGCCGTTTGGTGCAGCACACAGGTTACTTTGACCTACGACTGCTGTAACAAGTGTCACTGTGAAGCAAAATGAATGGTTAGAACAGTTCTCACACGTTTCAGACATCTCGACAGCAGCTCTTGATGTCTGCTGCTTTTACAATAGGGAGGATGCATTTTAAAAAACTTCTTTTAGACTTTGAAGCTTATTTAGCTTCTAGTGTATGATTGGTTTTCTATTTAGCTCCAAGTGTATGATTGGTTTTCTATTTAGCTCCTAGTGTATGATTGGTTTTCTATTTAGCTCCAAGTGTATGATTGGTTTTCTATTTAGCTCCAAGTGTATGATTGGTTTTCTATTTAGCTCCAAGTGTATGATTGGTTTTCTATTTAGCTCCTAGTGTATGATTGGTTTTCTATTTAGCTCCAAGTGTATGATTGGTTTTCTATTTAGCTCCAAGTGTATGATTGGTTTTCTATTTAGCTCCTAGTGTATGATTGATTTTCTATTTAGCTCCTAGTGTATGATTGGTTTTCTATTTACATCAAACATTCATTAAAAAAAACGTTCACGAGCATATAAGATTGCCAACTCCTTTTTTTCTAGCTTACTGAAAAATGTCTAGTTTGATAGAAACTATAAATCTACTTACCCAATACTAGTACAGAAAACATGACGTACTCCTCTATGGAAATGTGTCCAGGAAATAAAAGCTGTCCAATTTATATGCTTTCTTTTATATGGATTTTAAAAAAATAAATGGTTGTATAACAATTTCAATTTCAGAATTTCATAGCTTCATTTTACGTTTTGTGATTGTATCGAATTCATACAGACGTGGATCAAATAATGCACCCTCACCAGGTAGTGAGCAGGGCAATGTCGAATAAAACAAGTTGGCGCAGTGTTCATTTGAATGGAACAGAACAAATGATGTTATTTTACTAACAATATTTGGTCCTAATTTGTACGAAGTCAAAAGTCCAATTGTTTACGCAAACACGTGCCTAGCACGAGAAGGCAGTGGCGTGATTCTCACACGACGTTACAGCCACCTGGCAATGGAGCGACATAAAAGAAGTTACACTTACTTAAGACATGACCGAACGGCCATTTGAACAGCTTACCGTGACAGTCTTAGTTAGTTAAAGTACATACCTTTCGTTCAAAGTGTTTAAAGATGACCCACAATTTGACCACTTTGGCCAGCGTCATTCATTCAGATAAGATAAGATAAGATCCATAGGAATGTTTATTTCATAAAATAAAACATAAAGTGTGTTTGATAAAAATGTAAAGCCAAAAATAAAGTACACATAACTGTACTAGAGTTAACACCAGCGGTACATTTACTATGAAGAAACGCTTTCTGCTTAAAGCCTTGATTAAGCGATTGGCCTTTTACTTAACAGTTTAGTCACTTAGATTCATTAAGACTAGGTTCACATTGAACTATACCTTCATAACTATAAGTTAATTTAATAGTATCAATTTAATGATACTAACTTTACTAAACTTCGTTTCCTGTGATTTCATGTTGATAGTCGGACTAACAATACAATAATATCGGCAACACTTTCGATACTCGCACGTCTCTTCTAGATAGAAGGTTTTGTGATTGTTGATAGTTGGTAGTTCATAGTTTCTGATATTCATGTTGAAAATATTGAAACCTGCATTTTTATCTGCTTGAGTAGACCATTTCGGGGTCCGATTTTAAGCTTGTGTTTTCACATAAAATTGTCTTTGTAATCTTGTTTGTTTCTGAATAGACTCTGCTGTGTGTGTGTACATGTGTTCTCTATCTTTTTACGTAAATCTTGAACTGCATGAAAATCATTGGCACAAGAAGACAGAAATGAAGTAAGACACAATCTGTCACGTGACAATCAAGGCAGTTACCAGTTTAGTAAGAGCTCTGGGTCGTACAAGCTGCTCTGCACCGGGTCTTTCTGTTGCCCAATGTTCTACGATGTAAGAAGATAGATAGATAGAAAGATAGATAGATCATGGGCGTAGCCAGGGAAGGGGGGGGTTTGGGGTTCAACCCCCCCGAAATGAATTCCCCCCTGCGGGGGGGGGGGGTTGTCGGAGTTTAGTGACTGATCTTTTGCTTTAATTTTGTTTATTTTTGGGGAAATTTTAATACTAAACCATCACTTGCCCTAACATAGCCAAGGGGATTTTGAGTTTAAAAACCCCTCCCGGGAGTTTTGAGTTGAAAACCCCTGCCAGGGGGTTTAAGTTTAAAACCCCCTACCAGGGGGTTTTGAGTTTGAAACCCCCTACAAAGGGGTTTTGCATTTAAATCCCCCTATAAGGGGGTTTTGCATTTAAATCCCCCTCTTCTATAAAAAAAAATGCAAACGACAATCCCAAAATTCCAAGAGCACACCTAAGAAAGATTTTGATTTTAAACCCCCTCTCCAAAATTTACGATAAACTCCTCTTCAACATACGAAAGCAAATTACACACACAAAATTGTATGAGCGTAGCCAAAGGGGTTTTGAGTTTAAACCCCTCTTCAGCTGGGTTTAAAGATAAAAAATACTCATTAATATAAAAAGCAAATTACGCACTCAAAATGCTATGAGGATAGCCAAAGGGGTTTTTAGTTTAACCCCCACCCCCCCGACAGCGGGATTTGAAACTAAAAAATAAATCTTCAAAATTAAAAAAAAATCAAATTTCACAATCAAAATGTTATGAGCGTAGCCAAGCTTATCGGGTGTTTTGAGTTTAAATTTCCCTCCAGAGGGTTTGATGATAAAAAATACCTCTTCAATAAAAAAAAATGCAAATTACACACTAAAATTCTTTGAGCGTAGTCAAGCCAATGGGGGGTTTTGAGTTTCAACCCCTCTCCTCCAGATGGCTTTTTTAAAAGTTTAAAACCCCTCAAGATAGTTTTGAGTTTAAAATCTCCCTACAGAGCCTCACTCTTCAATATTATTTCTAAAGCAAAAAACAGTAACCAAATTTTATGACCGTAGCTAAATATGGTTTTGAATATAAAAAAAAACAAAAAAACTCCAGCTATATTTTAGTTTAACCCTCCCTCCACAGATGATTTTGACGATACAACTTCACTTTTCGATATAACATCTAAAGCAAAATAGTCACCTAATTCCAAAATCGTAGTCAAGAGAAGTTACACCAGTGGCTGGGCTCCATTAATAAAGTTCAATTAAATTGAAAAGCTCTAAATGTGTCTCTACAAAGATGGCTAAGACGGACTTTAGGAGTCAGTTATAGAGATCGGGTCTAAATCCTATGCCTATACCTTAGTAAGGTTGTGACAGAGCGTCGCATGATGTTTGCAAGACATGTTCTCCGACAAAATGTATTACGCATAACATGGGCGTAGCCAGGGGAGGGTATGGGGTTCAATCCCCCCCCCCCGTGAAATCCTCCCCCCGCAGGGGGGGGGCGGAATTCAGTGACTAATTTTTTGCTTTCATTTTGTTTATTTTAGGTGAGATTTTAATACTAAATCATCACTTACCACAGCACAGCCGAGGGGGTTTTGAGTTTAAAACGCTCTACTAGGGGTTTTTGAGTTTAAAACCCCCTACCAGGGGGTTTTGAGTAAAAAAAACCTATCAGGGGGTTTTGAGATAAAAATCCCTCTACCAGGGGGGTTTGAGTTTAATGTAATAAAGATTAATTATGTACACACACACACACATTTTTTTCCCGGGGGTGGGGCGGGGGGATCACCCCCCAAACTCCCCCCCCCCCTGAAAAAAATCCTGGCTACGCCCATGACGCATAACAAGGGTTGCGATGACATCCTAGTACAACTTGGCGCCATACTTTCATACTTTCTGAGGTCCTCAGAGCAGGTGGGAAGAGGCTTCGGACATTGCCAGTGACAAATTTTTGTGGAAACAGCTTGCCAGCAAATGCAGTACGAATAGCACATTAGGTTTTGGAAATAAAACTTTTTTATAGCAAAATAATGCACTGTAGGTACCTCAGTACCTTTAGTTGGCTTTCAATACCAGAAATAGTGCTTGGAGGCGGAGCTTCGCCCCGCGCTGGTGGGGCTCTCAGCGCTCCCCCAGACCCCTTGCTGGCAAGGAGTCTACAATTTTTTCACTAACTCCAGGAAGAACCTATTCTTGGGCACAGTAAACGTCTTCCAAAAGAATGAAGGGTCAGAATGTAATAGAGATTAATTATGTACACAAACACACATCCTTACAAACATATATATATATAATATATATATTTAGTTTTTTCGGGGGCCCCAAAACCCTACCGAAAAAAAATCCTAGCTACGCTAATGAGATGGATGGATAATAAATAGAAAGATAGATGGATATATATATAGATGGATATATATATATATATATATATATATATATATATATATATATATATATATATATATGTGTGTGTGTGTATAGTTAGATAGATAGATAGAGATATGAACTATGAAATAGAAATAAATCCTATACTCTTAAGCGAGCAATTCTTGTATATATATAAATTTTATTTCGAAAACGGCTCTAACGATTTTCTTTAAAATTTCAAGGTATTTGCATAATAGTGCGAAAAAAATTCTCAACTCATTGGCCACATCGGAAAAACTCGAAGTCAACCGTTATATCGGTTTCAAAATGGCTCATTATCGAAAAATTTATTTTGGTTAGAATGTTTTATGAATGAAATTTTCTATATGACGTCAATGGGAAAAAAACTTGACACCACTTACGTCACTAGGCTCACAGCAGTACACTAAGACTTTTTTTTTTGCAAACAAGAAAAAGTTTTAATTATTCGATTGGCGTAATTAAACATTTGCGCACCATCTTATTGTAGATTGAACATTATGAAACTATGGAAGAAAAATAATGAAATTAAATATGTTTATGTATGATTAGTTATTGTGTTTTAAAGGCTTTATAAATTGTTTATATTTTAATTGCGTACACCCATAGGTAGCTTTTACTTTGTTATTATTTTGCTGGTGAATTATTGCATTGTATTTAAGCTTCGGAGTCTACTGTCCCATACCAAAACATAGCAAATGGTCATAACACAGCTTTTCTATGCATTACTTGCACAACCAGGGCCGGCCCTAACATTTGCAGGACCCTATGTGAAATGGATTGCGCGCGGACCAGTAAGGATAGGGATAAGGATAATAAGTAAAAATAAAGATTTTGTATTAGAAAATAAATTCGTATTTGCATTACATTTTTATTTAAATGAAAGCAGACGATGCCGTTTTTTTATATCACGCATAGGACTGGCGTTTATCATATTGATTGACACCCCAAAGTGACAATTTTGACTTTTTAAGGACATTTTTATGAGTTTCAGGAGATTTCCAGGAGCTCCTTGAAAACAAGGAGACCACAGGAACCCTATTATAAATTATAATGGTTTAATTTAATAATTTACACCTAGAATTAGCGCGGGGCTTTTGAACCTTCGGGGTCCACTGCGGGCGGCAGCATAGACTAAGACTGGCCAGGATGATATCCAGCTCGCGGTCAACGAATTTTCATCACGCTGGTGCTTTTTTTGGGTTAACCTATAAACCTCGGTAAAACAGAAGTCATGTTCCAGAAGTCACCCAATAAAACCTATTCAGCCCAAAGATCACCGCACATAGACATCCCTTAAAGTGGTAGATAACTTCACATTATCTGGTAAGCATAGTATCAAATGAGGCATTGCTTTAAAGAGAGGTTGACGCCTCCAGGTGAGAGTGTGGCGAAATAAATCGCTCCGCCTGTCTACAAAAATCAATGTCAACCAGTAATTCTCTCAACCCCTCTATGTGGATTTGAGACATGAGTACTTTATAGAAAGCAACTAAGACTTCTTGAACGACTTCACCAAACACCACAATACAAACAGCAATATTCTTGCAAAATGGTATGAACTTCTTATAATCCGATAGTCACGCTTTGCAGAGCACTTATTCCGTATGGGGGACGAAGATATTTTTGGCAATCTCTTTTTTTTTAGTAAGCTGAAAGGTTGTCGGAGTAACAGAGATGCCTCACAATAACGCTTCTTTAGAATACTAACGCGATGTTTTTAAGTCTCTTAGAAAAAAATGCGCCATTTTACTTTGTTACTAGGTGCACGTTTTACACTATAACGTAGAGATTTTGCATCACTTGATGATTATTACTAAAGCCATAATAATAAGGCTTGTCTTCGAGTCCGAAGATAAGTGAGGAATGCAGTATTTCCTGTGGCTGCGCAGCCCCAGCTGTGACCTACATATTTTGTCACATCCAGGGCAAGCATTACCATTGTTCGCAGATGGTCGATTTAGATTTTTCTTTTCGCCGTCTGCGTTTGTCCTCGGCAGTAGATTTACTTTTGGTCTCAAATGTGTATCCCGCGGACTTCGTGAGTGACCTCCAGCTGTCTCGTTCTGAGGCCGCATACAATCAGGTGCTCTCTTCTATGTCAGCCAAGGAAAGTTGAAAGTGGTCTTTGAAGCGTTTCCGTGAGGCGCCTCTGTTACGTCGACCACCTTTTAGCTCCCCCAAAAAAGACTGCCTTTGGCATATGTTCGTCTCCCATACGGGATACGTGCCCTTCCCAGCGTAGTTGTCGGACCATAATAAGACCCTCTGTGCTGTCCATACCGGCGTTGGCAAGGACATCGCTTTTTGTAGTGCGGTCTTGCCACCGTATGTCCATGATGGAGCGCAAGCATCTTTCTTGATAGCACTCAAGAAGTCTTAGTTGTTTTCTGAAAGTGTCCATGTCTCAGAGCCATAATGAATACATTAATTGCAATATTAAGTGTCAGAAAGTAACCATTTTAGAAATTACACTGCAAAGACTTTCTTTCAAGCCTATAATAGCCCAATAGTTTTACACGAAAGAAGCAATGTAAAACGTTAAGACGTGAGCTGTGGTTTTCTATAGGCCTACTGTTGGGGGGGGGGGGGGGACTTTCTATTCTAATCGCCATGTACAATTACATTGAGAACTGACAGAACGAAAATGCAACTCTTCAAATTGATAGTCTTTACCCGATCGTTCATTTTCGTAATTACAACAATATTCCCAACATGACTTTGGGTATATATCCTTCCTTAACAAATTATTCATCCGAGCGAGGCTCGGTCACCTGATATTATACCCTAAATTACGCAATAAATGTTCATTACAGCTAATCCAGTAAGATTTTCCATGACATATAATAGGTTCTTTTTTTAGTGGAATGACAGTAGATATCCCTCCCATGCCATTTAAAGGAGCTCTAATAGCTTCCCCATCAGGATTCGGGTCGGAAACCCAGCGCAACGCGTTTTTTTTTTTTGCCCCTGTATTCTTAACTTTAAAAATGCATTTCTTAGGTGTTTGGCGCAAGTAGTTATATCATGTTGATGTTTTACAAAACTCTCAACATTACTTAATAAACAATTTTTATATGCAAGAAAAAAAAGACAGGAATATTTAAAAAGATAAGAAAAGGACTGAAAAGGTGTTAAATATTTAATGAATATTGTTAATTAGAACAATGAAGATTAGTACCCAAAAACAAGTTGAATGGACATAGAATAAAGTTGTTCCCTTCCAACATCCCATACATTCCAATGAATTTTGGTAATCCTGTATATCAGCGTCCCGTGTCATTTTCACAACATTGTTTTGTTGTCAACAGCTTAGCTAGGTCAACTAGAAAAAATTTTGTGGAAAGTCTTTCAACACACAACACCTCCAAACACCTAGTTGCCATCTCTCCACTGACCTCTATGGTATTTCCAATGAAAGTCTTTCAACACACAACACCTCCAAACACCTAGTTGCCTTGTGTTTGGTTAGATGGAGGATGATATTTGGCTGGCATGTTTGTTGTGTTTGGTTGGCCAACCACCCAACAAAACACTTATTCATCTAGCCAACCAACTTACCAACCAACCAGCCAACCATCTCCATCCATCCAACCAACCACAGCCAAAATACAAACCAAACATTCAAACAACCACATCCAAAATATCAATCAACACTTCAACCAGCTAACCATTGCCAGCCATCAATCTATTCAGCCAAACAACAACCAACCAACCACAACCACTCAACTATCTATCCAACCAACCACAACCAACTTATCAACCAAACATCCATCCAACCAGAACCAACCAATCCACCATCCAACTAACCACAGCCAATCATCCAACCAGCCAACCAACTAACCACAGCTAATCATCCAACCAGCCAACAAACCAACCACGTCCAACCATCAAGTAAGTTAAACAACCATCCATCCAGCCATTCTCAACCAACCAACCATCCTTCCATTATCAAGATTTTAGACAGTTTCTATATTTATGTTTAGCCCATATGCAGTTAACTGTATGATTTATTTTTAGCACACATGCAGCTGCTTTTTGTAAACAAAATGAGCCAAAAAAATATCCTTAAAATGCTACAAGTTGGCAACACCAATGTAAATTTCCAAAAAAACAAAACAAAATGGCAGCACACAGATCATAAGGAAGTCGCTAAGGAACTTTATTGATGTATAGTCAAATTATAAAGGTTACTTTTTATAACCAAATGTATTAAAAACAGTATTTACATCTATTAAAGGAATTAATATTTATTCTGGCTAATTATCGGTACTTTGTGAGCACGGGACGCTGCTCTACAGGATTACCCAGATTTTGGTATCTCCGGGTAGAGAACAATGGTACTTTCATCTGTACTCCAAGAAGGAAGCTGGTATCGCATTTCAGATTTGGTCCCAACCTGACTTGAGCTACACACCCTCATCTAACCGTCTTCAAAAGAAAAAAAAAAGTACGCTTTAAATAATTACATGTCATTGACATAGTGGAAACTTTCCTTTGTTGTCTGTCTTATCATTTATAGTAACGAAAATGAAAATAAAGAAAAATACAAAATGAAACGTTTCTTAATAAATTCTTTATGAATAACATTAAAATCCTGAAATCATAAATAATTTTGACAAAAAAATGTATTCATCTTTAGAAAGACATTTTAAATTAATAGACATTATATGTCTGCATATTTAGCGTCAAAACGTCCTGCTTCAAACCTGACATTCTTTAAAAAAAGTGCATGTCAGAACTAAAATCATTTCACCTTTTGAGCCTCTACCACTCCCTTGCTACGCCCACGGAATTGGGTGACCGTAGTAGTTTGAGTTGCTTTTTTCTCGTAGATTTACCTTATTAATGGATCCTGGCGACTGATAGAAAAATCCGATCAATTTTTAATAGTTTATTTGTGTAACCTCAAGGCCCCCCCCCCTCCCATTCAGACCATGCGATCTATCGGACAGATGATGAAAAAGGTCATCTGTTTCTGTGGCCCACGGTTAACGAGGCTGTCATGAAGCCAGCACATCGACCAACCGCCTTTACTTTTCCCAACTTATGTCAAGTTATTTCAGGTACCCGTTAGAATTGGGTGAACTCAGAGGTGCCCAAAGATCCCGAAATTAAAAATCCCAGTCTTCATCTGGATTCGAACCCGTGACCCCGGTTCAGAAGCCAAGCTCTGCTCTAGACTTTGTTAACTGTAGTTCTCCTTTAATTGTTGTTTTTTTTGGGAGTTTAGTTGAACTGTAGTTTTGATATATTTGTGTATTTACTTTTTTAATGAAGCCTAGAGACTGGTAGGTTTACAAAATGTGATAGCAACGGTAATAAGCCTCATAGAAAAAAGCCTCTGTTGGTTTTGTGCGGGACACGACAATTCGTTCCCTGACATTTCGTTCACCCGACAATTCGTTTACACGACTATTCGTGTAAGTAGAAAAAATATTTTTAAAATACTCAAATATAATAATAAAATGACAAAAAAACTTTCACCAACGTTTTGCAAACACGTAGATGAATGTGAAAAACAATGACTTGTCAATGAACCATTTCTCCTTTTAAAGATAATTGGTTCCCTGTCCAATAAAGTTGTAGTATTCTAGAGCCGCCATTCTGTCTAGCCCTCAACTAGGTGTTAACTAGAGTATCCAGCTGAATGGGTAAGACTAAGACTAAGACTGCTTTATTGATCCTTACGGAAATTTGTTGTGATTACCAGGACTCTTTTCTCATATAATGACAACACAACAGAAAAATACACATAAATACAATAGACACAACATAGAGAGTTCATTCAGCGACTACACACAGGTATCTTGGTGCATTTCATGTTCCCTGATCAATGAGTGGCGGTGATAGGGTACATAAAAAAAAAGGGGGGGGGAGAGATATAGGTAGAGGAAGGCCCTAAAGAGTGTTGACCATAACGGCGTGATGGAATAGATATGTTAATTAAACATCTGGAGAAAACATCTTAAAACATCTTAAGAAAATAGAAAATATGGGTAGGGCGAACAAGACTACATGACGGACAGGAGTGTAAAAGGAGGCCTACATGATGAAACTAAAAATGTTGCCTATAGTTAAGTGACGGCCCATTTACATTTTTCCCCTAGCAAGATCACATTTTTTAAAGTATAATTTTTTATCACATACTGTCCTCATTAACAAAGAATTAACACAAAAAAAAAATCAACAAAGAAACTCGCATTGGTTCCGATCTCTAGCAATCAAAAACATTTGTTTGGAAAAAATAGCTGCAAAAGTTTTAATGTAAACAAATTAAACACGCGACGAGAATATATAATATAACAATATGCTACTATCCAGTGAACGAGTTGTGTGTGAACAATTTGTCGGTGAACGAATAGTCAGTGAAAGATTTGTCGTGTGAACGATTTATGGTGAAACAACTATCGGCGAACAAGCTGTCGGTGAGCGATGTGTCGGGTGAACGAATAGTCATGTGAACGAATTGTCGGGTGAGCGATTTGTCGGTGAACGAAATGTCAGTGAACGAATTGCTGTGGAACTGTTTTGTGCTGTCAGCCTTGTCAAAGTCTCAAAACTAGCAAGGTTCTCCACAAAGTTAGATGTGGCCTCCTTCCATGTGTCCACTGTTTCCCATTCCTGCGTTATACTTACAAGTGACGTGCTTGAGCTAAAATGCTGGGATCCACCCCCCTCCAGCCATAACCCTTCGGGTGTATGTGTGTGTGTGGGTGTGCAGAAATCACTGTTTGTGAACAAAATGAGTCAAATGTCAATATATGCTACTGAATAACTTATTGTATGTTATATCGGGTTGTCGTTACCAGGTTGGACATGTGAAAGGCGGTAGATACATTCGCCCCCTCCCCGAGAAAGGTTCTTTCCTTTGGGCGGAGTTGGGCGTATATTTAGTAATTTATGTAATTTATTTACTCAATCTTGAAATCATAACTGACAATTTATTCTTGAATCCCAAGAATGCAACAGTTTAAAGTAGAATCTAACTGGTGTATTTCATTTCTCTTTCCTCTGCCAATTTTACAGTTCTGGCGTTCGGTGCTCCCCCAGCTCCCATGACTCCCCCAGCTCCCATGACTCCCCCAGCTCCCATGACTCCCCCAGACCCCCAGTTATCAAGAGAATGGACACCAACGTCACTTAGTTTGTTCTTGCTGACCGTTCAGAAACACTCTGTAGAGAGACCACTTGTTGGTGTTCTCTGAGACACACATATATATATATATGCAGTGTGCGTGCGTTTATACAAGGGCTAAGGGTTTACCGGGCGTTAGGTTTAGGGATTTGGAAAAACATCAAACATCGGTCCTCCCCACTCAAAAGTTCTGGATCCCCTAGTGGAGCCTCATCTTCGACGCCAACGGAGGATATATATATATATATATATATACCCATATATACCTATATATATATGTATATATATATATATATATATATATATATATATATATATATATATATGACCCCTTTTGTCTCGAAAGGCAATGGATGCGCCCAGATGGGTTACTGGTTTTGGTTTAGTCTTGAGACGGGGCAGAACCTGGTGTGGCTAATCAAGCCAATTCTAGAGCGGCAGTCTTTGCACAATTCATGCATGTGTATGTGTAAAAAATGTGTATGCATCTGATACCGGGCTAGCGGACAGGGCAGCTTTCTTTTTTTCCCTCTAGATTAACGCCGCTTCGAAAGCCTGGCACAAGACGCCGCAGAAATACCTGTGATACATATTGGGAGCCACACCTTTTCGGTGGTGCAGGAATTTACCTACGAGGGTTCATCAATTGCCAGTAACCTAGATTTAGACATCGAGTTAACAAAAAGAATAAGAAAAGCTATTACACCAATGGAATCAAATTTGTACAAAGTGGTGGTCAGAAAGATACTCCATTGTAAGTCAGTGTGCGGTAACGTCATTGTAAGTCAGTGTGCTGTAAGGTCATTGTAAGTCAGGTTGCTGTAAGGTCATTGTAAGTCAGTGTGCCGTAAGGTCATTGTAAGTCAGGTTGCTGTAAGGTCATTGTAAGTCAGTGTGCCGTAAGGTCATTGTAAGTCAGTGTGCCGTAAGGTCATTGTAAGTCAGGGTGTTGTAAGGTCATTGTAATTCAGGTTGCTGTAAGCTCCTTGTAAGTCAGGGTGCTGTAAGGTCATTAGTCGTCTACAAGAAGTAAGGCAAAGTCATCAAATGCTAGTTGTGTGTGTGTGTTTGCAACCCATTCTATTACAGAATGATACGTGTATAATGTTTTTATTTGCGTGTATAGATTTCTTGTGGTAGTCTTAATGCTGAGGTAAACAATTCTAGTCAAACTGAATTTCCGTTTGTTCTACCAATAAAATCATTTTCTATCGTATTTGTTCAGAGGTGCAAATGTTACAGTTTTTAAAAAGTTTTCCTCCTGTATTTTTAAAATGAAGGGTTTATTTTATTTGAATGTTCAAGAGAAAGTTGAACTTAAGTACTCAGCTTTCTTGAATGCTCTAGTTTCCTGTTCTATTGTATGCCACTTTGAAGAGCTGTGTGTTTCCACCAAAGGATTGAAACTATTCACAATCCAGTAACGTAGTACACATATTCAGACCTTAATTCAATTCAATTCACACACAAACACACACACTCCAAATCATATGCTTTTTATATTTTTTAAAAAAAAATATAACGTTCATTTGTACAAAAAAAGTTGATGTACGCAGTACTCAATCAATGTATCTCAGAAAACAACCAAGAAACACACGTTTTTTTTTTTTGATGAACATTTATTGCTAGCAATGTTTCAATGAGATCAAAGTCCATCAAGATTCACGATATAATTCCAGTCTATGGAAAGAAATGGAGCACATTACTGGACCGCCTTTAGTAACATGCATGGAGCATTGAACGTAATCTTGACACAATGTTGTCTCTAATACAGAGATCGTATAATACAGAACGATTGGGACATTATATATTTAAAAAGGTTATTATTGATAACAATTATATCAACAATTATAATATCTATTATACAGCAAGTAATGACCTACATGTTTACACCATTCTCAAATAGAACTATTATAATGTTAACATAATGCCCATCAAATTGCAATTATTCATAGCAGTGGTGACATAATGTCTGTTTCGTTGAGATGATCGTGGTGTAAAGTCAATGTAAATGTCTATTTGAAAAACACATCCACCCGGTTTATGAAGCTACTGTCTTCAGGCGTGAAGCTACTATCTTCAGGCGTGTAGCTACTGAGGGACTTCTTGAGCTTGTGGAACCAATATGTTCAGTCCATCCTGACCAGGTTGACCTTCTGCTGGCTGTAGTGGAGCTTGTTGAGGCTTGACAAGTGGAACTTGGGCTTGAGGTTGTGGAGGCACAAACTGACCTAGTGTCACCTGACCAGGAATATATTGACCAGGTCCCTGCACGCCAGCATTAAAGGTTGGCGGCTGCTGCTGTTGGACTATTCCAGTTCTGGTGTGGGTATTCAGTAGGGATGGGAACTGGTAACAGAAAGTGAAACCAACAAAATCTTTTGTCGTATTAGAATAAATGGAGACTTTACTGTTTTTAATTCACAGAATTATCAATATTATATACTAATTATATTATTTAAATATTATTGTATATGTAATAAAATAAATACATATGTATTAATACATAATATATATTAAAAATGAACTGCGGTTTATGTTATCTATATTAATCCAGTATATTCTTTGTTGTTCGTATGTGGTGACACAGTCATTGCGACTTTTATGCGTTTACATTACTTAGAGTTGTGATACTAGTCAATGGTAGAACTGTAGAAGAAAAATAGAGAAAATACTTACAACAGCCCCTCACCCCCCAACACCCGCTGCTTATACGAAGTGTAATTGTATCAATGAGTTTGGATCAGTCATGTCATTCAATTTGTAATAGATCTAGACTAACAACATTAAATCTGCGGCTAGAAATATTTTCACAATTGTTTTTGTTTAGCACTATATCATGCTTTTAGCTTTCTCACGACGCTATGATCGTATCATTTACCTGGACCAGTTGGGGACAGGGGAGATCTGGGTTACAATTTACCGTAATCGTTTTTTTTTAAAAAGCATTTCTATAAGAAAGACCTGAATTCGAACTCATGGCTCAAACCTTTTTTTTTTTCATGTAAATTTTCCACAGAATCCAAAGAGTTGTCTTAAGAATTCAATTATTTCAGATGTTGTCTATACAATTTCAATTAATTTGGATGTTGTTTTTAGAATTCAACTAATGAGTGTCTGGTGTTTTATTTACAATCACAAACATATTCATTGCAGAATATTAGTTTAGCATTCATAGTCTGTTTAAAACCACTTTGCTAGTGAGGTGCTTATGAACATAAAAAATTGTATAGTTATGTATTAGTTTTAAATGTACTTTAAAGCGGCGAACTATAAATGGAACTATTTTCGGCTCATACTATCACTTCAGTTAAGTACAATTTCTTTCCATTGTTTGAGATACTAAACAAAATAATATATTAAAAATAGTTAATTATTAGCAAATTGATTAATTTTTGTTATTGATTCTTGTTTTGTTAAGTAAAAGAACATTTTAGCTTAATCCAAGATTGGGTGTTGTAGAAACAACGTGTACAAACGTTTTCCAGATAGATAGAGTGCTTTGGTAAAAGCTTTGTACTAATATAGGAGCAGACTAATGTAAGTAAGTCAAGGTGAAGAACATTGAGGACTACTTCCAATGATGGAAACCAATACTATTAATGAAAGTCACTTACCTGGTTTGTAAATACAGGTCTGTTGTTGGTAGGCGCTAATCGTCCAACGTTCCCTGTTATTTGGATAGAGTTTGGGTCAACACCTGGTGGGACCTGGACCACACGGATCTCTATCTCTCTTTCTTGTTGACTCTGTCAATGTTGAAACAAGTTGTAAATTATTAGCGACTTGACAAGGAGCCATTAATCAGTAACCCCAGTTAACAGGCTCATTATGATGGACTTTGAGAGAGAAATGTCTTCTCATCTTGTCTTATTTACAAAAGCTACGTTTGAAGTTTTTTTTTTGAAGTTTTATTGGCACCAAGAAAAAGCTGATTTATTTTTTCAGAAATAATATAATGCTATATTTTCTATATATGTACCATTCATCAGTCTCTAAAAACTAAATCACTTACCTGACCTGGTGGACGCAAGTAAGCAGGTACGGCGGGGGCCTGGAATCGTTGAAGTTGGAGTGGGCAGTCAATTTCACGATCTGGTCTGGACAAACACAAAACGTTGTTAATTTTTTTTTCATGTAAATTTTTCACAGAATCCAAATAGTTGTCTTAAGAATTCAATCATTTCAGATGTTGTCTATACAATTTCAATTAATTTGGATGTTGTTTTTAGAATTCAACTAATGTTCATGAGTGTCTGGTGTTTTATTTGCAATCACAAACATATTCATTGCAGAATATTAGTTTAGCATTCATAGTCTGTTTAAAACCCCGACAAAACATCAGTCTACATTGAGCTAAGTGTGACTACAAGAGAGATCTACAATTCTATTCTACTAGGAATTAAAGTTTGCGGAATTCGTTTTATTTTCTTTTATATATATATTTAAACAATTGAAAAGTTATACACATTAGGTCATGGTATACTCATTAGGTCATGGTATACTCATTAGGTCATGGTATACACATTAGGTCATGGTATACTCATTAGGTCATGGTATACACATTAGGTCATGGTATACTCATTAGGTCATGGTATACACATTAGGTCATGGTATACTCATTAGGTCATGGTATACTCATTAGGTCATGGTATACTCATTAGGTCATTGTACACTCATTAGGTCATGGTATACACATTAGGTCATGGTATACTCATTAGGTCATGGTATACTCATTAGGTCATGGTATACACATGAAGTCAAGGTATATTAATATTTATATTATTTATATTGCATTCAAATTAGTCCGGAGAAACACACAAGATAACACATGTAACACAGTAACAAGATAACACACGTAGCACAATCACAAAATGACATATGTAAGATGTAACACAGTCACAAGATAACACACGTAACACAGTCACGCGAGAGATAAAACACGTAACACAGTCACAAGATAACACACGTATCACAATCACGAGATAACACATGCAACACAGTTACAAGATAACACATGTATCACAGTTACGAGATAACACGTGTACCACAGTTACGAGATAACACGTGTACCACAGTTACGAGATGACACGTGTACCACAGTTACGAGATAACACGTGTACCACAGTTACGAGATAACACATGTAACACATTTACGAGATGACACGTGTACCACAGTTACGAGATGACACGTGTAACACAGTCACGAGATAACAGGTGCAACACACGTTAAATTCCACTAACCTGCAACGTGATTTATCGAAATCAAAAGCTTGACCAAGTGGACACCTTAAACTATACTGACGGTTTCTATAGCAACGAAAAAATGCTGTACATGTTTCTGATGCTGGGTTAGGGATGTCTTCAAGAGCCAAACCACATCCGGTTCCATAGGCTGGTTGAGCCCGAACAGTGGATGTGAACATCACTAGAGCTGAAATAAAAGAATAAAATTACAACTTTGAGTCGATGTTAAAATGTTGCTATTAATTTAAACTATGAGACAAGAGTAAATATCTGGGTATTTTTCTACAATTTACATCTTAAGGTAGATATTCTTAACTTTAAAATAAATCAAATTATAAAAAAATATAATAAATAAAATAGTGACTTGTGTTTATTATTCTAACACTGTCGAGAAATCCTACCGAAAATGAGAATCAGTTGTGTGGTCATGATAGCTATCTGTGTGAGTGTCAAACATCTTCCAGATGGCAGAGTTTATAGTCAACTGAAACAATGCACTTTCTATTGATGCATTGTTTTCTCAGACTTCTTCATGAGGTGAACAATTCAACTCGGTTTGCCCAGTACAAAACTTTTCGTGAGTGAGTAAATCAAACTGCATATTGTAAACTTTACTAATGAAGAGTTCATGTAAAGTGTTGTGAAGAAAAACGAAAACAAACATGAACAGAATGTTTATGTTCATAAGATTTCACAACTAGAACTTTGAATTGAACGAAAATGAACTTACAAAAAAGCTTGTTTTGTTTGACTTTAGATATCCTCTATGTGCTGGCCATTGCGTTTTTACATTGTGTTGAAGAAGTAAATAGGCTTTGTAAATAGTTGTGACTCAAATATTTGGAAACTTTCTGAGTCGATAGCTTTTTAAAACATTGACCTTAGTGATTGAACTGTAGAGTGGTTAGTTACATTTCTAGAAGTTGAACGGTTAGAGTAGAACAGTTTTGTATCTTCAGATTCAAGAAATCAACACAATTAGAATTTATAATTATTTAGGAATGTTATTGTTAAACTTTGTAATGTCTATCAAAACATTGTTCTTACAACCATTCTGTGAGAATATAATAAGTGCTTTTAAAATGGTTTCATTAAAAGTGTCTGTTTATAACGACGAATCGAATATGACAAAAATACTCCATAAAAAAAAGATTTCTTTCATTCCTGGATCAAATCCTTTCCTTTGGTCAAGGAACTTAAATAGACAAACTTTTGTAAAATTTCAGCAAATGTGTAATAATCGTACAAACAATATATTGATTGACATTCTCTCATTTATTTTGAAGCAATCATGTCATAATTTTTTATTAGCCGGGGTAGGCCGTTTCAGGATTTAACCCTCCCGCCACGGAAATGAAGTCTCCTTCCCCCTCGATGAGGGGATGGTGAAATTTTATGGTTGTTATTTTGCTTAAATTTTTATTTTATGGAAGAATTTAATATTAAACTATCATTTGCCCCAGCATTACCAAGAGGGTTTTGAAATTGAGTTAAAAAAAACCCTCTTGAATAAAAAAAAAACTTAAGCAAACTACAGCCACCAAATTCCATGAGCGGTTGTGAGTTAAAAAAAAACCTCTTCAATAATAAAAAAAACTAAAGTAAACAACAGTTACCTAATTCACTGACGTACCAAGGGTATTTTTTTTATATTTTAAACCCCTCTCTAGGAGGTTTTGAGGGTAATCCAACTTCAATTAAAGATTAAAGCAAATTACAGTTGCCTAATTTCTTGAGCGTTGCCATGAAGGTGGTGAGTTTGAACCCTCCCACCAATAAAAACCTAAAGGAAAACATTCTTTAAATTCCATAACCTTATTTTTTTCCCAATAAAAACTGAAGCTACCAAATTCCATTATCGTAGCCAAAGTGACGGTTAAGATGTTCAAATTCCTTTTCCTATTAAAACAAGGTTACAAAGACAGTTTGTGTGGTAACACAAACTCAAAATCGGCCCCCAAAATGGTCCACACTGGCAGGTAAAAAGGCAGGTATCAATATTTTCAGAAAGAACATCAGAATTAAATTCTATCAAAGATAAATGACAGAGAAGAATGGGGAAAGAAGGTTGACAGATCTTGTGTGGTGTCCCAGCGGTCCAGCAGACCAAAGGATAGGTGAAAGTGAATGTGAAGGTAAATGCAAACCTGGCCTAACTGATGTCTTATAATGAATATCTAATTGATCTAATTTTTTTTAAAGATTCAATTCAAATCCACAAAAAAAAAAAAAATTTCCTTTAAATAAGTGTTCTATTACTGTAACATGGCACTGCAGTTCACGCGGTAATATGAAAACCTACTTATTAATTGTTGTTTTAAATTATGTTCAACTTATATGCATACTAAATAGATTTTGTTCCCTTAAAAAAAAGTAAACAGAATTTACATATCATAGCAATACAAATGTAAAATATTATTTTTTTTTAAACAAAAAGTCTAAACTCTAAACCATTTGCATACATGCGTTAAAAATGAGTTATATGTGTATTCCCCCTACTAAAGAGCCTCACATGTTTGTTATTATTAATAGTGAATAGTTGTAAAAGTGGTGTGTTTTTATTAAAAAAATTGCTTGCGTAAGTGATTTAAAAAATTAGATTTTTCGCTTTTGGAAAAGAAAAAAGTAGCCGTTGCATCAGAACTTTGAATGGACTAATATATTATGATGTTGGATTTTCACTATCTTTTCTAGTTTACGAGATCTAAACGGGACGGACGGACAGACATTTCACACGAAATGCGTCTTTTTAGCGTCTTTTCCCCTTTCGGGGGGGCGGCTAAAAAGGTACAGCTAAGGCCACTACATTCCATCAGCGTAGCCAAGAGAGGTTTGAGATTAAAACCCTTCCAATAAAACAAAACTGAAGGAAAACTACAGTCAACAATTACCATGAGCGTAGCCAAGTGGGGTTTGAGGTTAAAACCCCTTTCCAATTAAAAAAATTTATTGAGCGTCCACAAAAGAGGTTTTTTGGTTACAAGCCACAGACTTAAAAACTTAAGCGAACTTCCAGTCATTTGAGGTTCAATCCTACCCGAAATAAAAATTTTCAGATATTTATTAGTTTCTCTACCAGTCACTGGCCTCCATTAAAAAGTGCAGTAAATAGGGCATTTGATAATTGACCTACTTTTTTTCAGAAGAGTAGCAGGCAATTGCACTGTAGACACCTCAGAAGATGCATTTTTTTAGCTTCCAATATAGCAAAGAATGCTTGGCGCCGGGGCTCCCTCAGATCCCTTAGCAGGCAAGGGAGGGATATCTACTGTCGTTCCACTAACTCCAGGAAAAAACCTATTTTAGAGAACAAAAAACGTAAAAAATGGATACGGTATATATATATAGAGAGGTACATCTGACATGATATTTGTTCTGCGACAATTACAAAAGAAAAATGCAAAGAGCAGAACTTAAACCTATACGCTGCCTTTGTGGACCTCGCCAAGGCTTTCGACACGGTCAGTCGCGATGGTTTGTGGAGGATTTTGGCCAGGCTGGGATGCCCATCTACGTTCCTATCCTATCTCAAGCAGTTTTACGTGGGACAAAGAGGCCAGATCAGACACAATGGTGCCCTTTCTGATCTTTCCCAATAGAAAAATGCGTGAAGCAGGGCTGTGTACTTGTTCCTACTCTATTCGCTATCTTCTTTGGCGAAATGCTGGGTCAAATGAGGCAGCGATTGCACGATGGCATTTATATCCGGTTTCGTTCTAACGGCAATGTGTTCAATCTTTGACGTCTACTATCCTACACAAAAATAAAGGAGATGGTCATAACGGAGCTTCTCTATGCCGATGATTGCGCCCTGCTAGCTCACAATGAACATAACCTCCAGAACGCGGTAAACGAATTGGCATACGTTGCCGCCTCTTTCGGTCTATCTATAAACCTCGGGAAAACAGAAGTCATGTTCCATAAGTCGCACAATAAAATATACTCAGCCCCAAGGATCACCGTAAACGGACAGCCCCTTAATGTGGTAGACCACTTCACATATCTAGGTAGTATAGTGTCAAATGACGCCTCACTTTCAAGGGAAGTTGATAACCGTCAGGCCAGGGCCATTAGCGCTTTTGGACGCTTTCAGGTGAGAGTTTGGCGGAACAGATCGCTCCGTCTGCCTTCAAAAATCAGTGTCTACCAGGCGGTGGTTCTCTCAACCCTTCTGTATGGCTCTGAGACATGGACACTATAAAGGAAACATGTAAGACTTCTTGAGCGCTTCCACCAAAAATGCTTGCGCTCCATCATGGACATACGGTAGCAAGACCGCACTACAAACAGCGATGTCCTTGCGAACGCCGGTATGGACAGTATAGAGGGACATCTTTTGGTCCGACAGTTGAGCTGGGCAGGGCACGTATCCCGTATGGGAGACGAACGTATGCCAAAGGCAGTCTTATTTGGTGAGCTAAAAGGTGGTTGACGTAAGAGAGGTGCCCCATGGAAACGCTTCAAAGACCAGCTTAGGCGTCAAATTTCCTTGGCTGACATAGAAGAGAGCACCTGATTGCATGCGGCCTCAGAACGAGACAGCTGGAGGTCACTCACGAAGGCTACGGGATACATATTTGAGACCAAAAGAAAATCTGCTGCCGAGGACAAACGTAGGCGGCGAAAAGAAAATCTAAATCGACCGCCTGCAGACAATGGTTATGCTTGCAATCAGGCCTGGATTAACCATTAGGCAAACAAGGCACGTGCCACCAAGCGCTTTGGGGGCACCACAAGTCCTCGAAAAAAATCGGTCGATTAAGTTACGAACGAAACTAATTTTCTAAAAAGAAATATAGGTTGTCTTCCATTGGCTTAATGGAAGGCTTACTCCACGTTCGTTAGTGGCCGCGAAGTGGCGCCACACTCATTGGTGTTACATAGGCTACAATGAGACACTTCCTTCTTGCCTCTGCGCTGCTATTTACGTTCATTGCTTCCGTTTTAGTCTGCTATACTAGTGAAAACAATTGTTAGTAGTGCTAATTTGTCGAAAATAAATTAAATTAGAATTTATATTTTGATATATTCTTAATTTAATTAAACTCAAGATGAAACGTGTTCAGTTAAGTGGTGCACAAAAGAGAAAACTAGCTAAACAAAAAGAACATACTGTTTCTGTTGTGAAAGATAAGAGCCAAAAAAATAACGGATTATTTAGTTTCAGTTCAGCAACAGGTTAATCAGGATTTTACTGACACCATCAACCCTCTTGATACGTCTACTTCAGGCCGTTCTGCAAATCCTGTGTGCTTGAAAGATAAAATAAACCAATCAGTATCTAAAATCCAAATAGATCGACAATGAAACAAGAAAGGCTTGATTCCTGATCTCTGCTGATGATTGAGGCAGACTTGTTGCGCAAAATTAACTTTGATGATGTACTCAAAAACTTTGCCAGACGTAAATCTAGAAAAAAGAACTTCAAAATGTAAATGTGTCCTTTCTTCGACTTTCTTATGATCTTAATCATCTTCTTATCTATTAAAAAAGTTTCAGTATTTTTGTCTATTATTATTACAAAATTAATTGACTAATAACTTTAATACTGAAATACCTTATTGTGGTTTAATATGAGTGATAGTAATGTAATACAAATTATATAATTAATTATTACACAAACATTTGTATTAACAACTGTTTTTCTTTGTTAGTATTTTGCATAATAATGATAATATTGAACATAGGCCTACCAGCGGTCAGTGGAGGAAGAGGATCGGGCCGGGCTCGGGCAGAGGGGGCACCCGTGTGGGTTTGTGGAACTTTGTGCCTAGGGCACCAAGAGTTCTTAATCCGGCCCTGCTTGCCCTAACCCTAACCCATAGTTTCACTGCTTCACCTTTGTTGGTAACTCGACTCTAGATCTAATTTTTGTTCAACATTAATTTCAGCCAAACAATTGACATTTCCCACACTGGTCACTTGGCTATATTGAAAAAAACAAAAACATTTCAGAAAGATCACTTCATTAATTATTGAATATTTTTTTTGTTTTTCGTTATGTGGACATGAATAATTGGCAGCCATTTTATTCAATTCATTCAGATATTGTTTTTTTTTGATCAAGTTAAATTTCTAGGAATATCATTAGAGCCGTTTTCGAGAAGTGTTGAAAAGAAATAAGTAAATTTCAACCTCTAAGGCCTTGCAGTCTAAGGGGCAGATGATGTAAAGGTCATCTGTTTCATAAGGCCAGCATAAAAAGTCAACAACCACCCGTTTTTACTTTCCAACTAATGTCATGTACCCATTATAGCTGGGTGCACTCAGGGCCGCCTAAGGATCCCGAAATTAAAAACCCCAGTCTTGACCAGGATACGAACCCGGGACCACCGTTTTGGAAGCCAAGCGCTTAACCACTCAGCCAACGCGCCTCCATGTCTAAAGAAGAGAGTCAAGTAAACATAAATATTTTATTAGGCATTGAAAATGAAAAACAACGAAAACAGCAACACGATATTCGCGTACAGAATAAAACGACCAAACGAATACCAGTCACACCAGTCACACCAGTCACTCCATCACCAAATGGTCTTTCATTTTTTAAAATAAAAAATTCATTCTTGAAATAAAATGCCCAAAAGTGTGACACACACACACACACACACACACACACACACACACACACACACACACACACACACACACACACACACACACACACACACACACACACACACACACACACACACACACACACACACACACACACACACACACACACACACACACACACACACACACACACACACACACACACACACACACACACACACACACACACACACACGCACACACGCGCGCGCGACTAAATCGTTTCTTCTAAACCATTCTTGACACGCCCCTGATACACAATGGCGGATTTTAGTAAGTGGAGGAGACCCTGGGTACGATTTTCATGGAGGCCCCCATCAGTCCCAACCTTAGTTAAGTTTCAACAGAAATACATTAAATCTAAAAGCAGGCCAGTTTAGGGCAAGAGGACAAGGGATCAGCCATTGTTACTATTTCCTTATTTTCGTATATTTAACATGCATTTTTAGTTTAAATGCTATAGTTTTAAAATGCGATGGCCCCCTAAGAACTCCCTCCCCATTCCTGGTGAGGCCTTGTGCAGCTGCAAAGTCTTGCACTGTGGTAAATCCGGCCCTGTTGATATAAATTCTGTGTCAATTTGAATGTTCAGTAGAATTTATGTTGAACATTTGGTAACAAGTCTTGTTCGAATGTTAAATGTCACAAGCAAGGTGCATCTAAAGCTGACCTCACGACGCTGTCAAATTAGTTCATTTTCTAGCCGGCTTTACAGAGGCTGCAGCGCGGACTAAGTCATGACTAATCCAAGCTAATCACGGACTGATTTCAAAGAGCTTAGTCAAGTATGTAGATGTATTTAGTTAGTTGACCTGCATGGAATGGGCTGAAGGTCACAAAGAGATACTTGCCGAGAACAAAGTTCAAAGTTCACGCATATTTTCGAAAGACTGTTGCTGGTCATACTTGACGCCAGAAACTTGATCACACCATCTGGTTAGAGGCTAGATTCACTCAAGACTGAAACATGGAGCCACAGTTGGCATATTTTATTGTTTTACTGACATGTAAGTTATTAGTTAAGTTTAGGTAAGTGAGACAATGTACAATTGATTCGTGAATTAGTTTATCTGCATTCCTCATTAATCTTCAGACTCAAAGACAAACTTTATTATTAATGTTACTTACAATAAAATATTTTTGGCTCTTTATCTCTCTTTTCATTCTCTCTCTCCCTATCTCACTCTCTCTTTGTTTGCTCTTTGGAATCCCCCTTTTTTTTTATCTGCGCATCGTAATTTCTCCGACATAGACTTTTGACTTCATTTGGAAAGACCCGCATTCATATTTTGGACCCGTTTATGTTAGTGCACCTTCAGTTATTCGCTTCTCTCCACCACCCCCCACCCCCGCGGGGCTAAAACCCAAAAGTTAGTCTTATGTCCATTCCATTACTTTTATTCGGCTTCTCAATTCAATCTATATTAAATTTCAACCTTGATCCTCCCCCTTTTGGTTAATTTTAACTTTTTAAAAATTTGTAATGTAATGTACAGTATTAGACACTGAATACACTTCTTCATACTATCAGTTTCAGGCCTAGAGCAAAAATGCACTTTCCGACGGCCCCAATCGAATGCCACATTCCCGTTCCCCTCTCTACATTTATTTTGATATTTTGTTCTCTAAATGAAAAGAAATATCAATTTGGTTTTATTAATTGCAATCGTTTTTATCTCACCTCTTTTGAATGTCGAGAAATGACAGTAAGTCTAGATTTTTCTTTTAATGCTACTAGTATTAGTCTATTTTTTTGTTTGACAGTGTTAAAAAGTACCATTTATTCATCTCTCTCATTCTTTCTCTCTTTCTTAAAAAAAAGTTTCTAGAGTTAATGCTTTTTGGATTGGTTTGGCTTTTATTTAGACCGCGTCTAAAAAGAAGTGGAAAATACTGAATTTGTGATATGTTTGTTACGCTTTACATGTAGACTGCGGCTTTTGAGGGAAATACAGAAAAAAAGTACAAAGGTTGGCTTGCGGTTTTTAGCGAATAGCGGTCTTCAGCTTCTTAGTGAGTACATAGAAGGCAAAAGAAACCTGTGTACGAAATTTCATGCGAATTGGTACGAGTGTACGACAGTTTAAGAGATCTCTTGATCAATGAAAGAGTCAGTCAGTGATATTTTACAAATAAATAATAGATTAGTTATATTTTTGGTAAGGGAGACAATATACGAATCCGAAGAAAAACATGTGTGTGTGTGTGTGTACATAATTAATCTTTATTACATTCTGATCCTTCATTCTTTCGGAAGACATTTATTTTACCCTAGGATAGGTTCTTCCTGGAGTTGGTGGAAAAACCGTATAGACAACCCGCACTTGCCAGCAAAAGCGAGGTTTCACATTTAAAACACAAAAGAAATGCATATTCTAAAGTATCTACATTATCCTTCTATTAAAAAAATTTAGTACAAAAACCTAATCTGCTATTCTTATGTTTTTAAGACTTAGACTTGGAATCTCCTGCGCCGTTTGGCGCATTGGGCGGCAAGCTGTCTCCGCAAAGATCTGTCACTGGCAATATCTGAAGCTTCTTTCCACCTGGAGTCCATGAAAGTGTGGCGCCAAGTTATACTATGATGTCCCTGTTTGCGCTTTCCTCGTAATGGCCTCCTTGTCTACGCAACTCTTGATATGCGTAGTTCCTTTTGTCGGAGAACATGTCTCGCAAACCTCATGCTCTGTCACAAACTCACTAAATGGTCGACTACCAGTTCAGCATAGAATGTCCATGATTGAGACCCGATCTCTATAACTGACACTTAAAATCTGTCTTAGTTGAGCCACATTTTGTCTTTTTTCAATTTCAACAGGTGACTCCCATGCTATTCACTGCACTTTATTGTTGGAGCCCAGCGACTGGTAGAAATTTGTAATCTCTCTTGGCTACGTTCTAGGAATTCGGTGACTGTAGTTTGCTTTAGATTTTATAGCGAAAAGGGAAGTTATATCGTGAAAACCATCTGTTGGGGGGGGGGGGGTTAAACTAAAAAGTCTTTGGAGCTGTTTTTTTTTAACAAACTCAAAACCTCCTTAGCTACGCTCATAGAATTCGGCGACTGTATTTTGCTTTGGAATGATATTGAAGAAAGGGTTTCAAAACTATCTTGAGGGGCATTTTAAACTCAAAACCACTTGAAGGGTTTCAAAATTAAAGCCCTCTGGCTGAGAGGGGTTAAAACTCAAAACCCCCGTTGGGGTACGCTCATGGAATTAAGAGTGTGTAATTTGCTTTTTTTATATTGAAGAGGTGGTTTTTAGCTTCAAATCCCGCTGGAGGGGGAGGGGGCTTTATACACAAAACTCCTCTTGGCAAAGCTCATAGAATCTGGTAACAGACATATGATTTAGGCTTATATTGAAGAGGGGTGTTTAACTTTAAAACTTTGGAAGGGGGTTTTGAAATCGAAATCCACCTTAGCTATCCTCTTGGAATTTGGGGAATGAACTCAAAACCCCACTTGACTGCTCTGGGGCAAGTGATGTTTTAACATAAAATTTAAAAAATAAATTTAAAAACCAGCCACAAAACTCCATTTTCATTTCGGGGGGGGGGGGTTTGAACCCCAAGACCCCCCCCCCCCACCGCCTACGCCCATGTCATGTTGATAGTTTTTCTTCCGTTTTATTGTATTGTTTAATTAAAGTTGAACTTAAAACGTCCAACATTTACATTGTAAGATTTGCATGCCCTTATTTTAAAAATGTTTCTATGAGTCTAGACCATTGTTCATTAAATCTATCCACAGTGTTAGTGTCAGCACCAAGCTATGCAGACATGTATTATAAACAACCGATGGGGTAAGTCAAATTGAATGACATGTGGATTATATAGTATAGATAACTTTATATATCAGTATGTCTATTCTGACTGCATCAGTCGGTCTATAAATGACCACGCCAGTCTATCTATAAATGATCATATCAGTCAATCTATGAATCATCGCATCAGTCAATCTATGAATGACCAGTCAATTTATGAATGATCACACTATTCAATCTATAAAAGATCACATCACTCAATCTCTGAATGATCACACCAGTCATTCTAAAAATGATCACACAAGTCAATCTATGGATGACCACATCACTCAATCTATAAATGATCACACCAGTCAGTCTATGAATGATCACGTCTATTTTGTGACTCCAATGTTCCTGATGTAACATTGAATCTTTTAGTGCCATTTACACATTGATGAATACAACTTTAGAATTTACATGAACAATTCAAACTAGTCAAATGAGTTTTAAGAGAGGTGATATTTTAGACCTCAAATTCACGTTTGTTTCATATTTTGTTAAAAGATGTAAAAAAAAATAAATAATGGATTGTTAAATTATTTCTTGTTGCTATGTAAACAATGAGCTTTGTTGTCAACTCTGAAATACTCAACATTTTCAGTCTGTGGCTTAAGACATTTACGTATGTCACCAACGAAACCTCATCAGCTGACTCTAGCAAAAAATTTTGAAGGGCACTATAGAACCAAGCCAGGGCCAGATAGTGTGCCATATCTTGTTTGGGCGTTACTATATTTCAATGTCATTTTTGAAAGGGTTCTTTGTATGGATCAGAGACATGAAATGTAACAATTAACAATACAGACCACAAATGCTTACATTATATAATTGGTGTCAGGAATAACAATTTTTTTTTTAAAAGTAGTTAATACTTAAAATAATATATTCTACTTATTAACATTTATATATTCAGTGTAAAAAAAAATCAGTTCTTCAACATATACAGAAATATTGGCATCATTAGTAAATATAAAATGGAAAAGGTGTTAATACTTATTTTAACGATTTGAATTGAGCTCATCCCCTCCCACTGTCCATTGTGAAAGAGAAGACTGTGGTAATAATATTCACCTTTGACATCTTTCTCATAGACTATTTCATTTATCTAATTATTATAAAATAATGCAACATTTTGGGTAAATTTACTAAGTTACTAAGTTATTGACATCTTTTTGTCATATTTTTATCAGAAGGGACATTTAGTAATAATAATTAAAAACAAGGTTGCAAAAACAGTTTGTGTGAAAAAACAAACTCAAAATCGGCCCCCGAAGTGGTCCACCCAGGCACGTTTCAATATTTTCAGATAGAATAACAGAATGAAATTCTATCAAAGGCAAATGACAGAAGAATGAAGAAAGAAAGTTGACAGATCTTGTGTGGTGCCCTATCGGTCCAGCAGACCAAGGGACAGGTGAAAGTGGTGAAGATGAAGTAGACTTAAACCTGGCCTAACTGATGTCATATAATGAGTATCTAATTGATTTAATTAGTTAGTAAAGGGTCAGCTCTTATTTAAAGCCTCAAGAAAAAAAAACATTTCCGTAAAAAAAAATCCCGTTTTCCTTAAGTTAGTTGTTCCATTGATATAACGTTAACCAGCAGTTCACGCTATATTATGAAAAACTACTTATTAATTGTTGTTTATATTATGTTCCACTTATATGTATACTAAATAGATTTTTCTCTTTAAAAAAAAGTAAAACATTTTTTAAATGTTGTAGTTTGTATGACAGAACTTACTTAACTTAGCAATACAATTGTAAAAAAAATTATTATTTTACAAAAAAATCTAAAACCGTTTGAATGTGTTATCTATGGCGAGTACTACGTTCTCCCATTTTAACTAGCCTCCCGTTACTATTAATAGTGAATAGTTGTAAAACGGGTGTATTTTGATGAAAAAACTGCTTGCATAGTTGATTTTAAAAGTTAAAATTTTCGCTTTCAAAAAAGAAAAAGTAGCCTTTGCATCAGAACTTTGAAAGGTCTAAATTATCATGATATCGGATTTTCCCTTTCTTTTCTAGTTTACGAGATCTAAACGTTACGGACGAACAGTCAAACCACACAAAACTAATAGCGTCTATTCCCCTTTCGGGGGCCACTAAAATAATAATCTTTATTATCCATAAGGAAATGTGTCTTACAATGTGTGCACTGAATTTAGGAAATTTAGGCACCGGATATTTAGGCACCGCATATTTAAGGATATTTAGGCACCGGATATTTAGCACCCGGAAATTTAGGCACCCGGATATTTAGGCACCCGGAAATTTAGGCACACGGATAATTAGGCACCCGGAAATTTAGGCACCGGATAATTAGGCACTGGAAAATTAGGCACTCCTTAATTAGCGACCTTAATTTTGAAAATAATTTTAAAATGTTAACGTATATTATATCCTTAGGCTCTGGGCTATCGATGACGTTATAATAAATAGCAACTATAACGATTCTAACTAAAGAAAAGCTAACAAAATGAGAAAAACTGAAAATCATGAGAATGTGTGGAAAAAATTACTCCTGAGATTATATAATATAGACATCACAGGATTCAAGGGAGGGGAGGTAGAGATGAATCTCCACTCATTACTTCCCTCCATCACCAACCCCTAAGGTTAATTGGTGAGTTTTTGAAAATGATGATTATCATGGGCATAGCCAAGTTTTTTTTTGGGGGGGGGGAGGGGTTAGGGGGGATTTTCTCCCCCCCCCCCCCCCCCAGCCCCCCCCAGCCCCCCCCGCTTGCGAATAAAAAAATATTTGTATATATGTATGTGTGTGTGTGTTCTCTGATCCAGACATTCTTATATTTGTCCACCTAACTTTCTTTGATCACGACATTATTGTATTTGTCCACATAACTTTCTCTGATCACAACATTCTTGTATTTGTCTACCTAACTTTCTTTGATCACGACATTATTGTATTTGTCCACATAACTTTCTCTGATCACGACATTCTTGCATTTGTCCACTTAACGTTCTCTGATCCCGACATTCTTGTATTTGATTCTAGTATGATGATGAGTAAACCGGCCAAGGTGATTCATGTCCACCATTATGACGCAGGCAGCAGCGGCAACATGATGAGCAGTAATTACAAGAAGCACGACTCTGGCAGCTCCTTGATTGAACTTCTCATTCTGTCCAGCTTGCTGTCCGGTACACAGACAACTGGAGCACAGACTGCCCTTATCAATGGCCAGCTAGTTCCCATTCAGAATGGATAAGTCTTTTATGGTGACATGTTTACATGTGCTTGTAATGTAGTAGCATTAAATTGATGTAGTGTAATTAAAAGATTCAAATAAAGTTTCATTGCTGTGCACTTCTTCGTAGAATTATACGTTAAAAACTCGTGAATAAATGCAACAAAATTATTTCCTAAAACAGTTATTTAGCTTTAGATTTTGCTTTTTCACAGACATTTGCTTTGAGATCCATTGAAATGTCATCATGGTCATTATTGTCATGTTTATTGAAACTCTCATTTCATTGTTTTGTATTTTATGATACTTTAATAAACTATTTGTCAAGTAAGATAATTGCATCTTTATATATTCATTTTAAAAGCATCTCTTATCTCCCCGGAAATGGAAAAGTTAAACTCTAATATTCTCTGTTTGGACTGAAGTGATGTTCCTTGAACATCAAGATTTTTAAAGTTTGTTTTTCAGATCAAGCGGTATAGTACAAATGATGTCAACCTTAATGTTTCCATGGCCAAAAGGAACAAAGATATCATGTAGACAACCCAATGACTACCTTTCAGCAGAGTGCGCAATAGTATGTCTGAAACACGCTTGTGGTATATGTAGTGACTTTGATACTATTCGAATTCCCCATTACTTTAAGCCTTGGCTAAACTGAGAAATATCAAGGTAACAATAGGACTTTGTGCAATACACAAACCTGCTGGCTGTCCCTGCCAGTTAAGTAAAAACGCTTTTTAAACACAAATTTGAAGGTTAATTTTATTAAAAAATGAAATGAATGGACTACGCCACATAAATATATGGTCGATACTTAAATATCTATTTTATCTAATTTTATTTTGTTCACTACATTTTTAAAAAAATTCCATTAAATGAAAAAAAAAGTATAATGTTAAACAGGGGAAGGGGGGCACCAAGGCGGGCTATTTATATTTATAGACAAAAATAGATTGTGTTTGCTTTTAAGCTATTTATTATAATAATCAAATACAATTAAAATGAAATCATGACCAATGTTTAAGCAATTCAAGTTTTAAATTAAGTCACGTGATTTCATCTTCTAAGTAAAAACATTTTCTTATAATTTTTGTGTTAGCAACAAGATCGATTCAATGCATCTTCGCATAGTTGTTTCTAGAATCTTCATTGTTCCTGTGAAATATGAAAATGTTAGACACGTTACAAGACTTCTTGTTGAACACAACATCATCCCATCTACGCTGATGCCCATTACAATAACTAAAGTGATTTACTGCCTTGAATGTTTTTAAAACGTCTGTATCAGCCCGTCTGAAATATTTTTATTTTATACATGCAATATTTCTATTATGAGAAAAAGGTGGTTGTAGACGCCAGGAGAATGTATATTGGAAACTCAGAAATGCAGAAAAATGTTTCACTTCCGGTGTTTCGCCTTGTGTCCCGCATGGGGAGCTTACTTCGGTACCTGACCCCTAGCTGGTTAAATAAATAAGGAAGATAAATTTTGGACTTGATCAGCTATGTTCAAGCTACAATTTTAAAATAAAATAATTTTAACAGTTGTGTAACAATAATGAATAGTATGTATTTTGGTTTAAAAAAAAAGAAAAACCAAGGACATTTTTATAGGCTTGTTATTTTCTGGGGAGGTAGGAGGGTTGACACCTTGAGCTAACCGCACCGGACGACACCGACCTCAGTGACGCCACAGTACACATATAAATATGAACATATATACATAGGCTTACATAAACGTGTAATTTTAATTTCTCATTTCGCGATTTGTGGAGATTCTACTACGTTAAAACACAAACACAAGCCAGGAAAACCAGTGACTTGGAGGAATTGAAGTCTTTGGTTAACATGCATGACTAGATAGATGCATGACGCGTAGGACGTAATCATCTTCTGTTTTGAAGTAACGTCTGTATTATATAAGATTAGATAAGATAATAGAAAAGGCCAAGTCAAAATTCAATGTAAAAAAAATTAAACTATAAATTCAAAATCTATAATCTCCAGAGACGGCTAATTTTCATGGGAATTTTCTCGATGTAGGAATTAAATAACATAGAAAGCCAAAAAGCCACATAAATGTCTTTTGATAGAGGTTTCCAGATGCCAGAAAATCTGGCAATATCACTCTTTAATGATTTTAAGAGAGGAAGAAAAACCCAGACTGTTCAATAGCCCGAGTTACTGCTCTTTTCTTTTTAACAGATTAAACACGCAAGGAGACAAACTAATGGACGAAGATTCAATATATTTTTTAAAACTTTTTAGGCTATTATAAATATCGAAACTATTTTTTTTTACAGTAGTTAAATTTTGTAAGCTATCTTAAATTTTAACAGTTTATATCTACAGAATAATAGTAAATGGAGTCCAATGGCAGGTTTTTTGTGTGGAGGTCATTACCCTCCTTTGAAGACTTGTAATAAGCATACGCTTCTTTGAAGACTTGTAATGAACATACACTTCTTTGAAGACTTGTACTGAACATACACTTCTTTGAAGACTTGTAATGAACATACACTTCTTGGATGATAAAGGTTATTGGAGGACATTTACATTTAATCTTATTCTCAGGTTGTTGTTTTTATATTTAGAATACATTAGTGAAGGCCCGTCTCCCTGTGAGGTCATGGGCAGCTGCCGAGGACTGAAAAATAATGTACATGCACATTGAGACATGAACATTGAGGCATGCACATTAAGACATGAACATTGAGACATGAACATTGAGACATGAACATTGAGACAGAAACATTAAGACATGAACATTGAGACATGAACGTTGAGACAAGAACGTTGAGACATGAACGTTGAGACATGAACATTGAGACATGAACATTGAGACAAGAAC
Organism: Biomphalaria pfeifferi; assembly: GCA_030265305.1. Taxonomy (NCBI): domain Eukaryota; kingdom Metazoa; phylum Mollusca; class Gastropoda; family Planorbidae; genus Biomphalaria; species Biomphalaria pfeifferi. Next base: position 4,158,876 of record JASAOG010000020.1, on the reverse strand, counting down.
GTTGAGACCTGAACATTCTGACATGAACATTGAGACATGAACATTCAGACATGAACATTCAGACATGAACATTGATACAGAAACATTGAGACATGAACATTGAGATCTGCAAATTGAGATATAAACATTGAGACATGAACATTGAGACATGAACATTGAGACATGAACATTGAGACATGAACATTGAGACATGAACATTGAGACATGAACATTGAGACATGAACATTGAGACATGAACATTGAGACATGAACATTGAGACATGAACATTGAGACATGAACATTGAGACATGAACATTGAGACATGAACATTGAGATATAAACATTGAGACATGAACAGAACATTGAGACGTGAACATTGAGACATGAACATTGAGACATGAACATTGAGACATGAACATTGAGACATGAACATTGAGACATGAACATTGAGACATGAACATTGAGACATGAACATTGAGACATGAACATTGAGATATAAACATTGAGACATGAACAGAACATTGAGACGTGAACATTGAGACATGAACATTGAGACATGAACATTGAGATATAAACATTGAGACATGAACAGAACATTGAGACGTGAACATTGAGACATGAACATTGAGACATGAACATTGAGACATGAACATTGAGACATGAACATTGAGACATGAACATTGAGACATGAACATTGAGATATAAACATTGAGACATGAACAGAACATTGAGACGTGAACATTGAGATATATAATTAAAATCAATGTTTGCACAATAAAAAATTAAAACTACGTCAGCTTGTCTGTATTTAATCATTAAACTATTCAAGTTGTGAGGTATTCCTACTCTACAAGGGAACTGACTTTAAGTGTCCCCTCTATAGATCTATGTTTGTATGCTACATCGAAGGCGCAATTGTTTTTAAAGGTAAGTTTGTCTAACATAACGTTTCAAGAAAAATGTTTCTCACTTTCTTTGTTATGACATTAGCATCTAGGAAATTGCATTGTTTCTCTCTTTCTATGTAATGATTTACCATCCATCTAGGACATTGAAATGTTTCTCTCTTTCTTTGCTTTGACATTACATCTAGGACATTGCAATATTATTTCTCTTTCTTTGTAATGACATAAGCATCTAGACAATTGCAATGTTTCTTCTTCTTCTTTTTTTATTGTTTTTCTTTGTTTTGACATTAGCATCTCGGGCATTGCAATGGGATTAAACACTGACAATGAAGATATTGTTAATGACTCAGATAAAATCGTGACTCACATATTCACTAAACAATCGCAACCCTGACCTTGCGACCTTCCATCTCTCTTCCATTTCTTTCCATTTTGGTCTGGAAAAAAAAACATTCTCAGACAAAAGCTTGTGACCTAAAAAGATAAACCTGTAAAAATGAACGGTGTGTGTGTGTGTGTGACACAAGTTAAACAATGTGAAAATCAATTGAACTCCGAAACCCTTTAGTTTGCTAGGACCTGTAATTAAATTGACATAGATTTTATGGCTGTGTCTTGAAACAACAGATGGACAAAGAAGCCGGCTGGGAAAAAGATTTTGGACTGAGCTAAGCGGACACTGGACTTTTTCGAGTCTTTACAAATTGTCCGTATCCATGGTACCACCTGGTGGGATTTGTTCATCCAACGTCTTGACAAGTTCGTACGTTACAGATGTTCAAGTTTTGTTCTAAAGGCATTTTGGTGGCAGGAATTTGATCAACTCTATCTAGAGCTATATAGCGATTTAAATTAATTATCCTACAAATCTAAATCTTGAAACACTAAGAAACTGTGTTACTTTTCACTTTGTCCAAATCCTGTGCTCTAAATTCCTTCAATATTAAAGCCATTGGACTGAAAGGACGTACATAGAATTGAAACAATTTAGTACTGCACCATTTCCACCTGTAGGGCTCTCCCCCAGTAATACTGCACCCTTTAACACCTGTAGGGCTCTCCCCCGTAGTACTGCACCCTTTAACACCTGTAGGGCTCTCCAACAGAAGTACTGCACCCTTTAACACCTGTAAAGCCCTCCCCCAGTGGTTCTGCACCATTTCTCCACCTGTAGGGCTCTCACCCAGTAGTACTGCACCATTTCTACACCTGTAGGGCTCTCCCCCAGAAGTACTGCACCATTTCTCCACCTGTAGGGCTCTCACCCAGTAGTACTGCACCATTTCTTCACCTGTAGGGCTCTCCCCCAGAAGTACTGCACCATTTCTCCACCTGCAGGGCTCTCCCCCAGAAGTACTGCACCATTTCTCCACCTGCAGGGCTCTCCCCCATAAGTACTGCACCATTTCTCCACCTGTAGGGCTCTCCCCCAGAAGTACTGCACCCTTTAACACCTGTAAAGCCCTCCCCCAGAAGTACTGCACCATTTCTCCACCTGTAGGGCTCTCCCTTAGAAGTACTGCACCATTTCTCCACCTGTAGGGCTCTCCCCCAGTAGTACTGCACCATTTCTCCACCTGTAGGGCTCTCCCTTAGAAGTACTGCACCATTTCTCCACCTGTAGGGCTCTCACCCAGTAGTACTGTACCATTTCTCCACATGTAGAGAAAAATCAGGAACAACCTATTAGCGCTTTTGAGATATGGCGGTACGAAAGAAGATTACATGCAATATAAGTCAGAAGATTGATCAGCCTTAATATGTTTTAGATAACAAATCCGGAGCAACCTATTATGAGATTTCTCTCTGTTTTGCAAGAACATCAAATGTAATATAAGCATTTCGAGCAATTATTTTCTTTTATTGTGTTATCCATTTAAAAAATCCGGAAGAGCCTTGTATCGATATTGAGGTTTTGACTTGACAAAAGGTGAAATTAGATTTTAATTGCTTTTGTTTTTTTTCGATCTAAACGTGACTGGCGTACAGACTCGCAAAAAGACGTGCGGACAGACTGGTGGACAGACGGGCGGAAAAAAACAGATGAAGATAATAGCAGTTTTTCCACTTTTTGGGGCCGCTAAAAAAACAGTCCCGCTTCAAGACGTCCTGTTTAAGACTAAGATGATCATGCCATTAGGATGTACGTTCGCTACATATGCCATGCCTCCAATATCACGAACATCTCAGCATTGGTCCATGCCTCCAGTATCACGAACATCTCAGCATTGGTCCATGTCTTCACATATAACCTGCACTTTTTTTTTTAACTTAGGTAGACGCCAGGAGAATGTATTGACTAAGCACAAAATGAACGAACTGTTTAAGAAAAGTGTAGTTTAGAGTTCACTTTACTTTCAAGATTGATTTGGATTTATTTAGTTCTATTTTAAAGTTACTTATTTAAAAAGGTTATATCAACTCACTTTGTCTGGTTTAAATCTTGCACACGTTAGTTCTCCCACTTCTCATTCTCGTATCAAGTTCTTCACTGGCATTCACGACTCAGTGTAATTTCCCTCAATATAAGCATTGTTTTATGAAATTTTTTTTTTAATTTTTAAATTTCTTTAGCTGGAAACAGTACAGTTCGATCTATCTCCCTTAACAAGATGCATTTCATCGTTTGATTCTCCAACACAAATAGATCACAAGAAGGAGGGCATCATATAGGAGAATGCAACAGAAGTAGTACTATAAAGTACTTATACAACAGAAGTAGTACTAGAAAGTACTTATACAACAGAAGTAGTACTAGAAAGTACTTATACAACAGAAGTAGTACTAGAAAGTACTTATACAACAGAAGTAGTACTAGAAAGTACTTATACAACAGAAGTAGTACTAGAAAGTATTTATATAAAAGGAGAAGTACTAGAAAGTACTTATAAAACATTCACACAAGACGCACAACTACGCACAGTGTACTCCATTATACACCAAGGCTTACGTAGACTAGAAACACTCCTTGCATTGAAGTGTAGAACTTAAGCACACAATGTGTAGCACAGCGTAGCACTGTCAGACTTCACAACATGCACAAGAATGTAATTAGAAACAGAGTTACCTAAATGACTTTCAACATAAGTAGATTTGTAGTGTTTGAGACATGAATAAAAAGAATGCGCGTATAAACAGCTTTTATAATTTGAACACAAATTGTCACAGATATACACGCATGCTATTTTAATATTGTTAGACTTGACGAGTGACAAATATAAAATAAACAAGAAACAATTTCATGCAGTGATGAACGTGTTTTATTTACATCATAATGACATCAGCAAAACAAATCCACTAAGTTGGCAACACTAATATACTGACTAAAATAGATATACTTTCATTATAACACTATTCCTGCCTAATATATCAGACATACAATGCTTTTTTAAACAAACGCGCCCTCCATACAACAAACAAGAGTTGCCAACAAACTGAAATGAAACAAATAGTTCCATGAGAGGAGCCTAAGTTTAAACCCACACTTCTTAGAGAAGCCTAAGTTTAAACCCACACTTCTGAGAGGAGCCTAAGCTTAAACCCACACTTCTGAGAGGAGACTAAGTTTAAACCCACACTACTGAGAGGAACCTAAGTTTAACCCACACTTCTGAGAGGAGCTTAAGTTTAAACCCACACTTCGGAACTGAACTACAAGTTGCTAAGTTTTTAAAACTAATCTTGCAGATATGTAAGTAATTCATAACTGCTTTCAAAATATCGATTGCACTAAAAGTTTTGAAGAGCGAAACAGACTAAAGGATTGTATTGAAAACATGATGTTATTACTGTAGCTTGTAGTACACCGGAATAGAGTACGTAGACGGATATTTTAAATTAGTTTCTAAGATTATTTTATAAATGAGCAAATTAAATATTTTAAAAAGGCTCACAAAATGTTTCAAAAATGTATTCAAAGAGCAGAAAACAACAACAACAACAACAACAACAACAACGCAGAAATGAAAACAAACTCTTTAGCGTCTCCTGTCTGCAAAAGTCTTTTTTTTTTCGTTACCGGGCTACATTTTAAGGAGACTGCTTTCAAAACCTTTTATACAGCAACTTTATCTTAGAACACCCATGTCTACGTATGGGCCACATATACATGTTCTCTTTGAGAAAACCCCCCACTAAAACTAGGATCGTTTCAGAGTGCACAGAAGTGTTGCGGTATTTAATTCTTACGTGTACTAGTCTGAATAGCAAAATCAGTTCGTACAGTCTGTAAATATATCATACAAGACAAAATAGAGTGCAGAAAGAACCAGCGTACATGGATTAAGGAATGGTAGACAATCCTGAGTATAAACTTTCAAATTGTGATGTACTCGAAAAATGTAGGGGAAAAAAATGCAAAAACAAAACAAAAGACAAATGATTTTTTTAAATTTTGTATCAATTACATTTATATTTTTCTATCTCTTTCAGTAAAAAATCTAACATATACATCAACTGGGCAATGATTGTACTACTATTTAAAAATTGAGCTAATAAATCAGCAGTATTGGCAGATAGTAAACGAGACTACACATGTACATCTAATGTTTTTCAGGCCAAATAAACCAGCAACTTTCCACAAAAACTATCGTAATATAGATATAATGCTAGTGAATATTTTGGCCTATGCCAAGTAGTAAAATGAAAATAAGCATGCCTGTCCATTGTCAAGGTAAACTATTACAAACTGAAGTTTTAACACAATGATTGTATCATAATACTACCATAATATATATATATATATGGGCTCCCATCAAATATAGAAGTCCGTCATGCTGTAAAGCTGTATCAATTATTTTTTACACTTGAATACGATTTGAGTAAACCTTTTATTGAATGTACCTTATGATTTAAGCTAGAACTTTCTGTTGACTTTTGAAGACGCATAGACTGACCTTGCTGATAGTCCAGTCAAGTTAGCCTTCCCAACTTACCAGAGCAGTATTCGAGTTTCTCAAACCAATTACTTGCGTTCCTCTAACCAGTTACTTGCATTCCTCTAACCAATTACTCGAGTTCCTTTTACCAAATATTCGAGTTTCCCCGTTCATAGTATTCCAGTTCCACTAACTAATTATCCAAGTTCCCCAGATGTACCTTTAATTAAGAAATTGTTTATGATGCCATCAGCTTTTTCTTGTCTCTAAACAAATGCACAAAGCAACAACCTAAAGGGAATAGTTACTTTTATTTATGTCATTGAAGCAAGCCCTAACCTGGAACCCCAAGGAAAGAGGAAGAGGGACGACCCAGGAATACATGGCGCCGCGATTTGGAAGCAGATGCCAAGCAGATGGGCTAGACGTGGGGACAGTTGGAGAGACTCGCCCAGAACCGACACGTCTGGAAGAAGCTGGTTGGTGGCCTATGCCCCAGAAGGGACCAAAGGCAGAGATGAGATAAGATGTCACTGAGACAAATAGAGTGTCACTTAAAAATAGCCCTTTCTGAGACGTCAGAGTGACTGGACATTGGCATTTATACATTCGTACTTAAGTGAATTACCTTATATATTTCTAACTTAAAGTAAACATTATACTCGTATAACCTAATTTATACATACTTTACATATTTTATACGCGTGCAACATATTATATACATCCGTTACACAATTTATACATGCGTGACCAATTTTATACTTATATAACCTACATTCTTTACACATTTTATACGCATTTAAATTAATGTATGCACTTGCTAGCAACTGAATATATTTTCGTGAAATATGTTTTTACATGTACGTTTGCATCTTCCTATACCAGTGCATGAAAGTGAAGTGAAATTAAGGATTTAAAATTATTCCTGAAATTTGAAACCAGCCCCTGTTTATAATAACAACTATTTTAATACTAGCAAAGACAATGTCGCATCCAAGGAGAAAGATTGTAGAGGCGTTGGCTGCTCTCACTCAAACGCCCCCACCCACCACAGTCGGGGACATTTCTGTTGAATAATAAACAATAATTAGATTCCTATAGGATCCAGGACTTTGGAGTGCGGAGGGGGGCGATTTTTTCCAAACCCTTACCCTATCGCCCAGAAAACCCTAACCCTATGCATTTATATATATAAATAAGAATAAAAAACCCAGTGTTTCTTAATTAACTTTCGTCGAAAAACAACAACAACAACAACAACAAAACAGTCATGTTGAGCCCTTTCTCTTGATAGCTTAGGGGTTTGGGAGAGCGCTGTAGTTCTCTTCAGTGGCCCCGACGCCAAAAGCGTTTTCTTGCGATCTTCACTGCAGAAACGCATTCTTCTGACATCTACAGCCATTTATTGATTAGTGGGGTTTGGGGCGAAACCCGGACGCCAAAAGCGTTTTCTTGCATTTTCACTGGACAAACGCATTCTCCTGACAGTTCATTATTCATCCTATTTTAAAAAAATGACTTTTTCAATAATGTTTTACTTAAAAAATATTCTTATATGAATGTATAGGCCCTTACTCCATTGCAAATACAACGATTTGAAGATACCCCACATATTTAGGTTGAGGCTTTGAGGATCGCCTCCGAAAAAATAAATTATTGGAAAATATTTTTTAAAAAAGCTTATTTTTTTAGATACATTTTGTTCAATAAGCATGTTTGTAACTATATTTCGTGACTGGACTGTAGTTCAAAGCTCAAACAAAAAATTTTGGAAGTGGGAGAAGAAATTAAGTGGACCAATTAGATTCTACTCAAAATTTTTTTGCATGTTTAGAATAAATTGTGAGGTATAGTCCCAAATTTATTTAACTAGAAAAAAAGCAGATTGAGTAAAGGTTGGGAAAAGGCGACTAGGAAAAGAATATTTGGGTTCAAAACTCATCTCAATCGTTACTCTTTTACTGAAAAATTTCGTATGAATTCTAAATTTTCCAAAGCAGTCCTTCTTTAAAGAAAATATGATAAATTCATGTGAAATTACATAAACACTGTCGCCATATTTGACTATTCAGTTTTGAAACATTATGTTTTCGTCTGGAAAGGGGAAGGGCGGTAGAGTGAAAACAATTAACCCTCGCTCCTTTTATAATTTCTGCTAATGATTGCAGTTGGCATTAAAGAATAGGGATGGAGTGACTCGATATAAGAATTTAATTTATAACATATATAAATTCTATTAGTGACAGATTTTTTTTTAAATTTTGTAATTTCTTAAATATAAAAAAAAAGAAAAAGTATTGGTTTGCCCGATGGGCGAAAGGCGATTGCATATATCGCCCCTCCCAACTGGAACAACCCTTTTTCATTTTATATTTACTAATGATAAAATTTGAAAGAGTGTGGTGGGTAATAATACACAAATGGGTTCACATATCAATACGTAGCTTATATTATATAGGATGGCTGCCTTGTAGTGCAGATGGCTGCCTGGTCGTGCGGATGGCTGCCTGGTCGTGCGGTCTGCACGCTTGACTGTCGTTCGAATTTATCGATGGTCTAGGGTTCAAACCCTGCACGCTCCCATCCCCCGTCGTCCTGCGGGAGGTTTGGACTAGGAAGTAAACTATCTTCAACTCTGAAGGAACATCCAAAACATGTAAAACATTTTTACAAACTCAACTAATTTTGTTCACCGCCCCACCCACTCAGAGGACTAGAGTGGAGAGGGCAGTAGATGCAATCGCCCCTCCCCCCCCCCCCCCTTACCTCACTGAATCGGCCAAGATACCAAAAGGGGAGCGACATAATATAAAAATTATATTTTAATTCAACTAATTTTGTTCACAAACTAAGATTTCCCCATAATAGTAGGACCGCCACCCACACTCAAAGGTTAAGGTGGGAACTGCAGTAAAGGTATTCGCCCCCCCCCTCCTAATCGACCAACAGGGGAATGGCATAATATTAAGATCGGTTAAACACCTATTACAAGTTTTAATCATATAGATATTTAATTGATTCTGTTAGTTGTGATTTCTACAAATAAATTGGACCTCCCCTCTTCACTCGAAAGTTTAATGGGAGGGGGCGGGATTGATACCAACGCCCCCTCCTGACCACACCAACATATTAGAGAGGGGGGCGAAATAATAAAAAAATAGGTTGAAATATAAATAATTAACAAAATAACATAAGTAATATATTCGTATACAAATTGAAATTGTGTGAATTCTATACTAAAATTTGTCCGCTCCCCCCACCCCCAAAAGGCCGAGTGGGAGGGGCGATGGCCCCTACTGCCCCCCCCCCCCTGGATCCGCCAGTGAATTAGATACAAGTAATCAGATACAAGTAATCAGATACAAGTAATCAGATACAAGTAATCAGATACAAGTAATCAGATACAAGTAATCAGATACAAGTAATCAGATACAAGTAATCAGATACAAGTAATCAGATACAAGTAATTAGATACAAGTAATTGTGTGTGCTACTAAGTAATTTATTTAAAAAAAAATTAAAGCGATGTAGCGACCCGATTTTTCTTCCCAATCTCAGATAATAGAGCAGAACTAGACCAGTTAATAAAGAGTTTAGACAATATAGCAGAACTAGACCAGGTTGTAGAGCTCAAATAATAGAGCAGAACTAGACCTAGACCAGAAAGAAAGTTTTGTGTATACATTTGAAACTATCATGAACCTAAACCTATAAGAAATAATGAACCTAAACCTACAAGAAATCATGAGCCTAACCCTACAAGAAATCATGAACCTAAACTTAAGAACTCCGCAGTCCCAGCATTAACTTTTAGGGACAATACCATTTTTTTTATTGCCTTTGACCTTTCATGATGGTGGAAAGAGGAAGAAAAAACTATTTCTTGAATACTCAACATGGCTAAGAAAGCTATAAAGATTTGAAGCATAAAATAATCACCTTCTTCTTCATGATTTTATCATTCTACCCTCACAAAGAAGATTTCAGACACCGATCATGAAAACAAATCGACACAACAACATTTGTCTTCCTTTGGCAATTAAATTGTTGAACAATATATAACTGACTGTTGTAAATTTCGCATATAATGTTCAAGAGAAACTGAACGTATATCTTGTGTGCTATTGTACAAATGTTTGCTCTAATCATGTATTGTTTTTCGTATTGCACAATTGTAAAACAAAATTCTTCACGGATATTAAAATTATTATTATTTCTACTATTTCTCCAAATACAGTTCGTAGTTACACAAATCTCTTACAAAAAAAAAAAAAAAAAAAAAAAAAAAGCTTCTATTAAGTGTAATTGTATCAATTAGTGTGGATCAGTAAAGTGATTGAATTTGCAATAGATCTAATAAATCTGTGCGATTAAAAATATTTGTATTAATTGTTTTTGTTTGACGGAATTTTATATGATTTTAGCCTTCTCAATGCGCTATGATCCTATCACTTGTCTGGACCAGTTGGAAAAGGATGCAGGATTCTGTGTAAATTCTACAGAGATCGCTTTTTAAATGCATAAAAAAACTTGTTCACGAAGGACTCAAGCCTCCTCAAGGGGACTAATTCAACTTATACCAACGCATCTGTCAAGTACGATTTGTTTTTCTTGTTTAACACCAAAAAAAAATAATTAAATACCAATAATTAATTAATTAATTGATTATTTTTTAATTTGATGCTTGTTTTGTACGGTACACTGCAACGAAGGCTATAATTGTGCAAAATTTCAACTATATCCGAGATTGGGTGTGGGAGAAATAACGCATACACAGACAGAAAGACAGACAGAGTGAGTTGATAAAAGCTTTGTAATAAGGTTGAATGTTGACTTTGAAAGCCGATAGCAAGCAGACTCTAAATATAATAAACAGCTTGCTGGAACAATTAGTTCTGACCAATGTAAACTCTGTGCTTGACTTTATGAACAATAAAATGAAGACAAGAAATTTCTATAAATCAAATAAGAACATAAAACTAAAATGTTATTTAACCTTGGTTAGGCCAATAATAGAATATGCATCCACCGTTTGGGACCCCTCAACTCAAGAAAACATAAAGAAACTGGAACAAACACAAAATAGAGCAGTGAGATTCATAACAAACGAATATTCACATTTGACTAGAGTAACACCATTAGTAAAATCACTAAATTTAGAAAGCCTTCAGGACAGAAGACTCAAAAGTAGCAATTATACATAAAACACTGAACCATAATCTTCAAATACAAAGACAAAATTTAATAAAATACTCTGAGAGACACAAAAATAAAGACACATTCCTCGTCCCATATGCTAGGACAAATTTGTACAAATACTCCTTCTTCACTAGTGCTATTAGAGCATGGAATGGGTTGCCTGAGCTAGCCAGAAAAACCAGTGACTTGGCAGAATTTAAGTCATTGGTTAATATGCATGACTAAATGCATGACGCGTAGGACGTAATCATCTTCTTTTTTGAAGTAACGTCTGTATTATATAAGATCAGATAAGATAAGACTGTATAGACCAATCGCAGCTACAGAATAGAAGAGTAAAAGTTTTTAAAGTTTTCATTTATTCCCTTATAACATTTTTGTTCAACTTATTTTTTTTAACAAAAGTAGATAATACACAAGTATGTTTTTTTTTCTTTCAATTCCATGAAAACAGAACAATACATCTCTGGATCTTAGTTGCACAGACACTTATGCTTACTCTACAAGTATCAAAATAATGAATGCATCATTAGCTCAGTCATCAAGAACTAATCTATGTTGCAAGAAGTACTCAATGGGCAATGCTATTTACAATGTTGAATTCCTGTGTTAGTGTTTGGAAACCTGAACATGCGGCATTATGTGTAAGATATGCAAGGTGAAGGACCTAACATGTGCAAGGTGAAGGACCTAACATGTGCAAGGTGAAGGACCTAACATGTGCAAGGTGAAGGACCTAACATGTGCAAGGTGAAGGACCTAACATGTGCAAGGGGAAAGACATCCTGCATATTCAAGGTCTGAGAACTATCAAGAAATATAAATCCAATGAGCAGAACTAATATTAGTTTCAAATAGGCCTTTTTCGTCTAAACAAGGCTACTGGACAAAGCAAAACAATTCATAGCTAGTGAGTATACAAGCTAGTAGCTTTACAGGGACATTGGGTGTGAAGTATCTAAACAAATTAGTACATTCCATCATTCAGCATAGCAGAGTCCTGGTGAAATCTAGATCTAGTAACACATGTCTGTCCAAACTAAATTGTCACATTGTACAAAACATCTGGTCCAACAAAACAGCTTTGGCTAGACGACCACACAAACTTCTTTCGCTACAACTTTGGTGGCCATATTAAGAAATAGTTTAGCATCCTGGTCCAGCGGGTCATTCAGCAGCAGACTGAAGCTGTGAGATGTCAAACAGAACAACATCTTGTTCATCTTGCTGTTTGTTACAACTGTGTCGCTGACTGTAACATGTGTACAGTAACAAACCTGTTCAGAGATAACAAGAAAACCAACGCATCTTTTAAAAAGTGAATGGCTCCAGTATTCAACTTCAAATATAATAAAAATAAAAGAAATAAAAATATTTGGTTCAAACCGGGTATCGAACCCATGGTTTTGATACCGTCAATCTGTGAGATTTGGTAAGTATTTATTAATATTATCATTATATGAACATCTAGATCTAATACTAGACCTAGAATTCTGATTTAGAACTCTTAAAATATTAGTAAAGCTTAGATATTCTTTCAATAAAATTGAAGCAACTTTAAATCTACTGCTATCCCATAATTTCGGAACACTATTGCTGATTACGCCATGTTTTTTTTATTTTAAGTAGTCATGCCAAATTTACATTTATCTATTTTTTACTTTGAAAAATTATAAAGGTGAAAATTGAGTTTTCCCCATGTGGCCAACGAGCTAGTCATTCTTTGCTCGGCAAGATACACCAACTGTTCAATTTCTAGGAAAATCGTTAGCATAGTTTTTTTAAGATCAGCTGTCCGCCCACCCACCTAGGTTTCTCCACGAAGAGGTGACTTGAATAGAGGTATTGAGAAAAAGACAATTCCATTAGTGTCTCAAGGCTAGATGACTACTTGCATTGTAAACATGTTATAATAGTTCCAGGACTAGATGACTACTTGCATTGTAAACATGTTATAAATATCTCAAGACTAGATGACTACTTGCATTGTAAACATATTATAATAGTCTCAAGGCTAGATGACTGCTTGCATTGTAAACATATTATAATAGTCTCAAGGCTAGATGACTACAGCATTGTAAACATATTATAATAGTCTCAAGGCTAGATGACTACAGCATTGTAAACATGTTATAAATCACAATGTCATAAATAAAGGAGAAAACAAGATTTGTGTGCTAACAATTTTGTGAAATTCGTTTTAATCTTATTTGGTAGAAACATATTCCATGCTCTAATAGTACTAGAAAAATTCTGCCAAGTCATTGGTTTTCCTGGCTGACACAGGCAACCCATTACATACTCCAATAGCACAAGGGAAGAAGGAGCATTTGCATGGTGATTGTGTTTATATAGAGCATTGTGGACAGCACTTGATAGAACCTTGGTTGTAAGAGTTCAGGAAATCTAGGTTTATTTATTAGTATTTCATTGGTTGACTAGGTAGAATGGGGTGACGTCCCTTGAGTTTTTTGTTATGGTTGTCAGGGACCGGAGTTTTGTGATTGAATAGTAGGAGTACACTATAAGGCAGTTTTATAGTTTGATGTTTATTTAGGGATTCAGCTTTTGTTGGCGTTATCTACAGTTATAGTTATTCCTATTGCTTTATTAAATATATCTTATTCCTAATGCATCCCTAATGTTTCTTGAACTGTCGCATACGTTATGTGTTCATGTCAAAGTCATAGGCCAAGGAGTTCACAACAGTTTTCCTGGCTGACACAGGCAACCCATTCCATTAGCACTAGGGAAGAAGGAGCATTTGCACAAATTTGTCCTAGCATATGGAACGAGGAGTGTGCCTTTATCTTTGTGTCTTTCTGAGTATTTTATTAGATTTCGTTTTTGTATTTGAAGTTTATGGTTCAGTGTTTTATTGCTACTTTACTTTTAAGACTTCTATCTTGAAGGGTTTCTAAATTAACTGTTTTTACTAAAGGTGTTGCTCTAATCAAATGTGAATATTCGTTTTTTTATGAATCTCAGTGCACCTTATATGATATCTACATTAAGAAATGAACTTCTAATTCTATAACTGAACCCTAACTGTAGACTAAATGGTGCAGCCGGAGCAATCAGTCAATAACTGAAACAATTATTAACTAGATACAATTTTCTTTCAGTTTATTGCAAACTTTTTTCTCAAACATTACATTCCCCTCTGTACTCTAAATTTATAAAACCAGCCTTGTATGTGTATTGGCGAAGTAATCAGATCAATAATTGTTGTAAATCAATCTCAAATTACACGTGAAATCGACTTGAATTATTGAAATTTTTGTAAGGATCGATTCCACGCCAAGTGGACTCCATGATTGTGTTTTAGATGACATCATTGTGTTGCCCAAGCCGGCAGAAAGGTGAAAAGTGTCAAACAATTGGCCAGATTTCTTTATTCGTGTCTTGTGTCAAGTGTTATGTCTTTTGTGTCTGCATTTGTATACCTCTGGTGGAGCTTGTAATTAAAATTAGATATGAACTGATCGATAACAACGGTGAGTTGATCAGTGCCGAGAAGACACTTGAAAAATCATTTCAATGTGTAACATTATTTCAAGGGCTTAGTTACTTCATGTGTTACAACATTATATAGAGCAGCTGGGTTGCACTAGTTCTTTAACTCATAATAAATTTGTTAGTTACAGTCTACAGTTGTGTGTGTGTGTGTGTATTGCTGTAACTTAGCCAACATGGAACCTAAAGAATCTCAAGGGAAGGAGAACATAACAACACTAGTTGAATAATAAATAAGAAAATACAGTGAAACTGATAACAGTTCAAGCTTCCTTGCTGACATCCTCAAGTCCCCATGTTTCTCATTTTATCTTTCCCAATCTGTCCTGTTTCTCGTGGTGCACTATCTCGTACCTGCTAGCAGTGTGCAAGCTTTATAACAATGTATATATAATGGAGGCGCGGTGGCTGATCTGATCGGTAAAGCACTTTGCTTCCAAAAGGAGGACCGGGGTTCGAATCCTGGTGAAGACTGGGATTTTTTATTTCGGGATCTTCGGGCGCCTCTGAGTCCACCCAGCTCTAATGGGTACCTGTCATTAGTTGGGGAAAAGTAAAGGCGGCTGGTCGTTGTGCTGGCCACATGGCATCCTCGTTAACCGTAGAATCAGATTACCTTAACACCATCTGCCCTATAGACCCCTAGGTCTGAAAGGGAGACTTTACTTTACTTTTATGTCATGGGCGTAGCCAGGGTAGAATTTTCGGGGTTGTAATGCTTTGTTTGTTTTTGTTTAATTGCAGAAGAGATTTTAATGTAAAACTATCACTAAGTTTTATCTAACGATATGATAGACTTAGTGGAAAAGATTGATTAGAATGACCTCAGTACTTAGTGGAGGTAGCTTACCTGGAAGGAGCCAGACTGAGAACCTTGTCCAGCTTATCAAAGGGAGAGAAGCTAGCAGTAGCATATTGATAGAAACGGCAAGCAGAGGCACTAATGGAACGTAAGGAGTCTTAAAGTAAAGAGGAGTTGAGTTCTGAGGCTGACGGGCGATGCTCAGAGCACAAGCGATCAGAATCACTAAACTAATACACAGCAGAGTTACAGCCCACCAGGAGGAGCCACTGTCAGCTGGCCACACCTGCATCAATGTGGCCAGACCTGTACTGGACAGGATGTAGATCAGCAGAAAATATCGCGTATGTCTCCAGGTACGTTCGTCTGCATGTGTCTGGCAGCCGGGTGACAAGGCCACTAGACTACTGCTAACGCTGGAGCTCACTGACCTGATAGTACCACTGAGTGTCAGCACGGTATTGACTGTATTGGGTGAGTCAGTGTAGAAATCCGGGTTGCCTCCTCTGATTCCGTTTTCCAGCCCTCCCACTATCCCATAATTTCCAGTCAAGTTAGTACGTAGACTGTCTTTCTCAGTGTACATTTCTTGGGTAGCTATTGAGTTTAGTTTTTTAAATCTATTTGTAAACCTTATGGGTGCTGCAGCTGTAGTTAATTCTTGACTCTTGACTTCTGAGAATTTAGGATAGCCATTGACTTTGTTTTTAGAGAAAGCGGAAGTTTGGGAAATTGTTTTTGGAAGTTTTTCAGGAATAGAAGAATACAAGTTCTCATCTTTGGACAGCTTACATTCTCCGTTAGATAGTAAAACAAGTTTAGGCCGTGACTCGTTGAAGTCTAGCACGTCTTTGGCATCAAGACCATCGTCACAGGTACTTCCTGCAAGTTCAAGGTCGGAGTATTCCCGACAAATCCCGACTGGAAGCGGTTGATAACGAATGAAAAGAGTAATGATGGCGCTAGAAATAAACTGAAGGATGGTTGCGATGGACGACATTTCTAGCAGTGTTTTCACGTTGACTACTAGTGTACAGAAGGCGATCAATAGACCGGTGATAAAATGTGGACACACTGGGATCCCGTTATACCCGAGCTTGGAGAAAAACTTGGGCAGAAGGTTATCACCTGACATCGAATACATGACTCGCACTGGGTGGACGAATGACCCGAAGACTACGGGCAGCAAACCAATAACAGCGCCAGCCCCGACCACGTAATTGGCAGCGAAGATTCCTTTGGTCTCGTAGGCTCTCGCGAGGGACGCGCTGTCGGCGAGATTTTGCCAGGGCGTGGCCAGAGTGAGAGCAGACGTGACTAGGAAGAAAAGTGAGAACACAATGGCCAAACTGAAACCAAAGGCTGTAGGGAGAGATTTACATGGCGTCCGACTTTCCTCGGCACAGCTGGCCAGATTGTCTACGCTGATAAATGAAGACATCATTAGACCCGCACCAGACATTATCTGTAAAAGATTTGGTCACATAACTTAGCGATGTTGCATTGGAACTTTTTGTAAAAGAAAAAAACTTTATAAAAATATAAACTAAATTTTTGAATTCTTACCAGACAAGTTAATTGTCATGACATTTTTTTAAATTACTAAATTATTTTGAAACGTTGAGACTGCAGTATTGTAAATAAAATATATGAAAATAAAATAAGAAAAGGTTAGTAGATAGATTTATTAGAATCACATAATAGTGTATGATTAAATTATAATGTCTATCATCTAATTATATTGACTTAAGTGAAATGTCTATCTATTTACAAATTATAACATAATCAAATTTTAATATCTAGTAAATCCCAAATTAGAATATCTAAGATCAAATTATTATGTCAGAAATCAAATAATCATGTCATTGATATAAAAAAAAAATCTAGGTCTATACACAACTCCATACTTATAGACTCACGGTCCATACAACCCTCCCTTATTAAACTCCTGGTCTATACAGCCCTCTCTTCTTACCAAATGGTAACGTTGAAGGAACTTACTTGATTTCTATGGAACACTAAGGTCTCAGGGCTTTTGTTGGCACATTATTCCGCAGCACTCTCTGCTAGCATTAGAAAGACGCTTATTTATTTCTCAGTGATGCTTCATTGGATACTATCATGTTAAAGGAGTGACCCCATTCACAGTGAAGTCTCTACAGCTCTCCATGCTCACTCTACTATCAGTAACCTATAAGGGCTACCCCCCCCCCCCTGTCAAGTAGAACTATTTAGCATCTTGTCCTGTCCACTCACCCCTCCAAGGCCATGAGCGAAGAATCCAGGTGTGGAATTCCAGTTGTTTGCATCAACATGGAAGAATCCAACACAGATAAAAGCCAGAACAACAAGTCCACTTAAAGACATCAGCACAAAGTTGACAAAGGCGTATCTCTGGGGAGGCCCAAAAAAATGCAACAGTTATTAAAACATCGGTGAAAACTTTGTGAGAGGACGCTGTATATTTGATTATGTTGTTGAACTTACCTTTTGAAAGTAGTTGTATAAATATGTACACTGCTGTAAATGTTATGTATTTACAAGTGGTACAAGTGTATTTTAGTTTCATACATGTGTGATGTTTATCTAGTATAAGAATATACTGCAATGAATTTTGTTAAAGATGAAAGTTTTAAATAACAACAAAAAAATTTAGCGGTGATTTGCTTTGTGCCATCGTTCTGTCCGTCCCTCAAAAACTAAAAGCGCTATTGAAAATGAAATCTATTTCTATTTTGTAATGCATTTGGTGCAACCGCTACATTTCGTCTTCTTAAATCAAACCCATTTCTAAAGTTATATTTAATAAGTTAACAGAGCAGGTACCAGCACAAGTCATTAGCAAAGCTAAGAGGAAGCAAAAAAAAAAAAGGAAATTATTTTTTTCGTCAACAGAACATAAAGTCCAAACAAGACCACTTACAACAATAGTAGATTTAGTGTTCAACGTGTACAGTACAGTAACGTTGTATATTTAGTCATCTAGTTGCTTTCTTGATCCTATTTGGTCAAGTTTGAAATTGAAAAGAATTCGATTTCATTTTCATGTTTTTTTCTTTGGTTTCAATTATAAAAAAGTTTTTCTTTTTCAAATATTTATGAACAAATATCTGCAATTGGAATTGCTTATATACAAATATAGGGTTTAGGTATTTATAAGATCACGCCCTTCATATTCTGGAAGCACCTTTGGCTTAAATGTTGGTCACTTCATGGTACAGACATTTCAATGCTAGCTTCAAAGAGTGACAGGAGAACTGACAGTGATAGGAGTACTAACCTTAACTGTAATAAAACTCAAGACTATGACCACAAGAACAACAATACTTGGGAAATAGTCAGGAGTGGTTTCAAACAGACCGGGTGTTACAGATGTCGTTGATTCTGTTACATTGCTGTAATAGGAACAAAATAATAATTGGAATTCAAAAAAAATAGTTCATGAAGCTAGCTGGGGGAAGGTTATAAAAATGTAAAAAAATGAATATTTATCCCATCAGTCAATCAAAGTGTTTCTATTCATTCATCCACAGAGATAATATAAACCATTGGGTACAATTTCATTTGAATAAACATTTAGTTAATTCTGCGCACTATTTTGTTTTATCTATCGATAAGCATGAATGATTAGAAACAAATATTTAATTCATACAGATCTAGAAACTTTCAATGAAATCAACTATCAAATATGGGCAATTCACATACCATGGCTAAACCGCACTACAAATAGCGATGTTCTTGCAAATATCTGAATGGAAAGGGTAGAGGGACAGCTATTGTTGGACAGCTATTGTTGGACAGCTATTGTTGCACAGCTATTGTTGGACAACTATTGTTGGACAGCTATTGTTGGACAGCTAGTGTTGCACAGCTATTGTTGGACAGCTAGTGTTGGACAGCAAGTGTTGCAAAGCTATTGTTGGACAACTAGTGTTGGACAGCTCGTGTTGCACAGCTAGTGTTGGACAGCTAGTGTTGGACAGCTAGTGTTGGACAGCTATTGTTGGACAGCTAGTGCTGGACAGCAAGTGTTGCACAGCTAGTGTTGGACAGCTAGTGTTGGACAGCTCGTGTTGGACAGCTAGTGTTGGACAGCTAGTGTTGGACAGCTAGTGTTGGACAGCTAGTGTTGGACAGCTCGTGTTGGACAGCTATTGTTGGACAGCTAGTGTTGGACAGCTAGTGTTGGACAGAAATTGTTGGACAGCTAGTGTTGGACAGCTCGTGTTGGACAGCTCGTGTTGGACAGCTAGTGTTGGACAGCTATTGTTGGACAGCTAGTGCTGGACAGCAAGTGTTGCACAGCTAGTGTTGGACAGCTCGTGTTGGACAGCTCGTGTTGGACAGCTATTGTTGGACAGCTAGTGTTGGACAGCTAGTGTTGGACAGCTATTGTTGGACAGCTATTGTTGGACAGCTATTGTTGGACAGCTAGTGTTGGACAGCTAGTGTTGGACAGCTCGTGTTGGACAGCTATTGTTGGACAGCTAGTGTTGGACAGCTAGTGTTGGACAGCTAGTGTTGGACAGCTCGTGTTGGACAGCTATTGTTGGACAGCTAGTGTTGGACAGCTTGTGTTGGACAGCTATTGTTGGACAACTAGTGTTGGACAGCTATTGTTGGACAGCTATTGTTGGACAGATCGTGTTGGACAGCTTGTGTTGGACAGCTCGTGTTGGACAGCTATTGTTGGACAGCTATTGTTGGACAGATCGTGTTGGACAGCTAGTGTTGGACAACTCGTGTTGGACAGCTAGTGTTGGACAGCTATCTCGTGTTGGACAGCTAGTGTTGGACAGCTAGTGTTGGACAGCTAGTGCTGGACAGCTAGTGTTGGACAGCTAGTGTTGCACAGCTATTGTTGGACAGCTCGTGTTGCACAGCTATTGTTGGACAGCTATTGTTGGACAGAAATTGTTGGACAGCTAGTGTTGGACAGAAATTGTTGGACAGCTAGTGTTGGACAGAAATTGTTGGACAGCTAGTGTTGGACAGCTAGTGTTGGACAGCTCGTGTTGGACAGCTAGTGTTGGACAGCTAGTGTTGGACAGCTAGTGTTGGACAGCTCGTGTTGGACAGCTCGTGTTGGACAGCTCGTGTTGGACAGCTCGTGTTGGACAGCTCGTGTTGGACAGCTCGTGTTGGACAGCTCGTGTTGGACAGCTCGTGTTGGACAGCTCGTGTTGGACAGCTAGTGTTGGACAGCTAGTGTTGGACAGCAGGTGTTGGACAGTTCGTGTTGGACAGCTCGTGTTGGACAGCTCGTGTTGGACAGCTCGTGTTGGACAGCTAGTGTTGGACAGCTCGTGTTGGACAGCTCGTGTTGGACATCTCGTGTTGGACAGCTCGTGTTGGACAGCTAGAGTTGGACAGCTCGTGTTGGACAGCTCGTGTTGGACAGCTCGTGTTGGACAGCTAGTGTTGGACAGCTAGAGTTGGACAGCTCGTGTTGGACAGCTCGTGTTGGACAGCTCGTGTTGGACAGCTAGTGTTGGACAGCTAGTGTTGGACAGCTAGTGTTGGACAGCTCGTGTTGGACAGCTCGTGTTGGACAGCTCGTGTTGGACAGCTAGTGTTGGACAGCTCGTGTTGGACAGCTCGTGTTGGACAGCTCGTGTTGGACAGCTAGTGTTGGACAGCTAGTGTTGGACAGCTAGTGCTGGACAGCTATTGTTGGACAGCTATTGTTGGACAGCTATTGTTGGACAAGACATATATTCGGCATAGGGAACGACAGCATGCCACAGGTAAACTTTTTTGGTGAGCTGCTTGGTGTGTGCGCTCTGACTCAGAAACCCCATTAGTAACGAACCTTGCTATGAAGTACTCCCTTAGAGCACGTGAAAGGAAGCGGGCAGTGAGTTTTAAGGTCACCTTGCCCCCGTACAAAGACCGCCCTTATGCCGCACACAAACCAGTTCTCTCTCTTTCAAATCCTTGTCCCGATCGTCCTTCATGCAGAACGCGACATTCAAAAAGAATGTGGTCTATTGCCTCGACGTCCTCGACGCAATGGCGATACATTGTGCCGTAATTCCCTCTTGAACCGTCCAATGTAAGCACCTTTTGTACAGTGTCCGACTCGGAACTGGGCTAGGACGGCCTGTTCCGCACGATTAAGTTGCCACCACGCGTCCTTTCGGTCTGTTCTATTCAACTGCTATCGGCCTTTGTCGGAAACATCCGAACTGTCGTACCAAAGAGCTCCAGCTTCCTTTGACGTAGAGAAGATCACATTGAAGCAGGTGGTTTCCGAACAAAACATTGGAGGACTCTTACAAAGTCCGTGAGATACACATTTGAGACTAAAATAAAATAAATAAAAAAGAGAACTTAAGTCGACTACCACCATGCAAATATAATGTCTACGTTGGGAGAACAATCTATCTATATGACAGCTAGGACTGCGTAACCCCAGGTATGCTACTCTGCCTCAACGTGACACTCGATTGGAAACGATCTCCAGAGGAAGCGATTAGGCTAAATGAGTAACAACACAAAACTCCTGTGGCAGTCTCTAAGGGAATGCGAGAGTTTTGTCATTGCACTGTGAGGAGTTGTAGGAGATCTTCTACGTCCCTGTCAGGCGCCGATACTCAAGGTAGTTGTGCACGGTTAGCTTGGTAAACTAAGGGGCAGGGGTTCCCGGTGTGCCTTCAGCCATGCATTCTAGTCCATGCCCCCGGAGAGTCTAACACATTGGAAATAGCAGTGTTTTATATAGATATTGACTTGGATCTCTTCCAGACAGAGCGTACAAACCTAGGGTTCGAAGAGCCTTCGGCTCAACTCTTTTGAATTGTCACAAATTAAGATTTTTAAGCACCTATGTATAAAATCATTTTAATAAATGAGTATTTTAGCTATTTCCTGAATATCTAATGCAATTTCGATTAGCAAAAAAAAACACGCTTAAATTAAATTAACACAAACTGCTAAATATTTTTAATATAATATAATATAATATAATTTGGCTGCAGACACAATACATATAACTGTATTATTACTGTAGTAGTTGGCTACAGACACACTACATATCACTGTAAATCACTGTATTATTACTGTAGTTATTGGCTGCAGACACACTACATATAACTGTAAATCAATGTATTATTACTGTAGTAATTGGCTGCAGACACAATACATATCACTGTATTATTACTGTAGTAATTGGCTGCAGACACAATACATATCACTGTAAATCACTGTATTATTACTGAAGTTATTGACTGCAGACACAATACATTACCATAGTAATGAGTAAAATTGTCTTTAGATTATGTTTGGTGATTGGTGAGTCATATTTTAGTGTATATTTAATCTCATAAAGAGGCGTTTTCGAATATCTAAGCTGGAGGATGGGGTTAGTACATGGTAGTGTTATGAAGTGATCTGTATAAGTAGTGCTATCAACTGAACAGAGGGGTGTTACTAAATGGTAGTGCTATCTACTGATCTGAGGGGGGTTATTATATAGTAGTGTTATCAACTGACATGAGGGGGTCACAAGTGGTATTGAATCAACTGATCAGATGGGCATTACTATATGGTAGTGCTGTCAAGTAAACTGATAAGGTTACTATATGTTAATGTTATTAACTGATATGAGGGGGGGGGGGGGGGTCCTATATGGTAGTGCTATAAACTGATGTGAATGGGGTTACTACATTGCTGTGTAGCTAATCTGAGGGGGGGGGGTATTAACAACTGACCTGTCATCCGTATAGTTATACATGTATTCGACATACTGCCACAAGGCTTTAGCTGCCACTGCACCATTGATAACATTCTCCAGGATGACACTCCAGCCTATGACAAAAGCCAGGAGCTCTCCTAACGTCACGTAACAGAAGACGTAGCCAGTTCCTGACCTTGGCAGTCTTGTGGCTAGCTCGATGTGACATAGTCCTGATAAGAACAAATGCTTGACATTAACATGGTGATATTTGATATACAAATGAATGTATGTATACAACCTAATAGTGTTTGTTTTGTCTTCAACTCCAGGCCCTAACAAATACATAACAACGTAGGCTCGGGAAACAACTCTTCAACAAAACAGTGTACAACGTTTATGAAAGTGTTTCTCAAACTTTTATATTGGCCCCTTACTAAGCAATTTAAGGTGTCTTGGGAGAGCTCTACAGCTCCCACAGTGGGGTCTGGGATGGCTTTGAGAATCTATATTATATTATCAAGAGATCTCATCACCTCTAGTACGGATTAGCATGAAATATTGTACAAAAGTTCCTTTTACCTATTAGGTACTTGCTAAGATATATTTTTGACTAATTCGCAACCTGAACATCGCAATTCGCGAAAAAAAGCATTCTTTCTATCAATACTTTGTATTTTATGTTCGGTATTTCCTTATTAAACGCAGCTATATAGAAAGCGTTAATAGAAATAGAACAAAAAAGTTCCATATTTATAAAACGAATATCTTCTTTTCCCTATGTCAGCTTTAATTTAATTTACCTTACGTCATTTCCGCTTCCTTTTCGACGCGCTCCAAAAAAAAAAAAAACAAACTAATACTAGTGGCATCAAAATAGTTAAGATAGTTATGTAGGAACATCCGAAACCTGTAACATTACAAAATTAACAAACAATTGTGGTCCAGAGATATTGAAAGAAAAAGAGAGCGGGTCGTTTCATATCATTGTAACAGATACACTAATTCGGGGACTAAAAAGTATGTTAGATGGATTGTTAAAAAGTGGCCCATTTATTTGAAAATGAAAAATAAATAAATAAAATAAATTGTTCTGGCCATAATAAACAATATAAATCATGGAAATAACTAAACGGGCGTAGCCTTTGAGTAATATTAGTGTAATATAAAAGAAGTCATTTAATTATAGCACTTTTTAGACGTTTCTTTGCATATTAAGGTAGGCCTACATTACGTCTGAAATTCAAATTTACAAAATAAATTTCATGAAAGCTTTTAATTTTGGTTTGAATAAAAGGAGGGAGTGGGGTTAATAGATTATGTTAAAGTATTTTTTTTAATTCGAGTGGTAGCAGTTTTCCTCCAGCCGACCATCAAGAAGGTCTTTGGACCATTGAAAGCTTCCCAAATGGAGCTCCAACTACAAGCATTTTCCTGCTTTATGAGCTTCAGAAATTCATATTCCTGGCGTCTACAACGCACTTTTTCTTATAATAAAAAGAAAAACGTTTTTTAAAAAGTAAAACGGGTTAGATCGAGCGGATATTGAAAGAGGCACATTATGACATACCGAATACAGAGATCACATTTGCAATAGTAAGCATTCTATTTTTTAAAGAAGTATAATTATATGCTTAATTATTGCGAGGGTGAAGAGTGAATGTGTATACAAATGTTTCATGCATAAACATAAAAACATATACAAACTTTTGTTTAAACAAGTTTACGCTTTCAAAGAAACTAAGTAACCAATGCATTTTATTGGAGCTCTTTTCTCTTTCACTCCTCTAGATCTTCTCTCTTTCACTCCTCTAGATCTTTTCTCTTTCACTCCTCTAGATCTTTTCTCTTTCACTCCTCTAGATCTTTTCTCTTTCACTCCTCTAGATCTTTTCTCTTTCACTCCTCTAGATCTTTTCTCTTTCACTCATCTAGATCTTTTCTCTTTCACTCCTCTAGATCTTTTCTCTTTCACTCCTCTAGATCTTTTCTCTTTCACTCCTCCAGATCTTTTCTCTTTCACTCCTCTAGATCTTTTCTTTTTCACTCCTCTAGATCTTTTCTCTTTCACTCCTCTAGATCTTTTCTCTTTCACTCCTCTAGATCTTTTCTCTTTCACTCCTCCAGATCTTTTCTCTTTCACTCCTCTAGATCTTCTTCTTATATAATACAGACGTTACTTCAAAAAAGAAGATGATTACGTCCTACGCGTCATGCATTTAGTCATGCATATTAACCAATGACTTAAATTCTGCCAAGTCACTGGTTTTTCTGGCTAGCTCAGGCAACCCATTCCATGCTCTAATAGCACTAGGGAAGAAGGAGTATTTGTACAAATTTGTCCTAGCATATGGGACGAGGAATGTCCCTTTATTTTTGTGTCTTTCAGAGTATTTTATTAAATTTTGTTTTTGTATTTGAAGATTATGGGTCAGTGTTTTATGTATAATTGCTACTTTACTTTTGAGTCTTCTGTCCTGAAGGCTTTCTAAATTTAGTGATTTTACTAATGGTGTTACCCTAGTCAAATGTGAATATTCGTTTGTTATGAATCTCACTGCTCTATTTTGTGTTTGTTCCAGTTTCTTAATGTTTTCTTGAGTTGAGGGGTCCCAAACGGTGGATGCATATTCTATTATTGGCCTAACCAAGGTTAAATAACATTTTAGTTTTATGTTCTTATTTGATTTATAGAAATTTCTTTTAATAAATCCTAATGCTTTGTTTGATTTTTTATAGTTTCATCAATATGTGGATTCCATGACAGTTTTTCATTTATTATAACACCTAGGTATTTTGAGTTTTTAGTCTGTGTTACTGGTTTGCCATGAATAAGATAAGTGGAATTAATTTGTTTTAGTTTTTTTGTTACTCTTAACAATTGACATTTTTCTGGGTGGAAAGACATGCTCCAATTTGATTCCCATTTCTGTAATTCATCTAATTCTCTTTGTAAAATATCTGTGTCTTGTTTTGTTTTTATTTTTCTATATATTATGCAATCGTCTGCAAATAATCTGACTTTTGTTCCTGAACTAATGCAATTTGGTAAATCATTTATGTAAATTAAAAATAGTAGTGGACCCAAGACTGTTCCTTGAGATACACCTGAGTTTACTGCTATTGGTGTTGATTTAGAGCCATTTATTATTACAGTTTGTTCTCTCCCTATCAGAAAATCTTTAATCCACTGATGCAGTGGACCATTAATGCCGAAATATTTTAATTTTTTAAGCAAACTATGGTGGTGAACTTTGTCAAAAGCCTTGGAAAAATCTAGTAAGATAGCATCTATTTGTTCACTATTATCTAAACCTTTAGAAAAATCATCAATTAGTCCTATTAGTTGTGTTTCACATGATCTATATTTCCTAAAGCCATGTTGGTATGGGGTGAGGACATTATGTTTGTCTAAGTGGTTTATGATATTGCTACATATTATGTGTTCTAGTATTTTACATGTGATGCTGGTAAGTGATACTGGTCTGTAGTTTCCTGGATCAGATTTTTCTCCTTTTTTAAATAGGGGGGTGACATTAGCTTCTTTCCAGTCCTTTGGTACTCTGCCCTGGTTAACCGATGCTTGAAAGAGTATTTTAAACACTGGGGCTAGCTCATTGCTAAGTTCTTTGAGTAATCTAGCTGGAATACCATCAGGTCCAGACGCTTTATTTGGTTTGGTGTTGGCTAATAGTTTTTTAATTCCATTTTCTTGTACTACTAAATCTTCTATGTTGTCTACTTGATTCAAATTAAGAAATATGTCTTTGTCTCCTGGGGCTGAGAATGCTGATGCAAAGTATTTGTTTAGGATGTTTGCTTTAGTTTCATTATCATTATGTATTATGTTATGTTCATCTTTTAATGGCGCTATGCCTGTTGTTTCCATTTTCTTAGACTTAATGTATGACCATAGGTTTTTGTTGTTATCTTTAGATATTACATTGTTTATGTATTCACTCTGCAGCTGTCTGCTTACTTTTTGGGTTAGGTGTTTAATTTTTAAATACTTTTTGTAAACTCTTTCTGCCTTGGTTGTTTAAATTTTCTATATAGGTTTTCCTTCTGTTAACAAAGCTTCTTTAGTCTATTATTAAACCAGCATTTATTTATTTTGTTTGATGTGTATTTAGTTGGTATATGATTTTCTATAATGCTTTTAAGATGGTTTTTAATGAAATTCCAGAGGTCATCGACTGGTTGGTTAATGTCTTTTTCTAATAAGAATGTTTGTTGAAAGTTTAATGCAGCTTGGTGTAGTTGTGTTAGGTTACATTTATTCCAGAGTAAGATTTTTCTTTTGGTTTTTGTATTGGCTACTGCTTTTATCTGACTGTGTATTTTTATGATCTCATGGTCTGATAGACCAGGGATAATATCATAATCAACTACTAATCCAGGTCTGTTGGTTAAGAAGAGATCTAATGTGTTGTTTAATCTAGTTGGCTTTTTAATGATTTGATCTAAACTTAGGTTGTGTAAAGTTTCTATGAAAAGCTCATTTATGTCCTTAAGGTTTTGGTGTTTATCTATGGTTAGTGTTTTCCAATTTATATCAGGTAGGTTGAAGTCACCCATAATCTTTTCTCTTTCACTCCTCTAAAGCTTTTCTCTTTCACCCCTCTAGATCTTTTCTCTTTCACTCCTCTAAAGCTTTTCTCTTTCACCCCTCTAGATCTTTTCTCTTTCACTCCTCTAGATCTTTTCTCTTTCACTCCTCTAGATCTTCTCTCTTTTACTTCTCTAGATCTTTTCTCTTTCACTCCTCTAGATCTTTTCTCTTTCACTCCTCTAGATCTTTTCTCTTTCAATCCTCTAGATCTTTTCTCTTTCAATCCTCTAGATCTTTTCTCTTTCACTCCTCTAGATCTTTTCTCTTTCAATCCTCTAGATCTTCTCTCTTTTACTTATTTAGATCTTTTCTTTTTCACTCCTATAGATCTTTTCTCTTTCACTCCTATAGATCTTTTCTCTTTCAATCCTCTAGATCTTTTCTCTTTCACTTCTCTAGATCTTTTCTCTTTCAATCCTCTAGATCTTTTCTCTTTCACTCCTCTAGATCTTTTCTCTTTCACTCCTCTAGATCTTCTCTCTTTTACTTCTCTAGATCTTTTCTCTTTCACTTCTCTAGATCTTTTCTCTTTCACTCCTATAGATCTTTTCTCTTTCACTCCTCTAGATCTTCTCTTTCACTTCTCTAGATCTTCTCTTTCACTTCTCTAGATCTTTTCTCTTTCACTCCTCTAGATCTTTTCTCTTTCACTCCTCTAGATCTTCTCTCTTTTACTTCTCTAGATCTTTTCTCTTTCAATCCTCTAGATCTTTTCTCTTTCACTCCTCTAGATCTTCTCTTTCACTTCTCTAGCTCTTTTCTCTTTCACTTCTCTAGATCTTCTCTTTCACTTCTCTAGCTCTTTTCTCTTTCACTTCTCTAGATCTTCTCTTTCACTTCTCTAGATCTTTTCTCTTTCACTCCTCTAGATCTTTTCTCTTTTACTTCTCTAGATCTTTTCTCTTTCACTCCTCTAGATCTTCTTTCTTTCACTCCTCAAGATCTTCTTTCTTTCACTCCTCAAGATCTTCTTTCTTTCACTCCTCTAGATCTTTTCTCTTTCAATCCTCTAGATCTTCTTTCTTTCACTCCTCAAGATCTTCTCTCTTTCACTCCTCTAGATTTTTTCTCTTTCACCCCTCTAGATCTTTTCTCTTTCACTCCTCTAGATCTCTCTTTCACTCCTCTAGATCTTTTCTCTTTCACTCCTCTAGATCTTTTCTCTTTCACTCCTCTACATCTTCTATTTCACTCCTCTAAATCTTTTCTCTTTCACTCCTCTAAAGCTTTTCTCTTTCACTCCTCTAAAGCTTTTCTCTTTCACTCCTCAAGATCTCTCTCTCTTTCCCCTTAATCTTCGGTTTCCCTCCTCTAGCGCTCTCCTCTAGATCTAGATCTCACTTCCTCCATTTACTCCTCTCTATGACCCCCCCCGCTTGTCTCACTCTAAGATGCTGGCCACGTTCCACAACGACCGCAACAGGATGACTCAACACCTTTCACCATTATTAGGCCACGTTCCGGCTCTTGACGGAGATTTCCGGAGATGTGAGATAATTTCAATCTTCTGGCCTCACTCCAGAGTTAATAGCCGAATAAAACCTCACATGTGATGTACATACGAGAACAATATCGTTTCTGACATTAAACTAGGATTCGGATTCTTCAACATGGATATAGTCTTTTTTTTTAAATTTTTAACATAGAACAAGGAACTTTTCTTTGGGACTCTGATGATTATTATCTCATTATATTTTTCCCATTCACTCTTTTTCTTTCTTATGGGCCATAATTAAAAATATTTTTTTTCTTTCACTGTACATTTTATCTGTTTTCTTCTGTCTCTCTCATTCTTCCTCTATTTTAAGCGGCCCCCGAAAGGGAATAGACGATATTAGTTTTGTGTGGTTGGTCTGTCCGTCAGTCCGTCCATCCATCCCGTTTAGATCTCGTAAACTAGAAAAGATATTGAATTCCGACATCATGATATTTTTGACCATTCAAAGTTCTGATGCAACGGCTACTTTTTTTTCTTTTCTGAAAGCGAACCATCTAATTTTTAAAATCATATATGCAAGCAGACTTTTTAAAAAATTACACCATTTTACAACTATTCACTATTAAAAGTAACAAACACGGGAGTTTTGGTTAAGTCGTTTATTGACGAGATGGTTTGTTATAAATACTACTAGGTGTTATCACTTTGGAGAAAGTAATTTGTGTACACACCAAGAACATGGACATTGCCTGACTTTTATACAACTATTATAATGTGGAATGTACTTTAAATTGTACTCAGCCTCTTTAATTTTAGAAGTGACCATCTTAATATGATGTCAGCAATGATAAACAAAAGCACAATTAGCAGCAAGTCATTGAAATCTACAACTTGTAGAATACTGCTAATGGTATTATAACGTTGTAGTTTGCACAGTCGCCATGTTGATCCAGCGTCTGCTCTAGCTGAAGCAATGCAGGAAGTAAAATGTTCTGACCCCTTCAAAACCTCGAGGCTTGAAGTTTAGTTCAAAACAACTCAAGTATACTGTTTAACCACATCTGCAGACTACTTGTTCTTCGTAATGTGATACTAGGGAAGAGTTGTCTGGGATTAAGTAATGTGATACTTGGGAAGAGTTGACTTGGACTAAATAATGTGATACTAGGGAAGAGTTCACTCGGATTAAGTAATGTGATACTAGGGAAGAGTTGACTTGGATTAAGTAATGTGATACTAGGGAAGAGTTGACTTGGATTAAGTAATGTGATACTAGGGAAGAGTTGACTAGATCTACGTAAATCAACGGGTCTATGACGTCCATTAGGGCGATGTGTTTTGTACCTAATTGTAATTGATCCCTATAGGTCATGGGCCCGGGTTCATTGAGCCCTTTTGTGATAAGGCTGCTCCGCAACTGTCTAGCACAGGTTCTGATTGGCACACTACAACCATCTAGTACATACTGTCACACATTCAACCAATAAATTCTTTCTGAAAAAAAAAAAAAGAACAATTTCATCTGACATCGAATGACAACAAAAAAGGTGACATAAGAAAAATGGACACTTTCGTTGCAGGCCACGACTGACATGGACAAGACACATTTCATAAGTCAAGTTGTTCTGTAGGACGGAAATACGCTCCCCCTCCCTCCCCCAACACATTTCTTCTGTCATTCGCTGAATCTGGAAGCGAGTCTTTTAGAAATTAAATTGTATTCATTAGTAAAAAGAGAGAAGCAGGCAACCTACACTTCAAACCTAAAACTTTTCTTCTTTACAAAGTTGAATTCCAATGTCAAAAACATTTGAGACTGTGTGCATGTCAACTGTGAATACATAGGTCAGTAACGTGCTGGTCATCAACACAGACAACAATGAAATATTGACAGAAGCTAGAAAACATTTTTTTTTTCTTTGTGATTTCTGTCCCACCGTATAGTACATAAGAACTAAACCAAATATGTCAGTAGAAGACTTCACTCGCTAGTTATACTATCTGTAATGTAACAATTATTACATTGTCTCTCCTATGTAACCAGCTAGATCTAGTTATTTCATTGTCTCTCCTATGTAACCAGCTAGATCTAGTTATTTCATTGTCTCTCCTATGTAACCAGCTAGATCTAGTTATTTCATTGTCTCTCCTATGTAACCAGCTAGATCTAGTTATTTCATTGTCTCTCCTATGTAACCTGCTAGATCTAGTTATTTCATTGTCTCTCCTATGTAACCAGCTAGATCTAGTTATTTCATTGTCTCTCCTATGTAACCAGCTAGATCTAGTAATTTCATTGTCTCTCCTATGTAACCTGCTAGATCTAGTTAGCTCATGTCGCTAAAGAAATAACAATGTTTGTGTTTCTGATAACGTGCTAGAAAAAGAAATAAGATCACAACAACAACAAACCTGAGAGTAGCGCTGCCAGACTAGCCACCAGTACGGACAACACAACTCCCGGACCAGACTCGTATCTGGCGGCATGAGCAGACGTGACGAAGATACCAAGTCCAGCACAACTGCCGATACCTGCAAGAAATAGCTTCGTTTATTTGACATGTTGGTTGTTTTAGAGAAAGCAATCTATCTGACTGTTTCACTTGTTTAAAAACTGTCTACTACAATCATTATATGAGATTGTAGGATTGTTGGGAGTATGAGTTTCTTAACTTGAAGTATTGGTTTGTAAACAATGTCAAGACTTTACTTCTGTTCAATTCTTGTGGTGTCATGATCTAATTGTAATTGTATGGCGTCTAGATAAAATCGCATTGTCCACAGCAGCCATGATATAATTGTCCTTATATAACAGTCTAGCTATGATATAATTGTCCTTATATAACAGTCTAGCTATGATATAAATGTCCTTATATAACAGTCTAGCTATGATATGATAATCCATATAAGGCTGTGTTTCTTAAACTTTGACTGATTGCCCTCTCCTTAACCAGCTGATTGTACAGGAGCGCTCCCACAGTGGAGTTTGGTAGGATTTTAAAAAAAAATGGATAAAAAAAAAGAAAATGAAAGACAGAATTATCATAAACTTAACCGGTTCTATTTTGCATTATAGTTTATTTCATTAATATGTTTGTACATGTTTTGTAAGCTGGAAAAACTTCCTATTTGATGATACTATTGCAGCAGGTTTACAGCCTCCATCCATCAAGGAGGTCTAAAGGAACGCTGTCCAGGACGTAACTCCTGTTCCAAGCGTTGTTAGGAGTTTCAACATTTCTGTCTACAACGTCTTTTGGTCCAAGTTTAGAAGACAACATAAAAAAACATTAAAAAATACTTTAAAAAAAAAACAACGCTTCTACGAAGTGTAATTATATCAATTAGTTTGGATGAGTCAAGTAATTAAGTTTGTTATAGATTTAGACTAACAACAATAAATCTGTGTACATACATATATTTTTATTAATTGTTTGATCCCATCACTTATCTGGGTTTGAGTTTTGAGTTTAGGCACATCGGCACAATTTAGGCCATGTCGTGCCCGTAATCCTTTAAGGATCACTCTCCCTTTACATAACAAGGGCTAAATTCTATACAGTTAAATAATTAAAAACAAGGTCTGTTCACAGTTAAAATAGTAAAGGTAGTAAAAATTGGTAAAAGGGGGTGGGGCGGTGGAAGAAAGACATGGATATCTGAGTGCATCTTACCGTAATCGTTTTTAAAGCATTTATATAAAAAAAGGGGTGGAATGACCTACATTCGAACTCATGTCTTAAACCTCCCCAAGCCGACATCCTACCCACTGTGCTAGAGAGGTTTGTTTTAAATAGAAGAGTGCATGTTTATCTATTGTTTGTTTCAAATTTATTTAATGATGTGACCTATAAAGGGAACTAATTCAACTGATACCCCCACCTCAGTCAAGTACATTTTCGTTCCTTTGTTCGAGATATCAAACAAAAAATTAATTACCAATAGTTGATTAACTAATTGATTAATTGTTTGTTTATTCTTTTGTTGTCAGGTAAAAGAAATAATTATGCACAATGTCAGCTTGATCTGAGATTGAGTTTTGGAGAAATAACGTGTAGTAATGTTTTGTACCAGACAGACAGACAGACTGAGTTGATATTAGCTATGTCATACAAATGGTTAAAGTAAAAAGAGGTGGGTGGGCTTATATTGAAGTGTCCTCTTGTAATCAGTTCGCACAATAAATCATTGAAAAAAGTCTCCAATCAAATTATGTTTTATAAAGAAGGCTACACAAATGACCAATGCAAGGGACATTTGAGGTACATTTTACGTGAACATTATAAGATCATCTTTGTGTTAAGTAAGACGTCTTGTGTTAAGTAGAATATCTTGTGTTAAGTAATACTTCTTGTGTTAAATAAGACGTCTTGTGTTAAGTAAGACGTCTTGTGTTAAGCAGAACGTTTTGTGTTAAGTAAGACGTCTAGGGTTAAGTAAGACGTCTTGTGTAAAGTAGAAAATCTTGTGTTAAGTAGAACGTCTTGTGTTAAGTAAGAACTATTCAAGCGGACATTTTATTTTGTTATAAGAAGTCGTCAATATAATAGTGTACAAGTCTAGAAAATTTCGACCTTTGACACAAGAAAATCGAGAAGAATCATGGTTAGCCCAGCAAAATTTACATTTATCTATTTTTTTTACTTTGAAGAATTATAAAGGTCAAACTAGAGTTTTCCTTATGTGGCAACGAGCTGGTAATTCTTTTCTCAGCGATATACATCAACTGTTCAATTTCTAGGAGAAAACATTAGAGCCGTTTTTTGAGCTAAGCGTCCATGCAGAATCCTGGTTCCTGAAGGTTCAATGAAGTTCTGACTTGAATAGAGGTGTTGTACAAATAAAAAGGTTTTAGTTTATTTAATATTAGTTACGTCAGTTTGAATAACATTTGACAAATCTCACACAAACTTACTTTCCGTCTGGTAACATTTTTGCACACGTTATTTTTTCAACTTTTCATTGAATCAAGTTGAAACTTTACACAATTATTTACTGTACCCAACAAACATGCATCAATAAAAAAAAATACTAACAAATTAATTGATTGATTTGTTGTAATTATTTTTTTGTTTGATAACAAAAGGAAAATAAATTCTACAGTATTGAGATAAAAGTTTGTTTTTTCAGTGTTGAGTTGTTTTTTTTCCTTTGGGAAAGTGGTTTAATCAGGTTTTACTTTTTTTTTTGGCAGTCATTTTTTGAAAATTATATTTTAGTTGTTGTCATACCTCTTACTTAGACTTGGGCGTCAAGGTGTCTCCATAAAGATCTGTGGCTGGCAATGTCTGAGGCCTCCTCCCACCTTGTGCATTGTTCTGAGATCGTCCATAAACGTGTGGTGCCATACGAGGACGTCCCTGTTTGCGCTTTTCTCGTATCGGCCTCGATGTCATCGCAACTCTTGGTGTGCGTAGTTCATTTTGTTGGAGAACATGTCCCGAAAACCTCAAGCGACGCTCTGTCACAACCTCATCTCACTAAGTGTTCGACTCCCAGTTTGGCATAGGATTTCATTGTTTGAGACCCGAACTGACTCCCAAAATTCGTCTCAGAAATTTATGTTGAGCCACATTTAGTCTTTTCTCAACTTTGGTAGATGACGCTGCAGGTCAGTGTTTAAGCCGTCTATAACAATAGGTCTGGCCACAGATTAAATTTTGTTCCAAGACTCTAAAACGTCTAAACTTTTGTTCCAAGGTTCCAGCACATCTAAACTTTGTTTAAGGCTCCAACACGTCTAAACTTTTGTTACAAGACTCCAACACACCAAAACGTTTGTTACAAGACTCCATCATGACTAAACTTTTGTTCCTACAATCAATAGAATCACATCCTATTTGGCAAATCAAATAAATTCTCTGTCCCAGGTAAATACAAATGTATTTTTATTCCTCAACGTCCGCTTTGAAACAATACAAGCGGAAGACTGTCAATATTTAACCAGAGTCTAGCACTGATGGGAACTAAACACGTGACTTTAATCTCATGAGGAAATAGTTATAAATAGAATATCCCTTGTCAGCCAATTAAACGTATTTAAAAATACAAACTCTCGTTGCAAAACTTGTTGAATATCTTTTAGAATTGATCGATTTACAGAACTAGATCTAGTCGTGAACTATTGCTGGTTTTCAGTCTTTATGTAGCATGGGATTGAAATCAACATATTAGGCTAGTCATGGTGCAGTTGGAGCTTATGGTACAATCTAATATATTAAGCAGGCGTATGTATGTATGCATGTCCCGAATACAAATCAAAACCGTTTGACTAATCTTGATAAAACTTGGCATAAAAGTTTCTTTGATCATGGTGGAGACCGTAGTGTATATTTATTGTCCCTCCCACAATCGAAGGCCCTAAAAATAGACAGAAAGTACCTGATTGTATTTCTATTAAATAATGAAACTTTTTGACAAATCGGTAAACCCGTTTTTACAGTAATTTATATTGGCTATGAATATGTCGGCTGAACGGGTCAACCCATTTTCATACTCTTATTTTTGTTGCAAATAAAAAAAATGTGAAGGAGACATTCTCCAAAGTAGCGATCGTAGGAGAAAACGATTAAGCCAAAGGGTAGCAAAACAAGACTCCAGTGGGGGTACCTAAGGGTGTGCGAGAGCATCCTTATTACACTGTGCTGGGTTGTAAAAGAGCTCCCACAACCTTGTTATATTACAGGAAACCAAAAGTAGCTATTCAATATAAACTTTGCAAGCCACAAACAATGGTGAAATAAGGTTTTTCATTTCTCTTCTACTTTTTAAGATCTGAGTGTGACAGACTGACATTTACAAAAACCTTATAGAGGCTTTTCTTTTTACGGGAGGTCGCTAATAGTGAAATGGGATTTATTAGTTTCAAATGTATTAATAACGTTTTTATTAGAGTATATGGTAGAATTACATTTATAGCCCACTTTTGGATTTCCTCATGCACATACGTGCTGTATGTAAGCAGCACTTGCCTAAATATATTCTTTCGTAACTTTAAATTGGTAGAGGTGGCTTCCATTGCTACGAACACTATTACTTTATACTCTAAACACTTTGTTTGAGTACAATAACAAACTATTTGTAGAATTTTTCCTGTGTAACTGAAGTTACAGCAAACATTTTTTTTTCAATTGATCTTTTAGCCATTACAAAACATGCCTTTGAGTACAGTGATTAATTTCGAATTCATTTCTAGCCCGTGACTTGGAATATTTCTAGATTTCTTAACTCTGCATTAATGCCCTTGAGTAAGCTTGACAGTTATCCACTTAGCCTTGTTAAATGTATCAGGATTTAATCAAACCAAATGGACCTCGTCAGTGAGATCCCAGACCTGTTTAATTTTAACTTATTTGCTAAAGCTGTTGACCATATGAAATCTTTCTTATTTATTGACCAGAACAATTTTAACGTAAAGATGTTTTCCTAAACAAATAGCAAATCGCACAGAAATAATAAACTAATGATCTAGAATCTACTTCTCTCATCATTTCATTCACCAAGTTTGCGACACAGTTCAGGAGGTAAAAACTCACTTCCTCTTTCTTTTTTTTTTTCTGTACGGTGTAATAACAGTCGAAATAAACACTATTGATAACTAAAATCTAATGGACCCCATTTATCAATCATCACGTGCTTCCATATCTATTCTATGCAACTTATGAGCCACTTCTAATAAAACACCGATAACACATGACCACATTTTTCGTTGTTTTATCAAAAGTCATAAAGTGACCGCTTGTTTTGATGAATGAGGTCCATAGATGTTTCCTTTTTTTTTTTTTTTTTTTTTGCAAGAGAACACAGTGTGTAAGAAATGTCATGTCTGTAGTCTTTTGAATCACTTATTTCGACTAGATCTACATAGAGTCTAGATTTTAAAGTAGAACAATGTCACAATGGATATGAGGAGGGCTATTAACAATTTTTTAAAAAATGTGTAGTTTGTTATATATATATATATTAGTTTGGGCTATTCTAGTGAGTGAAACTTGAACGAAAATAAAAGTGTGTATATGTACGACTGTAGATAAATGTATGTCACGTCTTACTCTAGATAAATGTATGTCACGTCTTACTCTAGATAGTTGTATGTCAAGTCTATCTCTAGATGAAAGTATGTCAAGTCTACCTCTAGATAAATGTTTGTCGCGTCTTACTCTAGATAAATGTATGTCACGTCTTACTCTAGATAAATGTATGTCAAATCTAGCTCTAGTCAAATGTATGTCGTGTCTTACTCTAGATAAATGTATGTCAAGTCTACCTCTAGATAAATGTATGTCAAGTCTACCTTAGATAAATGTATGTCAAGTCTACCTTAGATAAATGTATGTCAAGTCTACCTCTAGATAAATGTATGTCAAGTCTACCTCTACATAAATGTATGTCAAGCAACGGCATAGCCGGCACCCGCAGGGTGGGATCGGAATTTATTGACCTATTTTTTGCTTTGATTTTGTTTATTTTAGGTAAGATTTTAATACTCAACCATCACTTGCACAGCCAAGGGTTGTTGAGTTTAAAACCCCTTACCAGGGGTTTTTGAGTTTTAAAACCCCTACCAGGGGGTTTTCAGTTTAAAACCCCTACTAAGGGGGTTTGAGTTTAAAACACCTACCAGGGGGTTTTGAGTTTAAACCCTCCTACCAGGTTTTAACAGTCAAATCCCCTTCTATAAAACAAAACCCAAAAAAAAAAATGCAAATGACAATCCCCAAATTCCAAGAGCACAACTAAGGAAGATTTTTTATTTTAAAACTTCTCCAAAATTTACTATAAACCCCCTTATTAATAAAAAAAAAGCAAATCACTCAAAATTTTGAAGGGGTTTTGAGTTTACCCCCCCCTCTTCAATAGTGTTTTAAGCTAAGAAATACCTCTTCAATATAAAAAAAAAGCTAATTACGCACTCAAAATGTTATGAGCGTAGCTAAATCGGTTTTGACTCAGTTTTGAGTTTTAAACCCCCTTCAACGGGGTCTAAAGGTACAAAATACCTCTTTAATATCAAAAACAAAGTAAACTATACACTCAAAATTCTATGAATGTAGTCAAAGTGGATTTTGAGTTTAAACTCCCCTCCAGTGTATTTTGAAGCTAAAAAATACCTTTTCAATATAAAAAAAGCATATTACACACTCTAAAATCTATGAGCGTAGCTAAAGGGGATTTGAGTTTCAACCCCCGCCAGCGGGGTTTGAAGTTAAAAATACATCTTCAATGTAAAAAAAGCAAATTACGCACTCAAAATGCTACGAGCGTTGCCAAAAGGGGTTTTGAGTTTTAAAAAAACCTTCAGAGGGGTGTGATGCTTAAAAATACCTCTTCAATATAAAAAAAGCAAATTACACACTAAAATTTTTTGAGCGTTTGGCTTCCGAACCGAGGGTCCCGGGTTCGAATCCTGGTGAAGACTGGGATTTTTAACTTCTGAGTCTACCCAACTTTAATGGGTACCTGACATTAGTTTGGGAAAATTAAAGGCGTTGGTCGTTGTGCTGGCTACATGACACTCTCGTTAACCTTAGGCCACATAAACAGATGCACTTTACATCATCTGCCCTATAGACCACAAGGTCTGAAAGGGGAACTAGTTAGGCCAGGTTTACATCTAACTTTGCATTCACTTGCACCTATCCTTTGATCTGCTGCACCGTTGGGGCACTACACAAGATTTGTTAACCTTCTTTCTCCATTCTTATCTCTCATTTTTAGGCTCAAATAATTTTAGTGTGTAATTTGCTTTTTTTATATTGAAGAGGTATTTTTAAGCATCACACCCTTTTTACGGCTCAGATACCGCGCCTCTCCTGGCCTAGATGAAGTCTTATAAATAATGTTTTGAAAATGCTCAATCTTTTTTTTTTTTTTGCTCAGTCTCTTATTCAAATCCTCGACACTAACCCCCTTTTAATATAAAAGCAAATTACACACTCAAAATTCTATGAGCTAGCCATAGGGGTTAGGAGTTTACCCCCCCCCTCCTTTCCTTCAGTAGGGTTATAAGCTAAAAAAACCTCTTCAATATATAAAAAAAGCAAATTACACACAAAATGTTATGAGCTTAGCTAAATGGGTTTTGACTTAGTTTTGAGTTTAAACCCCCATTCAGCGGGGTTTGAAGGTTAAAAATACATCTTTAATGTAAAAAAAGAAAAGGAAATTACTCACTGAAAATGATATGAGCGTTGCCAAGCCTATTAGGTGTTTTGAATTTAAACCCCTCTCCTACAGTTGACTTTTTAAAAAAGTTTAAAACCCCTCCAGATGAATTTGAGTTTAAAATCCCCCTACAGAGCGTTTTGAGGTGGAAAACCTCTATCTTCAATATTATTCTAAAGGAAACTACAATTACCAAATTCTATGACCGTAGCTAAATGGGGTTTTGAATATAAAAAAAAACAATTCCAGAGATTTTTTTAGTTTAAAACCACGAACAGATGATTTTGACAATAAAAATTCCCTTTTCGATATAAAAAGCAAACTAGTCACCTAATTCCAAGAGCGTATTCAAGAGAGGTTACACATTTCTACCAGTGGCGAGGCTCCTTTAATAAAGTGCAGTGAATAGTTATCTGCCGAAATTGAAAAACACTAAATGTGGCTCAACAAAGAGATTTTAGGAGTCAGTTATAGAGATAGGGTCTAAATCAAGGAATCCTATGCCGAACTGGTGTGACAGAGCGTCGCATAAGGTTTGTGGGACATGTTCTCCGACAAAATGAATTACGCTCAATAAAGAGTTGGGATGACGTCCCAGTACAACTTGTCCGCCACACATTTATGGAGGTCTTCAAAGCAGGTGGGATTAGGCTTCAGACATTACCAGTGACAGATTTTTGTGGAAACAGCTTGAAGGCAAATGTGCGGGAGGGTCTAAGTCAGTAAGAATATCACATTAGGTTTTTGAAATAAAACTTTTTAATAGCAGGAGAATGCACTGTAGATACCTCAGAATATGCATTTTCTTGGCTTTCAATAATAGAAATAGTGCTCCCCCAGACCCCCCTTGCTGGCAATGGCGTGGACGTCTACAATTTTTCTACTTACTCCAGGAAGAACCTATTCTAGGGCACAATAAACGTCTTCCGAAAGAATGAAATGCAATGGTCTCACTTGTACACAATCTTATACTAGAGTCACTTTTCCTATCGTACAGAAAATGTAGGTGCTGATGTTTTCCATCCTGGTCAAAGTCTGAACTAAACTGCAACTAGTTCGATGTGCTGTCTTGACTTTAAGCTCCAAGTTACGAACTGGTTCGTTGTGCTGTCTTGACTTCAAGCTCCAAGTTACGAACTAGTGTAACTTTCTTTTGTTAAAGATTGAAAATATTATTTTTAAAATTATTTGTGATGTTTTTTAAAAAAATAAACAAACATACATTCATACTTATATTTGTATTGCTATGTCTAGATATTATGTATTAAAAAGCTTGACTGAATATATTCTTCTCTAGGATAAAGTATCCAGCACTGACCACCACCCTCATCATCTAGACTTAAGTTTCGATACGGTTACATATGATTCAAAGTAAACCGTAAATAACAGATCAATGTCAAGGTCATTTTGACTTGACTTCGTCCCGGTATTTCTGTTTTCTTCGTCTGATATTCTATC
Source organism: Biomphalaria pfeifferi (assembly GCA_030265305.1). Classification (NCBI taxonomy): domain Eukaryota; kingdom Metazoa; phylum Mollusca; class Gastropoda; family Planorbidae; genus Biomphalaria; species Biomphalaria pfeifferi. The sequence goes on along the minus strand of JASAOG010000020.1, from coordinate 4,118,247 downwards.
GTCATCAACAAAATGGAAAACACTGATCTAGATAATTTGTATGAAATATTGGAAACACTGATCTAGATAATTTGTATGAAATATGGGAAACACTGATCTAGATAATTTGTATGAAATATGGGAAACACTGATCTAAATAATTTGTCTAAATATGTGAAACACTGATCTAGATAATTTGTCTAAAATATGGGACACACTGCTATAAATAATTTGTATGAAATATGGGAAACACTGATCTAGATAATTTGTCTAAATATGTGAAACACTGATCTAGATAATTTTTATGAAATATGGGAAACACTGCTCTAGATAATTTGTCTAAAATATGGGACACACTGCTATGAACAATTTGTATGAAATATGTGAAATACTGCTCTAGATAACTTGTATGAAATATGGGAAACACTGCTCTAGATAATTTGCATGAAATATGGGAAACACTGATCTAAATAATTTGTCTAAATATGTGAAACACGGATCTAGATAATTTGTCTAAAATATGGGACACACTGCTATAGATAATTTGTATGAAATATGGGAAACATTGATCTAGATAATTTGTCTAAATATGTGTAGTGGGGAGGACATGACATACGGGTCGGCTGAACTTCACCACGCACCGGTCAGCAAAAGACCAAGTTGACCTCTGCCCCGGAAGCCGGGATTTGAATTCCCTGTCCGGTTGACATCCTCAATTTTAATTCCTTTTCCTGCTGGCATCCTGCAGTAAAACTCACTGGGCCGCATCCACTCCAATACCACCTTGTCTGATCCTGCGGTGTTCGTCCTAAGTTTGTAGTTTTGACCAAGGCTGCAGGTAAACACATTTTTACTGTTTCTTGTATATCATATATTCTTGTTTATTTTTTATATAGCATATTGCTACCCAGGTTTTGTCCTCATTGACGGACTACCTTTGTTTGTAGCTTTGAAATGCCTTTGGAAGGAAGGCCCACTCTGTATGTAATGTGGGGACCTCAATTCCTATTTTGTTGTTTTTTGTCAGTCGAGCTCATATCGCATGAGCCAAGCCCATTGTTTCTTTTGTTTGTGAGTCAAGCTGACCATATTAATTGTCCCTCTTGTAAATATATCCCTATAACCAGTTGTAGATACTGGTTTTTAAGAAACAGTATATATATTTGTTCTATTTAATTGTTATAGTGTTTGTAAGAAAAGGAAAGAGCGAAGCTCTTCAATGTATGTCAGTTTTATGTAGAACTAGTTGATTTATTTTTTGCTTATTACTTGGTCATTTATTTGTATAATGTTTGGTGGTGTTCCATATCTCTCTTGTGTTTATAAAAGAGATGATTGGTTCACACTATAAGATTTTCTTTTTTTTGCTTGATCTAGTATTTATACCTGATGTTGTGTTTACAAATTGGTCTGTTCATTTAGACCATATAATTATGTTTATTTTATGCTCATTAGTAATTATGTTGTATGTTTGCCTTTGGCAGGTTTTTTGTGTACATTAAATTTGAAATAAGCCTCCTGACTTGCCTCGTCATTTTGATTGTTGGAATTCTGTGTCGAACCCACCACATATGTGAAACACTGATCTAGATAATTTGTCTAAAATATGGGACACACTGCTATAGATAATTTGTATGAAATATGGGAAACACTGATCTAAATAACTTGTCTAAATATGTGAAACACTGATCTAGATAATTGTCTAAAATATGGGACACACTGCTAGATAATTTGTATGAAATATGGGAAACACTGCTCTAGATTAGGTGCATAAAATAGGGGAATTCTGCTCTAGATAATTTGTATAAAGAATGGAATTGTCTGCTCTAAATGATGTATATAAATAGGTGTATAATAATGTGTAATTATGAGTATAAAATAAAGGATACTGTTCTAATATAATATGTACTAAATTGCTCTAGATAACTTGGACAAAGTATGGGATAAACTGCTCTAAATAATGTATATAAATAGGTCGATACACTGCTTTAAAATTTGGAATATAGTGTTCTAGATAATGTAAATAAAATAGGGGATATAGGGCCTACAGTCCATATACTAGCCTAGATAGTGTATCTAAAATCAATCATAAAATTCATTTGCAAGAAAGGTCACATATTCCCAAGCTTGTTCTATTGTTCCAGTGACTATAAGATTTATAGAGTGTAAACAAAAATCTATTCTATCTTTACAGATCGGGTATCTCAGTGTTCTATCGGTAATTACGTTGTTATCCTTGGAATAGCTAAACAATTTATGATGTATGGAATTTAGGTTCAATCCCTTTCTAAGTGCATAACAAACACTATTCTTTCTTCATTTCCGTCGCTGGTTCAAAGTACATTTTCTTTTCAAGTTATTTCTAGAATCAAGGAAAATTGTATCCTCATTATCCTTATTTTAACGACGAGGTACATGTCAAATTTAATTCAGTGGTTTTCTGATTTTAATTTTGTAAAATCTAAGGTCAAGATCTAGTGTTTGATGTCGAACTGAGAGAGTAAGGGCATCTAAGGTCAAGGTCTAGTGTTTGATGTCGAACTGAGAGAGTAGGACATCTAAGGTCAAGATCTAGTGTGTGACGTCGAACTGAGAGAGTAAAGCCTCTGTAAAGCCTCAGTAAGGGCTGGAGGCTGAGAACATGTGGGGGAGCAGAAATCCATGTGATGTCTCAAGAACTGGTTCTCTTTGGCAGAATCACAGCTCTTAGCTCTCAAATGTGTGACACATTTAAAGGCCACCAGGTCAACAGGTATTAAAAACAAAAAAAAATTGTTGATAATCTTATTGGGGCCGTTAGGTTGGTGTGACAGGTTGGGGAATGTGATGTGTGTTTGGCGCGTTTAATGTCTAGGGGATGATTATTTTTGAAACTATTACACACCAACCCGTCAGCATATAAATCGGGAGCAGACACGCAACGAGACAAGCAATGAAAGATAGATACAAAGTTAAAAATGAAGAATATTTATTTACATAGAAGAATACAAAGGGGGAGGGTTTGCATCTATCTCTAAGCAATACTATGTTTAATCATCATTCTTGCATTTAATAAGAGAGTATGTCACTTTGTCTTCTGAACTTAGCTAGTTGTCCTGTTGATGTCGCAGCTGGCTGTGATCCTGGCTTGAGGTTCTGCAGCTGGAGGTGGCGCTCTAGCGGGTAGAGGGACGCCGGTGATATAGTCCTTGTCTCAATCCAAAGTTCTGATATCTGTAGTGGGCACAGTAGAGCGGGTGGCCGGCTACCGTGGGCACAAAGTTACTGTGGGCAGAGCTGATCTGCCGTGGGCAGCGTAGTTGACAGGATAAGTCCAGTGAGTTGCAGAGGGTTTGGCGTAGCTATGACGTCTCGCACAGATCTGGGTCTCTAGGGACGTCGCACCTAGTAAGTTGACAGGCGGACTGTCGAATAGGCGGGCAAGTAGATCCGATAGCGCCAAGTAGTAGAGTTAAGTAGATCCACGTATGCAGTATACAATACTCAATAGCAAGTGGGCAAGTGATCCAATAAATAGGCAGATAATGTCAAATGAATTGGCAATAAGCAGGTGATCCAAACAAATAGGCAATAGTTGAATAATGTCGAGTAGACACTGAACAGCAAGTAGGCAGACACCTGAAGGAGGCTGAGGATAAATAAAAACAAGTTAGGACATGTCTCTTATGCATCTTATCGATGCCCTTGACTGAGGTGCATTCGTCAGATTGGTAAAATTGCTTTTGAGTACAATGAGGAAATGATGACAAATGGGATTAGGAAAATAGATGGCAGATAGTAGCAATATAGAAATGTACATAAAAGGGGAAATAATAATCTCAAATAAACAACACAAGTGGAAAGAGAGAAGGGGGGGGAAATGGGCAATGGTCAGCAACCACGACGGTTTGTTTACATACGACCGTCGGCCGAGAACAATGGAGCGCGCTTGAATGGAGAGGGTGTCCGTTCAAGGGGCGCAACTCTCGTTAGAATAAAATGAGTTAGGGTGGAGATAATTCATATCTCTTTTCTAAGCGCAGTATTAGTGCGCTAGTAAAATAATCAAGGCGGTCAGCCGAGATAAAGGAAACAAAATAAGATGAACAAATATATATATGGTTGCATCAACGATCAATTGAGCAACGTAGCATTAATAGATTAATGCAATACATATATACATATGCCATGTTTATGTTTTCTACTTACGACAGTGAGAAATACACAATGCACTAATTAAATATAAATGAAAGACTAAAATACACATGATAATATCCGGTGAGAAATATGCACACAAAGTAATTAAGATGGAACTTGTGATTAAGTTCGGCTTACCACCAGGTATTCCTCTAAGAGAAATAATAAATGAAGCAGTCCAGACTCGATTGCTCAGCTCGAATGAGAAAATGAGACGGTCTGGCTTGATTTCATTTACCTTATATACAGGCCTGGAAAACGTGGGCGGAAACAGGAAATGTCCTAGGCTAAGAATTGTCTTACGCGTGGGTGAAGTCCGACAAGAGTCGCACCTTGGAAAGGTCAATAGGCGTGTTGGTCCGAGTGATCTCCTAGATCAAGGAGAGACGTGGGAGAAGGGGGGGGAGAGAAAGATTGGTGGCATTCCACCCAAGGTGGCGTCAACTGCGGCTGTCAGACATCCGGCGGGTAAGATAAAAGAGACTGTGTGTTTATCTTTACCCCGGTCAAGGGAAAAGCCGCCAAGTTGGTGGGCTCAGTCTAGCCTGGAGAAGAAACGGTGGGGCGGGTGAAGAAATTGGGGATAAGACGGGGAAATAATTAAAATAAAACAAAGACATTATAGTAAATAATGATTAATGCTGTAATAAATTTGAGTGACTGACAGCAAGCTTTTGACTTGTCACAGTTGGATATTATTCTGGAAAAGAAACAAATCTAGACAGGATGAAGTTTTAGAGTGATAGTAAAATCTATAAGAACTAATGAGAATATAGTGTAAAAAACAAGGTTATCTACTCGTTCTCAATGTAAAATAACATTGACATCCACATAGGAATAATCTATTTAGAGAAATATGTGCTCGTTGAATGTTTCTTATTTATTGCCGTGAGCATGAATATTCAAAGATCTACATGTTAACAATGGTCATTCAGAAATTGCATTTATTTCTTGCTGGTTTGCTTGACTAAGGGCCGTAAGTTGTGTAGGAAAGATTCCCAGAGTTCAAAGGTTATTGTCTAGATGGAACCAATCAGCTCGACGGATAAAGAAGAGAGATTGTTGTGTTTTACGACTTGGAATCCCAGTTGCCCTGGTGTCGTACACAGACAAAATGTCACACTCAGGCTTCAAGAGATAAATGCATTCAACGGGAGACAATCGTGAAAACTTGACGTATTTATGATTACAACTGGATCTAATTTTATGAAACAAATAAGAACGAATGAATTGTTTCCATAGCTGTCAACTTTTATTACATCGTACATACAAGAAATACTCTATAACTTGTGGCAATATTAGAAGTAGAGAAATTCTTTTCTAAACTTTCGCTAACAACCAAATGGTTCAAAGTGATTATTTTACTCAACTGAATGTATTTCTGCAATTCTTTATAAGTCTAGAATTTATGTAAATACATTATTTATAATTAACTATACATCTATTTTTGACACTGTACCTTCATGTCTTCTCACAGATTTTAGTGTTACTTACTCCCAGTGCACATTCTATTCAACTACTCCCATAGTATTCACTATTATAATCAAAGCTATATACTTCTATTATTTTCATCTTTTGTTAACAAGTCCAAACGAGACAATAAAACTTGACGCCTATTAAAAGTCTTAAACAATAGAAATATCAAAAATACTTTTACATAAATCAAAGATTATATTTAGTGTAAGCGTTTCAATTACTTTGGATCAGCCATGTAATTAAATTTGTAATAGATCTAGAGAACAACAATAAATCTCTGCGATTAGAAATATTTTTAACAATTGTTTTGTTTAGCGGAATTTCATACTTTTAGCTATCTCAATGCACAATGATCCTATCATTTGTCTGGACCAGTTGACAAAAAGGGGTGGGGGAGAATGGGGTATCAGCAAATGTTACCGTGATAGCTTTTCAAGTGCATTAAAAAACACAACTTGTGCACTCAGAGCTCAAGCCTTCTCAAGGTAACTAATTCAACTTATACCACCACTTCTGTCAGTACGATTTCTTTCTCTTGTTTGATACCAAACAAAATAATTTATCACCAATTGTTAATTAACATTTTTTTAATAAAGTAATTCTTGTTTTGAAATGCACTAGAAATAATGCAAAATTTCAATTGATACGAGATTGGGGTGTGTAAAAACTTTGTACCAAGACAGACAACAAACACAGTGAGTTGATATAAGCTTTGTCAAAATGCAATAGTTACCACCCTATATTAAAATAAATTATTGTTAAGACAGAATCGACTCCATTGTGATTTCTATATTGCGTACATTGTAGCTAATTGCTTCTACTGAGTAGGATGGAAAAAGTAATCATCAACATGAAACTCAATTCCAGTTTCATACTACACTAACTAATTCGGTCACATCCATAAATTAATTGAACTAACGTAACACGGGAGTTAGTACAGAACAGCAGGAATTCAATTCATGTTTCATTTATTAAGGAAATTCAATGAAATAAAAAAACTCAAAGTGAAACAATGCAGACGCACGAAACCAATGACTATTCTACTCACTATTTGTCGAGATGCCACAATGACTATTCTACTCACTATTTGTCGAGATGCCGCAATGACTATTCTACTCACTATTTGTCGAGATGCCGCAATGACTATTCTACTCACTATTTGTCGAGATGCCACAATGACTATTCTACTCATTATTTGTCGAGATGCCACAATGACTATTCTACTCACTATTTGTCGAGATGCCGCAATGACTATTCTACTCACTATTTGTCGAGATGCCACAATGACTATTCTACTCATTATTTGTCGAGATGCCACAATGACTATTCTACTCACTATTTGTCGAGATGCCGCAATGACTATTCTACTCACTATTTGTCGAGATGCCACAATGACTATTCTACTCATTATTTGTCGAGATGCCACAATGACTATTCTACTCACTATTTGTCGAGATGCCACAATGACTATTCTACTCATTATTTGTCGAGATGACACATTGACTATTCTACTCACTATTTGTCGAGATGCCACAATGCTGTTTCTATTTCATTTACTTGTCTTTAAATATTAATTATACAAAAGACTAAAAAGAAAATGTGTTTAAAGCTCTTCTGGGGGGATGAACCACATAATAGTGCAGCCATAGAGCGACATTGAAGTGTTACATGTTGTGGACATAACGATGAAGTTTCTTTCCAGCTTAGAAGAATATCTCTTGACAAGTCTGTGCAGTGACTGCACGTCAGACAAATAGCCCTTGACACTGGCTGGAGAAAGGTCTGAAAGCGAGTTAACTTAAAAATAAGAACATTGAAATACAGTTCAGGGCAAATCTCTTGGATGATTAGTTTCGTGCTTCCAATGCAGATTCATGACATTACAAAAATGTGAAATGTTGAATCTTATCAGACTTGATCGTGCAATAAATTAACACGGGAACTCAATTATAGGAGCGCGCTGTGATCACCAGAAGACCAGGGAAGGATGATATCTGAGAGGCTTGTTGAGTTCTCTATTGCCTCTATTTCAGTTGAATCAGTTTAAAAAAGACCGAAAAAACTATTTGACTATTCCATGTAATCAAATAAAAACATAAAGAGTTCAATAGAATATGTAAAAAAATATAAGATCTTCAGACAAAAATGAAACCAGTTTAAATTTCCTTTTTTTTCTTTTCCTTGGAAATTGAATTTCAAGACGCAACTGCCTTCAACAGTATGGCTTCCCAGAGTTCAGTTCCTCCTCGCTTCACATTATTTCAGAACAGAACATTAAAAGATTTTTTTTTGTCACGGGAAAGGAGGCTGAAAGCGCTGAACATGTTAAAACTGAATGCACTCAATATGTTCATACTGAAAACTGAAAGCGCTGAACATGTTCATACTGAATGCACTTAATATGTTCATACTGAAAACTGAAAGCTCTGAACATGTTCACACTGAATTCACTCAACATGTTCAAACTGAAAACTGAAAGCTCTGAACTTCTTCACTTTGAATGCACTCAACATGTTCATACTGAAAACTGAATGCACTCAACATGCTCACACTTTTTAATGCACTCAACATGTCCATACTAAAAACTTAAAGCACTCAACATGTTGATACTGAAAGCACTCAACATGTTTATAGAGAATGCACTCAACAAACAAAATTTACACTGTCCTCAGTATACAAGCAACTTGTATAATGTCTAAGCATCAACCCAACATTTGAAATGTCTTATTACATGTAGTTATATGTACGCATATATAACAAAGTGTCCTTCATTTTTTGTGCTAAAATGTTTAAAAATGTCGACATGAAAGTTTGTGATGAATGTTGACCAATAATTATTTGGTTTCTCAGAGAACTGTACGAAGAAGGTAATTCAAACTTGTGCCAACGACACCGTGGGATTTCATTTATTATGTTGACAAACATTGATGGACAGAATACACAACAGGTTTGATTAAATGACAGAATCACTTTGAGTCTAAAGACTTCGTTAAGATGGAGTTGCAACCTACGCTGCACGGGCTAGTGCCTATCAGTAAGGCTATGATGTCATCTGTAGGCCAACATTTTGAAACCAAATATTATGATGTGGCTTCTCAATCAGTTCCTGGAGAATGGATTATTGTAAGTGTGCATTACATGTCGGCAGCCGTGGTGAGTTCCCATGATGGATTCACGAAGTCAAGATTGAACATTGCATTAGGGATTAGTGGACACTGGTCAAACAGAAACGGCCAAACGAATGATCCTGTCTCGCTGAAAAGGTTCTAATGTTATTGATTCCTTGAGCTATAAATAGACTTTATTGCGTTCATTTCTGTTCTGCATGCTAGGAAATGAATATGTTTATATTTTAACCAACGGGAAATCTTGGTCATAGTTATTCAGAAATTGTTTGGGGGTAAACAAGTGTGATATTTTTAAACTAATTATTGCACTATTTTTTAAAACAAACAATAATTAAAAAAAGGGAAATTTCGACTGCGAAAACTAAATCTGTTGAATTCTACAGCTCCAGAATATTTCTTTGGTCTACTTTTTACTTTGAAACATTAGTGAATAAAATTCAATCTGGTTTATAAGAAATATGAGATAGAAATGATCTTGTAATACTCTCACTATGATCTTGTAATACTATCACTATGATCTTGTATAACTATCACTATGATCTTGTATAACTATCACTATGATCTTGTAATACTATCACTATGATCTTGTAATACTATCACTATGATCTTGTAATACTATCACTATGATCTTGTAATACTCTAAATATAATCTTGTAATACTATTACTATGATTTTGTAATACTATCACTATGATCTTGTAATACTATCACTATGATCTTGTAATACTATCACTATGATCTTGTAATACTATCACTATGATCTTGTATAACTCTAAATATAATCTTGTAATACTATCACTATGATCTTGTAATACTATCACTAATGATCTTGTAATACTATCACTATGATCTTGTAATACTATCACTATGATCTTGTAATACTATCACTATGATCTTGTAATACTCTCACTATGATCTTGTATAACTCTAAATATAATCTTGTACTCTATACTCTTCACTTTCTTGCTCTATTGACCTACTTACCTATCCCAATGAGTTCTACCACGTTCAGGCTTCGAGAAAGTTCTGTTTGATGAAGACTCCGTACATCCCATGGTTTCTGTCGGCTTACAGTTTCCAGTAGATCTCTGCACCATCTCATTGTGCGCTCACTAGGGGAGAAGAGAAACAATCATGATACAAGCCAGAAATAGAAAGCTACGTATCTAGTGTATAGAAGGAGAGCAAACAATGACAGCGAAACTTGTCTTCAAACTTGTCTTCAAACTTGTCTTCAAACTTGTCTTCAAACTTGTCTACAAACTTGTCTTCAAACTTGTCTACAAACTTGTCTTCAAACTTGTCTTTAAACTTGTCTTCAAACTTGTCTTCAAACTTGTCTACAAACTTGTCTTCAAACTTGTCTACAAACTTGTCTTCAAACTTGTCTACAAACTTGTCTTCAAACTTGTCTACAAACTTGTCTTCAAACTTGTCTACAAACTTGTCTACAAACTTGTCTTCAAATTTGTCTTCAAACTTGTTTTTAAACTTGTTTCGTTGACTCCATAGCGAGAGAAAGATTCCATTTGTAGTATAAGGGCCTTGTTTAAGTGTCTTGTTTAAGTGTCCTGTTTAAGTGTCTTGCTTGCAGCACTGCTGACATGTTTAACTGGAGGATTGTGTTAACAGTAGAGAAGCTGGTTCACTTATCCCGCATTGGTGATGACCGCATGTTAAGATCGATTTTTATGGCTTACCAGGAGTCTCTCCAAGAAGCGCTCAAAAGATCAACTGGACACTTGTTCACGTTTACTGGCAGCAGAATGCCTCTGAAAGAGACAATTGAAGAGCTCTCACGAAGGTCGCGGAAACACACACATAAGGCCCAAAGAAAATTCCTTGCCGAAGACAAGCGCAAAAGACAAATAAAACCGGCGGTGTCTATTGGCCTGCATCTGGTGAGGCCAACTATCTAGCCACTGAGTGGTCACGTGAACTACTGCATTCATTGTTCGTCTTGGACATCAAAGACATGACTTAAAGTGCATTAAAACAACGGTAATCTTGCGCCACTAAGTCAAGAGAATGTTGAAAATTAGCAAATATATTGCTAGACGCGTTTCGTTTCTTGGATCAAAATTAAAATGGGCCGGAAGTACCTTTTTCCTTATATATATCTTATGCATTTTTTTCAATTCTCTTTATTAAATTAAACTGACATTGTTAGGCTGTGAATGTAAGTGTAACTGATAGAGAAAAAGAAATTCTGTACAAAAATACGGGGAGTTGGGATCAAACCCTATACATGATATAAAAAAAAGACCTGAAACGAGGCATGTGAAACTAAACATTTACAGTTTATGCTGAAATTTTTGGAGCAAGCACCATTGAATTTCATAGTGTTGATCATATTTTGGTGGAAAGTCTTTTTTTTTTTTTTCTTGTAAAATTTTAAAAAGGTTATCTCTACTGACTAGATGGATATATACTAAGAAAGGGAAATAAGTATTTTAAAAATATTTATACATCCGGTTTTGTTATTTTTCAATATGAATGTATGAGTGATAAAAAAATTATAATACAATAATAATAAATGTAAATACTTTAGAAATATTCTTAAATGTAATGTTTTAAAAACGTTAAGGTTTGAATACGAAACTAAAGCCTCTAGCTAGAAAAGTAAATACGAAAGTAAAGGCCCTAGCTAAAACAATAAAGACGAAGATGTAGGCTAGAGCCAGTTCCTAGTAAGCATAAATCCCACGGACTTACTAAAACTATTATTGGTGAGGGAGTTGACTGATCAAATGTTGAACACAATGTAGACTCTGTGATTCTAGATACACATCAATAGACTAAGCATGACATTTGTGGGTTGTGGTCAAGGATGCTTAAGTACCAAGAGTTTATGGACATAACATGTATGGACGTTTAGGTCATGTAAGATTAAGGATTAAATGTATTTCACGCTTAGACACAGGTATTTTAAACTTTTGAAGCCTTCATTTATTAACTTTGTGTAACTTAACTAGTGATTAATTGTCATAAAATTTGTATATGTAATTGTATTACTTGCATTATTACTTTAACATAGACATTTCAATGTTTTAAATTGCATGTGTGTGTGTGTATTGGAATGTCAATAAATGTTTTTATATTCCTTGGGGAGGAGGGTGACAATGAAAAGATGTTAGACCCATAAAAGTTTTGAAGAAAAAAAATATGGGTGTCATCTTTCCTAATAAAAGAGACAAATATAGCAATAATCTATTCTATACAAAATAATGAAAAATTATTACTTTAAAAATTTCGATATTGATTTACTAAAGTAAACTGAACTAAATTAAATTAATCTAAAGTAATCTAATCTTAACATACTTAACTAAAGTAAACTAAACTAACTGAACTGAACTTGAATGAAATAAACCCAACTGAACTAAACTAAAACCAACTGAACTAAACTAAAACCAACTGAACTAAACTAAAACCAACTGAACTAAAATCAACTGAACTAAAGCCAATTGAACTAAACCAAAACCAACTGAACTAAACTAAAACCAACTGAACTAAACTGAACCCATCGGAACTAAACTGACTCCAACTGAACTAAATTGAGCCCAACTGAACTTAAATGAACTAAACTCTAGTAGACTGACCTACTTTAAACAAAACTGAACTCATAATAATTGAGTCTAGATCTAAATGACAATCCTAACCAAACATTAAGTTATATGTTGTGCACAAATAGTGTTGTGCTAAAGGATCACTTGATTGATAACAACAACAAAGAAACACTAATATCAGAAACAGAATGACATCATTGCTCTTGAATGTTTCTCTCACAGAGTTCTAATGCTACCCAAAGTGTTTCTCTCACAGAGTTCTAATGCTACCCATGTGTTTCTCTCACAGAGTTCTAATGCTACCCAAAGTGTTTCTCTCACAGAGTTCTAATGCTACCCAATGTGTTTCTCTCACATAGTTCTAATGCTACCCAATGTGTTTCTCTCACAGAGTTCTAATGCAACCCAAAGTGTTTCTCTCACAGAGTGTTAGCTCACGTAATGTAATACTAACACATAAGGCACACGATTCTTAAACCTGCAGTTTGCCGCTCCTAAACCTGTCGTTTATGGAATGAACTCCAATGTTTAGACATGTAGACATACATAAATTGAGTGATGTGGACTTCACTTATATTTGAACCTAAACCTACACAATTTATACATCGACCTATTCACGTACACGTATATCTGGAAATGTAAAATGATAAAATTGGAAATATTAATCGGACTACATGTCAATTTTATACCAACCTATTGCACAAAACTTAGACATAACTCTTAACATATCGAAGTACACAAAGATAACTATCTATCTATCTATCTATCTATCTATCTATCTATCTATCTATCTATCTATCTATCTATCTGTCTGTCTGTCTGTCTGTCTGTCTGTCTATCCATCCATCCATCCATCTATCTATCTATCTATCTATCTATCTATCTATCTATCTATCTATCTATTTATCTATCTATCTATCCAGTCTAACAGTGTGTGGCATAACGGGTCTTCAATTACTAAACAAAGAACTCTTCATGGCAGGTGTAAACTGAAATAGTCGACTACTAGAACGAAAGATTGCCCATACGTTATACTCACCAAAGGCTAAAAGCACAACCAGGGTAGACGGTATCGATTGGGGGCGGGCGACTTGCGTTAATTCTCTCTCGAATAGGAATCGAAAAGAAAAAACAAGAGTATTGATTCCATGTCAGTTGTCGTAGAAATAAAATAAGCTGTTTCTACCATTGCAAATATGAATATTGGAAAGTACGAAACATTAGAGATGGCAGTGATTAGGAAGAACTCAGAATGTAATACCAGAGTTAGGCTTAGCAGACTGGAGAAATAGAGGAAATAGAGCATGTATTGTGTGTGTGTGTGTGGGGGGGGGGGTTCTTTGCTTTAATTGTAGTTTCTGTTCAAGACAATTAATGTTAAGAAATTAAATGAAACATTTTCTATTATTAATGACTAAATATTCTTTTAAAGATACAAAGATTGTAAATAATTAAAACGTTCATTCGCTTAGCGAACATTAAGAAACACATTTAGTAAACAAAATCTATCCAAAACAAACAATTAGATACCAAAAAACAAACAAACACTTATTCTATTTAACATTACATAACGATCGTAACGAATAGTCACATATTCACACCACCCAAATAATGTTTTTGCACAAAACTTAGTCACTCCAAAACAGCTCCATTCCCTTGGTAAAGGAAAATAACACAAATCGTATATATTCTAAAGGCATATTGCTTCAAAACAAAATAGAACAATCTTCGACTCTTAGAGACCATAATGAAGTTTATACCACACTGTAGATTGAATAATGAAGTGTATACCACACTGCAGATTGAATAGATTAACGTGTTGAAATGATTAAATAAGTTACTTAGATTTGGTCTCCAGGGTGACATCTGTCAGTCAGCGATATGGCGTGGAGCTAGAGGGACTGAACCTCAAACTGACCCCGAGTAATACCCAGACTAAGAGACTGTGGGCTAAGAACATTGAAGGACACTAAAGAAAGTGTGAAGCAATAATATTGTCTCCCACCCCCTCCCCCACTCTATAGGCTGAGATCTGAGGCGGTATGTGTATTGATTATATTACAACCCTGGTGTTAGATCTAAAACTCCGAGAGATATTGTCATGAGGACAACGGGGCGCCTGAATTTTCATTATAAAATTGTAGAGATGTGAAAAATGAGTGATTTGGCGCCTGAATTTATTTTTTCAACATTAGTAAATAGAAATAAGTAAATATGTGTGAACATTTTGTCTCCTAGACTCTTCTGTTGATGAACTCTGTGGTCTATCTAGCAGGAAGTTTGAGCATAGGGTCTTTGGGTTCCCTACAAGATTTTAAATCTAGTTATGAAATCTGTGGATCACATTCAACAATGCCACCCGAAGTAAACACTATTTTACTTGCTACCAATGTCATCACAGCAATAGGAGAAAGTGAGTGAGATGAAAAGACATAGAGGAATAAAGGAATAGATTGAGAGGAAGTGTTAAATGATGTAGTCTTCCTTTCTTTCTATTTTTCACTAGCTCAGAGAGAGAGAGAGAACGTGTATAAAGTAAAAGAGAGTGAAAGAGAAGGAGAGAAAGACAGAGTTGTGTGTGTGTGTCAGTGAAAGAGAAGGAGAGAAAGACAGTTGTGTGTGTGTGTGTGTTAGTGAAAGAGAAGGAGAGAAAGACAGAGTTGTGTGTGTGTGAGTGAAAGACAAGGAGAGAAACACAGAGTTGTGTGTGTGAGTGAAAGACAAGGAGAGAAAGATAGAGTTGTGTGTGTGTGTGTCAGTGAAAGAGAAGGAGAGAAAGACAGTTGTGTGTATGTGTTAGGGAAAGAAAAGGAGAGAAAGACAGAGTTGTGTGTGTGTGTGTGTGTTAGTGAAAGAGAAGGAGAGAAAGACAGAGTTGTGTGTGTGTGTTAGTGAAAGAGAAGGAGAGAAAGACAGAGTTGTGTGTATGTGTTAGTGAAAGAGAAGGAGAGAAAGATAGAGTTGTGTGTGTGTGTGTCAGTGAAAGAGAAGGAGAGAAAGACAGAGTTGTGTGTATGTGTTAGTGAAAGAGAAGGAGAGAAAGACAGAGTTGTGTGTGTGTGTGTGTTAGTGAAAGAGAAGGAGAGAAAGACAGAGTTGTGTGTGTGTGTTAGTGAAAGAGAGGGAGAGAAAGACAGAGTTGTGTGTGTGTGTTAGTGAAAGAGAAGGAGAGAAAGACAGAGTTTTGTGTGTGTGTGTGTTAGTGAAAGAGAGGGAGAGAAAGACAGAGTTGTGTGTGTGTGTTAGTGAAAGAGAAGGAGAGAAAGACAGAGTTCTGTGTGTGTGTGTGTTAGTGAAAGAGAAGGAAAGAAAGACAAGAGTTGTGTGTGTATGAGTGAAAGAGAAGGAGAAAAAGACAGAGGTGTGTGTGTGTGTAAGTGAAAGAGAAGGAAAGAAAGACAAGAGTTGTGTTTGTGTCAGTGAAAGAGAAGGAGAGAAAGACAGAGGTGTGTGTGTGTGAGTGAAAGAGAAGGAGAGAAAGACAGAGTTGTGTGTGTGTGTGAGTGAAAGAGAAGTTGTTAAATAACAACTAAAGAGCACAACCCACTTGTAAGTGTTGTCGCAGGTGTGACAGCTGGTGAGATTATCACGTGTGTGTTATTGTTTAGTCAGTGTCAAGATTTGTTGATCGATATGTCAGAGAGACGTTGCATGTGGCACTGTCATGACAAACAAGTTTCATTAGATAAAATGAGAAAAAAAGGTCATTAGGTGTATGAGATTTGACGTGGCAATTAGTCTGACATGTTCTTTTTTTTAAATTTACTAGTAATGTTAAAAAGTTATATTTATATACACTGCCACGTTGACAATGTTTAGACAGCACTACTATAGTTACACTGCCACGTTGACAATGTTAAGACAACACTACTATAGTTACACTGGCACGTTGACAATGTTAAGACAGCACTACTATAGTTACACTGCCACGTTGACAATGTTTAGACAGCACTACAATAGTTACACTGCCACGTTGACAATATTAAGACAGCACTACTATAGTTACACTGCCATGTTGACAATATTAAGACAGCACTACTATAGTTACAGTGCCACGTTGACAATGTTAAGACAGCAATGCTATAGTTATATGTTAAATATACATATAAATATTTCCATGTAAAATTATCATACAGTTTTTTATGACACTGATATGTTGACAAAATTGCATTCTGTTACAGTGGGTCTGCTTCTTCTCGAGTTGTATTAGAGCACTAGCTTGCCTGAGTCAGTCATGAAAAACCAACTCTAAACATTGTTTTTGCCAGTGGACCCGATACAATGACTAAATTTCGATAATAAATTTACAAACAAGACTTACCATGAAGCATGAAACTTAATGACTGATCATCTAATTGTCTTCTTTTGTATATACTCATAATTTCAAATTAGCTTTTTCATTAGACAGGAAAGAACCACAGAGCCTGTTCTATTGAAATTTTCAGTTTTTGAAATGCAACTATATTTTAGATTGTAGATACAAGTAAAACCACATTGACCATGACATCTAACTATTCTGTGCTAGTGATAGGCTTACACTGTCATGTATATAATGTCAGGTTTAGACTGTCATGTATATAATGTCAAGTTTACACTGTCTTCTTATCTGTCATATATATAATGTCAAGTTTAGACTGTCATGTATATAATATCAAGTTTAGACTGTCATGCATGTTTCCACTCTCTTGTTTACATTGGCAAGATAATACTACCATGACTCTTGTACAATAATGACTTGTTACTTATGCAGTATAGTGCTCAATGTTATCTCATCTACCTTTATTTCAAAGCCCTGACTGACTTACTGACTGATTGACTGACTTACTCACATATGGGAGATATAAACAAAATATTCACATTCTTCTTTACCATATCTTTGGAATCATTACACGCTTTTTACGTTGAATGACTTCAGCTCTCTCTTGATCCCAAGCCATCTAAGCTACTCTTTGAGAAAGTTTCTTTGCTTTTGTTTACTTTTCATTCCTGTTGTTTTATAGAAGTCCGATCCAAGAACGATAACTTTATACAAACATATGATTTCCTTCTCTTTTCTAAAATACAGACTAGAAATGTTTCAGTTTTTGTTTGGATACCTATTTCACAGGGGCAGACAATTGTATTCTATTTCGAAGAGCTCAATATGTCTAGAAATGACGATCTCAAGAATTGTCTCAAATTTTATATATATCTGTTCAGGGGGAATTGTATTAAAGTATCGGGAGGATCAAGGAATAAGGCATTACTATGGTATTTTATCTTAATGGACGTCAGTTGCAATTTGAGCATTTATAATGGGCGGCTATAGATAAAGACGGAATCTACATTTCAGATCTAAAAATGACAAACCAAAGGTGAATAACCAGTAATGAATATCTATCTGTCTATATCTATAGAGTCTATTTTCTAACGTAGACATAGTGCCTCATGGCTTCCAATGTGAAGAGCTGTAACGTAACAGAGTGACCTGTTATCGATATAAAGATAATTATGCTAAGAGAATGGTCAAGTCTTGAGTACCAGAGACGGAGGGAAAGCAATAAAATGGTATTGGAAGAGATAGTACTTTTCCAGTCCAACGTTAGGACTGATCCATACTTTAGTCCCAGCAGCTAACTAGTAGGGTGCTACAGAGAACTTAGTCAACAGAAGATGGACAATGGAGGATGGAAACTACAGAAGATCGTCTTTAGGTTTAAAACAAGTACAGAAAGAGAGAGGGAGAGAGCGATTCCAAAATCATCCAATATTAATCTCATTATAGTAAAAAAATATTAATTGATTTGAATCTCTTAGTTTTTCAAGTCGAGAGAACAGATCTAAACAATGAAAGTAAAACCTGTCCAACTTCTGTCCATCCTTTTCACTCATAAGTAGCTCATGCAGACACTTACGTTGAACATTTAACTTATCACCCTGAAGACCATTACTGTGACCTTTAACAAACTCACCTTCAAAACAAACTAATGAAATAAGAAGGAAAACATAACAATTACTTGAAAAAAAAACTTTCTACAAAGTGTTATTGTCTCATTTAGTGTTGGATCAGTCATGTCATTAAGTTTGTAAGAGATCTAGACAAACAATAATTCTGTGCTATAAGAAATCTTTTATACCAATTGTTTTTGTTAAGCGCTAATTCTTGATTTTAGCTTTCACAATATGTGATATGATCCTATCACTTATCGGACTAATATCACTTATCTGGACCAGTTGAGAAAATCTGATTGGGGGAGGGGGTGTAGAGAAAGTAAGGAATATTTGGGGAATTTTACCATAATCGCGTTTGAAAAGAATTAATATAAAAAAAAGGGGAACTACCTGAATTCGAACTCATGGTTCAAGCCGTCATCCTAACCACTGTACTGGTATTTAGCTTATGAATAGAGTGTTTCCCAAACTTTTCCCTTAAAGGAACACTGCACATTCAGAGTATTTAACGGAATACTTTGCTTATTTTTAGAGAGTTTAATCACGTATTGGCCTACTAGTTAGGCCTACTTATACCAGTAGGTCGTGGAACACCTATTCAGGCCTCGCTGAACACTAGGGTCCGCAGAACACAGTTTGGGAAACACTGATACATAGGATTGTAGAGTTACCTATTGTTTTTTCAAAAGCTACTTTCAAGCGGCGACCTATAAAGGGAACTAATTTAGCTGATACAACCAGGTTTAGCCAAGTACAATTTAAAACAAAATAATTAATTATCAAAGTTAATTAACTAACTAGTTTCTTTTTTTTTTTTTTGTTATTGACTCTTGTGTCAGGTAAAAGAAATAATTGTGCACAATTTCAGCTTGACCCAAAGATTGGGTGTGAGAGAAATAACAGGTACGAACTTTTATCAGATAGACAGACACAGTGATTGGATATAAGCTTTGTAAAAAAAAGCTATCCTAGAAAACATCTGCTTTAGCTAATTCTAATTTATATTTGGAGACTACTTTGGTCCTACTCAAACTAAAGTTAACAAGGAAATGATATTCAAATCTATTCTTACGAA
Organism: Biomphalaria pfeifferi; assembly: GCA_030265305.1. NCBI lineage: Eukaryota > Metazoa > Mollusca > Gastropoda > Planorbidae > Biomphalaria > Biomphalaria pfeifferi. The sequence goes on along the minus strand of JASAOG010000020.1, from coordinate 4,098,917 downwards.
ACGAACATATATGCGGAATCATAGTATACAGACAGATTCAACTTGGCCATAAATGACAAAACCATCTCGACATTTCGTCAGATCCAATCCAATTCTTTCATTGTACACACCAACATTAAAAGCCATTCTCTATTTTTCCTGAGCTCTGCTGGAGCCAAATCTAAATTTAATATATTTTTATGATTTATAAATGTCGTTCAGGCCCCTCAGGCATAAAATAGAAACAATAAATAAATCTTTTAGCAAATGACATTTTACAACGATACAGTTGGCAAGTAAATCAATAAATCAATAAAAAAATTTAATATAACATTAAGTATTTTATATAATGTATGTATCTGTCTATGTATCTATGTTTCTATGTATGTATGTATGTATGTATGTATTTACGTATGTATGTATGTATGATGTATGTATGTATGATGTATCTATGTATGATGTATGTATGTATGTATGTATTTACGTAAGTATGATGTATGTATGTATGTATGATGTATGTATGTATGTATTTACGTATGTATGTATCTATCTATCCATCCTTGTATTTATCTATTTATTTATCTATGTATGTATGTAAGTAAATATATATATATATATATATATATATATATATATATATATATATATATATATATATATAATAATAATAATAATCTTTATTGTCCGTATGGAAATTTATCTTACAATTTGTGCATTACACCAAACAAAAAACATTATAACTATAAGAAACCAAAGTGTACATTCACACCAGACTCACTCATAATTTACGTGACAAAGTTTATACCAGAGTGTTCTTATTTAATGATTTGATTGCTAGGGGAACAAAAGAGTGTTTGTGTTTGTTTGTCTTTGCTATCGGTGTCTTGTATCTCTTTTGTGATGGTAAAATCACAAAATCCTGACACAAAGGGTGATTCTTTATTTCGAGAATCTTGTTAGCTTTTTTATAGATGTTTGTCTCAAACAACTGCCCAAATGGGGTTTGTTTTTTGCCAATAATTTTACCAGCAGCATTTAGGATTCTATAAAGTTTATTTTTATTTTGAATGCTCAGATTGCCATATATATATATATATATATATATATATATATATATATATTTATACATCAGGAAAAAAACACCTCTAGTGTACAGATGTGGTCAAGTTGACCAACTGGTCCATGTCATTAGATCCTAGAAGAACGTGAAACATCTGAAAATCTTTGTCCTGAACTTAGACAATATTCCGAGGCAAGTCATGCCAGAGGCTGTCATAAAGAGATAGAGAGAGAGAGGAAGGAGAGGAGAGGAAATAAAGAGAGGGAGGGAGGGAGAGTAAAGAGATAGAAGAGAGAGCTGGGAGGTACCGTGTCTGCCCAGACGAAACACTGAGGTGAAATAAAATTCAATTGATTTGGCTAAAGGGCCACGAAGAGAACTTGTCTAAAGCGGAAGTGGATAACCTGTGTCTTGCGGCAGATGAGACCAATCCGTTCCTAGATGATATGGAAGTCAACTCAATGTTTAGACTGGGCCAGAGTTGTTAGCATTAGATAATGGTACCAAAGCTTACTAACTGCAGGATTAATTACTGGTTTTATGAGTTTATTATACATTATTATTGGCTGAGTTCAGCTAAAACAAATAAAAAACTACCTAGTGGTATTTGTTTTTGTGATTTTTTTGCGGCCCCCGTAGGGGAGAAGCTGCTATTAGTTTTGTGTGGTCTGTCTGTCCACCCGACCGTGCGTCCATCCCGTTTAGATCTCAGAAACTAGAAAAGAAAATGAAAATCGGACTTCATGATATTTTAGATATACAAAGTTCTGATGCAAAGGCTTTCTTAACTTTTGCGAAAATGAGCCATTTAATTTTTGTCATAAAAATACACAACTTTTTAATGAAGAACTTCAGCGTAGGTATGTTTTCTAAAAAGATCACATACTTCTCCATTAACAACCAAAGATTCATTGATGGATTCGTGCATTGATTCAAACAATTTGCGACCTATGGAAAAAGCATCAATGGCTCATTATAAAATATTTTTTTTTATTTATTAACTTACTCATTGAATGAAATATTGATTCAAATAATGCTTTTAGAAACGAATTTTGATACGAACTTCACTTTAGTTATAAATTTAAAAAATGGACTACTTTCATAACGCGCAGTTTTGTCATATCCTTATTATACACTGGAAAGTCTAAATAGAGCCCTTATATATAAATATTTTAATAATTTGAACAAAATTTGAATTAATAGGGCAATCATGGGCCTAGCATGGATTTTTTTCGGGGGGGGGGGGGGGGATTTCCGTTTATTGTACCCTAGAATAGGTTCTTCCTGGAGTTAGTGGGTAAATTGTAGACGCTCCACCATTGCCAGTAAGGGGTCTGTGAGCTACTCCAGCGCGGGGCGGAGCCCCACCGCCAAGCACTATTTACGGTATTGAAAGCCAACAAAATACATATTCTGAGGTATCTACAGTGCATTATCATGCTATTAAAAAGTTTTATTTCAAAATGCTTATGTGCTATTCTTACTGACTTAGATCCTCCCGCGTCGTTCGGCGCAAAGGGCGGCAAGCTGCTTCCAAAAAATCTTTCACTGGCAATGTCTGAAGCCTCTTCCCACCGACTCTGAGGACCTCCATGAAAGTGTGATGCCAAGTTGTACTAGGATGTCCCTGTTTGCGCTTTCCTTGTAATGGCCTCCATATCATTGCAACTCTTATTATGCTTTATTCATTTTGTCGGAGATTATGTCCCGCAAACCTCAAGAGCGCTCTGTCACAACCTTACTTAGGGGTCGACTCCCAGTTAGGCATAGGATTTACTTGATTGAGGCCCAATCTCTAGAACTGACTCCTAAAATCGTCTTTGCTGTCTTTGTTGAGCCTCATTTAGTCTTTTTCCTTTTTCTCAGATCACTGTTCACTGCACTTTATTATTGGAGCAAAGCCACAGGTAGAAATCGGCTACGCTCTTGGAATAAGGTGACTGTAGTTTGCTTTAGATTTTATATCGAAAAGAGTGTCAAAATCCTTTTTGGTGTATTTAAAACTAAAATAATCTGTGGATTTTTAAAAAAAATTCAAAACCTCTTAGAAGTTTTAGTATTTTGCTTTATAATAAAATTGAATAGAGGTTTTCAATCTCAGAACTATCTATATGGGGATATTTAAACTCAAAACCTTCAGGAGGGGTTTTAAACTTTAATAAAGCCCACTTAAAAAGGGGGTTTAAAACTCAACCCCCCCCATTGGCTTGGCTACGCTCATAGAATTTTGAGTGTGTAATTTGCTTTTTTTTTATATATTGAAGAGGTGCTTTTTTTTAGCTTGAAACCTCGCTGAAAAGGGGGGGGGGGGGGGTTAAACTCAAAATCCCTTTGGCTGCGCTCAGAGATTTTTGAGTTTGTTATTTGCTTTTTTATATTCGAAGAGATATTTTTTAGCTTCAAAACCCGCTGGAGAGGGGTTTAAACTCAAAAACCCTTTGGCTAAGCTCATAGAAATTTGAGTATGTAATTTGCTTTTTTTATATTGAAAAGGTGGTTTTTAGCTGCAAACCCCGCAGGAGGGAGGTTTTAAGCACAAAATCCCTCTTGTCTACGCTCAAACAATATGGTGAATGATGTATGGATAGTCTTATATTGAAGAAGGGGTTTTATCGTTAAGTGCGGAGGGGGTTTTAAAATAAAAAAAACCTTTAGCTCTTGTTCTTGGATTTTTGGAAATCGTCGTTTACAGTATTATTATTTTTTTGTTTTGTTTTATAGAAGAGTGGGATTTAACTGCAAAACTCCCCTGGAAGCGAGTTTTAAACTCAAAACACCCTTGGCTGCGCTGGGGCAAGTGATGGTTTAGTATTAAAATCTTTCCTAAAATAAACAAAATCAAAGTAAAAAATCAGTCACTAAATTCCGATTTTCCCCCTGCGGGGGAATTTCATTTGGGGGGGGGGGGGGGTTGAACTCCAACCCCCCCCCCCCTGGCCACGCCCATGAGGGCTATAGCTTATCTTCTGACAGTTTAGGGATGCAGATTTATTTATTACGTAAACAAACTCACACAAACAGAGGCGCCACCCATCTAATCCATCAATGGGAATACAACAAAGTTTTGCTTTTTTTTTTTTTTTTTCATTAAAAAAGATTCGCGTCACTTATGGTCGTAAAATGGGATAGTACAAACAATCAAGAGACTATTTGTTAAGAAAGACATTCTTCATTGATATATACCATCATGGAAATTTATAAATAAAGATAGTGGCGTAGCTAGGAATTTGCCATCATTTGAGGGCCCGGAGGGCCTGACATCTGTGAGGGCTCCTGCCTTTGCGTAATATTTAATGTAAAAAAAAACAATTTCGAACACTCATTTGGGGGACCCCTTCAAGTAGGGGCCCGGGGGGGGGGTTCAACTTCTCCCCCTCCTCCCCCCCCCCCTCCCGTCCTTAGCTAGGCCACTGAGTAGAACATATTTCTAAAGCCAGTTTTAGGAGTCCTGTGCTAATGTATGGATTTTAAAAAGCACGCATTATTTTTACGTACTTGTTAGTTCTCACTATAGCATGAAACTTTGACTCTAGTGTCACTGACATGATCAGACAGCCGTGTAGGAGATGAGTCAAGGAACAGATGAGATGAGAGATGAGAATTGACATTATTTAGTTTGTCTATTTAATTAAAAATATCTCCAAATTTTTCTCTTCATATTTTTTGGCTTCTTTCTTTCAGTTCCATTACTTGATCCCCACATTTCTCCATTTCATTTGCTTCCTCCTTCTCTTACTTCGTGTTTTCTTGTATTTGATTTCTTCTTTGGTTTTCCTTCCAATGTTCACCGGATCTGAAGAGATCCAAATAAAAAACAAATGTGCAGATAAATTAACTAAATTATGAAATTCCTTCCTAGAAGTTCAGGTTATCACTTGCACAAACACGTCTCCTAAGCGAAATTTTATCTTGAGGGAACATAATTGAAGAAAGTACCAGGTTCATAGAAATATAGTTGAACCAATTAGTTGAAATGTTCAGGAAATCGTTTAGTTTTAGAGAATGATTTCATTGTGATAAACATTCTGACAGGAGTCCTTTTCAGTGTGGACTACTTTCACATGCGATTGAATGTTATCTAGTTGTTCAGTGTGGACTACTTTCACATACGATTGAATGTTATCTAGTTGTTCAGTGTGGACTACTTTCACATACGATTGAATGTTATCTAGTTGAAGGGGGCGTTTCAAACAAGGGCTTTAATAAAGAGCCTTTCACTCCTCCCTGTGCTCTATGTCATGCCTTAAGGGTATTTGGTACTAGTTTATTAGTATGAAGGCTGTTATGCAGTATACCAGAATCTAATAACACGAATCACAACATATTACATTTATTTATACTAATAAATCTATGTTACCACTAGAAAAGCCCCGATTCATTTATATACGGATGCACTGACCTATCACTAATTCTCCAACTTGCTGCGACCGAAACAAACAATTGAACCAGTTACTACTTTCTGTGGTGTGCTAATAACAAGCTTTCACATCAAAACTGCAGCTTTTAAAGTTACCGAAAACAATATTTTATTTACAATTTAGACTTTAAACACAATAATGGGTTTTAAAGTCGACTTATCAAAAAGTACAAGCACATACCTATGTATATTATAACTAGACTAGACAACGGAAACAAAGTCTTATCCGATAGTTACCCGATCATTAAGTAAGTAACTCTTTTTCAAGCTGTACGGGAAGTCGCCTTGAATCTATCTTAGAAAAGTAATGATGCTTAGTTTTTGAAGTTTAAAAATAATGCAATCACATTTTGCGGAATTTACAATAGAATGAATGACCTATTTATTTATGATATAAAGCAATCTCCTGTTAATTTCCTTTGAGATATTGTTTCGAAAATCCTAGATCGAAATAATTCAAGCCTGTTCATTTTAATCATCTTATGATTTTAGTTTGTACATTGAAATAGATTGATTATCAATAGATCTTTCTAGATCTATATTATGTATCTAAAAATTGCAAAATAATGTATTGGTCCCCGGTTCGAAGCTCAGTGTAGATATAGTTAGCTGTCGACCGTAAAAAAAACATGATGAAACATCCTCTGCCCTAGACATCACAAGATCTGAGAAGAATGTTTTACTTTGTTTTCACACCATGACTTGAAGATATCAGGACATGGACGTCAGGAGACTGAGAAAACAAACAGACCACTTTTATCTTTAATTGTTCAATAAACTTGATTTAGAAAACAAATAAAATGAATGACTATTTCATCTTGGTCAATTTGAGCTACATTAATTAAATAATTATATTCTTATCTATTTTTGTTGAAATTAGCAAGAATTTTAGTTGACAACTTATGCAAAAGAAACTTTACTCTGCAACTTGCAAAAAAGAAAGCTTATTTGTTTATTAATTTAAAAAATACGTAAGTTAATAACTGGTAATTAATAAGTAGGTATTTTATGGTGACCACAGCTAGTTTATTACGTAAGTGACATTTCAATTGGTATTACGCTGTGGTATTTACTAGAACCTTAAGAAAATACCTATAATTAACTTATGTAGTGACTTCTGCTATATCGTAACATATACAGTTTAAAAATACTTTTATTTAAAGGTTTAAATAACGATTTTTTTTTGTTGAAATCCTTAGAGTTTTTCCAGGTGTTAACAAAACGACAGACTTTTGATCTTTGCTTGAGTTGTTTTGAAATACATTCAACTATGTCACCACTTCATTGATTTGCGCTTTTCGATGCGTGTTTACAAATCTAGTTCTTTTCATTGTGAGTGATTAAATGTGAACGTTGGTTGGAGAGAGAGAGAGAGGAGAGAGAGAGAAGAGAGAGACAGAGAGAGAAGAGAGAGAGAGAGAGAGAGAAGAGAGAGACAGAGAGAGAAGAGAGAGAGAGAGAGAAGAGAGAGAGAGACAGAGAGAGAAGAGAGAGAGAGAGAGAAGAGAGAGAGACAGAGAGAGAAGAGAGAGAGACAGAGAGAGAAGAGAGAGAGAGAGAGAAGAGAGAGAGACAGAGAGAGAAGAGAGAGAGAGAGAAGAGAGAGAGAGAGAGAAAAGAGAGAAAGACAGAGGGATTGGAGCAGACAGAGAGAAAACAAAAGCAGACAGAAACTACAATTTCAATCCTAATTTTTTGTGAACTTATTCCCCGTGCAAACTCACAAGCCTCATATGATACTTTAATTGTCAACACCACTATTATCTTATATTATCTTATCGTCTGACATTTGAACGTATTTCTTCTCCGTATAGATTTGTGTAATCACTGCGGTTCAACAGTAAGCCTTTGTCTGCTGTTAATAGCAGAAAAACATTGTTTACCAAGCGTCCCACTTCTAGAGTTTCTTGTGTTTCTGGAATGGGGAGGAAACTGGGAAAATTGACTAAAAAATGTCTTCACTGTTATATCCTTCAATATTACTTCCATATATATTTACAATTTGTGTATATTTACTAAACACATCTATTTAATATACATATTTCTTCAGTGCACACATGTATTCATTTAAAATTTCACATAAATTGTGAGCATATTTTACATGTACTTTTACATATCACTTTGTATATTTTTGTGCTTACAGGAAATTATAATTCAAAAAAAAAAAAAAATTACAAAGAGTTTGTGTTTTCACAGAAACTCAGTGGTGAACACAATGGCTCCACCCTTGGGTCCTCTAATTGGTAAGCCATGCACATAAAAAGGCAGGTTTCAATATTTTAATGCAAAGATACTACTAACGACTACTCTCCAATCTAAACACACACTAGGTCATGGTCTATGTCGCTCGCATTTAATAGAAATATTCAAATTTGAGTAGAATAAATATTACAAGCTCCTTATTGTGTTGTATTTCAGTGAAATTATTATAATTTCACATTCATATATTCGTTGGTTGCTGTTTTTGTTTCACATTTTAAGATCTACCTCCCAGTGGGAAATCATTTCATCTCATAGCGAGGTGTCGTTCACTATTACTCTTGTCCTTCACGTCTAGATCTATATTGAAATGACGTAACATTTTAAAATATAACTTTTTCATGCTAATGTCACATCCTATGCTGTGTTAAACATATGTACCCGCTACTACCGGTACTATATTTTTTTCAAGATTTTTCTTTTTCTTTTTCGTAGGAAATTTATTGCATAGTGCAGGAGTAGCTTCATTTTTCCATTGTTGTTACATATACATTTAAACTGTACAAATAAATTTTTAAATATATTACAAAGCGTATGGGTTATTTTTATTCATTTGATTTAAATATTTTCCTTATTTATTGTAGATTTACATTCATTTTTTTAAGCATCTTAAATACAAATATTTGTCTCTTTAAAAAAAAATTGGTCTCAATAAAGATTAGATCTACATGGCTAATTACGGCAATTACTAGATTTAACAATTAATCGCAGGGTCAAAGCAACTTAGTGACGGAGTGCTAGGGTTTCAGGATCTAGCAACCATTTCGTACATTATACTGCCAGGAAGTAATTGAGCGTTGTACTCTATTTATAACTTAACTGTAACGTAGTCCTAGTTTTGAAATAAAACTGTTCAAACTGTACATCTAACCGTAGAGCTGAGACTGTGGGAAGCTGTACCACTAAGGACTCAAATCGAAGCATCACATTGCGCCGTGAAAACGCTTCATCTGTTTAGTATTCCAAGTTCATTATTGAACATTATGTAGATGTTAATAACTAACTAACGTAGTTACTTTCAAGTTCCAATCTTGGTTAAGTCTAGACCTACATAATAATGGGCACTCGTACATACTGTATACTCTTCGTGGTCAAAAAATTAAGGTCATGAGAGACCAGTCAGTTTTACGCAGGAAAGGGAGAGAGGAGCTTTAATATATAGAGATAAGTTTAAAGTATATTGTATTAGCTAACATTTTAATATTCACGCGGTGTGCATTTCGTTTGTGTAACTTTGAATCCCAATCCTAAAGGTTCCTTCTTGCAGCCTACATTTGAACAATAAAAGCTGTACGTTTATGTAGTGTTCAAACTTATTTTAAAAACAAAAAAACTGTATATTTGAACTCTAAGTCAACCCCTAAACGCAAAAGATAACCAATTCAAACAAAAATATTTTAACGAATATCTAAACTTTAACTAAAAAGAAGTTACACTAGTTATTTCATTTCCTACAGATGTGCCAGGTGCCAGGTTAGATAGCCATATATTATACCTTACAATATATACACGCCTGGATAAGAAACTACTTCAATGATTGATAACGTTTTTAAGTAATTTTTTAAAAATCGATTTAAATTTGCATGAATTGAAAGTGCCTATTTATTAATAACAAGGATACAAAAGACAGTTTGTGTGGAAACACAAACTCAAAATCGGCCCCCGAAGTGGTCCACCCAGGCAGGCTTCAATATTTTCAGAAAGAACATCCGAATGAAATTATATCTTAAAGACAAATGAGAGATAAGAATGGAGAAAGAAGGTTAACAGATCTTGTGTAGTGCCCTAACGGACCCGCAGATCAAAGGATAACTGAAAGTGAATGTAAAGTTAGATGTGAACCTGGCCTAACTAGTTCCCCTTTCAGACCTTGCGGTCTATAGGGCTGATGATGTAAAGTTCATCTGTTTTTGTGGCCTACGGTTAACGAGGGTGTCATGTAGCCAGCACAACGACCAACCGCCTTTACTTTTCCCCAACTAATGTCAGGTACTCATTAGAGCTAAGTGGACTCACTGGCGCCCAAAGATTCCAAAGTTGAAAATCCCGGTCTTCACCAAGATTCGAGTAGCTGTTGCATCAGAACTTTGAATGGTCTAAAATATTGTGATGTCGGATTTTCAATATCTTTTGTAGTTTACGAGATCTAAACGGGACGGACGGACAGACATTTCGCACAAAACTAATAGCGTCTTTTCCCCTTTCGGGAGCCGCTAATAAAAATGCAAATTTTGTTTACAGAAGACCAAAAGTAACCGTTGAACACAAACTAAATATGGCAAAGACAAATTTTTAACAGCATTTCTGGTTTTTGAGATCTAAACATAAAAAGCTATTAGATGAACAGACGGAAAGACAGACAAAACAAATAGCAGCTTATCTGTCTGTTAAAATGAGTGTTGTTTAAAAATACTATTGCATCGAGGTCGCCCTCTATATGTAGTTTAAAGAGGTCAGTAATCTACAATGTTTTAATTTTAAGCAGTCTGCATTAAATTACTAAACACAAGACTAAAATAAAAAAATAGTTTGGTCCTACTCAAATGGCCAATAGTTGACAAGCAAATGGCATTCTTTTCTATTCGTACGGTACAGTCAAAGTATACAGACATTTCCCGCTTTGCCATAAATGACAACGCCATCTCGACATTTCGTCAGATCCAATCCAATTCTTTCATTGGACACACCAACATTAAAAACCATTCTTTATTTTTCCTGAACTCTGCTGGAGCCAAATCTAAATTTAATCTTTTTATGATTTATAAATGTCGTTCAGGCCCCTCAGGCATGAGATAGAAACAATTTATAAATCTTTTAGCAAATGATATTTTACAACGATATAGTTGGCAAGTAAATCAATAAATCAATGAAAAACTTAAATGTAGCAAATACATATTTGATATAATCGTTTTTATTGCAACCCATCCATCTACCCATCCATCCATCCACCCATGCATCCATTCATATATATAAAAAGATAGATTTAGAATGATGCTGGAAATTCTTAATTTTGATTCTTTTAGTTTAAACTAAATTGTATTCGGTTTCACAATTCACTATTGAAAACAATATGTCGCTGCTCAGGAGAGACATTTGTTAATTAAACCAATATAATCTAATAGTCTAATGAATTATCTTGTAGAATCTAATTCCACCAAATTGAATGCTAATTCATTTCAGCACTCCTCTTTATTTAAAAACATGTCTCTCCAAAATTCAGACGTGTTTTCTTTTTATAAGTAAATAATGTTCAACTTTCTACAAAAGACAGTTTGTGAGCAAGTTTCTCCAGCGCTTCACTGTCAAACTTTTCAAAAGAACATCGAAGAAAAGAAACAGACAATAAAACTGTTTAATGAAAACATGTTGACACGAAGGAAAGTGTTTTTTTTTATTAACCAGGTGAAGCCCAAACTAGAGCATCAGAAATGGGTATAGAAGACCTTATTTCACTGAATTAATCGATGTTGGTAAAATACATTATTCAATAAAATTAATTAATATTTATAAAATACCTTATTAAATTTAATGAAGCGATGTTTATAAAATATTTTAGTAAATTACTGAAAATATCTGAAAAAATAGAAGCATAGACAGATTAAATTTTGGTTTCATTTCATTACTAGTGTGACTAAACAAGGCCATTCTTGAGGAGCAAACCAAAAGTACACTCTTTAGGGCTATCGGATTGGTCAGTTTTCTTTCTCATTCTTGTCTAGAACGTTTTGACTTCTTTAATACGTATTTTAGATGACCTTTCTTTTTTTTTTTATCATGTTACAAACGTCAATGGACAGGCGTTTGTGATCAAATCGGCACAAATAATCAGTATCGCGTTTGTTGAGGGGTATGTCTTCCCTTAGAGAACGTTTTGAGTCAGTACTTTTTGGGGACGCCTCTCGTGAGCATGATCAAGGATCTTCCACACGAAAAACATCCAGCAATTAAATTTAATAAAGTATTTTATAAACATATGTTATCGACTTTCAGTTCTAAATCAAAATATTTCAAAACCTCTCAAAATGTTTTCAACATGAGTATCCTACAAACACTCACATCCGAGGCCCCCCCCCCCCTATTGTAACTCTCCTGTAAAATATTTTTGTTAGGTTGAATTACAACGGCCCGCTTATATCTACTCAATGACCACCAGCTAGAACAAGAAGAACCCATTTGCTATAGATCAAACTCAATGAATCTAAAAGTATTCTGTTTTTCTCTGCTACTGAATGCGAGACTAGTGTGTACACGGTCACTTTATTCATTATCAGGAAAACCAGCGAGTGATTAAAATTCATGAGGTAACTCGAGACCGGTCAGTTTGCTGCAATTGCGAAACAAAATGATTCATGATTTTTTGATGATTTGTCTCAAACACGTACAGAACTCATTGCAATCAATTTATTGATAAAACACTTTGATTAATTGTTCTACACAACATTACCATTGCTGTAAATGGAAAACTTCACCTAGTCTAGCACCTAGCTGCATCTAGTCAAGCACAATGCTTCCTAAGCCTATCTTTATACTGTAGCTAGTATAGAAGCAGGCTGTACCTAGCTTAGCATCATACTGTACTTAGCCTAGCATTATACTGTACCTAGCCTAGCACCAAGCTTCACCTACCATTCCATAAAGACAAAGATAAAATTGTAACCAGCCTAGCACAATGCTTTCTCTATCCTAGTATTATAGGTACCTAGCCTAGCACCAAGCTGCGCCTAGCCTAGCATATTGTATCTGGCCTAGCACAATGCTTTTTCTAGTCTAGCTTCATTCTGTACCTAGCCTAGCTAGCACCAAGCTGCTATGTCGCAAAAACAAAACTGCACCTAGTCTAGCACAATGCTTTCTCTAGCCAAGCACTACGTTGTACCAAACGTTCACCGAGATTCACCTAGCCTATCATTAAACTGCCCCAGGTCTAGCACCGAGATTCATCTAGCCTAGCATTTAACTGCCCCAGGTCTAGCACCGAGATTAACCTAGCCTAGCATTAAACTGCCTTAGGTCTAGCACCGAGATTCACCTAGCCTAGCATTAAACTGCCTTTATTTCTAGCACCAAACTGTATCCAGCCATGCATCATTTGTAGTAAATATTTATGATTTAAAAACCCTAAACTGCCCTAGGTCTAGCACCGAGATTCACCTAACCTATCACTAAACTGCCCCAGGTCTAGCACCGAGATTCACCTAGCCTAGCACTACGTTGTACCAAACGTTCACCGAGATTCACCTAGCCTATCATTAAACTGCCCCAGGTCTAGCACCGAGATTCATCTAGCCTAGCATTTAACTGCCCCAGGTCTAGCACCGAGATTAACCTAGCCTAGCATTAAACTGCCTTAGGTCTAGCACCGAGATTCACCTAGCCTAGCATTAAACTGCCCCAGGTCTAGCACAGAGATTCACCTAGCCAAGCATTAAACTGCCTTTATTTCTAGCACCAAACTGTATCCAGCCATGCATCATTTGTAGTAAATATTTATGATTTAAAAACCCTAAACTGCCCTAGGTCTAGCACCGAGATTCACCTAACCTATCACTAAACTGCCCCAGGTCTAGCACCGAGATTCACCTAGCCTAGCATTAAACTGCACTTGGTCTAGCACCGAAATTCACCTAGCCTAGCATTAAACTGCCCTAGGTCTAGCACCGAGATTCATCTAGCCTAGCATTAAACTGCCCTAGGTCTAGCACCGAGATTCACCTAGCCAAGCATTAAACTGCCTTTATTTCTAGCACCAAACTGTATCCAGCCATGCATCATTTGTAGTAAATATTTATGATTTAAAAACCCTAAACTGCCCTAGGTCTAGCACCGAGATTCACCTAGCCTAGCATTAAACTGCCCCAGGTCTAGCACAGAGATTCACCTAGCCAAGCATTAAACTGCCTTTATTTCTAGCACCAAACTGTATCCAGCCATGCATCATTTGTAGTAAATATTTATGATTTAAAAACCCTAAACTGCCCTAGGTCTAGCACCGAGATTCACCTAACCTATCACTAAACTGCCCCAGGTCTAGCACCGAGATTCACCTAGCCTAGCATTAAACTGCACTTGGTCTAGCACCGAAATTCACCTAGCCTAGCATTAAACTGCCCCAGGTCTAGCACAGAGATTCACCTAGCCAAGCATTAAACTGCCTTTATTTCTAGCACCGAGATTCACCTAGCCTAGCATTAAACTGCCCCAGGTCTAGCACAGAGATTCACCTAGCCAAGCATTAAACTGCCTTTATTTCTAGCACCAAACTGTATCCAGCCATGCATCATTTGTAGTAAATATTTATGATTTAAAAACCCTAAACTGCCCTAGGTCTAGCACCGAGATTCACCTAACCTATCACTAAACTGCCCCAGGTCTAGCACCGAGATTCACCTAGCCTAGCACTACGTTGTACCAAACGTTCACCGAGATTCACCTAGCCTATCATTAAACTGCCCCAGGTCTAGCACCGAGATTCATCTAGCCTAGCATTTAACTGCCCCAGGTCTAGCACCGAGATTAACCTAGCCTAGCATTAAACTGCCTTAGGTCTAGCACCGAGATTCACCTAGCCTAGCATTAAACTGCCCCAGGTCTAGCACAGAGATTCACCTAGCCAAGCATTAAACTGCCTTTATTTCTAGCACCAAACTGTATCCAGCCATGCATCATTTGTAGTAAATATTTATGATTTAAAAACCCTAAACTGCCCTAGGTCTAGCACCGAGATTCACCTAACCTATCACTAAACTGCCCCAGGTCTAGCACCGAGATTCACCTAGCCTAGCATTAAACTGCACTTGGTCTAGCACCGAAATTCACCTAGCCTAGCATTAAACTGCCCTAGGTCTAGCACCGAGATTCATCTAGCCTAGCATTAAACTGCCCTAGGTCTAGCACCGAGATTCACCTAGCCAAGCATTAAACTGCCTTTATTTCTAGCACCAAACTGTATCCAGCCATGCATCATTTGTAGTAAATATTTATGATTTAAAAACCCTAAACTGCCCTAGGTCTAGCACCGAGATTCACCTAGCCTAGCATTAAACTGCCCCAGGTCTAGCACAGAGATTCACCTAGCCAAGCATTAAACTGCCTTTATTTCTAGCACCAAACTGTATCCAGCCATGCATCATTTGTAGTAAATATTTATGATTTAAAAACCCTAAACTGCCCTAGGTCTAGCACCGAGATTCACCTAACCTATCACTAAACTGCCCCAGGTCTAGCACCGAGATTCACCTAGCCTAGCATTAAACTGCACTTGGTCTAGCACCGAAATTCACCTAGCCTAGCATTAAACTGCCCTAGGTCTAGCACCGAGATTCACCTAACCTATCACTAAACTGCCCCAGGTCTAGCACCGAGATTCACCTAGCCTAGCACTACGTTGTACCAAACGTTCACCGAGATTCACCTAGCCTATCATTAAACTGCCCCAGGTCTAGCACCGAGATTCATCTAGCCTAGCATTTAACTGCCCCAGGTCTAGCACCGAGATTAACCTAGCCTAGCATTAAACTGCCTTAGGTCTAGCACCGAGATTCACCTAGCCTAGCATTAAACTGCCCCAGGTCTAGCACAGAGATTCACCTAGCCAAGCATTAAACTGCCTTTATTTCTAGCACCAAACTGTATCCAGCCATGCATCATTTGTAGTAAATATTTATGATTTAAAAACCCTAAACTGCCCTAGGTCTAGCACCGAGATTCACCTAACCTATCACTAAACTGCCCCAGGTCTAGCACCGAGATTCACCTAGCCTAGCATTAAACTGCACTTGGTCTAGCACCGAAATTCACCTAGCCTAGCATTAAACTGCCCTAGGTCTAGCACCGAGATTCATCTAGCCTAGCATTAAACTGCCCTAGGTCTAGCACCGAGATTCACCTAGCCAAGCATTAAACTGCCTTTATTTCTAGCACCAAACTGTATCCAGCCATGCATCATTTGTAGTAAATATTTATGATTTAAAAACCCTAAACTGCACTAGGTCTAGCACCGAGATTCACCTAGCCTAGCATTAAACTGCCCCAGGTCTAGCACAGAGATTCACCTAGCCAAGCATTAAACTGCCTTTATTTCTAGCACCAAACTGTATCCAGCCATGCATCATTTGTAGTAAATATTTATGATTTAAAAACCCTAAACTGCCCTAGGTCTAGCACCGAGATTCACCTAACCTATCACTAAACTGCCCCAGGTCTAGCACCGAGATTCACCTAGCCTAGCATTAAACTGCACTTGGTCTAGCACCGAAATTCACCTAGCCTAGCATTAAACTGCCCTAGGTCTAGCACCGAGATTCACCTAGCCAAGCATTAAACTGCCTTTATTTCTAGCATCAAACTGTATCCAGCCATGCATCATTTGTAGTAAATATTTATGATTTAAAAACCCTAAACTGCCCTAGGTCTAGCACCGAGATTCACCTAACCTATCACTAAACTGCCCCAGGTCTAGCACCGAGATTCACCTAGCCTAGCATTAAACTGCACTTGGTCTAGCACCGAAATTCACCTAGCCTAGCATTAAACTGCCCCAGGTCTAGCACCGAGATTCATCTAGCCTAGCATTTAACTGCCCCAGGTCTAGCACCGAGATTAACCTAGCCTAGCATTAAACTGCCTTAGGTCTAGCACCGAGATTCACCTAGCCTAGCATTAAACTGCCTTTATTTCTAGCACCAAACTGTATCCAGCCATGCATCATTTGTAGTAAATATTTATGATTTAAAAACCCTAAACTGCCCTAGGTCTAGCACCGAGATTCACCTAACCTATCACTAAACTGCCCCAGGTCTAGCACCGAGATTCACCTAGCCTAGCACTACGTTGTACCAAACGTTCACCGAGATTCACCTAGCCTATCATTAAACTGCCCCAGGTCTAGCACCGAAATTCACCTAGCCTAGCATTAAACTGCCCTAGGTCTAGCACCGAGATTCATCTAGCCTAGCATTAAACTGCCCTAGGTCTAGCACCGAGATTCACCTAGCCAAGCATTAAACTGCCTTTATTTCTAGCACCAAACTGTATCCAGCCATGCATCATTTGTAGTAAATATTTATGATTTAAAAACCCTAAACTGCACTAGGTCTAGCACCGAGATTCACCTAGCCTAGCATTAAACTGCCCCAGGTCTAGCACAGAGATTCACCTAGCCAAGCATTAAACTGCCTTTATTTCTAGCACCAAACTGTATCCAGCCATGCATCATTTGTAGTAAATATTTATGATTTAAAAACCCTAAACTGCCCTAGGTCTAGCACCGAGATTCACCTAACCTATCACTAAACTGCCCCAGGTCTAGCACCGAGATTCACCTAGCCTAGCATTAAACTGCACTTGGTCTAGCACCGAAATTCACCTAGCCTAGCATTAAACTGCCCTAGGTCTAGCACCGAGATTCACCTAGCCAAGCATTAAACTGCCTTTATTTCTAGCATCAAACTGTATCCAGCCATGCATCATTTGTAGTAAATATTTATGATTTAAAAACCCTAAACTGCCCTAGGTCTAGCACCGAGATTCACCTAACCTATCACTAAACTGCCCCAGGTCTAGCACCGAGATTCACCTAGCCTAGCATTAAACTGCACTTGGTCTAGCACCGAAATTCACCTAGCCTAGCATTAAACTGCCCCAGGTCTAGCACCGAGATTCATCTAGCCTAGCATTTAACTGCCCCAGGTCTAGCACCGAGATTAACCTAGCCTAGCATTAAACTGCCTTAGGTCTAGCACCGAGATTCACCTAGCCTAGCATTAAACTGCCTTTATTTCTAGCACCAAACTGTATCCAGCCATGCATCATTTGTAGTAAATATTTATGATTTAAAAACCCTAAACTGCCCTAGGTCTAGCACCGAGATTCACCTAACCTATCACTAAACTGCCCCAGGTCTAGCACCGAGATTCACCTAGCCTAGCACTACGTTGTACCAAACGTTCACCGAGATTCACCTAGCCTATCATTAAACTGCCCCAGGTCTAGCACCGAGATTCATCTAGCCTAGCATTTAACTGCCCCAGGTCTAGCACCGAGATTAACCTAGCCTAGCATTAAACTGCCTTAGGTCTAGCACCGAGATTCACCTAGCCTAGCATTAAACTGCCCCAGGTCTAGCACAGAGATTCACCTAGCCAAGCATTAAACTGCCTTTATTTCTAGCACCAAACTGTATCCAGCCATGCATCATTTGTAGTAAATATTTATGATTTAAAAACCCTAAACTGCCCTAGGTCTAGCACCGAGATTCACCTAACCTATCACTAAACTGCCCCAGGTCTAGCACCGAGATTCACCTAGCCTAGCATTAAACTGCACTTGGTCTAGCACCGAAATTCACCTAGCCTAGCATTAAACTGCCCTAGGTCTAGCACCGAGATTCATCTAGCCTAGCATTAAACTGCCCTAGGTCTAGCACCGAGATTCACCTAGCCAAGCATTAAACTGCCTTTATTTCTAGCACCAAACTGTATCCAGCCATGCATCATTTGTAGTAAATATTTATGATTTAAAAACCCTAAACTGCCCTAGGTCTAGCACCGAGATTCACCTAGCCTAGCATTAAACTGCCCCAGGTCTAGCACAGAGATTCACCTAGCCAAGCATTAAACTGCCTTTATTTCTAGCACCAAACTGTATCCAGCCATGCATCATTTGTAGTAAATATTTATGATTTAAAAACCCTAAACTGCCCTAGGTCTAGCACCGAGATTCACCTAACCTATCACTAAACTGCCCCAGGTCTAGCACCGAGATTCACCTAGCCTAGCATTAAACTGCACTTGGTCTAGCACCGAAATTCACCTAGCCTAGCATTAAACTGCCCTAGGTCTAGCACCGAGATTCACCTAGCCAAGCATTAAACTGCCTTTATTTCTAGCACCAAACTGTATCCAGCCATGCATCATTTGTAGTAAATATTTATGATTTAAAAACCCTAAACTGCCCTAGGTCTAGCACCGAGATTCACCTAACCTATCACTAAACTGCCCCAGGTCTAGCACCGAGATTCACCTAGCCTAGCACTACGTTGTACCAAACGTTCACCGAGATTCACCTAGCCTATCATTAAACTGCCCCAGGTCTAGCACCGAGATTCATCTAGCCTAGCATTTAACTGCCCCAGGTCTAGCACCGAGATTAACCTAGCCTAGCATTAAACTGCCTTAGGTCTAGCACCGAGATTCACCTAGCCTAGCATTAAACTGCCCCAGGTCTAGCACAGAGATTCACCTAGCCAAGCATTAAACTGCCTTTATTTCTAGCACCAAACTGTATCCAGCCATGCATCATTTGTAGTAAATATTTATGATTTAAAAACCCTAAACTGCCCTAGGTCTAGCACCGAGATTCACCTAACCTATTACTAAACTGCCCCAGGTCTAGCACCGAGATTCACCTAGCCTAGCATTAAACTGCACTTGGTCTAGCACCGAAATTCACCTAGCCTAGCATTAAACTGCCCTAGGTCTAGCACCGAGATTCATCTAGCCTAGCATTAAACTGCCCTAGGTCTAGCACCGAGATTCACCTAGCCAAGCATTAAACTGCCTTTATTTCTAGCACCAAACTGTATCCAGCCATGCATCATTTGTAGTAAATATTTATGATTTAAAAACCCTAAACTGCCCTAGGTCTAGCACCGAGATTCACCTAGCCTAGCATTAAACTGCCCCAGGTCTAGCACAGAGATTCACCTAGCCAAGCATTAAACTGCCTTTATTTCTAGCACCAAACTGTATCCAGCCATGCATCATTTGTAGTAAATATTTATGATTTAAAAACCCTAAACTGCCCTAGGTCTAGCACCGAGATTCACCTAACCTATCACTAAACTGCCCCAGGTCTAGCACCGAGATTCACCTAGCCTAGCATTAAACTGCACTTGGTCTAGCACCGAAATTCACCTAGCCTAGCATTAAACTGCCCTAGGTCTAGCACAGAGATTCACCTAGCCAAGCATTAAACTGCCTTTATTTCTAGCACCAAACTGTATCCAGCCATGCATCATTTGTAGTAAATATTTATGATTTAAAAACCCTAAACTGCCCTAGGTCTAGCACCGAGATTCACCTAACCTATCACTAAACTGCCCCAGGTCTAGCACCGAGATTCACCTAGCCTAGCATTAAACTGCACTTGGTCTAGCACCGAAATTCACCTAGCCTAGCATTAAACTGCCCCAGGTCTAGCACCGAGATTCATCTAGCCTAGCATTTAACTGCCCCAGGTCTAGCACCGAGATTAACCTAGCCTAGCATTAAACTGCCTTAGGTCTAGCACCGAGATTCACCTAGCCTAGCATTAAACTGCCTTTATTTCTAGCACCAAACTGTATCCAGCCATGCATCATTTGTAGTAAATATTTATGATTTAAAAACCCTAAACTGCCCTAGGTCTAGCACCGAGATTCACCTAACCTATCACTAAACTGCCCCAGGTCTAGCACCGAGATTCACCTAGCCTAGCACTACGTTGTACCAAACGTTCACCGAGATTCACCTAGCCTATCATTAAACTGCCCCAGGTCTAGCACCGAGATTCATCTAGCCTAGCATTTAACTGCCCCAGGTCTAGCACCGAGATTAACCTAGCCTAGCATTAAACTGCCTTAGGTCTAGCACCGAGATTCACCTAGCCTAGCATTAAACTGCCCCAGGTCTAGCACAGAGATTCACCTAGCCAAGCATTAAACTGCCTTTATTTCTAGCACCAAACTGTATCCAGCCATGCATCATTTGTAGTAAATATTTATGATTTAAAAACCCTAAACTGCCCTAGGTCTAGCACCGAGATTCACCTAACCTATCACTAAACTGCCCCAGGTCTAGCACCGAGATTCACCTAGCCTAGCATTAAACTGCACTTGGTCTAGCACCGAAATTCACCTAGCCTAGCATTAAACTGCCCTAGGTCTAGCACCGAGATTCATCTAGCCTAGCATTAAACTGCCCTAGGTCTAGCACCGAGATTCACCTAGCCAAGCATTAAACTGCCTTTATTTCTAGCACCAAACTGTATCCAGCCATGCATCATTTGTAGTAAATATTTATGATTTAAAAACCCTAAACTGCCCTAGGTCTAGCACCGAGATTCACCTAGCCTAGCATTAAACTGCCCCAGGTCTAGCACAGAGATTCACCTAGCCAAGCATTAAACTGCCTTTATTTCTAGCACCAAACTGTATCCAGCCATGCATCATTTGTAGTAAATATTTATGATTTAAAAACCCTAAACTGCCCTAGGTCTAGCACCGAGATTCACCTAACCTATCACTAAACTGCCCCAGGTCTAGCACCGAGATTCACCTAGCCTAGCATTAAACTGCACTTGGTCTAGCACCGAAATTCACCTAGCCTAGCATTAAACTGCCCTAGGTCTAGCACCGAGATTCACCTAGCCAAGCATTAAACTGCCTTTATTTCTAGCACCAAACTGTATCCAGCCATGCATCATTTGTAGTAAATATTTATGATTTAAAAACCCTAAACTGCCCTAGGTCTAGCACCGAGATTCACCTAACCTATCACTAAACTGCCCCAGGTCTAGCACCGAGATTCACCTAGCCTAGCACTACGTTGTACCAAACGTTCACCGAGATTCACCTAGCCTATCATTAAACTGCCCCAGGTCTAGCACCGAGATTCATCTAGCCTAGCATTTAACTGCCCCAGGTCTAGCACCGAGATTAACCTAGCCTAGCATTAAACTGCCTTAGGTCTAGCACCGAGATTCACCTAGCCTAGCATTAAACTGCCCCAGGTCTAGCACAGAGATTCACCTAGCCAAGCATTAAACTGCCTTTATTTCTAGCACCAAACTGTATCCAGCCATGCATCATTTGTAGTAAATATTTATGATTTAAAAACCCTAAACTGCCCTAGGTCTAGCACCGAGATTCACCTAACCTATTACTAAACTGCCCCAGGTCTAGCACCGAGATTCACCTAGCCTAGCATTAAACTGCACTTGGTCTAGCACCGAAATTCACCTAGCCTAGCATTAAACTGCCCTAGGTCTAGCACCGAGATTCATCTAGCCTAGCATTAAACTGCCCTAGGTCTAGCACCGAGATTCACCTAGCCAAGCATTAAACTGCCTTTATTTCTAGCACCAAACTGTATCCAGCCATGCATCATTTGTAGTAAATATTTATGATTTAAAAACCCTAAACTGCCCTAGGTCTAGCACCGAGATTCACCTAGCCTAGCATTAAACTGCCCCAGGTCTAGCACAGAGATTCACCTAGCCAAGCATTAAACTGCCTTTATTTCTAGCACCAAACTGTATCCAGCCATGCATCATTTGTAGTAAATATTTATGATTTAAAAACCCTAAACTGCCCTAGGTCTAGCACCGAGATTCACCTAACCTATCACTAAACTGCCCCAGGTCTAGCACCGAGATTCACCTAGCCTAGCATTAAACTGCACTTGGTCTAGCACCGAAATTCACCTAGCCTAGCATTAAACTGCCCTAGGTCTAGCACAGAGATTCACCTAGCCAAGCATTAAACTGCCTTTATTTCTAGCACCAAACTGTATCCAGCCATGCATCATTTGTAGTAAATATTTATGATTTAAAAACCCTAAACTGCCCTAGGTCTAGCACCGAGATTCACCTAACCTATCACTAAACTGCCCCAGGTCTAGCACCGAGATTCACCTAGCCTAGCATTAAACTGCACTTGGTCTAGCACCGAAATTCACCTAGCCTAGCATTAAACTGCCCTAGGTCTAGCACCGAGATTCATCTAGCCTAGCATTAAACTGCCCCAGGTCTAGCAGCGAGATTCATCTAGCCTAGCATTAAAATGCCCCAGTTCTAGCACCGAGATTCACCTAGCCTAGTATTAAACTGCCCTAGGTCTAGCACCGAGATTCACCTAGCCTATCATTAAACTGCCCTAGGTCTATCACCGAGATTCATCTAGCCTAGCATTAAACTGCCCCAGGTCTAGCACTGAGATTCACCTAGCCTAGCATTAAACTGCCCCAGGTCTAGCACCGAGATTCACCTAGCCTAGCATTAAACTGCCTTTATTTCTAGCACCAAACTGTATCCAGCCATGCATCATTTGTAGTAAATATTTATGATTTAAAAACCCTAAACTGCCCTAGGTCTAGCACCGAGATTCACCTAACCTATCACTAAACTGCCCCAGGTCTAGCACCGAGATTCACCTAGCCTAGCATTAAACTGCACTTGGTCTAGCACCGAAATTCACCTAGCCTAGCATTAAACTGCCCTAGGTCTAGCACCGAGATTCACCTAGCCAAGCATTAAACTGCCTTTATTTCTAGCACCAAACTGTATCCAGCCATGCATCATTTGTAGTAAATATTTATGATTTAAAAACCCTAAACTGCCCTAGGTCTAGCACCGAGATTCACCTAACCTATCACTAAACTGCCCCAGGTCTAGCACCGAGATTCACCTAGCCTAGCATTAAACTGCACTTGGTCTAGCACCGAAATTCACCTAGCCTAGCATTAAACTGCCCTAGGTCTAGCACCGAGATTCATCTAGCCTAGCATTAAACTGCCCCAGGTCTAGCAGCGAGATTCATCTAGCCTAGCATTAAACTGCCCCAGTTCTAGCACCGAGATTCACCTAGCCTAGTATTAAACTGCCCTAGGTCTAGCACCGAGATTCACCTAGCCTATCATTAAACTGCCCTAGGTCTATCACCGAGATTCATCTAGCCTAGCATTAAACTGCCCCAGGTCTAGCACCGAGATTCACCTAGCCTAGCATTAAACTGCCCCAGGTCTAGCACCGAGATTCACCTAGCCTAGCATTAAACTGCCTTTATTTTTAGCACCAAACTGTATCCAGCCATGCATCATTTGTAGTAAATATTTATGATTTAAAAACCCTAAACTGCCCTAGGTCTAGCACCGAGATTCACCTAGCCTAGCATTAAACTGCCCCAGGTCTAGCACAGAGATTCACCTAGCCTAGCATTAAACTGCCTTTATTTCTAGCACCAAACTGTATCCAGCCATGCATCATTTGTAGTAAATATTTATGATTTAAAAACCCTAAACTGCCCTAGGTCTAGCACCGAGATTCACCTAACCTATCACTAAACTGCCCCAGGTCTAGCACCGAGATTCACCTAGCCTAGCATTAAACTGCACTTGGTCTAGCACCGAAATTCACCTAGCCTAGCATTAAACTGCCCTAGGTCTAGCACCGAGATTCACCTAGCCAAGCATTAAACTGCCTTTATTTCTAGCACCAAACTGTATCCAGCCATGCATCATTTGTAGTAAATATTTATGATTTAAAAACCCTAAACTGCCCTAGGTCTAGCACCGAGATTCACCTAACCTATCACTAAACTGCCCCAGGTCTAGCACCGAGATTCACCTAGCCTAGCATTAAACTGCACTTGGTCTAGCACCGAAATTCACCTAGCCTAGCATTAAACTGCCCTAGGTCTAGCACCGAGATTCATCTAGCCTAGCATTAAACTGCCCCAGGTCTAGCAGCGAGATTCATCTAGCCTAGCATTAAACTGCCCCAGTTCTAGCACCGAGATTCACCTAGCCTAGTATTAAACTGCCCTAGGTCTAGCACCGAGATTCACCTAGCCTATCATTAAACTGCCCTAGGTCTATCACCGAGATTCATCTAGCCTAGCATTAAACTGCCCCAGGTCTAGCACCGAGATTCACCTAGCCTAGCATTAAACTGCCCCAGGTCTAGCACCGAGATTCACCTAGCCTAGCATTAAACTGCCTTTATTTCTAGCACCAAACTGTATCCAGCCATGCATCATTTGTAGTAAATATTTATGATTTAAAAACCCTAAACAATAACAATACTTATTTTTGTTACCAACTGTTTTCTCAAGCTAAGACAGAAGAACAAATGCCTAGTTGAGTCGCAGACATTCCAGTCTAAGGTTGTAGTGTTGAATTGATTTTCAATATAACAAACAAACCAATGGAAATGAAACATAAAAAAATGGTAAATTATGCAGGTGGTAGTTCTAGTGTTATCAAGGCTGCTGCTTCCCTTGCAAGTAAACAAAAAACTAGGAGTTTGTAAAAAAAAAAAAATACATTTCAATAATAACATTTTATAAAGGAACAAACATGCAAATATGCCGACAAAAGTTTCTGAAGCAAATATTGAGTGGAACACATCAGGCAGGGACAACGTAGGGAAATAAAAGTTGTTGCGGGGGGGGGGGGGGTACGGACATGTTCTTACAGAGATATCAAGCTCTATGTGTCTGTAATCATAATGTAATGTTCAATATGTCTGTAATATCCAGATTTAGAATTATATATTATTGAAATGTCTATAATTTATGGAGTCATACTATGATCAAAATGTTTACAATGATAGTTTAACGCTGCTACTGCTCAGTGACTTTGCCATTATGCAATGCTAATAGTTTAGTTGAATAGAACATCTTATGACTAGGCACCTCACTCGACGTTCTACAGAGCACTAGTCGGTAGACAGTATTAGATACAATTAGTACAATAATTATTTCTATATTAAAAGTTTATTACTATATAGGTAAGTGTTTATTACAAAGCGTATATCAGTTCACTGTAAAATTTAGTTTGTAGGACTCCCCGTTTCTTGCAGTTTAGTTTAATATATAATGTTGTACAGTCAGTTTGGTTAATAATTTGCTAGAATTTTGTAGGAGTGTACGGCTAGGCACAAATTAGGGAAATAGATTGTTCAGATTAGTTTACTTTCCGATACCTTCGCGCTGACCAGTTATAGCTGGGTCAGTAACTACGTTGAGCCCCTTTGGTTGATTTTTCCTCCTATAAATAAAGTGTATATAAGTTTCTTGAATAAATTTAGTTGGTTTTTTTTTAATTAGCTATATTAGTTAGTAGCAGTGTGAGCATATAGCTAGGCTTGTAGCAGCGTTAGCTTATAGCTAGGCGTGTAGCAGTGTGAGCTTATAGCTAGGCTTGTGGCAGTGTGAACATATAGCTAGGCCTGTAGCAGTGTGAAAATATAGCTAGGCTTGTGGCAGTGTGAACATATAGCTAGGCCTGTAGCAGTGTGAACATATAGCTAGGCTTGTAGCAGTGTGAGCATATAGCTAGGCTTGTGGCAGTGTGAACATATAGCTAGGCCTGTAGCAGTGTGAACATATAGCTAGGCTTGTAGCAGTGTGAGCATATAGCTAGACTTGTGGCAGTCCTTTACTCAGTTCATGGCCTCATTTTGCGGGATTTTAATTTTCTGAGATTTGCATCGGGCTACAATGATTGAATGATTCAATGTTTAGTCTTTAGTAATATTGATATTAGTGACTCTGTCGATTTTTGTTTACTGGTAAGAATTATAAAAACGTTATTTCTGCTATTTCCCATTCTCGGATCAAGGTGAAACTTTACACAATTAGTCATTGTTTGTTCCGAACAAAATATGGATCAATAAAAATAAAACAACAATTAATGAGTTATTTCATTAATTATTTGTGTTCGACATTCAAAAAAGTGAAATAAATCTTAAATATAAGTCTGAAAATGTGGAGTTCTTACACTTATAAAAGCTTTGTTAAAAATATTTTAACAAATAATTTGATTGTTTGGAGATGTAACAGAAGACCACTCAACTTAAGCCATTTAAGGGAGACTAAACAAATTATCATAAATTTTTACGGAAGTCCATTTTTTTGTTTTGTGCTATCGGAGGACAAAAGACATAACAGAAGACAAGAATGTCAAACTATTTCTGTGACAAATAACACAATCTTGGGCGACTACACAAGTGTCATGTGTTTGAAGGGTGACCACACAAGTGTCATGTGTTTGAAGGGTGACCACACAAGTGTCATGTGTTTGAAAGGCGACTACTAGGGGTGCACCGGATTGTACTTTTTGATATTCGGTCGGAGCTGGATATGGGCATATAGTAAAATATGATATTCGGTCGGAGCCGGGGCCGGATGACTTTAAATAGCTCATGTTACTGAACATTTTTGCAAATCTTCAAATGACATGAAAATGGCAATGAGACAGTGGAGAAGTCAAGCTAGAAATGTAGTGGTGGCAATGAGACAGTGGAGAAGTCAAGCTAGTAATGTAGTGTTGGCAATGAGACAGTGGAGAAGTCAAGCTAGAAATGTAGTGGTGGCAATGAGACAGCGGAGAAGTCAAGCTAGTAATGTAGTGGTGGCAATGAGACAGTGGAGATGTCAAACTAGTAATGTAGTGGTGGCAATGAGACAGTGGAGATGTCAAACTAGTAATGTAGTGGTGGCAATGAGACGGTGGAGATGTCAAGCTAGTAATGTAGTGTTGACACTGAGTCAGTGGAGAAGTCAAGTTAGTAATGTAATGGTGGCAATGAGACAGAGGCAGACAGAAGAAAATTCCGAACAAAAAGAAGTGACTAATGGGAAATGAGAAAGAAAGAGGCAGAAAGAGAGTGTGAGAGAAATAGAGAGAGGGAGAGAGAAATGGAAAAGTAAGGAGAACAGAAAGTAAAAGTTAGAGCTAGAGTAGCCAGTTGTTGTTCCACTAATATTTGTGTATCTTAGTTTCAGAGACAAGCCTTTCATATCAAATCTTAATTAAATTTCCGTTTTTTTTCCCTGTCTCATCATTACGTGTCTGTCTTTCAAAACATTTTTTTCTTTAGTTTTTGAATGAAATTTTTTTTCCCGTTTCCTCTCTATTCATACATACATATTGGTAATACAGTCTGTCTGTCTGAGTGACCAACATTCGGTTTTAATGGGATGTATATAAGGAGAACTGGTTAGACTTATAGACACGGGTTCTCTTCTTATCTTATATAATACAGACGTTACTTCAAAAAAGAAGATGATTACGTCCTAAGCGTCATGCCTATTAACCAATGACCTAAACTCCGCCAAGTCACTGGTTTTCCTGGCTAGCTCAGGCAACCCATTCCTAGTTCTCATATTGAAATTGTCAGTTGTGTTTACAATTCCTTCTAAAGCCCATGAATTCTATTAGTTAATTATTTGATATACAGGCAAGAGTGTTTAAGAGTTTCAAAATGTACGGCCGAAAAAAAAAACAGTCTTAAATTACTATTATGCATATTGCTGAAAGCTCAATCCAATACACGTTTATAAAAGAGAACGTATCGTTTGGAGTGCTCATTTGTCATATAGAGTAACGGAATTGTTGTTCTCTTAATAGACATCCAGATTACTTCGCAATTATTCAACTAGACAGTCTGACCAAGTTCAGTTCAGCAAAACATTCAGACAACAGATTTCTTTCTTCTTTGCTTGGAGAGAGATACAGACAAACTGAGGCTAACATCGTTAGAATTGTAAGGCCGATAACTCATGATTTTGTTGTAACATCAAAATTAGAATGACTCGCCTAAATCAGGGTTAACAGCCGAGACTAAACTACATAAATAGCGCGGGGATTTAATGGCCTTAGTTCAATCAACAAGCTAGCTGACATCCGTTGTGAATGGGAGTACAAGAATACGTCATGAGAGCATTAAATTGTTAATGTTACGAAGAACCGCCACTGATACGCCCCTGAAATAAATCATTGGGGTCAAGATAAGATGAGGTTTGACCAGTGTCAGATCGGCTGCAATTGAAAGGGCACACACACAGATATCTTTGAAATGAGAGAGACCATCTCAAATGTCCAGATAAATTATTTGCACCACAGAAAAACGTTGGTCTTACTTTTATCCCCCGTCGTGACCGGTGGCGGCTAAATTCTGTGCAGAAAGAGACTTAGAAGAAAAAAAGTCATAAATATATTGAAGTCGCTACATGATGTTTCAATCACAGAGTCGACCAACATTCAAGGTTAATTTGACATTAAAAAATAGAGGTTATAGAAATTGTCATGTATGCGGGTCGAACCCATTTGTTTGAAATTGTGCACAATTTTAGCTTAAACTAAAGGATTCCATCCTTCACGAGAATTTGACTTCTGTCCCTCTTCCCAATTTTTACTCTGAAGACAATGTGAGAGCTAGTAGAGCAGCCAATGTTGCAAAGTGATTTAATCAGCAGTTACAATCTAGAGACTCGGAACTAGATACAACAACAGCAACAGCAGCAGCAGCAACAACAACAACAACTGCAGCAACACTATTGCCTTTACGGAGATAGCAGCATCATAGATAAAGTAAAACAGAGCCTCTATTTAACAGTTTGGCAAACATTGACGAAAGACTCAAATAATTTTGATCGGCTCTTGTGACCACGAGTTTGAGGGAACTATGGAACTATTTCGAGTCTTGTTTGAAAAGATTTTTATCGACGGAAGCCTGCCTAAGGTCACAAAAACTTTGTAGGCGGTCTTTCATCTAAAATTCACACGTACTTGAGCCGAGTCTTTTGATACAATGGTTCTCGTATATCACTTCAAGCCAAATTACTAAATGTCGATATCATCCACTGATAGACCTTGTAATTTTATATCACTGAATGTCACATTTCTTGATTTTAATACCATTTAATTGAATGTCATAACATTGAATGCCATTTAACTTTTGATATTTATTTATTATTACGAACTAGTATCTGTAACAATAAGCTTTTTTTTTCGGCCACTTTGTAGAAAACTCTGTTAGTAAATTGAACTTGTGATCTGATAGTTTGTACAGCAAAATTAATATCAGTTATCAGATACGGTTACATTAGTTCTGTTTGTACGTCATCAAGTTCAGAGCTCTCTTGTTCGTCCTTGTAAGAACAGTAATTTATTTGTCAAGACTAAAATGAGAACAATGGATGAGTGTAGCTAGAAAAGTTCCGGTCTTTCTTAGCCAAGATTTTGTGGAAAAGTCATGTTTGTGTTACCCTGTGACAGCCCGCTGCCTTCTAGCGAAGCTATTGATCTTGTGCTTACAAACAAGTAAGCCACACAGAGCTGGTCACTAGTGAAGTTGAAGAGATTATATCAAGGAGCTAGTTCTGACTACACTGTAAAAGTCATGTCTTCCAGAATGTGCTAAATTTGGCGCCATGACTCAGTCCTACTAGAGTTATCGTACTTTCAGTTCTGAAGATAACAATAACTAACCTGATTCAATATTTGACGCTATTTCACGCTCGATAATTTCCCCTTGCTGTCAGTATCGATTCTGATTTACGAGTATCTCAAAATTACACAAAACTCAATCCATAAGTATCGATCTCATGTCATCGTCAGAATCGCCCACTAGGTAAGTAAATATAGCGTTAGAATATCGTCCATCTGTTGTTCACTATTGACTGGAGTACTAAGGGGAATTTACTCTGCAGTACTTCTGCTAAATTTCCCCCAAATCATTAAGTTCAACAGAACGTGAAAGAGGAAAGGTTGGGACAAAGTCTGGACTAAAGCCCATCAAGTCAATTTAAGGAGTAGGTAAAGCTTTTAAACTCGTAAGAATGTTGTTTTTTTTCCTTTAAGCCATTTAGTGATTAGCAGGTTGGGCCTTGAAACAGAACAGAGATTTCAGAGCGGAGATTTCAGAGCAGAGATTTCAGAGCAGAGATTTCAGAGTAGAGGTTTCATAGCAGAGATTTCAAAACAGAGATTTCAGAGCGGAGATTTCAGAGCAGAGATTTCAGAGCATAGGTTTCAGAGCAGAGATTTCAGAGCATAGGTTTCAGAGCAGAGATTTCAGAGTAGAGGTTTCAGAGCAGAGATTTCAGAGCAGAGGTTTCAGAGCTGAGATTTAATTGCAGAGATTTCAGAGCGAAGATTTCAGAGCAGAGATTTCAGAGCAGAGGTTTCAGAGCAGAGATTTCAGAGCAGAGATTTCAGAGTAGAGATTTCAGAGCAAAAGAGTTCAGAACGGAGAGAAGGTACTTCAGAAATCTTCTATAACTTGAATTTTATGTGTAGTTGCATTATTATTAGTGCTTAATTCCCTCTCTCTTGCGGCCCTCTTTCTCTCTCTCAACACTAGGAGATCGAAAGGAAAGGGTATGGCGACCGCCTCTCACTCTACCACCTCACACCCGAATATCGGTACACTGCGGCAGACTACGCCATTTTTTAAAATTATTAAATAATTTCAATGATAAGCCTTTAAATCTCGACTTGGAAGACGATGCGCAAAATTTCTTGAATCAATAATGCCCTTACAATAGGAAATTCCTGAACGCGATATTCTTTTCAAGAACGCGATAGTCCTTTCAAAACCGATGTTGGCTCTGGGTCTGAGTCTAGCACTCAAGCAGAATTTATATTTATTTATTTTTTACTTTGAAAAAATATACCGGTTAAACTGGAGTTTACCCCGTGCGGCCAACGAGCTAATAATTCTTTTCTCAGCGATATAGGCTACATTAACTGTTAAATTTCTAGGAAAATCGTTAGTGCCGATCTAGATATAGCTTTGAATAAAGTGCCACACACAATAAGAAAAGTAGATCTAGACTAGATCTAGATCTATCTATTAAATTCCCACTGCACAGTAATGTAGTCCGATGAAAATATAAAGGCACAAAATGAAACAGGAAAAATTCAGTCTAAAAGATGCTTAGCGTAGATCCAATTTGGTTGAAAATCAACGTGTTCAGTAAACAATCGATCTGATAACGATAGTAATGTATAAATAAATTAGATCTAGATCTACCTTTTGTCCAGGAGCAGTAAACACATTCTGCGCGCCGCTAACTCGGAAACGCTAATTTCTAATTTATTTCCATAATTTTTTTAAAATGCCGTTTTTTTTTTTTCGATCGGCGAAATTCCAGGACATTCAAGGAGATATTTTCTATTTCCAGGAGATTTCCAGGCCTTTTTTGATTTTTTTTTTGAAATTCCAGGAGCTTTCCAGGACATCCTGTGCCGTTTTTGAGATAAGCTTTCCAGGCTCTTGAAGATTCCATAAAGTTCTGACTTGAATACAGTTATCTTAAAAACAACAAGTAGAATGATATTTAGAACTTACTTCTAAGATGCAGCAGAGAAAAAGGGACAGCATCCCATGGTATTTTTTTTTCGCTTCTAATTAATGAATGCACCAAATAGTCTCTTCAATGCAAACAACAATACAAACAACCATACAATACATACACCAATACAAACAACAATACAACGCTCACTTTCCAAAACCAAACTTGAATAGAAGACAAAGAAACAAGAGACAATGTCACACAACCACGTAGAACACTTTTCACCGTGATAAGTTACATGGCAAGAATGATTCTTGCTTAATAGAAATGAAGACATTCAAAGAGCCACTACTTAGTGATAAGTTACATGGCAAGAATGATTCTTGCTTAATAGAAATGAAGACATTCAAAGAGCCACTACTTAGTGATAAGTTACATGGCAAGAATGATTCTTGCTTAATAGAAATGAAGACATTCAAAGAGCCACTACTTAGTGGGAGGTAAAGAGATTGGATTTTTGTTTTTGTTTTTGGGTTTTCAATGAGAGACTCGTTTGAACGCTCTATCACCGTCTCTACATTTTGATGGGGTGATTCTTTCCAACTAGTGCTTGACTTTCAAACTAATGTCATGTTTGCGTGTTGACTGTCTCGGGTTTTCTTTCAGAAAATTGTCTATTCATCTCTCTGTAGATGTGTATTGAAGGGGGAAAGTGAGTGCGGTCTAGTGTTAATGGAAGAGTTCTCTCTCTTGTTGGAAGCACCACCAAGTTGATCCCCAAGGTCAAGTATGTTGACACTGTAATTCACTTTGTCTCCACAAGCCCCGTGTCAAAGTTCAAACAATCACCACCATTGTTCAGTCTGAAAATAAAGTAGGATTTTCTTTCTCTTGAAACATCCGTTTACAAAATAACAAAACTTATGCTGGAGTTACCAGACCAAAATGAGAACGATAACTCAACTGATGTCTTTGCAAGAAGTAACCAAATTTATGCCGCGTCGCAGATGCTCCGCACAGATGATGTGTTTACTTATACTGGTGTGACCAATGAAAATATAAGAACAAAAACTCGGATTTTGTGTTTACAAAATAAGAGAACTTATGCTAGAGTAAAGAGACAACAAAAAAAGTTTACCTAACAAAAGCTAACTCAGGGACGATGTGTAATTATCCTACTTTTATTGGTTCAAATGATTCGTCTTTCTATCCATTATTCCCAATATATTTTCTACTTTTAAAATATTTTCATTCATCGAAACTCAAACACACATACACACCAATAGTAGTATTGAAACACATCACATAAGGTGATTGATTCACTCATTACAAACACGTAGTGAGAACATGATTACAAAGAGAGATTGTGTTATCACAATAACTCATAGAGGCTAAATATTCAAGACATGATTATGTTTTCATTGTCCAAAGTACTAAAATTTCAAAGATTCATTTGACGTTACTTTTAACTTTTAACAAACTAACAACCAAATTAATAACCTTTTTGATTAAGAGATATTTAAACTTATTTGGCTAGACAACTATCGTACTTGTATAATATGTCAGAAGAGAGATTTTTGATAATCTTTTGCTATTTTTTGTAACGGAAAGAAAATGAACAGGTATCGAGCTTTTCGGCAACGTCTGCCCGCTATCTCAGTTATCAACAGAGCGACTGGCAATTTCATTACATGGAACTAGAATCTAGATGTAGATCTTTTAAAAAATTAAATTATGATTTAACACTCTGAAGACTTATAACTGATAAATCTAGAATCTAGATTTGGAATAATCTAGATGAACTATAGATTAGATTTACGTAACAATATATCAATAAACTGAAACTAACATTAAATTTTAAAATAATAGATAAGTTCTCATTGTTTTATAAAATACCAAAAAAATAAAATAAATCAAGATCTACAATCTAAATCTAGATTTAGATCTAGAAAGGGAAATTCTAGATTTTGATCTAGTCTATATAATATAAGGAAAAAAACTTCGAGAGAGTTGATGAGGTTTGTTTAACATTGCTCACGAGTTTATTTATCCTTTGCGCTAATATAACAATAATATATATATTTATTTATTTATTTATATATATATATATAGTTTCTATTTAATGATTTGATTGCCAGGGGAACAAAAAGAGTTTTTGTGTCTTTTTGTCTGTGCTATCGGTGTCTTGTATCTCTTCTGTGATGATAAAATCACTAAATCCTGCCCCAAAGATTTTCTAAGTCTAGATTTTTTTAGCTTTTTTATGAATGTTGTTCTCAAACAGGCGCTCAAACTGGGTATTTTATATATATACTTACAGAATCCCGAAATAACCCAATACCGAGGATTCAATTTGTGGGATGGTACAGCATGAGATTTTTATATAATCTTTTTGTGTTATGAAGTTTTTTTTCCCTTAAAAATGCGGAACACAATATTGACGTTAATGAGATATTTGGGACGCTTTAGCTAAAAAAATTTATAAATGACAAACTAGAATTCTATAAGTTTAAAATGTTTTTCAAAAAATATCCGGAACAACCAATTTTTGAAAATGAGTTTTCGCCACGTTTTAGAAAGAAAATTAATTGTTATATATTATTGTATATTCAAAATCATAACAACCTTTCTTTGTTAAGAAAATTATTGCAATATAGGTCAATTAATTAATTGTCAACAGATGATCTGAAAGAGTATTATTATTTTTTTATAACACTGAACAACCTATTGTCGATAGTTTTGTGAAATGTCTAACAGGATGGTTTGAAATATCTAATAGGATGGTGTGAAATGTCTAATAAAGTAGTGTGAAATGTCCAATAGGGTGGTGTGAAATGTCTAATAAGGTGGTGTGAAATGTCTAATAGGATGGTGTGAAATGTCTAATAGGATGGTTTGAAATGTCTAATAGGATGGTGTGAAAAGTCTAATAGGGTGGTGTGAAATGTCTAATAGGGTGGTGTGAAAAGTCTAATAGGGGGTGTGAAATGTCTAATAGGCTGGTGTGAAATGTCTAATAGGCTGGTGTGAAATGTCTAATAGGGTGGTGTGAAAAGTCTAATAGGGTGGTGTGAAAAATCTAAAAGGGGGTGTGAAATATCTAATAGGATGGTTTGAAATGTCTAATAGGATGGTTTGAAATGTCTAATAGGATGGTTTGAAATGTCTAATAGGATGGTGTGAAATGTCTAATAGGATGGTTTGAAATGTCTAATAGGGTGGTGTGAAAAGTCGAATAGGGTGGTGTGAAAAGTCTAATAGGCTGGTGTGAAATGTCTAATAGGGGGTGTGAAATATCTAATAGGATGGTTTGAAATGTCTAATAGGATGGTTTGAAATGTCTAATAGGATGGTGTGAAATGTCTAATAGGATGGTTTGAAATGTCTAATAGGATGGTTTGAAATGTCTAATAGGATGGTTTGAAATGGTATGTATGGTCATTATTATCTAACATTAACAAATATTATATGATGTTTCCCCTTAGGTCAATGTGACAATTTGAAAGGAAGTTGTCGTTTTAATTTTTTTTACCAGAATTCAGTTAACAGCACATACACATACACAGACACATACATCTAGAGCAACACACGAACTTTAAGAAAAAAAAAGAAGAAGGTCTAGAACCATTGGAAAGAATTCTTAAGAAACTTAATCAATAGCAGAATTAGGATTATATTTTACAAGGCTTTTGTTTTTTTTCCAGATAGAACCCTTTGTAGCCTGACTGTTAGCTAGAGCTGTGTGTAGCCTAACGTATCTAGAACTGTGTGTAGCCTGACTGTTAGCTAGAGCTGTGTGTATCCTAACGTAGCTAGAACTGTGTGTAGCCTGACTGTTATCTAGAACTGTGTGTAGCCTGACTGATAGTTAGAACCGTGTGTAGCCTGATAACTAGAGCTGTGTGTAGCCTGACTGTTAGCTAGAACTGTTTAGCTTGTAGGGGTGCACCGGATAGTCCCTCCGGCTCCGGCTTCTGGCGAATATCCGGCATTTTTTACTATCCGGTGCTATTCGGCTCCGGTCGGATATCACTACCGGATAGTAAAAAATACACCTATTTAATATGCATAAAGTGGACCTCGTTCCATTACTGTCTGTTATAGAATGTATTAATGTTTATATGAAAACAAAATAATGTGCTTAAAAATAGAGCCATTATGAATATGCACCAAACATCGTTTATTATAAAGACAAGGCATGTTAATAACTTAATATAAATAGAGATGAAACTTTACATCATAAATGCGCTTTACATACAGAGATGCAATGGCTGGCACTTTTTTCAATTTGTCTTGACCTTTGAGTAAGTTAGTTAACATGTTAAAATATTACATTCCTTGACTACGTCATGCTGACCAGACGTCTGTCTAGCTGTGCGGGTATATCTCCAGAGGTAGAGATGAACAACTCCCACCCCCTTTTATTTGTTTAGTCCATCACATTGAGTTTTTTATAGCAAGTAACCACAAGTTAAATACGATGGACGTAGGTTTAATGTCAGCGTATAGACACTCTCTAGTGGTCACACCTTTCGAGGGAACTGAGTTTGTTTACTTAGTAGTTAATCTTTATTTGGGGGGGGGGGGCTGGACTACAAGAGCCACACCTCTAAGGTAACCAGGTATATTTCTAGATGAACAACTCCCTCCCCCTTTTATTTGTTTAGCCCATCACATTGAGTTCATTGATTGACAGGTGACCCCAAGTCAGATACGATGGACGTAAGCACTCTCTAGAGGTCACACGAAGGAACTAGGTTTGTTATGAGGGGGGGGGGACTAGACTTTACATTATAAATTCGTATTACATACGTAGCAGCGATGTCTGGCACACTGGCTTGTCTGGACCTTTGAGTGGTCTAGTAAACATGTCATACTCCTTAACTACGTCACGCTGATAATCTGTCTAGATGTGCGGGTATATCTCCAGAGGTAGAGATGAGCTACCCCTACCTCCTTTTGTTTGTTTAGTCCATAACATTGAGTTCACAGATAGGCAGCTGACCACATTAAGCCAGATGTCAACGTGTTGACACTGTCTAGAGGTCACATCTTATGAGGGAACTGAGTTTGTTTACTTGGAGTAGAATTTTTATTAGGGGCGGGACTACAAGCCAAATCTCTATAAGGTTAATTTGGTATGAGTTTGTTTATTATGAGATAGGTTGTCAATCAAGGGTCTGGACCACAAACCACACCTTTTATACTATTGGACGGGTAATAAGTTTGTTTACTTTGAGTTAAGTCTCAATTATGAGTCAGGACTACAAGCCAAACAGACACTGACCAAGGGTATCTTTAAAGGGAGGGCTCAAGAGACTCAACACCCCCAACTTCTTATTTGTTTAATCCATGACAATGTATTGATAGAGAATATAGACATTGACCATTCTTAAGCCAGAATGGATTAACGCAAATTGTTAAGACATATTGACACTGTCTAAAGGTCACTAGATGATGACACTAAGTTTGTTTACTTGGAGAGAAATGTCAATTAGAGCGCTGAACTACAGGACACACCCCTACAAGTATTTTGTTACACAAGCCACGGGTATAAAAGTGGCTTGCAAGGGCATTTAGTAAATTGGAAAATAATAATAATGGATGATAAAAAGTCATCACTTTTATGGCGTTACTTTAATGACAAAACAATGGACAACTCTAAAGCAGTTTGCAATGCTTGTAAAATAGTTCTGTCACGTGGTAAACTAGGCAAACCTAAAGACTTCTCAACCAGCAATATGATTAATCATCTGCGCTCGAAACACCCAAACTTATTCAACGAAATGACTGCATTGAAATCAGCATCAAGTAATATCACTGCCTGTGCCAGTACGTCTACGAGCTCCAGTGATTCGTCAAGCCTCACACACAAGCAGCAACCAGGGATTAAAGAGGTCTTAGACAAAGCTAAATTGTGGGATATTAATAGTGATAATGCTAAACGCATTCACTTGGCCATATCAAAGATGATTTGCAACTGAAATGGAACCTTACCAAGTAGTTGAGAAACCTGGATTTATTGGACTTTTAAAATTACTGGAGAAAAGATACACTGTGCCTAGTCGCAAATATTTTACAGATCGCATTATTCCAGATATCTACGATAATATTTCCTCAAAGCTTCCTAAAATGCTGTCTGAAGCTAAAAGCATCGCTTTCTCAACGGACACTTGGACAGCTGATAATACCACCAAATCATATTTTGGTTTAACTGCCCATTGGTTGAATGAGTCATTTGACCGAAGCAGCTATGTTTTGCATTGTACAAAATTTAATGGCCAGCACACGGCTGCAAATTTGCTGTCAGCATTTGAAACATCGCTTGAAAATTGGAACATATCTCGAGAAAACTGTCATTTGGTTCTACGTGACAATGCAGCAAACATCACCAAATGCTTTCGTGATGGTAAATTTGCAAGTGTTGGTTGCTTTGCACATACAATACAACTTTGTGTACACGACGGTGTTTTGAGTCAGCGATGTGTAGTGGATATGATTATTGCAGCACGAAAAATAGTATGCCATTTTAAACATTCGTCCTCGGCATCTGACCGTTTACATAACCTACAGAGCGAACTCGACCTACCATATCAGTTGATTCAAGACGTCACTACCCTCTGGAACTCGACCTTCCTTATGTTAAAGAGGCTGTTGGAGCAACGTCGAGCCATAACACTGTACTGTGCAGAAAAGGAAAAATTAAGCAATTTATCTCCAAGCCAGTGGTCTGTTGGTGAGAAAGTGGCTGCTCTTCTACAACCTTTTGAGGATGTTACCCGTGAAGTAAGTGCAGCGGCAGCTTCTATTTCCATTGTGATTCCATTAGTACGTGTTCTGAAGATATTCCTGCAGCGTGAGGGTAATGATAAAGGAATTAAAAATATGAAAAGTACATTACTGGAATGCTTGAACAGCAGGTTTGAAAACTTAGACAACAACCGTCTGTACAGCATAGCAACCTTGCTTGACCCTCGTTTTAAATCTCTTGTACTAAATGAGAATGCATGCACTGAAGCAAAGGCAGGAGTCCTAATTTATGCAACACGTCACCAAAATCCTGTCACAGAAAGTGTAACACAAGCACACATCTTCTCTGAAGCAGTTGAACCGCCAACAAAAAAGGCCAGGCTAGCTGAATCCAGTTTGTGGGACTGTTTTGATGAATTGGTGGCACAAGCTAGTGTACCAACGGACGTCAAAGTACAAAGCCAGCAAGATATAATTAATGAAGAGCTGTCCAAATACCTGAGTGAGCCACTGATTCATCGAAAAGATGATCCAGTTTTATGGTGGAAGGTTTCCTGGATTAGCAAAGGTTGCTCAAATCTATCTAGCACCGTGCCATCGGAGAGACTGTTCAGCGTTGCTGGACGAATTATCAATGACTATCGTACAAAACTTATACCAGACAATGCTGAAAAACTTATTTTTCTGAAATATAACTCATCTTTAATGTAACAAACAACTAATGAATTCAATTGAAACCTAGTTCTTGTCATATCGATTCATTTTCTTTTTGCTGTGCTTTAATGCTTTAACTTTTAAAGGATGTGTATATTATTATTATATTATTATATTAAATTAGCATTATGTATTCTTTTGTAAATAGATAAATAAATATCACTGTTGAATTACTTTTTCTAACGTGTTAACTGTGTGTCTTGATTGAATCACAATATTCTTAATAAAATTTAAGAGTGTCAAGTAACTCCTCGTTATTACTGGAATTACTTAAGATATTTACTAAGCCACTATCTGTATAAGGTACAAACCAGAAGCGGTTTGTGGCCTTTAAAACACGAGCCTAATGACAAGTTGATGGTGTAAAATACATGAACACAAACATCTATCCACTTAGATTGTACTTAAGACTAAGAGAGATTTACGCTATAAAACCAAGATTGAACTTTACCTTTGAAAGATTTACATTAGTTACATATAAGTTTATATATTCTGCATGAGTTATCCCACATTCTACTTTACAATTAGCGGCCTCATACATACGCACACACCATCTCATGTCACAAAGATTAGTTTATGATAAGCATATTTGTAAAAAAAAATGCTGTTGATTTTAATTTATCAATCAGTGATAGAGTTTAAAGTAAGAAAGTAATAACAAAATAATATGAATATAGGTATGTTATATAGAAGATTTGCAAAAACTTCAGTAAAACGAGCTGTTTGAGTCATGCAGGTATTCGGCTCCGGCCGAATATCTAATTCTAATTTTACTATCCGGTTATATCCGGCTCCGGCCAGTGCACTCCTAGTAGTTTGTTAGCTAGAACTGTGTGTAGCCTGTTAGCTAGAGCTGTGTGTAGCCTGTTAGCTAGAATCAAGCATGTAACAATATAAAGAACAAAATTGCTGTGGGGAAAATAAAATAAAATTTAAAAAAAACGTGGTGAAATATTTCACACAAAGTTGATGCCGTTACAGACCTGATGAATTTCTGGTCAGATTGTTGCATTGCCAGGATTGAATTCAAGCATTCAGAATAAATAATAGATAAAGAGGAAAAAACTATTTTTAAGGATTCCGTTTCATCATTATTTTTTTTTTCATGTTAGCAGAAAATGGTAGCACGACAAAAGCTGAATAGAATGAAAATAATAAATTCTTTAAAAAATGCCTTATTGAACGCATATATTTAATGGTTCTATATCTATTTGGCTGTTTTTATTGAGTGTTTCATAATACAACTATACGCCGCTATTTTGCAGGGCCAGCCTTAGGCCACTGCAACCTATGCGACCGCAGTGGGCCCCGCACTTTCATAGGACCCGCGCTGATTCAAGGTGTATAAATTATTAAATTAAACAATTTTATAACTTAAAACAGATTTCCCGCGCCCTCCTGTCGATTTACCAGGAGCTCCTGGAAATCTCCTTAAATTGCAAACTATACGAAAAAATCCTTAAAATATACGGAAATATATAGACAAAAATTGTCAGTTTGGGGTGTCAGTCAATATGGAAAACACCAATCCTACGCGCGATAAATAAAAACGGCATTATGCATTAGCCGTAATTGTGTAATCTGGTAAAAGAAGCTTCTCGCGCCTCAAAATAATGAAGAATTACTTGAGGTCAACGATTCTCAAAGATAGATAGAAACATTTGGTAATTCATGCTATTGAGCGTGATCTATGTAGGAAACAGAATTAATATGATATACTGTATGACTTTGCTACACGCAAGGCTCGTAAGGTAATTCTGTACTTAGTAAAGAATGAATAAACTGCATAGACAAATTTATTTTCTAATCCAAACTCTTAAATTTCACTTATTATCCGCTTCCCTACCCAAACTTGGCCCCGCAAAATCCGTTTTGCATAGGGCCCCACAATGGTTAAGTCCGGGCCTTCTATTTAGTGACGGGTGAATATACATAGTAGATTACTTATTCTTTTTCCATGACTTCTTGGTCACAACGGTTAAGTCCGGCGCTGCTATTTAGTGTTTGTAAAATGTTTGTTTGTAAAATATTTTACACGTTTCGGATGTTCCTTCAGAGTTGAAGAAAGTTTACTTCCTAGTCCAAACATCCCGCAGAACAAAGGGGAATGGGAACGGGCAGGGTTTGATAAATCCAAACGACAGTCCAGCGCGCAAACCGCACGACCAGGCAGCCATCCGTAGTGACGGGGGAATACTATTTGTTCTCCCCCTCTTGTTTTTTCGTGGGATAACTCTATCCGCGGAAATAAAATAGTAATCTTTCCTTTACTTCTTCTTCTTCTTCTCGTCTAAACTCAATATTTTCAGAAAGAATATCGGAATGAAATTCTATCAAAGGGAAATGAAAGAGAAGAATGGAGAAAGAAGGTTGACCGATCTTATGTGGTGCCCCAACGGTCCAGCAGACCAAGAAAATGAAGATTTAGTTAGATGTGAACCTGGCTTAACTTAAATGATTATCTTATTGATTTAATTGTTTTGTAAAGGGTCAATCTCTTATTCAAAGCCTGAAGAAAAAAAAGTTTAGTGAAGTATTCTGTGAGTATAATGCCGCGCTGTTATTCACGCGATAATATGATAAACTACTAATTAATTGTTGTTTTAAATTATTTTCCACTTATATGCATATTAAATAGATTTTTTTGTTTAAATGTAGTAATTAGTAGTTAGAACTTAGAAATACATTTGTAAAAAATATTGTTTAATGTCTAGAAATCTAAAACCATTTGCATTAATATTTGTTACTATTAATAGTGAATAGTTGTAAAAATGGTGTATTTTTAATGAAAAAACTATTTGCATAGTTGTTTTTAAAAATTAATTTTTTCGATTTCAGAAAAGAAAAAGTAGTATCAGAACTTTGAAAAGTCTAAAATGTCATGATTTCGGATTTTCAATATCTTTTCTAGTTTACGAGGTCAAAACGGGATGGATGGGCGGACGGATGGACGGACTGACTGACGGACAGATCACACAAAACTAATAGCATCTATTTCCCTTTCGGGGGCCGCTTATAATGCTTTTTTTTTCGAAAAAGTGGTTTTATTTAAAGGAGTGTTTTTATAAAAAAATTAGTACTTTTAATTTAAGTATTGCTTTCATTGAAGTAGGCTATTATTTTAAGAACTTTTATTAACGCCAGCGTTTTATTAAAAGTAGTGTTTTTATTAATATTTATGCTTTTATTTAAATGTGTGCTTTATTTATATTAGTAATTTAATTTAAATTTTGTTTCTTAAAAGTAACAGTAGCTTCAGTAGCCTGCGAATTCCTGAAACTGATATAGACTGATTGAGATAGACAGATTTATATAGACTGGTATAGACCGATTGATATAGTGCGATTGATATAGACTTCTGAAATAGACTGATTGATATAGGCCGATTTATATAGTCTGATATAGACGGTTATTATTTAAATAGTCACTCAGTTCCAACGGGTGTAAAAATGCTGAAAGGTTATATCTGAAGAATGTGATTAATGACCACCTCAAGTACTGGTCACTCAAAGTAATTGTCCAGTTCACTGGCCGATCAACGGAACTGGTTGTATCAGTCTATACAGATTTCTTTCTCTACTGGCTACAGAGGAATTGATCTTGGCCGGAAACGTTTGACCCAGGCCTATACCAGGGCCTGACACGGGATAGTACACGTTCTACATTCTAGCTTGACCTTCTACTTGGAGGATGATGGACTGGGTCATTTTAGACTGACCAGTTGTACTGGGAAGTGGACATATTCACATCTGTTATATGAGGTGGGGTCTGGAGACGGGAAGTGGCTTTGCAATGATCCTCAACGATCGATGTTATATATATAGTCAATTTATCAACACATGAGTTTAGGAAAACCTGATCGATGTTATATATAGAGTCAATGTATTAACACATGAGTTTAGGGAAACTTGATTGTGTGATATATAAATTCAATGTATTAACAGATGAGTTTAGGAAATCTTGATCGATGTTATATATAGAGTCAATGTATTAACACATGAGTTTAGGAAAACTTGATTGATGTTATATATAGAGTCAATGTATTAACACGTGAGTTTAGGAAAACTTAATCGATGCTATAAATAGAGTCAATGTATTAACACATGAGTTTAGGAAAACTTAATCGATGCTATATATATAGTCAATGTATTAACACATGAGTTTAGGAAATCTTGATCGATGTTATATATAGAGTCAATGTATTAACACATGAGTTTAGGAAAACTTAATCGATGTTATATATAGAGTCAATGTGGATTCAGAGGCGCCCTAGTTTAGGAAAACTTAATCGATGCTATACATAGAGTCAATGTATTAGCACATGAGTTTAGGAAAGCGTGCTAGTTAGTTTCGTTGGATAAGCTGTACGCTGCATTCAATTTCTTCATAACGGTTCACAGCATGGCTAAATCCACGCCTACACTTTCACGTTTCCTACACCTATTTACAGAATAATTTCTCAGCCTTTAATGTTCCAATATATTACAATAAACTGAGGCGCGCTGGCAGAGTGGTAATATTCTTTGCTTCAGAATCGAGGGGTGACGGATCCCGGGTTCGAATCCTGGTGAAGACTGGGATATGTAATCTCTTGGATCCTAGGGCGCCTCTGAATCCACCCAGCTCTCATACCTGGCCACATGAAACACTCGTTAACCGTGGACCACAGAAACAGATGACCTTTACATCATACGCACTATAAATCGCAAGCCATAAAGGGGAACTTTACTTTTTTACTAAAAGATACCACGATTGTTCTTATACAGGTGTGTAGCAGATAGTCCAAGAGAGGTGTATAGGCTAGGAGCCTGACTCCAATGAAAGCTGAATATAAAGTGTTTGTATTTCATCATTTCCACGTTTTCCTTTGTTCCACCAGTAAACTGTTTCTTAGTTTTAGTTATAACGTTTGTATTTAATGAACTAGAATAAGTTGTTTTAAATAGCTTTTGAAAGGAAGTAATGTTTATAATAAAATGTTTTTTTTCTATACAATATTATACATATTGGTCTGGTGTACCAGAAAAGCGCTGTAAGTAAAAACCTATAAAAATAAAGCGTGTTTCCTATAAACATCCAAGTTCATGTTCTCTTACTTTTGATGTTTCCAACTGTTCAGGATAAAAAAGTTCCATCATCAAAAGCTCTCAGCATAAAATGACAAGGTTGTCTGTTGTCATATTTCTGTGTTAAATGACACACCCAACTTGTCATTAACTTGGAAATAAAACTCCCTCAATGACAAGCCAATGCCGCGTCAAGTTTTAATTTTCTCTCTTTAAAGAAACAGGAAGTAGCCATTAAGAGTAACCTGCGGGTCATCTTGTCAGCCTCCAGTCGCCCTACTGACTAGTTCAAAGACTTTTGGTCAATAGTTAATCCAGTTAAGTAACCAGTAGTTTATTGACCACAGTGACTGGTCTTTAATAACGACTCTTGTCAAATTGTCTTGCTCGTAAGACATTTTTACGAACTATTTCTTTTTCTCCAG
This sequence comes from Biomphalaria pfeifferi, assembly GCA_030265305.1. NCBI lineage: Eukaryota > Metazoa > Mollusca > Gastropoda > Planorbidae > Biomphalaria > Biomphalaria pfeifferi. The sequence goes on along the minus strand of JASAOG010000020.1, from coordinate 4,054,408 downwards.
GGAAAGAAATCCGATAGTTCTGTATAATATTTCTGAATGCTATTAGTCTGAATGCTAATCTGTAACCAATGTAGGCACATTTTACTATACAATATAGAGAGTAATCAAGTTGTTTGTCTATCCATTCATCTGTTTATCCTTCATCCATCCACACATCTATCTATCTATCTATCTATCTATCTATCTATCTATCTATCTATCTATCTATCTATCTATCTATCTATCTATCTATCTATCTATCTATCTATCTATCTATCTATCTACCTATCTACCTCTAAATATGTATTCATCTTCATCATATTTATATAACAATTAACTTTATTCTGTGTGAAATGTTATTAATCCTAGTTCCTTGTACATGACAGAGTAAAGTGACTTGCTATCAGCTTACAAATGGCAGATGCTATCATAAGATGGCAGCGCACTGAGAGCATGGCCTCAAAGAGTAAGGTCACGTTTGTGGTGACATATTCAGGTGAAGGAAACGTTAGAGCACAGATAGCAGACATCCACAGATAGCAGACATCCACAGATAGCAGACATCCACAGATAGCAGACATTCACAGATAGCAGACATCCACAGATAGCAGACATCCACAGGTAGCAGACATCCACAGAGAGCAGACATTCACAGGATAGCAGACAAGCTAAAGAGCAGTGGTTCCCAATTCGTGCGTGTTTACGTACCCATTTTAAAGAGACTAAGGGAAATGGGCTCCCAATACTAAATACTTAAAGAAATAATTTTTAAAAAGTATACTTTTCTTTTAGTTTAATATTTTTAAGAAGTTAATAATTCATGAAATAGAAAAAAATCAAATTATTGACCTAAGATTAAGTGTACTTGAATGTTAAAAGTGTTTAAAATAAAAAGAAGTTTAAAACATTTCTTGCACCCACTCAGAGGAAATCAAAGAATCAATGAGACAGAGTAGACAACACCAAAGTTTCTATAAAAAGAGATCGCAATTTTAAATACATAAACCAGCTACTTGTAACCCGTGTTTCACTAAGGTGATAAAGATTTGTTAAACATTATTTTGATCGTTCATAGGAAATGGTTCAATTATTAAGCGCCTCCCCCATCCACCCACCTACCCACCAACCCATTCTCAAAGTTTTGGTTCGTGCATTTGAAACTATTTGTGTTTCGTTCCTCTCATGAAACTCTTTCATCATCACCTCTTACGTACGTACAATGTTCAACTTTTTAAACAACTTAATCATCACCTACGATGTGTAACTTTTTAAACAACAAACCCAAAATATTTTATCCCAAGTAATAATTCCAGATCCGTATGGACAGTACTCATGTCAAAATAAAAAGTTTTCAACTACAATGGGCTCGGCATTGGTCTGTCGGATATTCTTCTTCCTAAAAAAGCTAAATGACTATTTCATAGGGCACTGAACGATAATCTCAAGGGAGAACACAAGATATATACATACAGTCCAGAGCTCTTTCAAGGCATGTAGAATCATTACATAAGCCCATAACAGCTTAGCCACTTAACTTAACAATTTGAGAATAGTGATGCCGACATTGTCGATTATCATACTAAAAGGCCAAAAGGAAAACTGACAGAAAAAACAAAAAACTATGAGTAAATACATCTAGGGGGCTTAACTTAGACATGTCTTAGACTCCACAGCCAAATTTCTGATGGAATGCGATTGTGCCCATGACGAAGTCCAACGTTCTTTCATTGGTGGAAATATTAGCGGCAGATACGTCTACCTTAATCTTCATTCACTGCTTCAGACTGGAAGATAGTTTTATTCTAGCTCAAGCCACCTGCTGGACAAAGGTGGGTAGCAGCCGTAGGGGTTCGAACCCTGGACCATTGAAATCACCGGACTACAGTCCAGAACTCATCCCACAAGACCAGGCAGCCTCCATCTTTTTATTATACATACATTGCATATTACTGTAGTAGACAAACACGTCACAGGGAAGAGGTTAAAAAGTTTTTTTTTTTTACTAATTGTTTCTTTTCTTCTATAAACTATACATTTAAAGTTCTTGTTTTCATAATGGATTTAAACATTGCATTTTTAGATCTTCTTATCTTATCTTATATAAAACAGACGTTACTCCAAAAAAGAAGAGGATTACGTCCTACGCGTCATGCATTTAGTCATGCATGTTAACCAATGACTTAAATTCTAAATTCTGCCATCTTGATCTAATTACAGTACATTTTTAGCGGCCCCCCGAAAGGGGAATAGACGCTATTAGTTTTGTGCGAAATGTCTGTCCGTCTGTCCCGTTTAGATCTCGTAAACTACAAAAGATATTGAAAATCCGACATCACAATATTTTAGACCATTCAAAGTTCTGATGCAACGGCTACTTTTTTTTTCTGAAAGCGAAAAATCTAATTTTTAAAATCAGTTATGCAAGCAGTTTTTTAAAAAGAAAAAGCTAATTAGTATGCATTATAAGTTAGACCTATATTAAGACGAATAGTAATCTTGTAAAATGTTATTGCAAAAAAAATAATCCGTGGTTATTAGGGTTGTAGCAGGAAATTAATCCTTTTCAAAACAATTACATCAATTATAAGACTTCAGTTAGTCCAGGAGAGGCGCGGTAGCTGAGCGGTAAAGCGCTTAGCTTCCGAACCTGGGTCCCCGGGTTCGAATCCTGGTGAAGACTGGGATTTTCAACTTCGGAATCCTTAGGCGCCCCTGAGTCCACCCAGCTTCATGGGTACCTGATAAAGGCGGCTGGTCGTTGTGCTGGCTACATGACATCCTCGTTAACTTTAGGCCACAAAAACAGATGAGCTTTACATCATCTGCCCTATAGACCACAAGGTCTGAAAGGGGATCTAGTTAGGCCAGGTTGACATCTAACTTTGGATTCACTTGCACCTATCTTTTGATCTGCTGTACCGTTGGGGCACTACACAAGATCTTTCAACCTTCTTTCTCAATTCTTATCTCTCATTTGCCTTTGATATAATTTCATTTGGATGTTCTTTCTGAAAATATTGAAGCCTGCCTGGGTGGACCACTTCGTGGGCCGATTCTAAGTTTGTGTTTTCACACAAACTGTCTAAGTAAATTTGTTTTTACTTTTTTTAAATGGCAACTGTCATAAACCAACAACAACAAAGTCATTATTTATAACTTGTCTGTTTGTTACGTAGTTATGGTTTTGGTTGTTTTTGTTTTTAATTAATTTATACTAAGTACGTGATTTGCATCTAAAGGAAGGGATCATGCAAGATTGTTGTATTAAAGGATGGGTCCCGGCTGTGAACATGTTAGACTGTTGTATTAAAGGCTGGGTCCCGGCTGTGAACATGTTAGACTGTTGTATTAAAGGCTGGGTCCCGGCTGTGAACATGCTAGACTGTTGTATTAAAGGCTGGGTCCCGGCTGTGAACACGTCAGACTGTTGTATTAAAGGCTGGGATCATGTCAGACTGTTGTATTACATCTAGAGACTGGGATCATGTCAGACTGTTGTATTACATCTAGAGACTGGGATCAAGTCAGGCTGTTGTATTACATCTAGAGACTGGGATCATGTCAGACTGTTGTATTACATCTAGAGACTGGGATCATGTCAGACTGTTGTATTACATCTAGAGACTGGGATCATGTCAGGCTGTTGTATTACATCTAGAGACTGAGATCATGTCAGACTGTTGTATTACATCTAGAGACTGGGATCATGTCAGACTGTTGTATTACATTTAGAGACTGGGATCATGTCAGACTGTTGTATTACATCTAGAGACTGGGATCATGTCAGGCTGTTGTATTACATCTAGAGACTGGGATCATGTCAGACTGTTGTATTACATCTAGAGACTGGGATCATGTCAGACTGTTGTATTACATCTAGAGACTGGGATCATGTGAGACTGTTTTATTACATCTAGAGACTGGGATCATGTCAGACTATTGTTTTTATAGCTCTCTGGTAGAAACATTTGCTTTCATTTTTCTCTTGCATTCTCTGACAGTACACCGTTATATATATATAGTGTGTGTGTGTGTGTACTCATGTACTTCTACCACATCTATTTCACTGCATCTAACAGATGAAATGTAAGTCAAAATGATGGTCAGTGAAGCGATACTATCCATAGTTCAAGGCGAGACCAACAAACAGATGAATATTTAATGCTAAGCTTAGACTGTCACAAGACTGTCATAGTCGCGTGCTAACAGACATTCTTATACACAGTGATGAGAAACCTTTTTGGGCCTAGGAACGAACTAAAGACATTCTTGAACACAGCATGGAAGAGAAAAACATTCACGCTTGTCCCGGGCTGCCTGCCTTACCCATTGAAAATTCTTGACTTAAAGAAAAACGTCTGCGAATGTAAATACTGCAAAATTCACCGACTTCAGAGTTGTGCGTCAATAAGAGCAATAAATTCTTTGCTATTTTTATTGAAGATTACCAAGGACCTCGTAAAAAATTGGCTGACATCTCGGCATCGCTTCTAAATGTTTCATCAAAATTTTAGGCGCGATTTTATACCTTAAATATTGTATTGTAAAAAATCGCGTTATGTTTAGTGTCATTGGTAAGAAATACATTTAGTATCATTGGTAAGAAACATACGATACAAACTAAACAAAACAACACTTTGGAAAATAGAATCTCTATAAACTAATTAGGTGAGGCAGTACATCCTTGATTTTGTATTACATTCCTGACATCAAATATGCCTTTACAAAGCAAAATAGCAGACCAATCATTTAGTTTATCGATTACACATTTTTAGGTTTTAATAATTGGAAGTCGATATTTTAAAAAATTATTCTTGTGTTGGAGTGCAAGACAATTCTGTGGACTGCTCTGTGTTGTGTCACTTAGCTGCTAGCGCCCTCTAGGTATATCCCCAGATTTATCTGAAGAGTTATCGCTTGCCCCGAGACCTTTCAACCCACCCCTTAAAAAATATTTCTTAGAATTATCTGTATCGACTTGAATTGTATTTGTCTAGATCAGTGCTGGTATCAATATTTTCAGAAAGAAATCATAATTAAATTCTATCAAAGACAAATGACAGAGAAGAATGGGGAAAGAAGGTTGACAGATCTTATGTGATGCCCCAGCGGTCTAGTAGTCCAAAGGATAGGTGAAAGGGAATGTGAAGTTAAATGCGAACCTGGCCTAACAGATGTCTTATGAATATCTAATTGATCTAATTGTTATGTAAAGGGTAAATTTCTTATTCAAATCCTAAAAAAAAATATTTAAAAATTCCTTTAGTTGAGTGTTCTTTAGCCGGAGAGCAGCACTACAGTTCACGCGATAATATGAAAACCTACTTATTAATTATTGTATTATGTCTACTGACCAAACTGTTACAAGCAAAGTCCGTTCGACTGACCAAACTGTTAAAAGCATAGTCCGCTCTACTGACCAAACTGTTACAAGCAAAGTCCGTTCTACTGGTCAAACTGTTACAAGCAAAGTCCGTTCTACTTAATGAAATCTGTCCTTGAGAAACGATGACCTTTCTAGTTTGTTAAGATACGTTTTGATTTTGTAAGTCCTCACTGGAATTTAAATGTTCTCTTGACATCGGTCAGTGGGTAATCATTGTATTAATCCAGCAGCTTCTTTGCTTACACTCATATTTCCAATGTCTTGACTCTAAATCTCCAGTTGACACTTTCATGTAGATATTGCTGCTCACTTTCCAACATTTTCGTCACAAAGTTGATAGTGCTTACAATTTTGTACACGACAATAAGAAGAACAGAACTATCGAATGTTTCTAATTTCTCCCAAAGTTTGATGTTCTTCTCCCTTTGGGGAAAATTTGTGTTAACGTCTTTAGTACATCCAAATATCTGCATCTCATTGCCACCTTGTAAGGCACAAAATGTAAGTGTCCTGAAAATTTTGGTTTCCCTATTGGATTCAAAAAGCGGTCATCTTGGTATGCAGTGAGCAAATATACTCATACAAGTTTTGATTCAAGTAAAAAAAATCTGCAACACAGCTGACAGACTAATTGAACACAGCTGACAGACTAATTGAACACAGCAGACAGATTAATTGAACACAACTGATAGACTAATTGAACACAGCTGACAGACTATATGAAGAGCGAGTTTAAGTTGTGGTTAGCGCAGTGAACATCCTGCACGTGCGACTACTTTCGCTAAAGCAATGCTTGAAGGCCAATGTATTGTCCAATCATATTGAAAGCACCATCATAGCCTAGGCCTCGCTATTTCTTTTAAATTAACGTTGAGATTTTTTGTTACTTATAATATTTGTTCAGCCAGTTCTGCAGACTTCTGGTTTTCAAAAATATGAAAATCTCGAATTGAATTGATTGCTATTTCTTTGGGTATTCATTAGAGATGACGAAACAATATCTTGAAATAATTCTGGATCAACTTTTAATGTCCTGAAAGTGTCAACATTGACAGAAAAACAAATTGACGTAGACTGGATCTCCTGTCATATTTATGTTAGAACTGCCTTGCCTAACAGGTCTATCATGTCGTTTAGAATCTTTGGGGAGAGGTTTGTTTTCTTAAGAAGCTCTTAATCGACTTTTTCAACATTAGTGTTACCTCCAAGGGCTCATGTGAGCATGTCTCACGGGCCTAAGTGCAATGAAACCCATACACGCAATGGCTGCTTTTCTACCGGCTGTGGGCCTCTCATTTTCGTGGGTTTCTCATTTTCGTGGGCCTCTCATTTTCGTGGGCCGGTCTGTTATAGTTCTGACCATTCCGTCTTTGTTATCGTTCGTGTTTGTTCTCTACATCTTATCTTTGTTCTCTACATCTTATCTTTGTTCTCTACATCTTATCTTTGTTCTCTACATCTTATCTTTGTTCTCTAAACTGCTTACTTCTGAGTCTAGTTAGGTAGACAAAGTGAAGAGATTTTCTAATATTTGATAGTTGATATGTTTTAAATAGATTAGACAGTAATGAACTGTTTTTAGTTTGTTTGATGTTAAACTTCTCTTTCTTCTACTTGTTAAATGTTAAACTATATTTTGTTTAATTCGTTAGGTTTTAAACTACACCTTGTCCCGCTTGTTAAATGGGAAGCGTGGTCGAGAGGCTAAGTGTGCTTGAACATGGCTTGGCTTAGCTATCTAGAAGGGGGCTCGAGGTTCGACACCCGACTCGGGTTGTGTTTACTGAGCGCCTAAAGGCAGCACGGAAAACTAACTCCTAGATACCCGGGTCTCCCCCCACCGGTCCACAAATGAGATTGGACCAAAAGCGCTCTGAGCATGCCATAAGCATGAAAGTAGCGCTGTATAAAAGCTATAATAATAATAATGAAATGCTAAACTATACTTTGTTAAAATTGTTAGATGCTAAACTACACTTTGCTTTCCTTCTTTCTAAGAATCAATGTTGGTTACTTAAATTTTTTTTTATAAGCATTAATTAGAGCTGACTAATTATTAGATATAGTACTATTACGGGTAACGTGCGTTTTTTTTTCCTGGTTCCTGGTAGGAAGTCACGCAGACCGATATTTATGTAACTTTATAGTCCAGGATTTGATTAAAATCTGTGTGCTCTAGTGACATCTCACGACAGTGACCTAGATTCAAAGAACCTGAACTAATTGCCACCCTGCCACCCTGGCATTTAAAGTTCAATATATTGTTTTGTATTTGCTGCACAAACTGTTTACATCACCAACCATAAATAGAACATGATGCACGTGTTGGGGCGATTTGAATGTGAAGTTTATTTTTGCACGGTTAGGATTTAAGTTAGGGCCAACAGTAAGAATTTAAGTTAGGACTAACAGTTAGGATGTAAGCTATGACTACCGGTTAAGATTTAAGTTGGAGCTACCTGTTAGGATTAAAGTTGGGGCTAACAGTATTTAAGTCAGGGCTAACGGTTATGAGCTAGATTAAAACAAACGTTTAAGTTTCGTCTTGTTAAACTATTCACAGTATTTCTTCTACTATAAGTGGCTGAGTTAATCCAATCCAACTTTACCATCCAGTCATTTCAATCATGGAGACAATAAAATAACATTAAGTAATGAAAATGTGACGTCACAGTGTACTGCCATTAGTACAGAAATGTTATTTACGAAACGGACGGAAGAAATAAAAAAACACACTTCTGACAAAATTAATTTTATAAATGTAAGATGCTTACATTCTTACGTACACATAACACTCGCACTGTCTAGAAAAGAAGTTGCCTTTCTCTACACATTTAGATTTCTAGTTTTCATTCGTAAGACAAAACACGTTTTTTTAATTCCTATCAAGACAAGTCTGACGTCATAAAACGTTTCGCTCGCGGGACAATGTTTGGGTGAATACTTGCTGAGGTTGTCATTTCAACAGCAATTTTGTTTTCATTCATCGAATTTCTAAAGTACGTCACAGCCTGGCCCCCACGTCATCTGAAGAAAATGTTCCAATTAAACCAATCTGGTGCTAAAGATAAACCTAATTGGGTGCATTCTAACAATACCATCTCCAGGAACATCCCAGCCATTGTTATGCTCTCAAAATGTAACCAAAAAAAATGTTGTTATAACATGAAACAGTTGAACTTGTGTGTTGAACTTGTGTGTTGATCTTATGTGTTGAACTTGTGTGTTGAACTTGGATTTTATAAATATCTAAATAAAATTTTGTTAGATTAGTTTTAAATAAGTTTTAGATTTCCAATCAACACATTATCAATTCGATTAGTGTAACACTAGAGCTTTATCAGATTACACAAGATCAATTCCAGGTAACACTAAAGTTATATCAGATTACACAAGATCAATTCCAGGTAACACTAAAGTTATATCAGATTACACAAGATTAATTCCAGGTAACACTAAAGTTATATCAGATTACACAAGATCAATTCCAGGTAACACTAAAGTTATATCAGATTACACAAGATCAATTCCAGGTAACACTAAAGTTATATCAGATTACACAAGATCAATTCCAGGTAACACTAAAGATATATCAGATTACACAAGATCAATTCCAGGTAACACTAAAGATATATCAGATTAAATAAGACATATTCCAGGTAACACTAGAGTTATTTTGAAGAGCTTCTTGTCGCGTTTGCATATATCCGTATTGTGGAAGTTGACCTACTGGCTTTCTAGAAACGTGGTCAAGCCGGCCAAGGCGTCTGCTGCTGATAACATAGCGGATGTCCTGGCTTCTTGTTCTTCGTAGCACTTTATATTTGGTTATTTTATCTTGCCACCTTATTTTAAAGATCCGCCTTAGGCATTAGAGGTGGAAGACATTCATATATTTTCCCTGCCATGAGTAGGTTGACCATGTTTCACTTCCGTATAGCAAAATGCTCATTAAGCTCTTCAAAATCGACACTAGCAGCTCGGAAAAAGTGGGACTGGATAGATCCACATGGAGAGAGAGCATACAGGAAGGGTCTTGAACTGCAGATGCCATACACAACAGCAGCTGAAAGTATAGTGAAAATGCAACGGCGCCTGGTGATTACATATGCACAAACTGCGTATCAAGGATTGGCCAATTGAGTCACACAAGAAATCGCAAAGGGAAAGATCATCTCTCGAGACGTAAAATGCCACGGACTAGAGTTATATCAGATTACACAAGACATACTCCAGGCAACACTAGAGTTATATCAGATTACACAAGACATACTCCAGGCAATACTAGAGTTATATCAGATTACACCAGACATACTCCAAGGAAGACTAGACTCATACCAGGTATCACAAAGTTCTACCAGATTACACAAGAGATATTCTAAGGAAGACTAGACCCATACCAGGTAACACTAAACTCTATCTACCAGAATCAACTGCTATTTACTTCTAGTGAATTTAATCTTTGCTTAGGGGCCCTCATTTCAATGAATATATGAGTTGTTTTTTTTAAACGATACAAATATAATGAAAGTAGATAAGAAAAAAGAATTATGTCACTGTTCAAAGTCCTTTTCTAACCATAAATTCGATTTGAATATAAAAATTTAGAACAACAAAATATTAAAACTATAATTTAATTCAATTTTAAAAAAAAGAACAAACAATTTATGAAACTGATGAAACAATCAAACCATTAGATCTGAAATACCCGAATAGAAATATTTTCTCGTTCTCTAGCTAATCTTCTTTTTTTTTTGTTTTTTACTGTGAACAAATCGAACTCACCCACTACAGTTTCCCCACTGCGGCCAACGAGCTAGTCATTCTTTTCCCAACGATATAAGCAACTGTCAATTTTTTTTAGGAAAATCGTTAGAGGCGTTTTCGAGATCTGTGTCCAGAACTCGTCTACACAGAAGTTTCCAGGAAGTTCCGAGTTGTGGTATTGTAAACAGATGACCTATGAAAGAGACGGAGAGCTTTCACAAAGTTGTGCACACATTGGAGGAGCAAAGAGTTTGAGTTGTTTTTTAGCACATCGGCACACTTTGGGCCATGTCGTTCTTATTGAAGATAGGCTCAGAAGACAAGAGAAAGAAAAGAGGACTTAAATAGACCCCTGCGCTCAACGGCAAGTTGGAAAAAATGTAGGTCGCTACTGGGTTTGCGTAGTCATGTGAAACACTGCACTCATTCTTAATCTTAAGGATCGAAGAGTTTCCAATTATTATTATTATACGACACAGTTAAAAGTGTCTTTTTGTGTAGACGTTGTAGGTAGTCACATAGTATGTGTCACAAAACGTTGTTGGTAGGCACATAGTGTGTGTCAGAAAACGTTGTTGGTAGGCACATAGTGCGTGTCAGAACACGTTGTTGGTAGGCACATAGTGTTGTCAAAACACGTTGTTGGTAGGCACATAGTCTGTGTCAGAACACGTTGTTGGTAGGCACATAGTCTGTATCAGAACACGTTGTTGGTAGTCACATAGTCTGTGTCAGAACACGTTGTTGGTAGGCACATAGTGTGTGTCAGAACACGTTGTTGGTAGGCACATAGTGTTGTCAAAACACGTTGTTGGTAGGCACATAGTCTGTGTCAGAACACGTTGTTGGTAGGCACATAGTCTGTATCAGAACACGTTGTTGGTAGTCACATAGTCTGTGTCAGAACACGTTGTTGGTAGTCACATAGTGTGTGTCAGAACACGCTGTTGGTAGGCACATAGTGTGTGTCAGAACACGTTGTTGGTAGGCACATAGTGTTGTCAAAACACGTTGTTGGTAGGCACATAGTCTGTGTCAGAACACGTTGTTGGTAGGCACATAGTCTGTATCAGAACACGTTGTTGGTAGTCACATAGTCTGTGTCAGAACACGTTGTTGGTAGGCACATAGTGTGTGTCAGAACACGTTGTTGGTAGGCACATAGTGTGTGTCAGAACACGCTGTTGGTAGTCACATAGTATGTATCAGAACACGTTGTTGGTAGGCACATAGTCTGTGTCAGAAAACGTTGTTGGTAGGCACATAGCGTGTGTCAAAACACGTTGTTGGAAGGCACATAGTCTGTGTCAGAACACGTTGTTGGTAGGCACATAGTGTGTGTCAGAACACGTTGTTGGTAGTCACATAGTATGTATCAGAACACGTTGTTGGTAGGCACATAGTGTGTGTCAGAACACGTTGTTGGTAGGCACATAGTCTGTATCAGAACACGTTGTTGGTAGGCACATAGTGTGTGTCAGAACACCTTGTTGGTAGGCACATATTCTGTATCAGAACACGTTGTTGGTAGTCACATAGTGTGTGTCAGAACACGCTGTTGGTAGTCACATAGTCTGTATCAGAACACGTTGTTGGTAGTCACATAGTCTGTGTCAGAACACGTTGTTTGTAGTCACATAGTCTGTATCAGAACACGTTGTTTGTAGTCACATAGTCTGTATCAGAACACGTTGTTGGTAGTCACATAGTCAGTGTCAGAACACGTTGTTTGTAGTCACATAGTCTGTATCAGAACACGTTGTTGGTAGTCACATAGTCTGTATCAGAACACGTTGTTGGTAGTCACATAGTATGTATCAGAACACGTTGTTGGTAGTCACATAGTCTGTATCAGAACACGTTGTTGGAAGTCACATAGTCTGTGTCAGAACACGTTGTTTGTAGTCACATAGTCTGTATCAGAACACGTTGTTGGTAGTCACATAGTATGTATCAGAACACGTTGTTGGTAGTCATATAGTCTGTGTCAGAACACGTTGTTGGTAGTCACATAGTATGTGTCAGAACACGTTGTTGATAGTCACATAGTCTGTATCAGAACACGTTGTTGGTAGTCACATAGTCTGTGTCAGAACACGTTGTTGGTAGTCACATAGTCTGTATCAGAACACGTTGTTGGTAGTCACATAGTCTGTGTCAGAACACGTTGTGGTACTCACATAGTCTGTATCAGAACACGTTGTTGGTAGTCACATAGTCTGTATCAGAACGCCTAAGTGTGTGTGTAATGGGCGGGGGAGTTCTAGTTGTAGGAACTATCTAGAAACACTTTCTATACTGATTTTTATCATTTTCCTCAATAACAAACTTGTTCTTGAGCAATACCAGTCTTCGAGGCGTCACAGTCTTTGTTTGGAGGCCTCACAGCCTTTGAAGGGGCTGCATTTAATCACATTTCAAATTGTATCCTCGCCTTGCAGATGTTATTAGAATACCTCTATTCATGGAGCGTGGGTCGTGCAGAACCTGGACGTGGATTTCAAAAAACGGCTCTGACGATTCTTCCAAAAGTGTAACAGTTGAGAAAAGAATGGCTAGCTCCTTGGACAGACGGGGAGAACACTAATTTGACCGTTTTGAAAGTAAAAAATATAATTTAATTTTAAAATTGGCCATAAATTAGAGAAAAATAATTTTAAAAAAATAAACAAGGTTACAAAGACAGTTGTTTTGGAAACACAAACTCAAAATCGGCCCCCGAAGTTGTCCAACAAGGCAGGTAAAAAAGAGGGTATCAATATTTTCTGAAAGAACATCAGAATGAAATTCTATCAAAGACAAATGACAGAGAAGAATGGAGAAAGAAGGTTGACAGATCTTGTGTGGTGCCCGGTCCAGCAGCAATAATTCCTATAGTACAGTGTCCTATCGCTACATAATAATGCAGCAGTTCACGCGATAATATGAAAACCTACTTATTAATTGTTGTTTTAAATTATGTCCAACTTATATGCATACTAAATAGCTTTTTTTCTCTTTAAAAAAAGTAAACATAATTTTTGGGTAAATGTAGTAGGTAGTAGGACAGAACTTACATAACATAGCAATATAAATGTAATGTCGGATTTTCACTATCTTTTCAAGTTAACATCGAAACTGGACGGACGGACAGACGGATAGCAATTTCATAGAAAACTTATAGCGTCTTTTCCCCTTTCGGGAGCCGCTAAAAATCATAGCGTAGTGAAAGCTGAATAGGTTATTGGATTTAAAGGTGCTTAAAGTAGACTATCTAATTTTTTATTTTATTTTTAAGTAAAGGAAATATAGGCATATATTACATCTAGATTTAGATCTTTAGATTTCTAAATCAGAAGTCTAGTTCTAGTTGTATATCTATAGTACCAATAAATAATATCACTTTTGTGTAATGCACGCAGGCCTAATGGGAAGCTTCGTTCTTACAACGAGCTGACACTGCCAAAATCACGATTTCTAGACCCAGTTTGAACTAAACAAACATTTAAATTAAAATTTTATATATTTTTATAATGGATATACTGTCTTTGTTTTTTAAAAAGTATTTTTTTTATCTTGTTTTACAAAAAAATAATATATCTAGTATTTCTACTATTCACAATTCTTCAGTCAACATTGCAGAATCCTTTTCAAATGTTATATGTAAAAGTACTTCAGTCAATCCCTGCAAATGAAATCAAAACAAAGTTGGTAACATATCAGAGTCATAGTCCACTGTAATTTATTGATCTCACCATCGAGTTAACAATGTTATAGGATTAGGGGCTACTGTTCCACCGTTATTGACAGTGATTGTATGTACAGTCCCTCTAGTATAAATTGTCTGAACAAACCACATGAATATGAGTTTGACTCTCTATTGGTATCAACTAAACACACAAGTATGACATTCAATCTCTGATGGTTTCCACTAAACACATAAGTATGAGTTTAACTCTCTGTTGGTATCAACTAAAGACATACGTATGCGTTTGACTCTCTATTGGAATCAACTAAACACATAAGTATGACATTCACTCTCTATTGGTATCAACTAAACACATAAGTATGACATTTAATCTCTGATGGTTTCCACTAAACACATAAGTATGAGTTTAACTCTCTGTTGGTTTCAACTAAAGACAAACGTATGCGTTTGACTCTCTATTGTAATCAACTAAACACTTAAGTATGACATTCACTCTCTATTGGTATCAACTAAACACATAAGTATGACATTCAATCTCTGATGGTTTCAACTAAACACATAGGTATGAGTTTAACTCTCTGTTGGTATCAACTAAACACATTAGTATGACTTTGACTCTCTGTTGGTATCAACTAAACACAGAAGTATGACTTTGACTCTCTGTTGGTATTAACTAAACACATAAGTATAACTTTGACGTGTTAGTTGTGTATCTAAACCAATTGCATATTATTCAAAGCAACTGTGTTACACGCTAGTCAAGCAGATGGCAAAGAGATTTATATCTAAAGGGATCAAAAGTTTTATTTGTATTGTAATTGTAAATACTTATACGCGTGCTATAACATTATAACAACACCAAGCGTGCTATAACACTATAGCAACACCAAGCGTGCTATAACATTATAACAACACCAAGCGTGCTATAACATTATAACAACACCAAGCGTGCTATAAAACATTATAACAACACCACGTGCTATAACATTATAACAACACCAAGCGTGCTATAACATTATAACAACACCAAACGTGCTATAACATTTTAACAACACCAAGCGTGCTATAACATTATAACAACACCAAGCGTGCTATAACATTATAACAACACCAACACACATCAGTCTCTAAGAACAGACATCAGTCTCTAAGAACAGACATCAGTCTCTAAGAACAGACATCAGTCTCTAAGAACAGACATCAGTCTCTAAGAACAAACATCAGTCTCTAAGAACAGACATCAGTCTCTAAGAACAGACATCAGTCTCTAAGAACAAACATCAGTCTCTAAGAACAAACATCAGTCTCTAAGAACAAACATCAGTCTCTAAGAACAAACATCAGTCTCTAAGAACAAACATCAGTCTCTAAGAACAGACATGTCTCTAAGAACAGACATCAGTCTCTAAGAACACACATCAGTCTCTAAGAACACACATCAGTCTCTAAGAACACACATCAGTCTCTAAGAACACACATCAGTCTCTAAGAACACACATCAGTCTCTAAGAACAAACATCAGTCTCTAAGAACAAACATCAGTCTATAAGAACAAACATCAGTCTCTAAGAACAAACATCAGTCTCTATGAACAGACATCAGTCTCTAAGAACAGACAGCAGTCTCTAAGAACATACATCAGTCTCTAAGAACAGACATCAGTCTCTAAGAACAAACATCAGTCTCTAAGAACAACATTAGAATACAGAAATAATCCCACAAAGAAAAATATCAAGGTTATAAAATCATTCAACTATTTCTTTAAGAAATGAAAACTCTTTACTTAGAGAGTTTCATTTAGTTTCAAGTGTGTTTTTTAACCTGCCTTTTAGCGCACACAAAACCAAAACATTTATTTTATGGAAATATAAGAAAAATACAAAGATCAAATCACTTGTTTCATAAAGATCAAATCTCTTGTTTCACAAACAAAGATAAAATCTCCTGTTTTACAAACAAAGATAAAATCTATTGTGTCAGAAACAAAGATCAAATCTCTTGTTTCACTTACAAAGATCAAATCTCTTGTTTCACAAACAAAGATCAAATCTCTTGTTTCACAAACATAGATCTAATCTCTTTGTGTCAAAAACAAAGATCAAATCTCTTGTTTCACAAACAAAGATCAAATCTCTTGTTTCACAAAGATCAAATCTCTTGTTTCACAAACAAAGATCAAATCTCTTGTTTCACTTACAAAGATCAAATCTCTTGTGTCAAAAACAAAGATCAAATCTCTTGTGTCAAAAACAAAGATCAAATCTCTTGTTTCACAAAGAAAGATAAAATCTCTTGTTTCACAAAGATCAAATCTCTTGTTTCACAAAGATCAAATCTCTTGTTTCACAAACAAAGATCAAATCTCTTGTTTCACAAACAAAGATAAAATCTCCTGTTTTACAAACAAAGATAAAATCTATTGTGTCAGAAACAAAGATCAAATCTCTTGTTTCACTTACAAAGATCAAATCTCTTGTTTCACAAACAAAGATCAAATCTCTTGTTTCACAAACATAGATCTAATCTCTTTGTGTCAAAAACAAAGATCAAATCTCTTGTTTCACAAACAAAGATCAAATCTCTTGTTTCACAAAGATCAAATCTCTTGTTTCACAAACAAAGATCAAATCTCTTGTTTCACTTACAAAGATCAAATCTCTTGTGTCAAAAACAAAGATCAAATCTCTTGTGTCAAAAACAAAGATCAAATCTCTTGTTTCACAAAGAAAGATAAAATCTCTTGTTTCACAAAGATCAAATCTCTTGTTTCACAAAGATCAAATCTCTTGTTTCACAAACAAAGATCAAATCTCTTGTGTCAAAAACAAAGATCAAATCTCTTGTTTCACAAACAAAGATCAAATCTCTTGTTTCACAAAGATCAAATCTCTTGTTTCACTTACAAAGATCAAATCTCTTGTGTCAAAAACATAGATTAAATCTCTTGTGTCAAAAACAAAGATCAAATCTCTTGTTTCACAAACAAAGATCAAATCTCTTGTTTCACTTACAAAGATCAAATCTCTTGTGTCAAAAACATAGATTAAATCTCTTGTGTCAAAAACAAAGATCAAATCTATTGTTTCACAAACAAAGATCAAATCTCTTGTTTCACTTACAAAGATCAAATCTCTTGTGTCAAAAACAAATATCAAATCTCTTGTGTTAAAAACAAAGATCAAATCTATTGTTTCACAAACAAAGAGCAAATCTCTTGTTTCACAAACAAAGAAATGATTTGTGCTTCTCAACTTATAGATCTGATATTTGCCTACCACACAACAGAAATGATATGTGCTTCTCAACTAATAGATCTGTTATTTGCCAGACAATAGAAATATCAAAGTAGACGGTTGTAATGAATCAAACATTACTATTGAAAGATCTTTGAACAATGTACAGCCCACATATAGAAGCCTCAGAGCCTGACTGCCTTCTGACTAGATGGTTGTTGTTTTTTTTTTAATCGATGCGGCCCTTGACACAAAATTTATGAAGCCCTCGGGTCGAAACTTGTTGGTCCTCACGATCTATATTTTATGATTTGAGTGACGTCCTTTTCTTTCCTATCTTCCATGTATTTTCCCAGACTATGCACAAAATTGTGCTCTTAGAAAGTATTAGAAATTTTGTTTCAGAAATTTGAATTTAATATAATTCATAAGTTAGGATCAATAACATCTCATGCTTATATCAACACAATAGACTAACGCACAACTGAAGTCAGAGAACTTATATTGCGCTCACAGTGGCCTTAAGTCAGAATAGATTAATCTAAGACTTAGTTATAGGAGATGTCAATATACAAAATAAATGACATAAAAAATCTTTCCAATTTATCTCAATCATCTCAATCAAAACAATCATCTTGAATTCAGTTAAAGTCTTATCGTGTTTGCAATCTTTTCTAGGCTGTCGATAAGTCCTTGTAATTTGTTTCTAATTGTTTAGTCTAGAAATCAGAAAATATTTTCATTGGTCCGCTGCATAAGGAAATTGTGTTGTTTTAAAAGAAGTTGACATTCGAGAAATTCTGTCAGCATCACTGTCAAGAAGAAATCGTTTTGAATGAATACGTTAATTCTACATTAGAAAGAACACGTTTTACGTTCTTATAAAACATTACATGAAGCATCATCTTCTTTTAGGGGAAAACCGCTATTAGTTTTGTGTGATCTGTCAGTCAGTCCGTCCGTCAAATTTCGATTGCAAAAAGTAGAAAAGAAATTGAAAATACAATACAGTGATATTTTAGGTCTTAGAAAGTTCTGATGTAATGGCTACTTTATTGCTTTATGGAAGAGAACCTTTTAATTTTTAAAATTAAATATGTAGTCATGCTACCAAATTACAGAAATAATGCAACTAAGGTCAAAATCGAAAATAATAAGAGCTCATTATTAAATATATTTCCTAATTAACTTATTGAATTGTTGTTTAAAAAAACAAAAACAAAAAGTTTGATACGATCGTCGTTTTAGTTGTAAGTCTTTCAAAAGGATCACTTTTTTTTCAACATTCGTGCATTGATACTGATCAAAACAAAATTTAATGTCAAAAGCGAAAAAAATATAATTGCTCATTATTGTATTTTTTTCCAATTACCTTAATTAATAAATATTCATTCAAATGTTTTTAACAATGATTATGTATAGGAACCTCGCTTTAGTTGTTAGTCTTTAAAACGGATAACTTTTTAAAGCGCAGTCCTAACATGCTCCTCCAGATACACCTGACGTCAATCTAAATCTCCTAAATAAAAGCCAGATTGTAGATTTAGATCTCACCTAAGTCGTAATTCGAAAGCCATTGTTTTATTTTGAGCATTAAATAATAATACAATTCAACGTGCAAGAAACGCGATGTGTTGTTATGTCATTAAACCACCATATTGACTGTATTCATCACATCCCTCTTAAAAGGCAGATCTGATATTCAAGTAAATTTAGATCAAGGTTATAAAATATGACTAATTTTAGTATTGCTTTCAGTTTATTGATAATCTAGATTAGATTTCTAGAAAGTAAAAAAAAAAAAAACAGCAACAGATAAATCTTTATAATAGAACTTATGATTTTCTTCTGAATTTTGATTTTTTAAAGTACATCAATAGATTTGAAAATGTTGATAATAAGCGTTATGTTTTGACGGCGCTTTAAACCGGAACTGACTTATCCGACATATTTTTTTCTAATTCTTTCCCCCCCTCCCCTTTCCTCTGTTTTTCCCCTTACCAACCAATTTGCTTCCATCGTTGCGTTGTCTGTAAGTATGAAATAGAATGAGTGTCGATGTGAATGGGTGACATGTTATATGCTAGACTTACATGTAGATCTTTGGAGTGCACAGAGTTCGCCTTGCTGTTTTGCTCTTAGAAGTTCGTTTTCTGAAGCCATAGATCTATAGTACATTAAAGGGCACAAAGTGTTCTCTTCATTCATTTTTTCTATAACCCAAAGAGCTGACAACTCAGTCATAATGATGACTTCAATTTGAAGAGTTTTTACATTCAAATATAAAAATCTTTGTTTGTTTTACATGTTTTGGATGTTCCTTCAGAGTTGACGATAGTTTACTTCCTAGTCAAAACCTCCCACAGGACAACGGGGGATGGGAGCGGGCAGGATTTGAACCCTCGACCATCGCTAAATCCGAACGACAGTCCAGCGCGCAAACCTCACCACCAGGCAACCATCATAAAAATCAAATAATAAATCCTATTTACCGTTAATAGGGAGACCCGTGACAAATGAACCTGGACTTTTTTGTTGGACAATTTATTCTGGCTATAATTGGATATTGATAGTTCGAGTTTAGAAAGAAATATTGGCACAAATAATATCTTAGAAAATGCCGATAGAAACTTTGGCAGTTCATAATAAATCAAAGAAAAAATCGACACATTGTTTTTGGAGAGTCTAGATGCCATACAGTATCTAATTGTCATACAAAGTCTAAATGTCATACAAAGTCTAGTTGTCGTACAGTTTCTAGTTGTAATACAAAGTCTAGATGTCATACAATGTCTAGATGTCATACAGTGTCTAGTTTTCATACAGTGTCTAGATGTCACACAAAGTCCAGATGTTATACAGTGTCTAGATGGCATACATAGTCTAGATGTCATACAGTGTCTAGAGATCAGTTTTTAAACATATGTTCAGACTGCTTCAAAATGTTTACTAAACATTAGCGCAAGACATCCAATTGGCGAACTAAAATCCAGTAAACTAAATCTAAGACTTAAAAAGAGTTTCCCGAATACATCCTCATATTTGTCTGTTTACTTTTTTTTATCTAAACAATTGTTCTTGAGTGTGTGTGTGAGTGTGTTCTTGAGTATGTTCAGTTGTATCTGTGTTCTGGAGTATGTATCTGTGTTCGTAACGAAGCTTCAATATAGATTATGTGATTCAGTTTTATGTCTGTATTATGGAGTGTGTGTGTGTTTGTGTTCGTGAGTAGATTCCGTTTTCTTTATCTTGTTTAAGGAAATTGGATGGACTTCGCTTTTTTTTTTAAAGTTTATCAACATCTCGCGTGACATCAGCTGCTGTCTTGTCCAACTGTACAAGTTCCAACTATTGACAGCTAGTGACAATGATAGAACGAAGGAAAACAAACGCCGAGTTCCATGATATCGTTTTGTTAAAAATCTCTCTCTTAAAGAGATCTTTCAAGTGAGTTTTGTTTTCAATATAGCAACCTAGTCAATCCCGGAGATGTGCCAACAAGATTTCATTCAAAATGTTTGCAAATATTTGTAAAAGATTGTCTCTTCTTATGTTTACTACTTACTAATAGTGGCTAGAATAAAGATAGTTTGAAAGAGAATGCACTATTGAATGAGTTGCACTACTTTAAGATATATAGGTTTGATCTAGTCTCTGTCATATGAAAGTTCAACAAGGTCCTAACGTTCCAAGCTATACAGTGAGACGTGAAACAGAGTACTTACTGTAAAGGTGAGGCCTAGAAAAGTCTCGAACAGTTAGACTTGTACTATTGAAATCCACTGCATGTGTTCATTGACAACAAAGTGATACCATTAGACTTTGATTCAGATCTAGAACATCAAGGCAGATAACTCACGTCAGAGACACGATAAGAAAGTTCATAATGTATTCACAGCCGTGCAGAGAGAGCACTATAGGTGACTGACTCTTCTCGCTTCGGTGAGGAATCAAATTTTCTATTGAGCCAGCTGCGAGTTGTATCCCCCTTGCTTAATGCCAGTATTGGCCAGGCACACGCGGGGCATTGGCACCACGTTAAGTCTGCAACATGTAGATTCAGATCCTGTAGAACGTAGTCACCTTTCTTATGAGAAAGCTAATATATTAAGATCAACTCTGTTGATCTGGTTCTAATCTTAAACATGTTCATATTCCCAGTTTTAATTCTCAGATGACGTTTTAACTTTGCACTATTAAACAATGTCGATGACAAAACATGAATAAATCAAACAATTAACCAATTAATAGATTAAATAGTGGTAGTAAATTCATTTTGTTTGATATCGAAAATGGAAAAAATCTTACAATATTAAGATACATGGATGTAAATGTGGAGTTGTTACCCTTAGAAACGGTTTTAAAAAAAGAATTTGCTTGTTTATTAGTTGAATGTAAAGTAAAAATAGAACAGTATTTATATTTTGACACTTTCTTTTTTTTTTTTTTCATTTTGTCTCTCACTTCTTGTTTGTCTTTTTCTTGGAATACTATTTTAAACAATCCGTTTCAAACTTCATTGCAAGCTCTATAAGCGTATACAAATCTTGCCAAATGTGTTTCAAAAATGAGAAGATTTAAAAAGGTCAATACAACGTTATACTTTTTAATTTGCTTAGGTCAGTGACTTCTCTATGCAAGGCGCAATCAAAGTTGATCTGCAGAAGCACAGAGCCAAGACACTTTGTGGAAGAAAGGCTTCAGTTATACAATTTTCTTTCAATGTGTCAATCTATGTATGTCCAAATAGAAAATCAAAACTGTTTGACCAATCTTGATAAAACGTAATAAAACTTGGCATAAACGTTTCTTGGGTTCTGAACAGGAATGTATGTAAAGTTACGCCAAAACAAGCTTAAGACCCTCAAAACACAAAAAAAAGTTGCCCAATTCTATGAAAGTATTACTATTTCATGAAAATAGGTCATATAGCCATGTTTACATGAGACAAGACCAAAAGGATCTCGATCTAATTTTAAGAAATACACTTTGCAAAGATAGTTGTTTACTTTGACACATGAAATGACAACATATAGTCCATTAATTTCATTATTTAATACAATCAACCTTCAAATTTGTGTTTCAAAAGCATTTTTAGCGGCCCCAGTAAGGGGAAAAAGCCGCTATTAGGTTTGTGCAAAAAGTCCGTCTGTCACACTCAGATCTCGAAAACTAGAAGAGATATGAAAAATATCATTTCATCATTAAATGCGGCTAAAAAAGTTTAGGTGCAACGGCTACTTTTGGTTTTCTAAAAGCAAACCGTTTAATTTTTAAATTAATTATGCAAGCGATATTTTCATAAAAATACACCAATTCTAAAACAATTACGTAAATGTAAAGGAGGCAATGTTACAATATGCTAACAAGTCGCCAGATCAGATATATTTATAAAATGTACAGGAAATGTTTACAACAAATATAAATATTAGTGAAAGATGTTTTTTTCTGGTCAACTAGCGGCTAAAATTAAAAGAAAACATTTCTGTTTTGTTTATAAAGGCTAATAATGCACTTTGTATGTAAATATCACGCACATTTTTTAAAATGGACTTTTTATGCAGCGACTTTCGTGCAGTAGCGTAACGTCGCAACATATGTAGGTGCTAAACCAATTCCTTAAACTTTTTTTTAAAGGGGAAAAGACGCTATTAGTTTTGTGCTAAATGTCTGTCCGTCCGTCCCGTTTACATCTCGTAAACTACAAAAGATATTGAAAATCCGACATCACAATGTTTTAGACCATTCAAAGTTCTGATGCAACGGCTACTTTTTGTCTGAAAGGGTTACTAGTTAGGCCAGGTTCACATCTAACTTTACATTCACTTTCACCTATCGTTTGATCTGCGGGACCGTTGGGGCACTACACAAGATCTGTCAACCTTCTTTCTCCTTTCTTATCTCTCACATGTCTTTGATATAATTTCACTCGGATGTTCTTTCTGAAAATATTCAAGCCTGGCTGGGTGGACCACTTCGGGCCCGATTTTGAGTTTGTGTTTCCACACAAACTGTCTTTTGTAACCTTGTTACATAAATTTGTTCCTTATATCTGCAAATTTAGACGTCCTTACGTACTTTATATCCCATTCATCATTAGACAAGACCGAAAGTTTATGTTGAAAATAAAGTCTATTCTTCTTTTCATCTATATTATAAAGTAGAATGTGAGGTGTATGTCTGTATGTATGTATGTTACTTATAGACACCAAAACCGCTTGACCAATCTTAATAAAACTAGGCAGGAATGTTCCTTGGGTACTAACTTAGACCGTAGTGTATGTATTGTAGCCCTAAAACAAACTTAAGACCCTAAAAAAAAAATAAAGTTGTCCGACAGCTATAATATTTTATGGATCTAGGCCATGGTTAACAATGTTGACATGAGAAAAGATCAAAAGGATTTAGACCTAGATCTAATTTTAAGAAATACACTTTGCGCTCATAGTTTTTTACTTTGACACATTAAAATACAATCCATTGATTTCATTATGTAATAAAATTAACCTTCAATTTTGTGTTTCAAAAGCATTTTTTTTTACATAAATTAGTTCCTGATATCTGTAACTACAGATTTCCTGGCAAACATTCTTTCATTAGACATTACCAATTGGTTTCACATTAACACATCTCTCTACTGAGTCTATTCCTCGGTCTAGGTCTAAAACTCTTATTGAACTCTAAGATGATAAAACTTCTTTTCGCAAAGATAGTTTTGTGCTTTAGCACATAAACATACTAATTATTGTCCAGTCATTTGATATTTTAATCAATTTAACATTCAAATTTGTTTTTCTAAAGCATTTTTAATACCTTCCTTCGCTGTTCGCTAAAGTTGCGTAGCCGTGTTGAGATAGGCCTATATTCATTCATGAAAAAAGGTCACGCATGCGCAACACAGAATGAACTCTATAAAAGCCAATTTTTAACTCTAGATTAGTGTAGATTTAGATCTATGTCTACCTCAAGATCTACTTTATACTTTAACACATAAACATACAAAATTAAGTCTATTCATCTCAAATTTTAATCAAATATATGTAGGCCTACAAGCAAATGTTTTAATTTTAAAAAATGGATTTAAGCCTATTAGCTATTTTTATTTGATAGCTTCATTCACGCTATTTTTACATTGACACATTCGCTATACTATTACATTATTATTTCGTTTAATTGTGACTATATCGACAGTAATGCGCAAATAAAGACCCGCGGGTCGCGGGTAACATATGTCTAGTTATTTAATAAAATTAACCTTCAAATTTGTGTTTCAAAAGCATTTTTACATGAATTCGTTCGCAAATGTTGCGAAATGTGAGACACGTTGACATCCAATGTAATAGTTCCATTCATGTGTCGCGCAAATCTAACATGCGCTTTGTAAACACACAGCCATATGTGGGGGGTAGTCAATAGACTAACATACAATAATTAATAAGCTTATTGAAACCTCGAATTCACTCTTATAATATATAGCCTAGATTTACATGTATTTTAATAGTATCTGGACTCTAGATCTAGATTTCAATATATATAGGCCTACAAGCAAATGTTTTTTTTTTATTAAAAAAATGGATTTAAGTCAATTAGCTGTTTTATTAATAGATGTATTCATGCTATTTTTATATTTGCATTCGCTTTATTTAAAACATTATTGTATTGTTTAATTGTTTCTAATACACTGCACCAGTGATTATATCAGTGATACACACATTAAGACTAGCGGCTAGTATTATAATATTTGTTGACATTCTTTTCCTATTTGTGAACGACAAACAACAACTAAACTAGAACAGCTCATCAGAATATCCCCCCCCCCCCCCTCTAGTTACTATGTTGATTTGTCTTGTTTCAAAGGGTTAGTTCGAGTCATCTGACACAATTGAGATGAGAATGTGGAATGTCATAGAATATTAAATGTCACTGTCTAAATGATCATCCCGTGACATGTTTTCATTGGCCACAAGTCACGTGACACTAACCCCAAAGGAGACCTCGCGCCGTGTCCAGCTATTCTACTTCAGTAAACACTTGGATTAATTGAGTTTGGATTAGATGACACCATTGGATGGGATCTATCAGCGGACATTAGCTGTGGTCAGTGGCCCACCGTGTGTCCTTTAGACTTCCTTTCATTTCTTGTTTTCTTTTCATCTCCACATCACCGAATAGGATTCATATTTCACGTCCATTCTACTTTGATTTCACTTGGCAAAGAAATGGGGGGAGAGAATTTAGTGAAAGGAATGTTGACCGCGAGCTGTTGTATTCAGTTGATGTTTCCTACGTCACAGTCTGGACCTGATTAAAATCAATCCCAAACATCGCCTTCCAGTTTGTGGTTTTATAACGGCTTGTTGACTTCATCTCCAACATCTTTCGTTCGCTGCCATGCATCCCGCTATCTATTCAAGTTGCTAACATGACAAGAAGATGTAATCGTCGCCGAGTGACTGTTGACCGATTTATTGATAGATTCAGTTACTTTATAATGAGATTAAAAGGTCACTTCAATGTCGATGCTAGAAGTGAGAAAACGAGCTGGAAGAGATGGCTGGTCATTGTTATCTATCTATCTCTCTATCTATCTAGATATCAATCTATTTATCTATCTTATCTATCTATCTATCTATAAATCCTATCTATCTATAAATCCTATCTATCTATAAATCCTATCTATCTATTTATATCTATCTATCTATACAAAGTAGATGTACAGTTTTTCATATACTTACAACAATATAAGTATCCTACTTTTGAAGTAATGAAATCTCGCAAAATCTATCAATCTTAAGTAAAAGAAGGTACATTATAACTTAAAAAGAAAGAGTGAAAGAATATTTATATCTACACACACAAAGAGAGAGAGAGAGAGTTGGAGTTAATTTGACATGAGAAGTAACCAGAACATAATCTTATGAGTTTTTTTTTAGTACTATTGTATTTATCTTTCAATGACTCCTGTTTTTCGTGTCTTGATTTCTGCACAGTTAATGCATAATGTTTTTTTTTAATTAAAGGATACATTTCTTTTCTACATCAAGTTTAATCATACATGTTGGGATTTAATTATCTCCCGTACAGTAAGACGAAATGTATTCTATTACCTCCCCTTGTCCCAGCTTTACAAATTCTATGTGGTCATTCTTGTCTTGTGTAAGGTCGATCTTGTCTTGTGTAAGGTCATTCTGTAACATAAACCAGTATTTATCTATCTTCCTGACCTTAGTACTGACCTCAAACTCCGACCACAGTTCCGGCTTCCATCAACACAGAGAAACTGATGGGACATGTTTATAGAGGCAACTGTTTCTGTTAGTTCAACTTTTAGACTGGATTCCACTCCTAGACATGTCAGTGGAAATATATGAAGGAAACCTTTCAGCTTCTAAGTCTGAGAAATGTTGTTCCGCTCATTTAGAATTCTAGTTTTGTAGTTGCTCACAGTACATCGAATTTCACATTCATAGCGATATCAACGTTTTTGTTTTGATGTCGGTTTTTTGTCTATGAATTAGATGAATACATTCACAAACTAGGTAAGAGTGAATTAGATGAATACATTCACAAACTAGGTAAGAGTGAATTAGATGAATACATTCACAAACTAGGTAAGAGTGAATTAGATGAATACATTCACAAACTAGGTAAGAGTGAATTAGATGAATACATTCACAAACTAGGTAAGAGTGAATTAGATGAATACATTCACAAACTAGGTAAGAGTGAATTAGATGAATACATTCACAAACTAGGTAAGAGTGAATTAGATGAATACATTCACAAACTAGGTAAGAGTGAATTAGATGAATACATTCACAAACTAGGTAAGAGTGAATTAGATGAATACATTCACAAACTAGGTAAGAGTGAATTAGATGAATACATTCACAAACTAGGTAAGAGTGAATTAGATGAATACATTCACAAACTAGGTAAGAGTGAATTAGATGAATACATTCACAAACTAGGTAAGAGTGAATTAGATGAATACATTCACAAACTAGGTAAGAGTGAATTAGATGAATACATTCACAAACTAGGTAAGAGTGAATTAGATGAATACATTCACAAACTAGGTAAGAGTGAATTAGATGAATACATTCACAAACTAGGTAAGAGTGAATTAGATGAATACATTCACAAACTAGGTAAGAGTGAATTAGATGAATACATTCACAAACTAGGTAAGAGTGAATTAGATGAATACATTCACAAACTAGGTAAGAGTGAATTAGATGAATACATTCACAAACTAGGTAAGAGTGAATTAGATGAATACATTCACAAACTAGGTAAGAGTGAATTAGATGAATACATTCACAAACTAGGTAAGAGTGAATTAGATGAATACATTCACAAACTAGGTAAGAGTGAATTAGATGAATACATTCACAAACTAGGTAAGAGTGAATTAGATGAATACATTCACAAACTAGGTAAGAGTGAATTACACCAATACATTCAAAAACCAGGTAAGAGTGAATTAAACCAATACATTCAAAAACCAGGTAAGAGTGAATTAGATGAATACATTCACAAACTAGGTAAGAGTGAATTAGATGAATACATTCACAAACCAGGTAAGAGTGAATTAGATGAATACATTCACAAACCAGGTAAGAGTGAATTAGATGAATACATTCACAAACCAGGTAAGAGTGAATTAGATGAATACATTCACAAACTAGGTTAGAGTGAATTAGATGAATACATTCACAAACTAGGTTAGAGTGAATTAGATGAATACATTCACAAACCAGGTAAGAGTGAATTAAACCAATACATTCAAAAACCAGGTAAGAGTGAACTAGATGAATACATTCACAAACTAGGTAAGAGTGAATTAGATGAATACATTCACAAACTAGGTAAGAGTGAATTAGATGAATACATTCACAAACCAGGTAAGAGTGAATTAAATCAATACATTCACAAAACAGGTATGAGTGAATTAAATCAATACATTCACAAAACAGGTATGAGTGAATTAAATCAATACATTCACAAACCAGGTAAGAGTGAATCAGTATCTGAAGGAGAAGTTCACTATGTGGCCAAGTTGAAAGAAGAGTTGCCACGTCCAGTTAGGTTTTGAATTAAAAGACTTAAGAAAACCTTTTTAGATTGTTTTCTAGTAAAAAAAAGTACACTGACATATCTAGCACCTTGAAACTAGTTAACATTTGTTTGGGAGGAATTAATAACACAGAAAGGGTCCAGTCAGCCTCAGGGTTTAGTCAGCCCCAGGGTTTAGGCACCCTCAGGGTTTAGTCATCCTCAGGGTTTAATCAGCCTCATCTAAATCTGGCATTTTATGTTTGTCGTTGGTCAATGCAAATTGATTTCAAGTGAGTTCTTCTGTACGCTAGGACCACACGATGTCCACTGTTAACCTTTCTGACATCTAACCAGGCCTGGCATCACCGTGCATGTATCATTAATGTCACGGTGTCAGCAGCTTTGCAATAAGTGTTACAGTCTAGATGTCAAACTGTTGATTTTTGTTAGCTTTGCGTAATGAGCCTGTCAGTTGACACTATAAGGCAGTTTTTCTTTCGCTTGTCACTCTAAACACTAACAACTTTAACGTAGGCCTATTGTATAGGCAAGTGCTTAGCATATCTGCAAATTACTTTTTTTTTTTTAGAATGAAAAGATTTCCTGTGAATCAAACTTTTGAAAAGTGATTTCTTTTATCGGTGCACAAATAATGTTGAATTTGATATTTTTAAATTCAATAAATTGAGAGTTATTACAAATTTTTTTTAAGAAAGAGACAAAATAGGTTTGATGGTCGAGACAGAGCAAGCGAGTAGACGTAAAATACATGTTCCTTCTAAAAAATGCATCACGCCCTTGTCTCAAAGTTGAAGAAGGTTTTAAACTGGTGGTCGTTGTGTTTAGAGAGTTCAACGCTTACCACTATATAGGTGACAGGTGTACAACTTGAAAACTAGTTTGTTTCGACATCGCGTGGTGACTTCTCAGAGATTTCAAACCTATTGTGGTTTTTGTTTCAATCTTCAACTTTGGATCTGAAGTAGAGAGTAGCAAGTAAAATAGAACAAATCCATTTTTAAACTGCAAAGCTTATCTAAGGGAAATAGCTCTCCACTTACAACTGTATCTCTTAATTTTGTAAAAGTTATTTCCCTTTGCAATATCAAACAAAATAATTAATTAACAATGATTAATTGACTAATTGGATACTTTTTTAATTGGTACATGTTTTATTAGGTATAAAGTGTTCTCTATCTAAGGGGACGAAACCTTACATATTTAGCCGAATCTGTGAATACTGAGGGATAAATTTTGCTTGTTGGTATCAACCAAAATAATGAACTTTCATTAAAAAATCGACTATTTATTTGTTTGTTTTTTTGTTTTATTGATTTATAAGTTTCTACGCCAATAACTAATTGTGCAAAACTCCAACTTGATTCGAGAATGGGGGAGAAATAACGTGTAATGTGAGTTGATATATACCCTTTAGTAAAAATGAGACTATATTCCAACACATTGAAATCACAATGAAAACTTGTCAGCTAAAAGCATTCCAAGTAACAGAAACGACCAATCAAATTGTTTTGGAAAGATCCGCAAAACTTAAATCTAATGAAAGTGGAGTGTTAGGTGCGGGAGGATCCGTAAACATCTTAGCCTTCTCTTTCATTTCATTGAAAATGTGAGGAGAAAGAAAAGTTAAAAGAAAAAGAATGACTCCTTTAACAGTTACAATCATTGTCATGCTTCAATCTCTTAGTATTGTCTCCCTCCTGTCCAAAACAGCAAGAGATGTCCCTGACATAGGCTGCAACGCTTCAAGTCAAGTTTCATCATTGTTCATTCGTCTTAACCGACATTTTTTTCTAGAGACAATTTGTAGCAGTTTGTGTTTCTTTTCCTGTAATTTGCAAAAAACTTGCCTTTTAATTTCATTGAACAAAAAAAATACAATAAAGTCATTTATAGAATACATTTGTTTATTTTAAGGCGAGCCGTAGAACCACGACTTTTGAGCATCTGAATGTATTTATTTGTAGACTAAAGATAAAACTAATCTGCACATAAGAAAACTTTCTAGTGGGACTTCAGCAAGAAATAGTGCTCATTTGTACTTTTTCAACAAACTAAAATAATGTCGAGACTGAGCCCCTAGAACTACTTTATATTGTTGACCAAGTCAAAGATAAGCCCCTAAAACTACTTTGCATTGGTGACCAAGTCAAAAGTAAGCCCCTAGAACTACTATGCATTGGTGACCAAGTCAAAGGTAAGCCTCTAGAACTACTTTGCATTGGTGACCAAGTCAAAGGTAAGCCTCTAGAACTACTATGCATTGGTGACCAAGTCAAAGGTAAGCCTCTAGAACTACTTTGCATTGGTGACCAAGTCAAAGGTAAGCCCCCAGAACTACTTTATATTGGTGACCAAGTCAAAGTTAAGCCCCTAGAACTACTTTTCATTGGTGGCCAGTCCAATGTGAGCCCCTTAGAACTACTTTGTTTTGATGACCAGTCCATTGTAAGCCTCTATAACTACTTTGAATGGATGACCAGTCCAATGTGAGCCTCTAGAACTACTTTGTATTGGTGGCCAGTCCCATGTCCTATGATCTACAATTTTCAATTCACTGACCCGTTGATCCTTTTGTGCAGCCAAGAGATCAGACAAGATAGTTTTGAATAAGTTGCTGCCCTTGTCTATCTCGGCTCAATTAACTCCCCTTAAGCTGGAAAGACACTTGTTTAAAAAGGATCATCATAAGATACACAGCACAGTAAATGATGACGCCAATTTGGAAAGGACAAAAGATAAAGTTGAAAGAGTGGTTTATCCAAATCAAACCTCTATTTTAAATAGCAGTACAATGTAAAGATGTCATTGTAAATGTTGATCTAACTAAAGTCTCCGCTGTTGTACACAATAACTAAGCACACTCACACCCAAATGTGATTTAACTAGAAATTTACGCTAATAGATCTCTCACTTTTGTTAGGGTTAATTTGGATTATGCAAAAATCAATGCTGAAAGGTAATAAAAAATCCATTTGTTTTTAAAACAATGTCCTTCTTTGTCATAATATTACATTGTTATGATTGGATATCACGTGTTCATATATATTTCGTATAGGAAAAGTTACACAATTAAATATATAAAATATTTACAATAGATTTCAATTATATATATCGAGATGCTGTTGCAATGATAAATGCGATCTATAATATAACCATGAATAATTCAGTCTCTCTGTGAGATAAAATATGCATTGATTCTTATCTTCAACAAATATGTGATTGGGTATCAATAGATAAAAAAAAAAGGGCTGACTGATCGTGTGCTATGCTCTATGTCCTCACGATAGCTTGAACTGGCCATCCAGCAGCAGGAGGAGGGTTGGACCAGGACGTACATTTCAGATCGGAACTTTGGAAACGGAACAAAACGTAACGAAATATTTACAACTTTTTCCTTCTTACTTTTGTATAGCATTCAATCTACATGGCTTTAACTTGTAGGTTGAGGTGGCGGTGGTCTAGAGTATCACTGTCACAATGTAGTCATGTAAGACTGGAAACTTTCATAAAGTTGTTTTAATAACTACTACTATTTACATAATATGCTCACATTCGCTAAAAAACTTTTGAAACAAATATTCTACATAAAGTATACGTACTGTTATAGCATAATCATTAATGTTTATTAATTTGAAAAACTTGAACAGAAAGTGTTTGATGTGGATATGAACATATGGACGGATCTATACACACACACATTAAATCATTCAACCATAAACAATAGATAAAGAACTTGAATTGCAGTCTGAGCTCATAAATGCAATCTCCTGGCATCTGCAGCGCAATACTCATAGATGTTAAAATGGACGTGTCCAATACTTTAAAGTATTCACTGGTCTATAGCCTAGCTGTTTTTCTCACGGGTTTCTGAGTCTCGAGAGAGAAACATATAACTTAGAGCCTCAAGGGCAACGTTGGTTGACACCAAGAAGTTATAACAAGAAGTTGTTGACCAATCTAAAGTCTATGCAAATGTGTTTCTTTCAGTATCTCAGAGCGTGACATTAGAAGACCACCCTTGGGACTATCACTTATTCAATCTTTATTCATGGATTATGTTCATCGCATCGATGTCTGCTTCTAAAGTTCCTTGATTAATTTTCTGGTTTGGTTACACAAGTGTCATGGCTTCCTGGCTATAACAGAAAGGTTGAGTGGGGCATTACATCTTCACATGAACACTTCATGGCCGCCTGTTTGGTTCACTGATGGAACTCAAAGATAAAGTTTCATTTTGAGATTCCTAGATCGAGATAGAGAGAGAAAGCACATGTATGAAAATGTTTGTGACTTGATCTTGTGTCTCATTTAAACCAAGAAAAAAAAAGTGATATGGTTACAACGGAAAATGGTAACCAAAAACTATTTACAAACATAAAACTAAATAAATCATCTAGACCTGGTGGTAATCTGGCTAGATTACTCAAAGAACTAAGACACGAGCTAACATCTGTGTTCAAAATGCTCTTTTATGCCTCACTCAAAGGTAGAATTCCCAATTGAAAAAACAAGATAATTCTGATACAGAAAACTATAGACCAGCTTCAGTCACCAGCTTCACATGTAAAATACTAGAGCATATATGTCGCAATACTACAAACCACTTAGATACAAATAATGTCATTGTTCCATACCATTATAATTTTTAGGACTTTAGATCATATCAAACTCAGCTATTAGGTCTAGCTGATTACCTTTTATAGCGCTAAGAGAATAATATGCAAAAAAGATGCCATTTTAATAGATTTCTTTTGAAAAAGTTCATCATCATAGCTTCCTAAAAAATACATGGGCATTACTGGCCCATTACAACAATGGATCCAAGATTTCCTGACAGGGAGAGAACAAAATAACACTAATAACAGTAAATTCAGGTCTACAATAAGTCAGCAGTTTGATATCATTTCATTTATTATTTATAAGTAAACTATGTACACAGCTCTAATACACAAAGTAATTCAGGTCTACTCTAAGTCAGCAGTTTGATATTATTTCATTTGTCATTTATAAGTAAACCAGGTACACAACTCCAATACACAAAGTAACTAAGTTTATTATAAATGAAAAGTTACAATCTAGATCACATACATACAGACACAATTATTAAAAATAAAATGAAGCATGAGGGTTAATTAAAATAATTTTTACAACTCAAATAAGAAAAATGAACTAAAATTTAATTTAACTTTAGTTAAACCAATCTTAGAATATGCATTCTTTTTTTTTATAACCCCTCATTTTACGAAAACATATAGAAACTAAAAAGACACAAAATAGAGAATAATATCCAATATTCAAATATGCATTCTCTTTTTGGAACCTCTCAACTTATGAAAAGACAATAAAAGTAACAAGGTTACAAAGACAGTTTGTGTAGAAACACACATTCAAAATCGGCGCCAGAAGTGGTCCGACCAGGCAGGAAAAAAAAGGCAGGTTTCAATATTTTCAGAAGAATATCTTAATGAAATTCAAATGACAGAGAAGAAAGGAGAAAGAAGGTTGACAGATCCTGTGTGGTGCCCCAAAGGTCCCGCAGACCAAGGGATTAGTGAAAGTGAATGTGAGGTTACCTGTCCTAACTGATGTCTTATAATAAATCTAATTGATTTAAATGTTTTCTAAAGGGTCAATCTCTTTTTCAAAGCCTCAAGAAAAAAAACATTTCCGTAGTTATTCCATATGCTAGTGCTTATTGTTTACAGGTACCATTAGAGCATGGGACAGTTTGCCCGAATTATCTAGGTAAACCAATGAAGTAGTAGTAGTAGTAGTAGTGTTTGAGTCTCTAAATAACACACATGACTATATTAACAAATCACTTAGATCCATAGATCCATATAGGACGTAATTATAATCATTCTATCTATCTATCTATCTATCTATCTATCTATCTATCTATCTATCTATCTATCTATCTATCTATCTAAATGAACGAACTAAATATCTATATAGCTGTCTGTTTCTCTCCGTGTGAATGTGACTTTGTGCGTGTGTGTCTAAACATTTATCTAGAAATGTGGTCAACCTGAACTCCAGCCAATTAATGTCACTGCTCGGATCCATCATTCATACATCGCGCTGCTCACCCGTGCCCTAAAACGTCTACAACTTCTCAGCCCCTCTAAGCACTGCTTCATGTGTCCAGGCATTCCCCATTTACCAGACTCCATGGCTCTGTGGAGATCAGAATCTTAAAAAAAAAAAGAATAAAATTGTGTATGTGTGCATTTGGTCTTAAGTCTAAATTAATAATAGATTTTCTTGTGCTTCAATGCACAGTGAGGCTACATTAAAATAGGAAATAAAACAGTTAATTTTTCTTTTATTTATAGAAAGATGAATATATTATTATAGAAAGATAAAAAAAAAAGACCGACAGCTAAGTTTTAGAAAACACAAAATTTTATTCAGAACATTTGGCTTCGTCTTGTTATTGTCATATTGTCATATTGTATGCGTATTGCGTGTACTTATGTCACATTGTCCCACGTGAATTTTGCAATATTCTTTGCTTAGTTATACAAATTTTGTTAGTGTTCAGTGACTTATCAATCTTTCAATGTTCAGTGACTTATCAATCTCTCAGTGTTCAGTGACTTATCAATATCTCAGTGCTCAGTGACTTATCAATCTCTCAGTGTTCAGTGACTTATCAATCTCTGAGTGTTCAGTGACTTATCAATCTCTCAGTCTTCAGTGACTTATCAATCTCTCAGTGTTCCGTGACTTATCAATATCTCAGTGCTCAGTGACTTATCAATCTGTCAGTGTTCAGTGACATCAGTCTCTCAGTGTTCAGTGACTTATCAATCTTTTAGTGTTCAGTGACTCATCAATCTTTCAGTGTTCAGTGACTTATCCATCTTTCAGTGTTCAGTGACTTATCCATCTTTCAGTGTTCAGTGACTTATCAATCTTTCAGTGTTCAGTGACTTATCAATCTGTCAGTGTTCAGTGACTCATCAATCTTTCAGTTTTCAGTGACTTATCAATCTTTCAGTGTTCAGTGACTTATTAATCTTTCAGTGTTCAACGACTTATCTATCTTTCAGTGTTCAGTGACTTATCAATCTTTCAGTGTTCAGTGACTTATCAATCTTTCAATGTTCAGTAACTTATCAATCTTTCAGTGTTCAATGACTTATCAATCTTTTAGTGTTCAGTGACTTATCAATCTTTCAATGTTCAGTAACTTATCAATCTTTCAGTGTTCAGTGACTTATCAATCTCTCAGTGTTCAGTGACTTATCAATCTTTCAGTGTTCAGTAACTTATCTTTCTTTCAGTGTTCAGTGACTTATCAATCTCGCAGTGTTCCGTGACTTATCAATATCTCAGTGTTCAGTGACTTATCAGTCTCTCAGTGTTCAGTGACATCAGTCTCTCAGTGTTCAGTGACTTATCAATCTCTCAGTGTTCAGTGACTTATCAGTCTCTCAGTGTTCAGTGACATCAGTCTCTCAGTGTTCAGTGACTTATCAATCTCTCAGTGTTCCGTGACTTATCAATATCTCAGTGCTCAGTGACTTATCAATCTTTCAGTGTTCAGTGACTTATCAATCTTTCAGTGTTCAGTGACTTATCAATCTTTCAGTGTTCAGTGACTTATCCATCTTTCAGTGTTCAGTGACTTATCAATCTTTCCGTGTCAGTGACTTATCAATCTGTCAGTGTTCAGTGACTTATCAATCTTTCAGTGTTCAGTGACTTATCCATCTTTCAGTGTTCAGTGATCATCAATCTTTCAGTGTTCAGTGACTTATCAATCTTTAAGTGTTCAGTGACTTATCAATCTTTCAGTGTTCAGTGACTTATCAATCTTTCAGTGTTCAGTGACTTATCCATCTTTCAGTGTTCAGTGACTTATCAATCTTTCCGTGTCAGTGACTTATCAATCTGTCAGTGTTCAGTGACTTATCAATCTTTCAGTGTTCAGTGACTTATCCATCTTTCAGTGTTCAGTGACTTATCCATCTTTCAGTGTTCAGTGACTTATCCATCTTTCAGTGTTCAGTGACTTATCAATCTTTCAGTGTTCAGTGACTTAGCAATCTTATAGTGTTCAGTGACTTATCAATCTGTCAGTGTTCAGTGACTCATCAATCTTTCAGTTTTCAGTGACTTATCAATCTTTCAGTGTTCAGTGACTTATTAATCTTTCAGTGTTCAACGACTTATCTATCTTTCAGTGTTCAGTGACTTATTAATCTTTCAGTGTTCAACGACTTATCTATCTTTCAGTCTTCAGTGACTTATCAATCTCTCAGTGTTCCGTGACTTATCAATATCTCAGTGCTCAGTGACTTATCAATCTGTCAGTGTTCAGTGACATCAGTCTCTCAGTGTTCAGTGACTTATCAATCTTTTAGTGTTCAGTGACTCATCAATCTTTCAGTGTTCAGTGACTTATCCATCTTTCAGTGTTCAGTGACTTATCCATCTTTCAGTGTTCAGTGACTTATCAATCTTTCAGTGTTCAGTGACTTAGCAATCTTATAGTGTTCAGTGACTTATCAATCTGTCAGTGTTCAGTGACTCATCAATCTTTCAGTTTTCAGTGACTTATCAATCTTTCAGTGTTCAGTGACTTATTAATCTTTCAGTGTTCAACGACTTATCTATCTTTCAGTGTTCAGTGACTTATCAATCTTTCAGTGTTCAGTGACTTATCAATCTTTCAATGTTCAGTAACTTATCAATCTTTCAGTGTTCAATGACTTATCAATCTTTTAGTGTTCAGTGACTTATCAATCTTTCAATGTTCAGTAACTTATCAATCTTTCAGTGTTCAGTGACTTATCAATCTCTCAGTGTTCAGTGACTTATCAATCTTTCAGTGTTCAGTGACTTATCAATCTCGCAGTGTTCCGTGACTTATCAATATCTCAGTGTTCAGTGACTTATCAGTCTCTCAGTGTTCAGTGACATCAGTCTCTCAGTGTTCAGTGACTTATCAATCTCTCAGTGTTCAGTGACTTATCAGTCTCTCAGTGTTCAGTGACATCAGTCTCTCAGTGTTCAGTGACTTATCAATCTCTCAGTGTTCCGTGACTTATCAATATCTCAGTGCTCAGTGACTTATCAATCTTTCAGTGTTCAGTGACTTATCAATCTTTCAGTGTTCAGTGACTTATCAATCTTTCAGTGTTCAGTGACTTATCCATCTTTCAGTGTTCAGTGACTTATCAATCTTTCCGTGTCAGTGACTTATCAATCTGTCAGTGTTCAGTGACTTATCAATCTTTCAGTGTTCAGTGACTTATCCATCTTTCAGTGTTCAGTGATCATCAATCTTTCAGTGTTCAGTGACTTATCAATCTTTAAGTGTTCAGTGACTTATCAATCTTTCAGTGTTCAGTGACTTATCAATCTTTCAGTGTTCAGTGACTTATCCATCTTTCAGTGTTCAGTGACTTATCAATCTTTCCGTGTCAGTGACTTATCAATCTGTCAGTGTTCAGTGACTTATCAATCTTTCAGTGTTCAGTGACTTATCCATCTTTCAGTGTTCAGTGATCATCAATCTTTCAGTGTTCAGTGACTTATCAATCTTTAAGTGTTCAGTGACTTATCAATCTTTCAGTGTTCAGTGACTTATCAATCTTTCAGTGTTCAGTAACTTATCTTTCTTTCAGTGTTCCGTGACTTATCAATCTGTCAGTGTTCAGTGACTCATCAATCTTTCAGTGTTCAGTGACTTATCAATCTGTCAGTGTTCAGTGACTTATCAATCTTTCAGTGTTCAGTGACTTATCAATCTGTCAGTGTTCAGTGACTCATCAATCTTTCAGTGTTCAGTGACTTATGCATCTTTCAGTGTTCAGTGACTTACCAATTTTTCAGTGTACAGTGACTTATCAATCTTTTAGTGTTCAGTAACTTATCAATCTCTCAGTGTTCAGTGACTTACCAATCTCTCAGTGACTCGATCAGTTCGTCTGCGAACAGAATGTACAGAAACACGCAACCAAACTTCTGATCAGTACACATTCTACAGACACAGGTTAAACACCTTTACCTACGTGAAATACGGCACTCTTCCTGAATTGTGCTCAATACTACGGCTTATTAATTGTATGTTATGTAGATATTATAACGAGTTCCAACCAGATCCAGTCAATGTTTGTGACATCTTACCATTCAAGTCTGATTTGTTAGATCTTGTTTATTAGTTCACAACATTAAGTTCAAGAATTGAATTCCTAACCTACTGTATGAATACATGTGTCACTTTCTGTCCCTATTGTCCAGTTCTTACTTCTCATTTGGAGTGTTTTGCCATTAGGTCAAGCAATGTCCAGATTACCTCGTACCAAGCAATGTGACTTCCACTGAGGCAAGACAGTGTATCGTGCCTGTGGACCATAAAGTCGAGCTGATGGACCCAGTGCTGATACATTTCAGTGTTACCGATCTGCTGATAGAGTCCAAAATTATGGACATGGTCTTCGCAGCAACTAGAATTATAAATAGCGAGACACCTTTACTACCCAGGTGACCTAATTTCACTGCTCACACAATCACACTTGCCCCCACACACTACTCCTCTTCACACTCTCACACACCTCCTCACAATTCTCATAACATTGGACTGTTCATAGTCCTCTTTACACTTCTCTTTACACTTCATAGCCCTCTTTTCACTTCTCTTCACAGTCCTCTTTACACTTCTCCTCACAGTCCTCTTTATAGCCAAATAAACAACAGACAAGGGGCCAAACAAGTAGTTAGACCACTGGTAGTCCAGTAGCATACTCACTATAGCCAAATAAACAAGGGGCCAAGCAAGTAGTCAGAGAAAAGTGGCGAAGTGCCAGAATGACGGCGTTGATCCTAACAGTAGAAACACTCGAATAAGTTGCTCTTCTTCCTGTGCTCCAAGTTGTCAGATAGTAGACTAGAGATACAGATATTGATCGCTAACAGAAAGACACAGCAGGGCGTATTTTTAGACTGCTCCGGTCGCCCTAGGCGCCTTACAGTTGACTTGTGCGAATGATATTTCAAAATGATTCTAATGCCTTGTTTGTATGAATGATGTACAGAAACGAAATCTGGCTAGTTGAACACTTGACTGGGCATGTAGCGTTTTTTCTAATTGAATCACGGACTTTTCTCAAATAATACAGTGTTGTTCTTTCTCCCGTATACGACGTATGGGCTAAAGTCTCGAAAGGGCACCAACGTTGATTCTTTCACTTGCCATGTGTCTCATATCATTGCATTCTCAACTGGTCAGCATAGTACAGAGCAGTCCTAGTCCTACAGTATCTTTCACATATAGGAAATTATTTCACAAAAATTAATCAAAATAAAAAGTAGAATTACTTTGACTAGATCAGTAGAGTTACTAACTCCACAACACATGATTTAAATAACTTTGTATGGATTATTAAGTCAGTTTTTTTTAAAGACGCAATGATCTGGATTTTATTAAAACTGAAATGAAATTGTCCATGAACTAGATTAAATTCAAAAGAAGTATCCAAAAAGTTTCACCTTGAATAAAATAATTAGGTCAAAACACTGAAATTCACGTTCTTAATGGATGGTGTACTTTATGGTGATACCACAAAATAACGCAAAACAAATATCGCGAAGAAAATAGCGCCGACAAAATTATCGCGAACAAAATGGCGCCGACAAAATAGCGCCGATAAGAATTAGCGCGAAGAAAATAGCGCAAAATTTCTCGACAAAATAGCAGAAGACAAAAGTACCGGATTTGAGTAAGTGAAGATGCTGGGAGCATTTTTGTTGAGGTCTCTATCTTCTTCACTATGAATAGATCTAAAAGTATGCCATATTTGCAGAGAACGAGAGTACTTTCAAATTGTATCTCATTCTCCTTTTTCAACAATGTTTTCAAAAGACATAACTTGCTCAAATATGTTTTTGAAATGGGCTTCAGGGGTTAGTTATACGATAATGTGTGTGTTCCAAGTTTGTCTTTTATAGTATGATCAGATTATCTGCGGCATCTCTCAAACCAGGGCGTCTCAACATTGGCAAACGTTTGGGTGTGTCAGGATTAGTTAAGCTGAGGATCTCTTTTCTTATCTGTAAATACTGCCTTCGAAGAACTTAATAATGCTAGGCTAGATGTTGTAGGGAATTAGTATGACTATTGAGAGGACAACTATATTGGTCGCCAGAGACGAAACCGCAAAGTGACTCAAAGATTACCTATAGGGCAATGTACCACGAACAATTCAGTGGAGGGATGGAACTATGAATTAATGTCTACAAATTAATCTCTCACTTCCTCAGAGAACAGAAACACACTGAGAACAAGATTCTGAGGTACAATGCTGGAGAACGAAGCTGCAAGTAAGACAAAGTACCTCCAATTTAACAGACGACTTGCAGCTATATTGCTAATGTACGGAAACAGCCACTGATGGAGTTTCTACGTGACATTGCATACAATTTATCTTTGTGAAAGTTTGTGTGTGTGCTGGTGTAAATCTGACTAGTACAGAAGTGTCTTTTTGAAGTGCACTTTTGGAATGTAAATAAACGGTATATTTTGAAATTTGTTATTGTAGCCTATAATTCTTGCACAATGTTTGCATATTTATATTTTAAGATATCTAAAGTGTTTCCAGCAAAATGACTAAAAAAAAAGGTAAAATAAGACTAAAAAATTATTTACTTTAGTCCTATTTTAAGATATCTAAAGATATCTTATTTCTTGCAAAATTGCTAACGAATATTTTTTCCGCGGTATTTAGTCGGTGCTATTTTGTTCGCGCTATTTTGTCGGCGCTATTTTTATATATTACTAGCCGAATATGACCGCGGCCTGCGAGCCTAAGTTTGGGCATTACTGATCTAGGGGATAGTATTTAGATATATGCTAATACGAAGAATGTTCCCTTGAAACTTTTTTTATTTTTATTTTGACGCGAAATTAAATTAGAGTGCGAAAATAGGTTTACTCGTTTAGCTAAACATATAAATATATTGTGAAAGTAGTTTACTCGTTTAGCTAAACATATAAATATATTGTGAAAGTAGTTTACTCGTTTAGCTAAACATATAAATATATTGTGAAAGTAGTTTACTCGTTTAGCTAAACATATAAATATATTGTGAAAGTAGTTTACTCGTTTAGCTAAACATATAAATATATTGTGAAAATAGGTTTACTCGTTTAGCTAAACATAT
This sequence comes from Biomphalaria pfeifferi, assembly GCA_030265305.1. Classification (NCBI taxonomy): domain Eukaryota; kingdom Metazoa; phylum Mollusca; class Gastropoda; family Planorbidae; genus Biomphalaria; species Biomphalaria pfeifferi. Next base: position 4,013,100 of record JASAOG010000020.1, on the reverse strand, counting down.
AAATATATTGTGAAAGTAGTTTACTCGTTTAGCTAAACATATAAATATATTGTGAAAGTAGTTTACTCGTTTAGCTAAACATATAAATATATTGTGAAAGTAGTTTACTCGTTTAGCTAAACATATAAATATATTGTGAAAATAGGTTTACTCGTTTAGCTAAACATATAAATATATTGTGAAAGTAGTTTACTCGTTTAGCTAAACATATAAATATATTGTGAAAGTAGTTTACTCGTTTAGCTAAACATATAAATATATTGTGAAAGTAGTTTACTCGTTTAGCTAAACATATAAATATATTGTGAAAGTAGTTTACTCGTTTAGCTAAACATATAAATATATTGTGAAAGTAGTTTACTCGTTTAGCTAAACATATAAATATATTGTGAAAGTAGTTTACTCGTTTAGCTAAACATATAAATATATTGTGAAAATAGGTTTACTCGTTTAGCTAAACATATAAATATATTGTGAAAGTAGTTTACTCGTTTAGCTAAACATATAAATATATTGTGAAAGTAGTTTACTCGTTTAGCTAAACATATAAATATATTGTGAAAGTAGTTTACTCGTTTAGCTAAACATATAAATATATTGTGAAAATAGGTTTACTCGTTTAGCTAAACATATAAATATATTGTGAAAGTAGTTTACTCGTTTAGCTAAACATATAAATATATTGTGAAAGTAGTTTACTCGTTTAGCTAAACATATAAATATATTGTGAAAGTAGTTTACTCGTTTAGCTAAACATATAAATATATTGTGAAAGTAGTTTACTCGTTTAGCTAAACATATAAATATATTGTGAAAGTAGTTTACTCGTTTAGCTAAACATATAAATATATTGTGAAAGTAGTTTACTCGTTTAGCTAAACATATAAATATATTGTGAAAGTAGTTTACTCGTTTAGCTAAACATATAAATATATTGTGAAAGTAGTTTACTCGTTTAGCTAAACATATAAATATATTGTGAAAGTAGTTTACTCGTTTAGCTAAACATATAAATATATTGTGAAAGTAGTTTACTCGTTTAGCTAAACATATAAATATATTGTGAAAGTAGTTTACTCGTTTAGCTAAACATATAAATATATTGTGAAAGTAGTTTACTCGTTTAGCTAAACATATAAATATATTGTGAAAGTAGTTTACTCGTTTAGCTAAACATATAAATATATTGTGAAAGTAGTTTACTCGTTTAGCTAAACATATAAATATATTGTGAAAGTAGTTTACTCGTTTAGCTAAACATATAAATATATTGTGAAAGTAGTTTACTCGTTTAGCTAAACATATAAATATATTGTGAAAGTAGTTTACTCGTTTAGCTAAACATATAAATATATTGTGAAAGTAGTTTACTCGTTTAGCTAAACATATAAATATATTGTGAAAGTAGTTTACTCGTTTAGCTAAACATATAAATATATTGTGAAAGTAGTTTACTCGTTTAGCTAAACATATAAATATATTGTGAAAGTAGTTTACTCGTTTAGCTAAACATATAAATATATTGTGAAAGTAGTTTACTCGTTTAGCTAAACATATAAATATATTGTGAAAGTAGTTTACTCGATTTGTTACAAAGTTTCGTTCTTTAATAGAGGTACTTTTTTTTATTTCCAATGTAGCTGCACAGTAACCATCGGATGGACATTAGACATACACTACGGTGTGCACAGTAACCATCGGATGGACATTAGACATACACTACGGTGTGCACAGTAACCATCGGATGGACATTAGACATACACTACGGTGTGCACAGTAACCATCGGATGGACATTAGACATACACTACGGTGTGCACAGTAACCATCGGATGGACATTAGACATACACTACGGTGTGCACAGTAACCATCGGATGGACATTAGACATACACTACGGTGTGCACAGTAACCATCGGATGGACATTAGACATACACCACGGTGTGCACAGTAACCATCGGATGGACATTAGACATACACCACGGTGTGCACAGTAACCATCGGATGGACATTAGACATACACCACGGTGTGCACAGTAACCATCGGATGGACATTAGACATACACCACGGTGTGCACAGTAACCATCGGATGGACATTAGACATACACCACGGTGTGCACAGTAACCATCGGATGGACATTAGACATACACTACGGTGTGCACAGTAACCATCGGATGGACATTAGACATACACTACGGTGTGCACAGTAACCATCGGATGGACATTAGACATACACTACGGTGTGCACAGTAACCATCGGATGGACATTAGACATACACTACGGTGTGCACAGTAACCATCGGATGGACATTAGACATACACTACGGTGTGCACAGTAACCATCGGATGGACATTAGACATACACTACGGTGTGCACAGTAACCATCGGATGGACATTAGACATACACTACGGTGTGCACAGTAACCATCGGATGGACATTAGACATACACTACGGTGTGCACAGTAACCATCGGATGGACATTAGACATACACTACGGTGTGCACAGTAACCATCGGATGGACATTAGACATACACTACGGTGTGCACAGTAACCATCGGATGGACATTAGACATACACTACGGTGTGCACAGTAACCATCGGATGGACATTAGACATACACTACGGTCTCCCCATAATCTAAAATACATTTATGTCAAGTTTTATTAATATTAGTCAAACGGTTTGTATTTTTAATCAAACATACACACAACCTACATATTTATAGTTGGTCTGTCGTGGTTCGATGATGACCAGTTTTGTCATACATACTCTTACAATTTGCTTCATATATTCGATGATACCATTATCTATTTACGTGCATTTAGCGATTTTTATTTGCTTTAATCTCTCCCTCTCTCTCTTTTTCTTTCTTTCATTCTCTCTCTCTCTCTCTCTCTCTCAAACACACATCCACACATATCCAAAGTTTCTCTCTCTCTCTCTCTATTTGTTGTAAAATAAACAATCAGGTAAAGAAAACATGAAATTCTTTGGACTGCTGTTGTTGTTTTTTCAGCCTTAAGAAATATACAATAGGTGTTCTTAGTCATTAAAAAAAGTCATTTCAATAGATAAACATAAAATTATGTTAGAATAACAAAATGGACATCTAATTCATTGCTGTTTTGATTGGATAGAGTCGTAATACTTTAATATCTACTCAAGCAATGAATATTAGATGCTGGGAACAAAGTCACTTCCAGAGTAACTTTCAGAGTAACTTCCAGAGTAACCATAAGTCTTACTTTATTTAACCATATACAGAATGTTATTTTAACTATGCTTACGACAAAATTAATAAATTTTATTCCAATCATTTGACTATTACAAGTTTGTTTTTTTCGGGTGGCAATACAGTCTGCCTAGTCATGTGAAACACTGCACTCATAGTTAATATTTGGAATGAAGACATTGTCACTATTATTATTATTATTATTATTATAACCACAAAACCACAGACTCATAGAAAATTTTAATCTAACATCAGACTATTAGTAAATGCTAACTACAAAATAAAATAACAGATTTCTCCGTGGTCGAGAGGTTTGCTTATCAGAATTTCGTCATAGTTGTTTTAAGTTCAAATCTTGCCCTCGGTTATCTCCCCTCCCGACCAGCATAATGTTTTGGATAGGACGTAATAATCTTTATCTAATAATCTTTATCTAATAATCTTTATCTAATAATCTTTATCTAATAATCTTTATCTGAATATCTTTATATAATCTTTATCTGAATATCTTTATAAAATCTTTATCTGAATATCTTTATATAATACTCTTTATCTAATACTTTTAATCTAATAATCTTTATCTAATAATCTTTATCTGAATATCTTTATATAATCTTTATCTGAATATCTTTATATAATAATCTTTATTTAATACTTTTAATCTAATAATCTTTATCTAATAATCTTTATCTAATAATCTTTATCTAATAATCTTTATCTAATAATCTTTATCTAATAATCTTTATCTGAATATCTTTATATAATCTTTATCTGAATATCTTTATAAAATCTTTATCTGAATATCTTTATATAATACTCTTTATCTAATACTTTTAATCTAATAATCTTTATCTAATAATCTTTATCTGAATATCTTTATATAATCTTTATCTGAATATCTTTATATAATAATCTTTATTTAATACTTTTAATCTAATAATCTTTATCTAATAATCTTTATTTAATAATCTTTATCTAATGCTTTTTATCTAATAATCTTTAAATAATCTTTATCTAATAATCTTTATATAATAATCTTTATCTACATATCTTTATCTAATAATCATTATGTAGTAATCTTTATGCAATAATCTTTATCTTAATTAACGTCCACAACGTATAAATAAATAAAAGAAACAAATATTTCTACTAGATGGAAATGTTCCACATTTAACATGTGAACATTTAGAACAGAACATCTCAACTGGACAGCGGGTATACCACTGCACTATTTTCAACTGGACAGCGGGTATACCACTGCACTATTCACAACTAAACAGCAAGTATACCACTGCACTATTCTCAACTGGACAGCGGGTATACCACTGCACTATTCTCAACTGGACAGCGGGTATACCACTGCACTATTCTCAACTGGACAGCGGGTATACCACTGCACTATTCACAACTAAACAGCAAGTATACCACTGCACTATTCTCAACTGGACAGCAAGTATACCACTGCACTATTCTCAACTGGACATCAAGTATACCACTTCACTATTCTCAACTGGACAGCAAGTATACCACTGCACTATTCTCAACTGGACAGCAAGTATACCACTGCACTATTCACAACTGGACAGCAAGTATACCACTGCACTATTCACAACTGAACAGCAAGTATACCACTGCACTATTCACAACTGAACAGCAAGTATACTACTGAACTATTCACAAAATTGGACAGCAAGTATACCACTGTACTATTTACAACTGGACAGCAAATATACCACTGACCTATTCAGAAATAGACGTTGCATATAGACCATTGCATCAAGTGATGGACAATAGAAAGAAATGTTCCAGAAACTGGAGAACTATTGGGAAAATAAAAGTGGCTCTACATTTCCCTGTCTACCCCATCCCCTAGTGAAGTGGCCATTGATGAATGAATGAATGACCGGATCACGCCAGGACCTGATCAAAGATTACAAGAATTTTGATGTCAAAGTAATAAGCGTTGCGAGTCCTAACGGGCTCAAGAAAAAAAAAGAGATCGAAGATCTACAGGCAGCTCTTGAGGTCACATTAGGATCAAAGTCTGAGTCAAGTCGTCATCGAATGTTAGACATCAGACAATGTCTAGATCTAGACTTTAATCAATCAGTGATTGGAGCTAGATAAGGGCTAAAGACCGGTTACGTTAGGAGATAACTACACTTATTTACAACAGAACACTCATTTGAAATGAGTTTAAAGCAATACTAATGTCTATCTATCTATCTATCTATCTATCTATCTATCTATCTATCTATCTATCTATCTATCTATCTATCTATCTATCTATCTATCTATCTGTCTGTCTGTCTGTCTTTTTGTCTGCATGTTCTCTGTCTGTCTGTCTATCTGTCTGTCTGTCTATCTATCTGTCTGTCTAACAACACTATGTTGATTGAACATAGTATTATAGAATACTTGTTTTAAAAATGGACACATAATGGTAAATTTGGTAAATTGAACAAAGAAATGTTGTACAATGTTAACGTTCTATAAAAATAAAAAAATGCCTGGCATGACGTGAATTCAAGAAACAGACATTCAACACTTTTTTGGGGGGAATATTCAAAAACAACAATTTAATACACATTTTTTTAACAATTAAAAAAAAAAAGTAATTTTCATTTTTAACACACAAAAAAATTCTCGTGGCTATATTTCTTTTTAATTTTAATTCAATGACTGTAAACATTTAAACATTTGTTAATAACAAATAGCTTATTTTTTTCCAGAGTCAAAAATTGATTTGATGTAAAGAGATCTGTCAATTGTCTTGAATTATAAAGGACACAGGCATACACGAATCATTTTCATACACACATATACACTAAATTGAGAAATATTTCTAATGTCAGGTCAAAATATTTTCCAAGATATTTTGATCTTAAAAATTTCTGTTGATGATATTCATTACAGTAGTTGTACATGTTTTTGTTTTCTGAGTTCTCTAAATGGTGTCTCTAGTATCTAATCAATACAAGTTTCTCAAGAACAAAATTGTCTACAAATATTTTTTGTACTTATGGATAAATGTTGCGTTAAGTTTCTCTTTAAATCATTGCAATCTAAGGAATAAGGAACAAAATTTAGTCAAGATTTTTTTAATTTTTTCTAGACACATAGGTGTTGTGAGGGGGGTGCATCATGCCTCAGGCGCCATCTAAGAGGGGCACCACTCTCAAGGTGTGAAACACGCAGAGAGCACCAAACGATTTTCAAGACAAATATGATTTTCAGGAAATTCTCAAATTTAACTCACTACCTAACATCTTCATGTAAACATCTAATTATGTGTCTTGATCTGTCTAATTAGACCGTTATGATAATTTTAATTCCACAAGAAATGTCCATTCACGTTTTATCAGCGCGCTTAGCACAATGTGCTGTCCTTATTACAATTTGTCAATGTGCATTATGTTCATGTCATCAACAATCTCTCTATATTTTTTAAATGTTTAGGATAGTGTAAGTTCTCCTTTTGTTCTATGTTGCTTTGAAGTCATCGTTTCTCAAACCATTGGAAACCACTCTCTCTCTCCCTCTCTCTCCCCTTTCCTTCTCTCTCCCTCTCTCTCTCCCCTATCTCTCCCCCTCTCTCTCCCCCTATCTCTCCCTCTCTCTCCCCCTATCTCTCCCTCTCTCTCTCCCTATCTCTCCCTCTCTCCCTCTCTCTCCCCCTATCTCTCCCTCTCTCTCTCTCCCTCTCTCTCCCACTCTCTAATGGTGTTTCTAAAGGGGGAGAAAACTTGTTTCCTACTGTTTTACGTGCACATTTAGAAAGCCTCTTCGTGTTTGTGCACACAAGTCAATCAACACCCATCACACACGTACAAGCTTGAATAGATCTCGAATGTATCTCTCACCGTTAAGTCTCAACCCGTCACATGCTTTATAAATTTAACTTTCACCTGAGCTTTTTCTTTTAATGAGATAAATAGTGTGGCTTTGGTATAGAAGTTTAGACCAAAGGAAAATGAATTTCAGAAGTTTAAAATGCTGGCAAACGCTTGACTCCAGAGCTTACAAAACCAATGAGCTTAGAGGAAAGCCACTATTAAAAGTTTAAGAAATATTGTTGAAGGCCTGCTCTCTTCTAACTGTATTTTCAAATATAAAAAAAGGGTTACAACGATTTTATTTTATTGGTTTATTTTTAGTGTATTCATTAAACATGATCGGAAACGTTAAGTTTTTTTTTTAAATTGAGGATGCGCCACTATATCCCCAATATATCCCCAACACGATTTTTTGATTAAAACCTACTGTTGGTAAACATCTATACATTCTTTAAGATTTTCAGATTTGTTCTCGATGGGATACAACAGATGTCGAATCAAATAAAAGTTCGTTTGAAGCTGTTCATTTATTTCTTATCAACTCTGGATCCCAGAAGATGAATAAATTCTTTTTGACGTTGTGGTAATAGATATGGGTCAATGTTTAAAGTTTCCATGACATAAAAAAAAACTATTTAAAAGTATTTTATCGAACTAAACTACAAGTAACGATTTTCAACATTTATAGGCCTATCACTACCACTACCAGCCTACCACTACCAGTCTACCACTACCAGCCTACCACTACCAGCCTACCACTACCAGCCTACCACTACCAGCCTACCACTACCAGCCTACCACTACCAGCCTACCACTACCAGCCTACCACTACCAGCCTAGCAGTACCAGCCTAGCAGTACCAGCCTAACAGCCTACCACTACCAGCCTACTACTACCAGCCTACCACTACCAGACTACTACTACCTGCCTACCACTACCAGCCTACCACTACCAGCCTACCACTACCAGCCTACCACTACCAGCCTACCACTATCAGCCTACCACTACCAGCCTACCACTACCAGCCTACCACTACCAGCCTACCAGAATACTACTACCAGCCTACCACTACCAGCCTACCAGCCTACCACTACCAGCCTACCACTACCAGCCTACCACTACCAGCCTACCACTACCAGCCTACCACTACCAGCCTACCAGACTACCACTACCAGCCTACCAGACTACCACTACCAGCCTACCACTACCAGCCTACCAGACTACCACTACCAGCCTATCACTTCCAGATTACCAGACTACCACTACCAGCCTATCAGACTACCACTACCAGCCTACCACTACCAGACTACCACTACCAGCCTACCACTACCAGCCTACCAGACTACCACTACCAGACAACCACTACCAGCCTCCCAGACTACCACTACCAGACTACCATTACCAGCCAACCACTACCAGATTAACAGACTACCATTACCAGCCTACTACTACCAGCGTACCAGACTACCAGCCTACCACTACCAGCCTACCACTACTAGCCTACCACTACCAGCCTACCACTACCAGCCTACCACTACCAGCCTACCACTACCAGCCTACCACTACCAGCCTACCAGACTACCACTACCAGCCTACCAGACTACCTCTACCAGCCTACCACTACCAGCCTACCACTACAAGCCTACCAGACTACTACTACCAGCCTACCACTACCAGCCTACCAGACTACCACTACCAGTCTACCACTACCAGCTTACCACTACCAGCCTAGCACTACCAGCCTACCACTACCTGCCTACCAGACTACCACTACCAGCCTACCAGACTACCACTACCAGCCTACCACTACCAGCCTACCACTACCAGATTAACAGACTACCATTACCAGCCTACCACTACCAGCGTACCAGACTACCAGCCTACCACTACCAGCCTACCAGCCTACCACTACCAGCCTACCAGACTACCACTACCAGCCTACCACTACCAGCCTACCACTACCAGCCTACCACTACCAGCCTACCAGACTACCCTACCAGCCTACCAGAGTACCACTACCAGCCTACCACTACCAGCCTACCAAACTACCATATTAAACTTATAAATTTTTTTACGTCCATGTAGATTTTGTAGAGATATTTTTTTATGCAGGACAGTATTCGTTGCAATAGATTTCGAAACTGTACCTAAATTAAATGTTAACAAGGTTACAAAAACAGTTTGCTTGGAAACACAAACTCAAAATCGGCCCCCGAAAAAGACAGGTTTCAATATTTTCTATCAAATGCTAATTATAGAGAAGAATGTAGAAAGAAGGTTGACAAAACTTGTGTGGAGCCCCAACGGTTCAGCAGACCAAAGGATAGGTGAAAGTGAAGAAGTTAGATGTGAACTTCGCCTAATTGATCTGTGTTATTTCTCATGTTTCCTATTGAAAGAAATGTTATAATGCACTTGGAATGGTGTGTTATTTCTCATGTTTCCTAATGAAAGAAATGTTACAATGCACTTGGAATGGTGTGTTATTTCTCATGTTTCCTATTGAAAATGTTATAATGCAGTTGGAATGGTGTGTTATTTCTCATGTTTCACACTCGTCAGGTTCACCTCCCTCTTACTATGTGAGTGGACACTTTATGAATCAATAAGCGCCAGCAACATTTAATCAATATCAGGATTACCCCTGAAGACCTCCAGCACTCCTTCTCACCCCAAATTTCACCATATCAAGCAAACAATGAAGATGCGTAATCGGGTGAAATTGCTTCCCTTGCCGGAAAGCGCACAAAACAAACCGGAAGTAAAGAGGTAATTCACGACACCGAACGTCATTTGCAATGTAGAAGATTGGTTCAAACACTCTCGCGACTGTGAGCTTATTAAAACCAAGGTGTATTCACAGAACAGATTACATTTTCACACGGCCATTGAATCAAGTTCAGACTCTAAGAAGAGTTGTCAGGTTATGACAAAACTTTTTTGTAGTTTTTTTGTCCCTTCCCAACATCATTTCAGGAAATTTCAAACTACATCTGTTCTTGTATTATCTACAAATCATACACCAGGGCCGGATTTAAGGCTGGGCAGGCGGGGATACAGCACTGGAGACACCACAAAAAAATGAACTTCTAAAAAGATATTTTTAAAATCTCAAATTTAGACAGCTTATTAATTTTTTTTTCGAAATTATTTTTCGCATTTTTTAAAATAAAAAATATTTTAAATTTGAAGATGTTCGACCATTGCTACAGAAGTTTTTCCAATATTTTTTTGTCACTCTAAAATTAAGCTGCTGGCAATAGTTGATCCCAGGTTGGTAATTTCTGCACCACCGTAAGGGTGTTAGTTCCGATACTTACAACTGGTACTTCTGTGACGTCTTATTGTAAGCTTGAGCTCATTATATGCATCTGCCAAATCGTTTACCTCCCATTGTATTCATTCTTGCGAATGGGAGGTTAGAGCCGCATCTTCATCGAACATCAGTTTTGAGAGGTTAGAGCCGCATCTTCAGCGAACAATAGTTTTGGGAGGTTAGAGCCGCATCTTTAGCAAAACAGTTTTGGGAGGTTAGAGCCGCATCTTCAGCGAACAACAGTTTTGTTTTAGCTCTAAGTCGAGCCAGGTTTTAAAAAAGGCTTCCATTGAATCTACTGTGGATATGTACTTCATCTTCAAGGGATTTAAAGGCGGTGGCAATTACAATGGAAAAGAAAATACCGAATAGTGTTGGGGCCAAAACACATCCTTGTTTCTGTATGAACTCAACTCGACTCAATTCTCTACCGAGAGCGTTTTATTTAATTCATCCAAATTGCAAGTTAGACAAATCGTTTAGCAAGATAGTATTTACAATGTGGTAGAGTTTGCATAATTCTGGACGAGAGAGCACCAAGAACATACATTTGACATTTTTCACTTCCGTTGCCTGTGGCTTATAATGTGTATCTTCTGAAGAGATCTTGTTTCTAAACAGAAAGTTTTGAAACTGTTCATACATTCAGCATCTATGCTCTTCTGACATAGAGAAGACTAAGTTGGCTCGGACATGTCATCACATTAAAGAATTTCTTAGGGCATTTTCTATGCTGAGCTTGCTAAGGTAGTCAGGCTTATGGTCTTACCCTCCAAAAACTCAAAAACATACTAAATAGGCATTTTTTAATACTAAAATTGCATATTAAATTATTGTAACTTTTTTTTATTGTAGGAAAAATTAGACAAAATGTACAAGTGCTCTATTTCTTTCTACTAAACTATGGCTTGCTATTAGATAACAGTAGGATTCATACCATTGTTAGTAGAAAGTTTTCAAAGTGGATTTTTATTATACATTTCGAAAAAGCGTAGGGGCCTCCAGAAAAATTCTGCCTCGGGGCCTTCACATGCTTAAATACGGCTTTGCATACAACTTGAGCATTTAGCAGTTGACAAGACATAGTACCAGGTGAAATTAAGGAAGGAGGCCGAAAGAATGGAAAATATTGAGTTCTTGTCAAGCAATAACTGAATCATTGACATCAAGCAGAGAACTGAGAAAGTTGGTGTGTAGTTGTGTAAGAATTTGCAGTGATACGAAATCAGTTCAGGCATCGGCCGAGACTCAGTGTTTGAAATCAAATTTTTAAATGTCCCCAAAAGGACCAAAATCTGTTTCCGTATTATTTCTTGAACAAAGATACACTTGTAACATTATTTTTTTAACACTCTCACAAAGTATTGTTACAAGTAGAAAGCAGTTCCTATTTTTTTTTTTAATTCTAGATAAGAGGAAAAGAAGATTGGAAGTATGAAAGAGTATGCAGGAACAAGAAAAGCAACAAAAAAAAAATAAAAAAAAAGCTTAAAAAAACAACAACAAAGCTTATATTAATCGTAGTTGTATTAATTAGGGTGAATCATTTATGTATCTATTTTAACAATTACTTTTGTTTAGCGCAATTGCCTGCTTTTAGCTTGCTCATTACACTATGATTCTGTCACTTGTTTGGACCAGTTGGGAAAGGGAGATGGTAAGGACGGTATCTTAGTGATCGCTTTTTAAATGCATTTCCACTGTGCCAGGTAAGTGCTTACGAAAATAGAAGTTTTTTTATAGTTATCTATTGTTACTTTTATACTTGTGTCTCCACTAAGTATAAAGGGGCTAATTAAACGTATACCCCCTTATTTGTTAGATACCAAACAAAATAATTTAGTTAACTATTTGCTTATTTTTTTGTTATCGATTCTTGTGTTGTCAGGTAAAAGAAATAATTGTGCGAAATTACAATTGGTTTGACATTGGGTGTGGGAGAGTAACGTGTAGAAACCTTTTACCAGACAGACAGACAGACAGAATGTGTTGATATAAGCTTTGTAATAAAGTGCACCTAAACTTAAGACCAGATTCTTGTCAGTGTAATGTGTAGATGTAGGCTACAGTCACTACAAGACGTGACATTGGTTCTTACTCTATATTTTTAACAAAAGTAATTATTAACCTATGCATAGCCTCCAGTCAAACTTCTAAATCTCAAGCAAGATGAATAGTTTCAAGATTAGACCAAAACGTAATCTGAAACTTGTATTGCACTATAACGAAGACCTTACAATGAGATAATATATTTTTATTTTAATATTATATTATTATATTTTTTTTACTATCATCGTATATTATTTTTTTTATTATTATCATATTTTATTTTTTATTAACTACAGTCATAAAAAATCCAATTTTTCAACAAAAAAAAAAATCCATAAATTGGCCAAGGTGAGATACAACAATATCCACTAGACTGCTGTAGGTTTATCTCGTCAGTTTCCTCTATAGAAATCTCATTAACTTTTGTGTGGTATTACCTTTTAAAACTTCTCGTATAAAACAGTATCACGTTTCAGTTGGTTTCACTGCCAAGCTATCAACTAGATTTCGTGTAAACTAGAACATCAGATTTGTTTAAATACAGTAGCTATGTATGTGTTATATACATTTATAATCTTTTAATATAATATGTCAGTGCTATAAGCTACCCGATGTATGTGTTTAATGCTATATTTTCATTATCTGGTGACACAATTATTTTCACAATAAATACAACAGAATTGTTCTAGCATTATGTGGTCATTCATTGGTTTGACCAGTGGCTAACAATATAATGTGGAAATAAATGTAGTTGATGTGGCCAGTAATTGGAGATGCTTTGTATCTCCTAATGAGCTCTATAAAAACAAAATCATACATAAAACTGAAATTGAACTTTGATCTGAGATGACAAAATATTTGAATGACATAGAAACAGCTTTAGGACAGAATTGGAAAGACAGGCAAATCAGATGTTTCATAGAGGTTATAGAGACGTTTTTCCTAGGCAATGGAAGATGTATGTTTCATTGACTTGACCGATATACAAGAGAAGACCATCTGAACTCTGAATGTGTTTCCATGTCTTCGTTAGACCATGATGTTATGTGCATGTCCTAAACACTCAGGTCATAGACGTGAAACGTTGGATTCATAACATGTTGGGTTACCAGAGGAAATAACCGGAAGTCAAACAGGAAGAACATGGAGACGACACAGCAAGCAGTAAAAAAACAACTTTCATCTCAATGTGGCTTGCATTACGTTGTTACTTTCTAAAAAAAGATCATTGTTGATATTTTTTGTTAACTTGTTGCGCTATCTATTTGTGAGAATATTGTTATCTACAGTGACTAATGGCATTTACATGTACATTTAAATGTCTCTAGGGCAATGTTATGTCTAGTTCTCTAGGGCAATGTTATGTCTAGTTCTCTATAGTATTAGATAGTTAACTATAACATTACTGTCAACTGGGTTTGCCTAGTCATATACCAATCCTTAGTCCTAGGAATCAAGACATTGCCAGACTTTGACATACAGTTTTGTAGGATGACCCTAATTATTATGACATTGTCATTATTAATTAGGCGATATCTATACATATTTCTATTTTCTGAAGTTTGTATTTGATTTTAAGCCAAAAAGTATAGTATCTATTTTATTCGATTATCATGCAATTCAATTGCTTTTTATTATATACTTTATTTCCATTGTTTACATAAATTATTATGGATAAACGTTTAGTTCATTTTTGTATCATATAAAAGACAAAGAAAATTGAAACAAGGGAAATCATTGAATTACAAAACAAGACGAGTGACGAGGAGTTTCAACGAAGACCTACTAGTTGACCAGTTCAAAGTCTAGTTCGGGCTTGACAGCAAAAGGTTATGGGCGGACAGGTAAACAGCACAAACACAATTCTGTTTTTCCCACTGAAGCCTCTTGAAACTAAAAGTTAATGCGCAAAATGACTAGACAGATAGCACAAGATTGTCAGGACTGAGTTCTGGTCAGCCTGGGTCTCCTGTTTACTGTAGAGGAGAAGGGGGCAATTCAGGTTGTTGACTTCAAAACTGTTATTGTTTTGGATTATTTTATTTGGTGAGATGTTTTTGTTGAACATAATGTAACTTAACATAAAGTAGTGTGGTTTTGTTCCTAGTCCAGGACAGTTGGACTTTAGGATATAGATAGAGTCGAAGTGTAGACTGTAATTATTTCTCTATGTTGTCACTATTCAGTCTATGGAATATTAAGCTGATATATTTTTAATTGATACTGGATATTTCAAATGTCTGAACTAATTCTGCATTATAGAACAGATAATGTATTAAACATGTTATATGTCTGTGAGTTGGCATTCTGAATCTTTGTTCTATCGTTGTATGTGTAATTGTGGTATTGCCCAGGACTTGGGTACATTTAGTAATACACATACGTATATTAGAGAAGAAATGAGTCTTGACAAAGATGCATGACGGCAGGGAAATGGTGATTTGTGGTGAATGTAATGAACAATTACAGAGTGATATTGATTGTCAACAGTAATGTAAGGATTGATAATTGTATTAATGATGTGGCAATAATACAGCTGTGGTTAATGTAATAATTGGTTAAAGTGAGGTAATGTTTGATATAATTTGGGGTTTATAATTGGTAACCTGGAGGTAATTGTGTGAACAGGGGAAATCTTTAATAACAAGAAGCTTTGTTCTCGGTATCTCTACAGAAGGTCAACACAATGATGTTTTATGTCAACGGCATATGTCATAACTGAATAAACAAACACAAATAATTTCATTACATTAACTTTATGAGCTCTATCCACATTTGTCACCCTTGACGTGATCACAGCAGTACATTTGTGTGAGACTGTCTAGTGAGGGAATGACGTGGCCAACATTTTCCTTGATTGAACTCTTAATGACATTGTCTTCTCCATCTAAAGAATGAACGAGAGATTGAATCTAAAGAGAAAATGTTGAGTTGCTAGAAAATTAGAATTAGACAATAATTCAGAGCCAGGACAAAAAAAAGATAACTTCGTTGAAGTCCAAGTATGCATAGAATTTTACCTTCTAGGATTTACAAGTATTGATAGAGTTCAGTCCCCTGTATTGCATGCTTCTGACCATGTCTAAGTCTACCTGTTCAGTAAATCCAGTACTACCGTGTCTGAACAAAGACATGTATTAATGCTATCCTCTTGATTTTCATGAGGCAACTTTATGCCCTGATGCACTAATGGTGGTCTATATCACAAGTACACTGCATTGAAAACAGGATTCAAGAGACGCCACCATCGCTCAGGGATAAAAAAAAAAACAGGGGGACAATCAGCTTTCTTGAGTCACTCGGGGCTACATGACGTCACACTGGTCATGAAGATATATAGCCTGTAATGAGGCAGAGAACAAGCCAGCTCCTCAAAGATAATCCCCTGGTCAAGCATGTATGTAGAGAACTCAGAGTGTCAGTCCCTTAGAGTTCTTTCATTTAAAACAATAAGAATGTTAAAGGCATGGCTTACCTTCTGTCTCAAAGTATCAAAGTACACATTTAGTCATGGCATTAGCAAGGCACAGACTGAGGAATGAACCTTCTGTCTCAAAGTATCAAAGTACATATTTAGTCATGGCATTAGCCAGGCAAAGACTGAGCGATTAATGATTCTTCTACTGATTCTAGTTATGGCATTAGCCAGGCAAAGACTGAGGGATGAATGATTCTTCTACTGATTCTAGTTATGGCATTAGCCAGGCAAAGACTGAGCGATTAATAATTCTTCTACTGATTCTAGTTATGGCATTAGCCAGGCAAAGACTGAGGGATGAATGATTCTTCTACTGATTGTACTCATGGCGTTAGCTAGATACAAACATAGGGATAAGGGATTATCCAACTATTTTCATGTGCTTACTTTATTTGTAAAGATCAAAACTAAAATCATACCAATTAAGCGTCAGTTCATAACAAATGTTGATTATATAATTTACACATTCTCTTTGTTAAAAAAACCTCCCGGTATATTTTCTATCACTTGATGCACGTCCAAGCCAAAAGAAAAAAAAAAGCCAAACTGGACTAAAATTTGGGTTTTTTGGATAACGTTAAAGTTTGGCCGAGTATTTGTGAAGTTTGTTTGGTTCATTTCTCTTGACATGTCCATGGTTTGGGACTGTATGTGGTCATTTTTACGTCGGACTAAACAGGAAAAGGTAATCCATCTGGGGGTTTCATCAAGACATTTCCATTTCCTGATGAAGACGCCAGCACGAATCGTCTCCCAGTAGTGATCAACAAACTACTTTGATCGTATAAAGGTTATTAAGTTAATTAGTTTCATTTCAATATTCTTAGACAAACAGTTTAGTCAAATAACTAGTCAAACAGTCTAGTCAACACACATTTTAAAATACAGTCTTTGTTTAGTGTATTAGAAAATGTCTACCTAAAATCCATTACAAAATATATTCGCAAGTTTTGATTTCATTCTATTCAATAGGAACTTCCAAGCGTCTTGTGTGTTATGAAAAGATCTAAAAGTAACTCATCCAATATCTGTTTCACGTCTTTGTTCTAAGCTTTCTTCAAACAAAAAATAATTTAAAAAGATGTTTCTCGCTCTATTGATTATACATTCTGGCATCTGTCTTTTAGAAATACATACATAGACAAGTCACTTGGAATAGGATAATCAAACTTAGACATGTGTCCTGGACCAAGGCTGGCCAACTTAGACATTTGTCCTGGACCAAGGCTGGCCAATTTAGACATGTGTCCTGGACCAAGGCTGGCCAATTTAAACATTTGTAATGTACCAAATCTGACACACTTAGACATGTGTATTTAGCTGGCACACTATGACATATGTCCTGGTCCAGTGTATCAGAAAAAGCAGCTCAGCCTTAGTGACGAACGTGAAGGACGGAAGAAATGGATTTGGATGACCTCTGGCCGACAGAGTAGAAAAATTGATTGCATCATCCTATCATCCTGCAACTAGAGGCAAGGTCTAAATGAGGGTACTTATATCTGTGTGAAATGTTTATTAATGGCACAATATTGATCTTCAAAATAAATCAAAACATAAAAGAAACAACAAGCTTTTTACCAATGGAATCTTTTTATTTCAAAAAGAAAATTTTATATATTTATATATTAGAAACAAAACAACATATATAAAAGCGGCTAATTTTCATTCAAAAATTGAATGTGAAGTTTTGATATTTGAAAACTAAGTATAAGGTAAAGACATTTTCTGTTAGTATAAATTGAATGATATTTTTGTTAAGGTCACAGATTAAGTTTAGTTGAAACGTCTTCATAGATCCAGTCCAATAAAAAGTTCTTTTTCAGACTAAGTCAAAAAATCTTTCAGACTCGCAGGAAATGAAATGGCTCTGGTAACTGGAAAGAACCAAGGGACGCAATTTTCTGAAATGAAGACTAGAACTGGAGAAGTTCCCTTCCCCTGGTTGATTAAACTGATGTTTTTGTGCGGGGCTAAATCTCAGTTCTAATTAGTCTTACAGGCTAGTGTTTCTTTACACTGACCTCTCGGACAGGTCCGAGTCCGCTGACCAGCAGGTTGACCGCAGTGATTGGTTGCTTGAATAACCAAACAAATTCTTCGTGTCTTTCCGACTCTCCCTTACAGAGTGTGTTTGAGTGTGATTGTGTGCGTGTGCGTAAAGATGTGTATGTGTGTTTACCTCCTCAAGTATGCCAGTAGATACACAGTTCAAGAAAATGAAAGGCAAACAAAAGCTAAGGAAATATTCCTCCATCAATGCCATGTCCAAGTCCACATCAGCAGCGTCTCTGTGTCCAGAGACATTCTTGACCTAAGGAAATCTGTCATGAGCTCTCAGTCTCTAGACAGATTTAGACAAACTGGATGGGGGGTGAGGGGAGGAAGTCAGGAGGAAGAGAAGCATGTTTCTACAAAGTGGAGCTTAAGCTCCGACATTTGCACATTTTGACGTGATACAAACTCACACAAAACAAAACAATGAAAGACATTAAGCTATTTACAATTTTGATTTGGGACTGATTCCTTTACTTATCCTTCTGATTGGTTGTTTTTTTATGTAAAAATGTAATTAATTGGTTTGTTAATTCTTCCAAAAAGAAGTTTTTAAACAAAAGATAGAGACACAGAATGGACAAATTGTTATAGGCAACTTCACCTTCAGCAAGGTAACTACAAAAGGACATAAGCAGGTAGCTCTGAATTGCAATCGATTTTCATTTCATTTCGTGCGTTTCGCAATGTATCATTGGGACAAAGAAAAATATCAAATTACATTAACAAAAATCTTTAAAAAACAAGGTTACAAAGACAGTTTGTGTGGAAACACAAACTCAAAATCGGTCCCCGAAGTGGTCCACCCAGACAGGTAAAAAGGCATGTTTCAATATTTTCAGAAAGAACATCAGAATAAAATTCTATCAAAGATAAATGACAGAGAAGAATGGAGAAAAAGGTTAACAGATCTTGTGTGGTGCCCCAGTGTTCCAGCAGACCAAAGGATAGGTGAAAGTGAATGTGAAGTCAGATGCGAACCTGGCCTAACTGATGTCTTATAATGAATATCTAATTGATCTAATTGTTTTGTAAAGGGTCAATCTCTCATTTAAATCCTCAAGAAAAAAATATTTCCGTTAAAAAAATATTCCATTAGTTAATTGTTATATGGCCACCGACACGTTGAGGCTGTAGTACAAATAGTAATATGAAAAACTACTTATTAATTGTTGTTTTAAATTATGTCCAACTTATATGCATACTAAATAGGTTTTTTCCTCTTTAAAAAAAGGAAACATTTTTGTGTGTGTAAATGTAGTAATTAGTATAACAGAACTTATTTAACTTAGCAATAAATTTTTTTTTAAATTATTTTTTTGACAAAAAATCTAAAACCATTTGCGCAAATATGTTAAAAATATTATAGCTAGTTGATTTCCCTACTAAAGTGACTCCAATGTCTATTACTATTAATAGTGATAATTGTAAAAGTGGTGTATTTTTATGAAAAAACTGCTCGCATAAGTGATTAAAAAAATAAGATTTTTCGCTTTCAGAAAAGTAAAAAGTAGCCTTGTATCAGAACTTTGAATGATCTAAAGTCTAAAATATTATGATGTCAGATTTTCACTATCTCTTCTAGTTTATGAGATCTAAACGGGACGGACAGACAGGCCAACAAAACTAATAGCGTCTTTTCACATTTCGGGGGCCGCAGAAAATTGTATTTAACATTTAATTATGTTATAAATAATTACCTTTAGTAAAAGATAACAATAAGTGTTGCAAAATATCTCTAACTATATATAGTGTACATAATTTAAAGTCCTAATGACTGACTCATTCACTGGCTGATAGATAATTCACCTTTCTCTCACTTGCCGTGGGCGAAAGAATACGAAGGTTTAAAATGTTTTTATTTAACTAAAGCTTAGAATAACTTACCTTTTTCACAATCAAAACCCTTACTAAAATGATTATTTGTTCCTAATATCTACTTCATGTTCAATTGTTCAAGCCAACATTTCAATGTCTAAAGTAAAAAACTATATTTCCTTCCGCTTTAAGCACTTAGTAACACTATTTGAGTGCGTTACTTTCTTTTGTTCCTGTTTTTTTTTTTATTTCTGTTTTTATTTCTTCATACATCTAGATCTGAAATTCAATTTTTTCTCTAGATCTTGTTCAGAGTAATTGTGAGGGATGGTCCTTAGAGCAGTGTGATTGGTGGTCCTTAGAGCAGTGTGATTGGTGGTCCTTAGAGCAGTGTGATTGGTGGTCCTTAGAGCAGTGGGATTTGTGGTCCTTAAAGCAGTTGGATTGGTGGTCCTTAGAGCAGTTGGATTGGTGGTCCTTAGAGCAGTGGGATTGGTGGTCCTTAGAGCAGTGTGATTGATGGTCCTTAAAGCAGTGTGATTGATGGTCCTTAAAGCAGTTGGATTATCAAATGTGTTTTAGAAAGAAAAGTGTGTTTGTACTGAAGAAAATGACTACGGTTTGAAATGAAAAGACTGCAGCTAATAATAATGTGCAGCGTACTTTTATGTTGACTAGATCTATTCTACAAGTAGACGTTTAATGTAAAGCAAAAAAAAATGGTCACATATTTAAAGTGTGTATGTGTTTTCTTTTTTAGGTTGATGTATGCAACGGTTTGTGGAGGTCATTTTAAATAGGGCGCCTTACTAGATCTGTGACTGCCGAATACAAATAACTATGTCAAGAGTGTGGACTAAGTTGCGAATGTTTCAAACTGGAAGAGCAAAGCTTCAAGAAATTATTGATCAGTACTTCTAGAATTTACGAGTAAAAATGTGTGTAGCGAGGCGGGGATTAATATATGCATTATTATATGTTAAGAGGCATCAGGGAATTGAAAGAAGTGTATACTTTGTTTAAAACTGTCTGTGTACTGGCCTTTCATTGGAGAGATGCAATTAAAAATGTGGCCTAAATGTTCATGGTTTGGAATGAGTGCTTTCTATTGTAGGAGTTTTAAAAACAATATGTGGTTATAGTACTGTGGGAAGTTTCGACATTTCGTAGGTTTTGTGAAACACTGTAAGGCATCCAGCCTGCGCTAAGTATTTTTATAGTGGGATGTGGTTGGCGCAGACCAAAACCACTCTTTAGTGTGTTTAGGCCAAATGTCGACCAAACTGTCATAGACGTCGGAGAAGGCTGTGGACAGCAGATGGCTGTAGGTTTTATTTTGGAGTTTCCATCTCCTAGTCTAGCTGCCGATGAAGACTATGGAGCCCAGTCCCCCCCCCCCCCCTTAACCGCAAATAATTCCTTATAACAGCTTCATCGTATAGAGTCAGTGAATAAGAGAAATCCTTGGTGTAGATCGAGATGAAATATATTCTTCAATACATGACGTAAACCCTAAATATGGCGCCAATCCGAGTTGCTCAAGGGAAAAATGTAAAGATGATTTAGAACATAACCTACGTAAAGAATTCGATGCAGCTAGCCTTTCGCTCATATGTTGAATGGTAATTAGTGTTTCTATACTGTCCACATCGGCCTCCAGCAGAACATGATTATTTGTAATGTAGTCTTGCCAACGTATGCCCACTATGGAGCAAAGACACCTTTAATGGAAGCATTCGAGGAGCTTTAGATGCATTCGATAGAGATCAAGGTCTTAGGGCCAGACAAAAGTGTGGTGAGAACCACTGGCTTATAAACATTGATTTTTGTTGCTAGGTGAACAGACCTATTCCGCCATACTCTCAGTTTGTGGCGACCAAAAGCGTTGTTGGCCATGGCGAGGCGGTTGTCTATTTCTCTTGACAGTGACGCATCGTTGGACACTTCGCAGTAAAGCAAAAGTGAAACAGTCAACATTATTATGGAAGTGGCAACTGGGTTTGCATAGTGTTGTGAAACACTGCACTCATCCTTAATCTTTGGAATCGAAGACATTGCCATTAATATACTAATCAAATTTAAATTTCCATTCGCTAAAATCTAACGATTCGATTTGGCGTCTGTTCTAGTTTCTTTATGTTTGATTGAGCTCCCAAGAAGAAGACGCATAGTGGGTCTAATATTGTTCTAACAATAGTGAGGTAGCATTTTAGTTTTCTTTTCTTGTTTTGCAAAAAAAATCTATTATAAACAAAAATGCTTTATTTGATCTATAGTGCTATTAGTTTTGTGTGGTCTGTCTGTCCGTCCGTCCCGTTTAAATCTCGTAAACTAGAAAAGATATTGAAAATCCGATATCATGATATTTTTGACCTTTCAAAGTTCTGATGCAATGACTACTTTTTTCTTTTCTGAAAAATTTTTTTTTTTCAAAATCAACTATGCAAGCAGTTTTTTCATAAAAATAAACCAGTTTTACCACTATTTACTATTAATAGTAACATACACGGGAGGCTAATTATAAAGGGATATGACCATTTACCATATTTTTAATACATTTATGAAAACGGTTTTAGATTTATTGTCGAAAACATATTTTAAATAAATGTATTGTTAAGTTAAGTAAGTACTAACTACTACAGTTACCAAAAAAAATTTTAATACAAAAAATCTATTTAATCTGCATAATAAGTTGAAACATAAATTTTAAAAACATTTAATAATTAGTTTTTCATATTATCGCGTGAAATGCGCAAAAGCTAATAATACATTTTTGTTTTTTTACGGAAATGTTTTTTTTTTCTAAACTATTCAAATCAATGAGATCAATTATGCTGAGATCAATTATGCGAGGTTCACATTTTACTTCACCTTCACTTCCACCTATCCCTTTGTCTGCTCTTTTCTACTTCTACTTTCTAGTCCTTTTTACCCTGGATGGACCACTTGGGGGGGGGGGGCGATTTTGAGTTTGTGTTTCCACACAAACAGCCTTTGTAACCTTGTTAATAATGTCATCAATATGGGGTTACATTTGTCTTTTATAATCTAGGTATTAGGTGTTTTTAGTCTGTGTTACTGGTTTACCATGAATAAGAGAAGTACGCTAGTTTTTTTTTCTGTTACTCTTAGTAATTATCATTTTTCTGGATGGAAAGATAAGCTCAGATAACCGCTGTTTTTCTGTGGTCAGTTTAAAGAGATGGAATTAAGCATTGTTTAAGTATGAAATTAAAATATATCACAAAATTAACCTTTGGCTGTCTGGTAGCAAACGATCCCATTGTGTGTTCATACAAGAATAGCCATTATATTATTGCCAACAACAACAACATGTTTCTATTTCAGGTATCTAGCATCATGAATATATATTGACTTTTTTTGTCTTCAAATAAAATAGATTGAATTTCTTTTTATTTCCTTACAAGTTGTTTCTTTATTTTCTTGTTGATTTCTTTCTTCACTTGGAGTTATCCTGAGAGTTATTAGACGTGAGATATCTACAAGACATCGAGCCAACCTGTCACATCTATCAGACATTCGCGCATCGTTGGCTTAGATAGGAGATAGTTTTACATTGCTACTATTTCGGCTTGAGTCACCACAAGACATGTACTGACGTCCCCCCGCTCATGTCCCCCGACACTTCATCAAAAGGATTTGGTGTGGAACTGAACTATGGGCAACTTGTTCCTGACACTCTCGTGTTTGGTCCCATAAAATATTGCCTGGTCTGGAGGGTCCAAGAGGAATAACTGCTGGCAGATCTAATTTGTTAACATACTACGCAATGATTTGGTAGCAGCTTGAAGGGAAGACAAATATATAGTATGTACGTATATTAAAACAAAAACAACAACAACGCTTATATTAGAAAATGAAAATCGGACAGCATATTTTAGATCATTCAATGTTCTGATACAACTGCTACTTCTTTTTTTCCGAAAATGAACTTTTTAATTTTTACAATTTTATATGCAAGCAAAATTTTCAAAAAATTCTCAACTTTTTAATGAAAAATGTCAGGGGAGGTAAGTTTTTTAAAAAGGTCACAGACTTCTTCATTGATAACTCACACTTCATTTATAGATTCGCGCTTTGGTACAAAAAAAATTGCATCTAAGGTCACAATTGAAAAAGTATCTATGGATCATTATAAAATATATTTTCCATTTATAAACTATCTTATGGAATGGAATACTGATTCAAATGTAGGTTTTAAAAAAGAATTTTGCTACGAACTTCGTTTTAGTTGAAAGTCAAAAAAAAAACAAAAAAACTTTTATAGCGCTCAGTTTTGACACATCCTCATTACACACTTGACAACAATCTAAATAAGATGAAATAGAGGCCAAATGTAGATCTAGATTTAGATTTAAATTTTTTAAACAATTTGAACAAAATTTGCAACTATAAATTATTAAGGAAGTAGCTTATCTTCTTACAGTTTAGGGGTGCAGATTTATTTATTATATAAACAGTTGCATCACATTAAGAAGTGAATATGATGCGAAGCATAGTGCACTATATTTTAACCTACTAATCCTGATTATAATATTGGCCTAACTCTAGCTCTAAAAATCTTCAGATTAAAAGTGTAAAGACATACGAAATCTAGTCTTGATCTATTGTCTATATCTAATTCTAGATCTAGTCTATATTCTGTATATAGTCTGTATTCTAGATTTAGTTCTAGATCTTGATCTACAGACTCTAGAAGGGTCAATTTAAGAAGATCCAGATCTAGGCTAGATCTAGAACTAGTTTAGAAATCTTGTTCTAGCCTTGATTCCAATTCTAGATCTAGTCAATATTCTAGTTCTAGATTCTAGTTTTAGATCAAGTCTAGATCAATATCTAGACTACATCTAGAACTATAGAAATCTAGATTATAGATCAAGTATAGATTCTAGTTCTAGATAGGCCAATTGTCTACGTGTAGATCTAGAGTATATTTAGAACTAGTCTAGAAGTCTAGATCTAGTCTAGATCTATATTCTAGATATATTATATACTATAGATCAAGTCTAGACTTATAAAGTAGTTAGATCTAGAGCGATTATATTTTATTGATAAAGATTAGTAGGCCTACTAGTGGGTTATAGTGCACTATGCTGTTCGCATGGGAAACAGGTTAGTTGTGTGGGTTAATTTTTTAAAAACTTCCTAGCCGGTATACTCCAATATATTAATAGAAATTGTTGGGGAGAGGTACGTATCTCGGAGCAGTAGCGTCACTAGGGGTGTGCGAGGCGTGCCCTCGCACCGGATGACACCATTTTGGGAATGACAACCGAGTTGAAAAGAATTATATCTTGACAAAAGCAAACACATCGGAAAAGATTAAAATCTCTAGATATATGCTCAAACATGCCAAGACATATCTAGATGGTAGTTTAGGTTTAAATGACAAAGCACAACGTTATACAATTTCTGTCTTAAAGTATAACAAAGAAAACCTGTTCAGGTCTGTTTCTAATTTTAATTGAATATCATTGTAAAATTTGCTATACCATTTGAATAAATGTCATAAACAGTGTGATTTTATAATATAATTGACACTTATGTTACATTTGAGTAAAAATCACTAAAAGTAGGTAATCAGCTCTCTGTATTGCTTCTACAAAAAGAACTAACTAGCAATAGTGTTTATTGGAACATATTTCAAGAAAGTTGATGGGGGAGGGATGGCACCCTCAGATACGTACAAGGAGCCACCGACACTGTCCGGGAGGTATTCATGCTAATTTTTAGGTTATCAGTTTACGCTACTCTACTTATTCAAATAGAGTAAGAATAGTCTTATCAAAGGCAAAGTGTTTTCCTGTTTGCTTTTATGTGAAAAAACGCCAAATGATTTTTTTAAATTTTATTAATTTAAACGATCAAAACAATACTAAGGCTTGAATATTCCTGGTCCATTGGTGAGTTCGATGCGGCCACCTCTGAGTTTGTGTGATAACACGAACTTTAAAAAAATTTTTTTACTACCAAAATTTATGCGCTTAATGTGAAGTGAGGGCTAGTCAAAAATTATTTTCTACTTTATAGCACGTTTCAATATAATTGTTGTAATTATTTTAAAATTTTACTATGTATTACTTTCGTATTGAAATTCATCAAATTATCTGCATAAGCTTAGCACATTTTCTATAACAAAAATTATTTAAAAAAACGACTAATTGATTGACGGATTGCTCGATTTTCTATTTTGATTCATGTGTTGTCATCAAGCATGAACTTGTATGAAAAAGTTAATTATGATTGGTGGAAGTGGTCAATTGCAAAAACACCCAAGAAAGATATAAAGTTAAAACAAGCATTGTAGCATTAAAAGATAAAACATAAACACTTTGGCAAATGTCTCTAACACTTATTCATGTTATGAAATAAACAATTGATAAAAAAGAAAAACATATGGGTTATATTAAGTGTAATTGTATCATTTAGTTTGAATCAGGCATGCGATTTTGTAATAGATTAAGACTAACTATAATAAATCTGTGCGATTAAAAAGATTTGTTTTTGTTTAGCGCTATTTCATGCTTTTAGCTTTTTCAATGCGCTATGATCGTATCACTTGTCTGGACCAGTTGGCAAAAGGCGGAGGAGAGATGAAGGGGGTATCTGTAAATGTTATCGCTTTTTAAATGTATAAAAGAAACTTGTTCACTCAAGGCCCAAGCCTTCTCAAGGGGACTAATCCAACTTATACTAACACATCTATAAAGTAGGATTTCCTTCCTGTGTTCGTCTCCAAACAAATTAAATAATTAAATAGCAAAGCAGATTAACTATGTTGATTATTTTTAAAAATTATTTTTGTTTTGTCAGGTACGAGAAATAATTGTGCAAAATTTCAACTTGATTCGACATTGCGTGTGGCAGAAAGAACGTGAACACACTTATGACCAGACAGACAGATAGACAGAGTGAGTTGAATTAAAAGCTTTGTAAAAACAAAACATACTCAACTTGAAAAAGAAGGAAGTGATTCTTGAAATCACATTGCGAGAAGATATGCTCGTCACTCGTGAAAACTCAAATTGTTACACTTAGACTTAATAAAAGACAATCATATTTGTAACAAAGTTTGACATTCGAAAATCATATCAAATTACTGTATAATTTACAAAAGACATTTTACAATACTATCAGTCACAAATCCACATGCTAAGTCTAGAAAGCTCTTTGTCACAATGCTTACCATTCGATGTACAACTTTGTGATGCTGCCTTGCAATCATTTCATTCACAAAGTCTCTTCTCTTCTGCATCATATCAAACTGCTAAATCAATATGTTCTGCCGATCTAATATCATATCAAATGTCTATATCAGTCATTGGGTCTGCCGCTCTACAATAATATCAAACGTCTATATCAGTCATTGGGTCTGCCGCCCTACAATCATATCAAACGTCTATATCAGACATAAGGTCTGCCGCCCTACAATAATATCAAACGTTTATATCAGTCATTTGGTCTGCCGCCCTAAAATCATATCAAACGTCTATATCAGACATAAGGTCTGCCGCCTTACAATAATATCAAACGTCTATATCAGTTACACAGATCGGGTCTCAAACAATGAAATCCTATGCCGTACTGGGAGTCGAACTCTTAGTGAGGTTGTGACAGAGCATCGCATGAGGTTTGCGGGTTCTACGACAAAATAAATTACGCACACCAAGAGTTGCGATAAAATGGAAGCCAATACGAAGAAAGCGCATACAGGGACGTCCTCGTGTTACTTGGCGACACACCTTCATGGAGGACCTCAGAACAGTGGACACCAGGTAAGAGAAGGCTTCAGACATTGCCAATGACAGATCTTTATGGAGACAGCTTGCCGCCCAATGCGCCGAATGGCGCGGGAGGACCTAAGTCTAAGTAAGTAAGTCTATATCAGACATAAGGTCTGCCGCCCTACAATCATATCAAACCTGTATATCAGTCATAAAGTCTGCTGCCCTATAATCATATCAAACATCTATATCAGTCATTGGGTATGCCGCCCTAAATACATATCAAACGTCTATATCAGTCATAAAGTCTGCCGCCCTATAATCATATCAAACTGTTCTAGCACTTAGCAAATTGTTGAGAGCCGTGTTCTCAACTCCCATTACGTGAAGTAATCAACTTGGACAAATAGACGTCTAAACAATGTCCCTTGAGGTCTTCTAGAAACTATTGCAAGACACGTGACAGTACAAATTAGTCCGACAATAGCCACATCCAAACATTCGTTCTGTGAGCTTATCATGGAATAAGACCATGTGGTGTCTAGAGTATCACTCCGTTTGATGATCTCATTGTTTTTTTATAGACTTTTTTTTGTTGTTGTACTGAATTGTATTTAAAAACACTAAAGACGCTTCCACTAAGTCTAACCAAAGAACTGTCCTTTTTATAGAACAAATATTTAATGACGCTCAGAACAGACCACAAGTATCGGATGTGATACGAACTAGTTTTAGAATGTGTTGGTTAAAGGCATAAGCGTAGCCAGGGATTTCAACCAGGGGTTAAGGTTCAAACCCCACCCCCCTCCGAAATGAAATCCCCTCCACAGATTTTTAGTTTACCCACCCCCCTACTCACACAGATGATTTTGACGATAAAACTTTCCATTTCGATATAAAATCTAAAGCAAACTACAGTCACCCCTCCCCCCAAAAAATCCTGCCTACTCCCATGGTTAGTCTTCCATTCTTGTGTTCGTTGATGTGTTCATTTGTAAGTGTGTCTTGGTGTTCCCATGAATTTGTATGTGTGTACTGGTGTGTCTTGTGGTGTATGTGTGTGCGTGAATCTTTAAACGTATGTTTACGTTCTTGTTTTTTTAACCTCATTTCCCCCCCTCCTCTAAATGTGTGTATTACTAATTGTGTTGTTTTCCTTCAATGCTCCCTCTGCTTAGGGACACGGAGGTGATTCTAGTCACACATTGCCTTTCAAAATATTGCCTTCTAGTGCTGCCATGATACGAGGCGGTCGCGAGAAAAGCAGAAACTGTGAGGGTCCAATAAGAAGATGAGTGTCATTGAGGAAGTGTATGGTCCTCGGACGCGGTTTTCACTGCGACTACCTTGGAATACACATACTGATCGCCGCAATTAATGAGAAGTGCGTGTACAAACGGACATACCTGGGGATGATCTGCTTTTGGAACATGACAATTGCAGCCATCTGTTTCTTTGTTATGCTGCATTTCCATATTATGGATGTAATAAACGACCCAATATGGACATGGCAGCAGGATGATGCCAAGGGCTTACTCAGCAGGCTTCAGTTCCATTTCTCCTCAAACTACTCCTGATTTCATTGAACTGGAAGATTGGCCCTTCAAAAGTCCAGACGTAAATTTCATGGATTTCTTACTTTCGAGCTTTAGTATTGTCCACGTGACTCTATTGAGGGTTTGGAACGAGATCTCACGAGTTATCCTTCACAAAGTTACACGAGCTGCATTTAAGACGCTGCTGTGAAGTTCACTGACGACATTTT
The DNA here is from genome assembly GCA_030265305.1 of Biomphalaria pfeifferi. Lineage (NCBI taxonomy): Eukaryota > Metazoa > Mollusca > Gastropoda > Planorbidae > Biomphalaria > Biomphalaria pfeifferi. Next base: position 3,983,803 of record JASAOG010000020.1, on the reverse strand, counting down.
GTACATGTATGAGAGTAATATAACTCATGCCTTTAACAAAAACTGTGTACAAGTTATTATTTGTATAGATAAATAGATCTAGATGTTTGACAAATTTTTCGCTTTTCTGGCGACCACTTTGTATAATAGTATTGTCTTCGATTCCAAAGATTAAGAAAGAGTGCAGTGTTTCCCATGACTACGCTAACTCAATTGCGATCTGCATATTTTTCCACGTCTTACGAAGTCGAAGCCGTTGTCCGCCGGGGTTTGCTTTTATATAAGGTTTATATAATAATTTGTATATACTTCATAATGGTGTTGTTTCCCACGTTTTTTCCCAGTGCTATTCAGTCCCCTCCTCCCCTCCATAGCGATGAGCTTCTTCAAATGTTTGAGATTGAAAACAAACTACAATCTTACCAAACCATTTGACATCTAACTTTCCAAGGCTGTTTACTGCCTACTTTCTATTGCCTTGAAAGTCAATAACTGTATGTACTGTATGAGTTCAGTTATCACTTATGCCTCTTGTTCAATATAGAACATTTTCAAACGAATAGGACAAGATAGGATTCAAGTTTCAGCTTTGAACAAACTTTAAGGATTAGCATTGGTCTTCTGCCAATAGCGGCTCATTGAATTTTGTCTGTGTTTCAGCGAGACATGATACCGATATGCCATTGCCCCTGAGGACAAATATAAGCTTTTGCATCCAATGTTTCTCAAACAGTTGAAGTCCAAACCATACTTCTCAAACAGAAGCCTTGATTCTCAAACACTGTTAAGTTCAGTGTAAATTTTATTTTTAACTTTTCAAGGTTTTATTTTGTTTGTTTTAAAGAGAAACTTTTATTTCGATGGCGTCATTTGTTCTCCCTCCAATTAAAAAAAAACTGTGAAAGAAAAAAAAGGGAAGTCTAACTTGAAGTGTGAGAATTGTTGGCACAGGCAATATGGCAAGTGTCACACATCGCATTAGCAACTCGATAGTCTAAATCTGGGAACACTGCCGATGAAGAGGAAATGTAACAGTCTGCCAGGGGAAGATAATCCATTGAAACAGAAAAGAATTGTAGAATTGTGCCCTCTTTAATACTTTAAAACACAGTCTCCAAGAAAACATGTGCAAGGGAAATAACCCATTTCTCAACTACTTTTCTAAAAGGTCTGACTAGAGACTTCAAGACAAGGTTTACTGATGTCTTAGATAGAAACACGAAATATGGATTGTGTATGTGTATGATCACACTTTAACAATAAGAAAAACTGTCTTTGTCTGTAAGTAATTATAAACATAGATTTGTAACTACTGTCATAAGCTTAGACACATATTTAGAACTGCTAACGTCGGCTTTGCGTTAATGATATTAACATATATTCCTAACTACTGACATAGGCTTTGTACCAATAGTATGCACTGCAAGAGAGACTCATTAAAATAGAATTGACTGAACAAATATCTTCGTCTGTACACAACTGATCTCCTTATGTTATCACATAATCCCCCCAAAGTTCTTTTATAATGCTTTCATAGATTATTTAGTCTACAAATAAAGTATATATCAAGAAACATACATCTACTTTCAATAAGAAAGTGTGACTTGAACTCAATAAGAAAGTGTGACTTGAACTCAATAAGAAAGTGTGACTTGAACTCAACAAGAAAGTGTGACTTGAACTCAATAAGTGTGATTTGAATCAATAAGAAAGTGTGACTTGAACTCAACAAGAAAGTGTGACTTGAACTCAACAAGAAAGTGTGACTTGAACTCAACAAGAAGTGTGACTTGAACTCAACAAGAAAGTGTGACTTGAACTCAACAAGAAAGTGTGATTTGAACTAAATAAGAAAGTGTGATTTCAGTTAAATATTAAAACACTGGATACTGTAGTTTGTTACTAAAGTGAAATACTGAAACACTGGATACTGTACTTTGATACTAGAGTTAAATAATGAAATACTGGATACTGTACATGATACCAGAGTTAAGTAATGAAACACTGGATACTGTAGTTGATACAAGAGCTAAATACTACAATACTGGATACAGTAATTGATACCAGAGTTAAATAATGAAACACTGGATACTGTAGTTGATTAAAAAAAAAGTTCCCCCTTCAGACCTTGTGGTCTATAGGGCAGATTATGTAAAGGTCATCTGTTTTTGCGGCCTATTGTTAACGAGGGTGTCATAAAACCCACCGCCTTTAATTTTCCCCAACTAAAGTCAGGTACCCATTAAAGCTGGGTGGACTCAGAGGCGCCCAAAGATCCCGAAATTAAAAATCCTTGTCTTCTTCCCCAGCATTCGAACCCGGGATTGAAATACTTGATACTGTAGTTTGATACTAGAGTGAAGTAATGTTTCTTGATACTGTAGTTTGACACTAGAGTGAAGTAATGATTCTTGATACTGTAGTTTGACACTAGAGTGAAGTAATGATTCTTGATACTGTAGTTTGATACTAGAGTGAAGTAATGATTCTTGATACTGTAGTTTGATACTAGAGTGAAGTAATGATTCTTGATACTAAAGTTTGATACTAGAGTGAAGTAATGATTCTTGATACTGTAGTTTGACACTAGAGTGAAGTAATGATTCTTGATACTGTAGTTTGATACTAGAGTGAAGTAATGATTCTTGATACTGTAGTTTGATACTAGAGTGAAGTAATGATTCTTGATACTGTAGTTTGATACTAGAGTGAAGTAATGATTCTTGATACTAAAGTTTGATACTAGAGTGAAGTAATGATTCTTGATACTGTAGTTTAATACTAGAGTGAAGTAATGATTCTTGATACTATAGTTTCGTACTTGTTTGTGCAATATAAAAAGTAATTCATGACCTGGGCAATAGACTCACATTTCAATGTTTCCAATCTACTTAGAAGTCACTTAGTTGACAGGACTATGCTATACGTTAGTGGTTGTATGTATTGAGAACTATGACAGCTATCGTAATCTTTAGTCACCTATGAAAGATTAAGTGGTCATTCCAAATAATTCATATAAAAATGCCAAACTTTTGTGATCTAGAATTTTCATATTTTTCTTTTATGAGGTAAGAGAGAGAGAGAGAGAGAGAGAGAGAACAAAGATAAATATAAAGCAACGGGAAGAAATGCAAAGAAATCCTTATGAATATTAATGAATATTTCCAATGTTCAAGCACGTTGATGTTTTTCTGACCCTTGTCACGTGACCACACAGTGAATATTTTTATGCATATGAAATAAATATAAGAACATAAAAACTGACCATTCGGAGAGTGAAACTAGAAATACTGCTTGAATCTCTGAAACAAATGTAATAGGACACTGTTTTATTAGTTGTGCTGTGCACTACATCATTTGTACAAATGATCTCATTGACTCCATATGACCATACGATTAACTGAATGTTTCAATAGTCGAAAATAATGAGTTGGCTTTTGTTTTCAAGTTTCCAATCTTTGCATAGGAAGATAATAATGAATAAAAATATTTTTTTGTATCAGTGTATAAACTTATGTTAAAGTATGATTCAGATGAACTCCTGTAACATTTAACGCGCATGTGTGTTGAGAGGACTGTTGAACTAAAGCAAAGTGTTCACTCGAGGAGACAGGGGGATGTTAAAATAAAGTGTATAATGAGGATATGTCAAGACTGCGCGTTTTAAAAATAGTCTGTTTTTAGCGGCCCCCGAAAGGGGAAAAGACGCTATTAGTTTTGTGTAAAATGTCTGTCCTTCCGTACCGTTTAGATCTCTTAAACTAGAAAAGATATTGAAAATCCGACATCAAGATATTTAAGACCATTCAAAGTTTTGAAGCAACGGCTGCTTTTTTCTTTTCTGAAAGTGAAAATAGTAATTTTTAAAATCAACTATGCAAGCAGTTTTTTTTAATACACCATTTTTACAAGTATTCACTATTAATAGTAACAAACTCGGAGGCTCTTAAGTAAGGGAAATATACCTTTACCATATTTTTGACACATTTATGTAAACGGTTTTAGATTTTTGTCAAAAAAATAATTTTTTTTACAAATGTATTGCTAAGTTATGTAAGTTCTAACTTACTAATTATTACATTAAAAAACATGGTTTCTTTTTTTTTTTTCAAAGAGAACAAATCTATTTAATATACATATAAGTGGAGTATAATTTTAAACAACAATAAATATTTATTTTTCTTTTTTAGAAAAATGTAATCATCCGCACACAATGTGTAGAAGATAACCACAAAACACGTAACTAAGGATTTAAAAAAAAAATTTTTTTACGAATGTTTTCTATTTATGAGGCTTTGAATAAGAGATTGACCCTATACAAATCAATTAGATCAGTAAGATAATCATTATATGAAATCAGTTAGTTTCACATCTAACTTCACCTTCACTTTCACCTATCCCTTTGACCGTCGGGGCACCACACAAGATCTGTCGGCCTTCTTTCTCCATTCTTTCCTGTCATTTGCCTTTGATTGAATTTCATTCTGATATTCTTTCGGAAAATATTGAAACCTGCCTGGGTGGACCACTTCGAAGGGCCGATTTTAAGTTTGTTTCCACACAAACTGTCTTTGTAACCTTTTATTAAATGAGTTATCTAATAAATGAAAAAGATATTTAATAATGAGCCATTGATACTTTATCCATTGTAAACTAAGAGGCAAAAGTTTTTGCACCTATGCGTAAATCAATGAATGAAGCCTGAGTTATTAATGAAGAAGTCTGTGACCTTTTTGAAAAACTTATCTCCACTGAAGTTTTTTTTATTTTAAAGGGGTGTGTTTTATGAAAAAACTGCCTGCATTTTGATTTCTAAAATTTAAATAAATCGCTTTCAGGAAAGAAAAAGGTAGCCGTTGCATCAGAACTTTGAAAGATCTAAAATATCATGATGTCCGATTTTCATTTTCTTTTCTCGTTTCTGTGATCTAAACGGGACAGACGGACGGACAGCTCTAAACATTAAATGGAATAAAAGGGCGAATCTTAAAAGAAAGTGCTGAACAACTAGCTAAACCTCTCCTAAATTTTTTTTTCACCTCATTACTGAACCACGAGATACCATCTGTGTGGAAGTCGTCCATAATTGTACCTGTGCCAAAGGTTTCCAAACCAAAGGAAATGAATGACTGTTTCACTTACTTCCATTGTGTCTAAATGTTTAGAAAAACTGGTTAAAATGTTTCTTCTGAATGATCTTTGTAGTAAATAGACCCTTTACAATTTGCTTACCAAAAGGGTAAAGATGTAGACCATGCCATCCTAAATATTTTAAATTGTGTCTACAAACATCTGGACTTACCAAACACTTACGTAAGATTGTTATTTAGTGATTTCTCATTAGCTTGTAATACCATACAACTTCAGTTACTTATTGAAAAAATGGAAGCGTTGGAGACTAGTTCATATATAACGCTATGGGGCTAATGAATTTTTGACCCAGAGACCTCAGCGGGTTAGGGTAAACAATGTAATATCAAATGCACGCATAATTAACACAAGGGCGCCCCAAGGGGCTGTGACATCGCCATTGTGGTTCATTTTGATTTTCAATCCGATAGTCCTTTTCGCTCCTTCACAATATTCGCTGATGATGCGGCTCTTCTTGCCCTGCTCTCAGAGAGCTCAGACGTAAATGAGTATTTCAGAGAAATAGAATACATTGAAAAAATACTGTAAAGATAATTTTTTATTATTAAATGTAAAAAACAACAACAAAGAAATGAGAATCGATTTTCGTAGGCAAAAGAAGGAAAATGATGTTGTTTCTGTAGCTGGAGAGACTATTGAAATAGTGCCAACTTTTAAATACATTGGTATTATCCTTGACAATACACTAAATTTTACTGCAAATACTGATTATATCAGCAAAAAGAGCAGCACTTACGATTACTGAGAAAACTGTCCTCGTTTAATGTTGGCAAAAAGGCCTTGGCTATGTTTTATCACGCTAACATTTGCAATATTTTAAGTTTCAGTATCACTGCCTGGTATGGCGATCTGAGCATTAAAAATAAAAATAAACTTCATAGAATCCTAAATGCTGCTGGTAAAATCATTGGCAAAAAACAAATCCCATTTGTGCAGCTGTTTGACACAAACATCCATAAAAAAGCTAAAAAGATTATAGAAATAAAAAATCACCCTTTGGGTCAGGATTTTGTGATTTTACCACCACAAAAGAGATACAAGACACCGATGGCAAAGACAAACAAACCCAAACACTCTTCTGTTCCTCTGGCAATCAAATTATTAAATAGAAATAATCTGATATAAACTTTGTCACATGTAAATTATGAATGAGTCTGGTGTGAATGTGCATGTACGAACAATAAAGATTATTATTATCATCATTATTATTATAGGTTAGGGTTGAAAAAAACCTTTTCTTCTTATAGAAGTTTTTCTTGGACATTTTTTTGTAGTATTAGAGATTTCCATGTCCAGTCTATATATAATAAATCCCAGTGTTCCTAAGTCTAGATTACAGACCTATATATACTAAATCTAGACTGGAAATCGGAAATCCGAGATTGATTGATTCACAGACCTATATATATATATAGACATGAAGCTCTTCAAAATCGACACTGGCAACTGGGAAGAGGTGGCACTGGACAGATCCTCATGGAGAGAGAGCATAAAGGAAGGGTCAAAGATTGCAGATGTCATACACAACAGAAGCAGAAAGAAGGGTGAAAATGCAACGGCGCCTGGTGATTATATATGCCCAACCTGCGATCGCAGCTGTGTATCAAGGATTGGCCTCTTTAGTCACACAAGAAGTTGCAAAGGGAAAAGATCGTCTCTCGAGGCGTAAAATGCCACAGAGAGAGTATATATATATATATATATATATATATATATATATATATATATATATATATATATATATATATATATATATATATATATATATATATATATATATATATATATAATATAAATAATATATATATAAATATATATATATATAATATAAATAATATATATATAAATATATATATATATAATATAAATAATATATATATATATAATATAAATAATATATATATATATATATATATATAATTCTTATCCGCGATTCTTATATAATATAATTCTTATCCGCAATTGATTAATTCACAGACCTATATAATATATATATATATATATATATATATATATATATATATATATATATATATATATAAACTTTTATGTACTTAACTCTTTTTCTAGCTGTAAGGGAAGTCGCCCAAAATCTAGGTAAATCAATCTTTTCTGTTTTAGAAAAATAATTATCTTTAGTTTTCAAAGTTTAGAAATAATACAAAATCATTTCTCTGATTTTCTTTAGAATGGCCAATTAATCACAGAACTATATATTCACGCAAATAGTTGAAACAAAGCCATTTACTGTTAGTTTCCATTAAGATAATGTTTCAAAAATCCTAGATTGAAATAATTCATGTCTGTTGATTTTAATCAACTTAAGTATATTCAAATAGATTGATTACATAGATCTTTCTAGATTATGTATATAAAAGTACTATATAAGAGTACTATTGTTTTTTATGTTCAATTACTAGATCTAGATCTAAACATTAAACTATATGTTACATAGTTAGGGTTGAAAAAACAACAACTCTACTCCTTATAAGTACTTTACAAGACAACACCTTGTTTCAACTTTAAAAAAAATATTTTTGCGGTGTTAAAATATCTCCCAGTCTAGATATTATATATTTAGGTCTGTAGTTCGATCTAAAGCCCTGTCATTAGAATATTAGAAAGTCTAGTAGATTTAGTTTATACCTTCTCTTAACCAGGGATTTTTTTGCCTTTTTTTTTTTAAATCTAGCAATTATTAGTTATTAAGAGCAAAAAAAATAGCTCTGTAAGATATATAAAGAAGGAAAAGTCTTTTTTAAAAAAGGTATTTTTCTGATTTTTTGTGTGTTTTTCTTTCTATCTATCTCCCTGTATTTGAGACAAAGATGTAGGGCACAAAATGAAGATTGTTAGACGTTTTGGACGTATTCTTTCAGGATCATGGCGATCGAATCCAACCCAAAGAACATCGTAGCACTAAAGCATTAAAGCACTAAATACATTGAGCTCGAGAAAGTTGTTTACTTTTGTGTCCTGTTAAGAAATGTTATTATGTTATTATTGATTTGTTTCGCATGTCTGCCTGACATTTCTTCCATGACCTCCGTTCTAGAGTCAGATTTTTATTTTTGACATTTCACTTTAGTCTGAAGGAATATTACAGTCAGCACGGACATTAAACATCAATTAATTCTCACGCATGCGTGGTACTTAGCTTTTCTTCTCATGTCAACAGTAGGAGGGCTGGCAATAAAAGCACAGTTCATAGGGACTCTAAGGAAGTAACACGAGACAGTTTCACAGGCCTCGTAAAAGTATCTTTTGATCTGAGTAAGTCTGTAAAAAAACTTCTAGAACTCTCCAGAGACCAGTTTCAGTTGACAGTCCTGTCATTTATCCAATAACATACAGAGTTGTTCTCTTACTCTAGCCATTGAGCACCGGCTACTCCCGATATTCTCCTCCAGATTTAGATTTGATCTTTCAATGATAAAAGTGTGTGAAACTTAAAAACTAGGATTGTCTGGCAACAACAAAAAATAATTTTTAATTGTCTTGTGTCGTATCTTATCTTCTTATCTTATATAATACAGACGTTACTTCAAAAAAGAAGATGATTACGTCTTACGCGTCATGCATTTAGTCATGCATATTAACCAATGACCTAAATTCTGCCAAGTCATTGGTATTCCTGGCCAGCTCAGGCAACCCAATTAATGCTCTAATAGCACTAGGGAAGAAAGAGTATTTGTACACATTTGTCCTAGCATATCGAACGAGGAATGTGCCTTTATCTTTGTGTCTTTCAGAGTATTTTATTACATTTTGTTTTTGTATTTGAAGATTATGGTTCAGTGTTTTATGTATGATTGCTAATTTACTATTAAGTCTTCTACTCCTGAAGGCTTTCTAAATTTAGTGATTTTACTAAAAGTGTTACTCTAGTCAAATGTGAATATTCGTTTGTTATGAATCGCATTGCTCTATTTTGTGTTTGTTCCAGTTTCTTAATGTTTTCTTGAGTTGAGGGGTCCCAAACAGAGGATGCATATTCTATTATTGGCCTAACCAAGGTTAAATAACATTTTAGTTTTATGTTCTTATTTGATTTATAGAAATTTCTTGTAATAAACCTTAATGCTTTGTTTGATTTTTGATAGTTTCATCAATATGGGGATTCCATTACAGTTTTTCATTTAACACCTAGGTATTTTGCATTTTTAGTTTGTGTTACTGGTCTGCCATGAATAAGATAAGTGGAATTAATTTGTTTTAGTTTTTTTTGTTACTCTTAACAACTGACATTTTTCTGGGTGGAAAGACATGCTCCAATTTGATTCCCATTTATGTAATTCATCTAATTCTCTTTGTAAAATTTCTGTCACTTGTGTAGTTTTTTTTTTGTTCTATATATTATGCAATCGTCTGCAAATAATCTGACTTTTGTTCCTAAACTAATGCAATTTGGTAAGTCATTTATGTAAATTAAAAATAGTAGTGGACCTAAGACTGTTCCTTGAGGTACACCTGAGTTTACTGTTATTGGTGTTGATTTAGAGCCATTTATTATTACAGTTTGTTCTCTCCCTATCAGAAAATCTTTAATCCACTGATGCAATAGACCATCTATGCCATCTATGGTGGTGGTGAACTTTGAACTACAACGTAGTTGTAAAAAACAAAGAAATAATTTGTTGACTTACTGTAAGAATACACAATTGCATCCTCCTCCTCTCTCTCTCTTTCTCTCTCTCTCTCTCACTCACCCACTCTCTCTCTCTCTCTCTCTTGTTTGTCTACTAGATATAACCTTTGCTGAAATGTATGTATTGTTTCTTTGAATGTCATTTGACGTGAACATAAAATGTTGATTTAACATTGTCAGCTTGTTTAACACATGAACATTTTTCAGATAATCTTTGTAAACCAAATTCAGACAACAATTGATTGGCTTTATATCATGTCAAAGATCTCCGAATACTTTTGTACTTTATAAAGAAAATACATTTGAGTGTTGGAAATAAACATTCAGAAAAACATTCTACTAGAAACAAAGAGAAGAACACAAAGTTGTTCTTAGGCCATCTGCCCAGAGGGTTTTCAAACAACTTTACCACCCATTCGACCTACTTTAATAGTGTCACCACGCCCCTCGACCTAATCAGATGATGTGTCACCACGCCCCTTGACGGAATCAGATGATGTGTCGCCACGCCTCTCGATCTCATTATGGAATGTCACCACGCCTCTCGATCTCTTTATGAAATGTGTCACCACACCTCTCGACCTATATCGATGCTATCCAGTTTAAAGTGGCACAACGCCCTACTCTGCGGTTGTCTATTATAAACTGTCGCCAGACCTACTCTGAAGATTTTCTTTATCTACAAATCGTTGACACGCCCATCGACATTCTCCTCCTCAAGACGCCAAGCTACCTGTACTAACTTTACATTTGTACATCAAGTGCTATCTAACCTCTTTTGTTATACTTTAGTTCTGCACTACAAGCGTTCTACGTCGATATGGAAGTCTTGAAATGTTTATAAAACATTTGTTAAAAGACAATACCTCCATCATACAACTTCAAATACAATAAAATATAAGAATTTATTTTTAAAAAACATGGTTCACACCGGGTATCGAACACGTTATTTGGACACTGTCAGCTACTTGAATAGCGGACGTTACCAATTCGGCCAGTGGACAATGCAAATTCATATTATTATTTATTGATACTTTCATTATTTGGACATATAGACTTCTGATTTAGAACTCTTTAAGATCTAGTCTAGGTCTACTTCTAGAATCTAGATGTAAACTATATTAGATTGACGTAAAAATAAAAAGCAAAGTTTTGGCAACCTTTGAATAAACTAGGAGAAACGTTTTATTGGCTCAGTTATCTCATAATCTCGGTACACCAAGTTACATTTTTTTTTTTCACCTTGAAAAATTATACCTTGTGTTTTCCCCGTGTGGCCAACGAGCTAGTAATTCTTTTCTCAGCGACATAGAAAAATCGTTAGAGCCGTTTTTGAGATTAGATTTTCAGGTTCCTTGATTCAGCTTCCTGAAAGTTCCATGAAGTCCTGACTTGATTAGAGGTGTTGCAAAAAACAAATATATTTTTTAAAAGACTATACCTCTTGTATACAGCTTATAGAGCGATTAGTTGGTTCTGAACTCTTAATAACAAACGATTGTTAGATTTCTTCTTAAAAAAAAAACATTTTTTACACCGTCCCCCCCCCCCCTCCCACACAAGAACAAAATCCCAGTTAAACAAATGTAAATATCTACTGCTAATGATAGGCCTTTAGATCTAGACCTAGAAGACGATGCGCAAAATGTTCCTAACCTTTAATTTATTCACCTGTCGACTAATATAATAGCTACATAGGAAAGTACCCCAAGACGTAAAGTCTGTTCAAGATCAATATGTTCTCGTTCTCTAGCCACATTTAAATGTATTTCTTTTTATACTTTGAAAAATTATAACGGTCAAACTATATTTTCCCCAATGTGGCCAACGAGCTAGTAATTCTTTTCTCAGCGATATACATCAAATATTAAATTTCTCGGAAAATCGTTGTTTTTTTATATTAGAGTGTCCAGGTTTCACCCACGAAGATACTAGTTAAATAGAGGTATTGAACAATTCGTTATTAGATACACACCAATATATCTACGTTGTCCTATAGTTTTGATTTAACATCTGAGTTCATTTAAAATGAAAACATGGTGTGTAATTTGGTCCTTCAGTTTCTCGAATAGAACAATGGGATAACGAGTTGTCGATCCTGTGCTCATTTAGAGCCCGATATAAATTGTCAATCAATAAATTCTATTTGAAACCGTTTGATGGCATGCAGATGGAACTAATTATCTAAATTCCTTCCTACGCTGCTACCCTTGGGCCTACACGTAGACGAGCGAACTCTGGCCACAAGTAGTTTAGGCTCACAGGACAAGAAAATATCTTCTCTCTCTCTCCTTTTCTTCCCTCTCCAATAGTTCTCTCCCTTACTCCTAACATTCTCCCACTCGTTCGCTAAAACACATACACATTCCAATCGACTCCCTCTCTTCTAGCGCTTTCTCTTCAATGAGTTACAGAGTAAAGTTGTACAACAACCAAGGCTGCAGACTGTTTTAACATTGAATGGTTAGCGCCCCGAAAGGGGAATAGCCACTGTTAGTTTTGTGTGGTCTGCCTGTCTGTCCGTCCGCCCCTCCGTCCCATTTAAATCTATTTTCTATTTATTATCTAACTCAATGAATGAAATATTGATTTAAATATTGTTTTTAATCTTTATTTTTGATGAAAACTTCTCTTTAGTTGTAAATTAAATAAAAATACTTGACGATATCTAAAAGAGACAAAATAGCGCCCAGATCTAGATGTAAATCTAGATAGAAATGTATTATAAATAATAATAAACAAAATTTACATAGATAAATTAATAAAGCAATAGCTTAACATCTGAAAGCTTTAAGTAGTGTACGCTTGTATCACATTAGAGGCAGATTAAACGTGAACAGCATAATGTACACTTTAAAGACCAGCTTAGACGCCAACTTGCATTAGCTGACATAGAAGAGAGAACCTGGTTGCATGCGGCCTCAGAACGAGATAGCTAGAGGTCACTCACAAAGGCCTCGGGATACACATTTGAGACCAAAAAAAAATCCAGGGCCGAGGACTGGCGAGGACAGACGCAGACGGTGAAAAGAAAACCTTCATCGACCACCTGCGGACAATGGTTATGTTTGTTCTGGATGTGGCAAAATGTGTAGGTCACAGCTGGAGCTGCGTAGCCACGAGAAATACTGCATTATTCATTAATCTTTGAACACGAAGACAATGTTGTTTTTTTTTGTGTAGGCCTACAAGCATACAAAATAGTAATAACTCCATTACAATTAAGTATTGAATTATTGGGTTTATTTTTTGCATCTTTCAGAGACACATGAAATAAAAAATAGTTTTTACATGGAAAAAGTGGAAGTGTCGATGGAAAATGTAACATTCCTCCCTAACCATTTCCTGATCTTTGTAGAATTTCGTCTTAAAACCTGAAATGGAACCGTATTTGAGTTTGTAAAAAATTAAAATAAATAATAAAAAGGATTTAAAACTTATGATGTTCCATTCTAATTTATGAAACTCTTCCCGTATCCTCGGGGGTACTCACTCTGTCTGTCTGGTAAAAAGTTTGTACACTTTTTTTCTCCGACACCCTATCTCAGATCAAGTTGAAATTTTGAACAATTATTTCTTGTACCTGACAAAACAAAAATCAATAAATCATTTAATTCTATTAATTAATTAGCTATTGGAAATTAATTATTTTTATTTGGTTAAAAAAACAATTGGTAAAAATGTTTATAATTGCACAGATCTATTTCAAATTAAATTACATGACTGATACAAACTAATTGATACAGTGACACTTAGTCTACATTATTATTCATTTTAAATTATTTTTTATTTCTATACTCTTCAATGTATACATTCACTTAACCAGGTTGGGGGGGGGGGGGACATGTCCTTTTATTTTGTACTTATCATGTATTCGTTCCTCAGTGTCAAGTACTAGCTCTTACAAACGTCATCAGCATCAGAAAGGTGAGACATTGTCTTAAAACAAATACGTCTTTTATGTAATGGAAGACCGCCGCATCCCTAAACGACTCCTGTATGGCCAACTAAGCGAAGGAAAGCGCTCGCAAGGTGGTCAAAGAAAGCGCTTCAGGGACACCCTCAAAGCTCCTCTGAAGATGTTCAGCATAGACCCAGCCACCTGGAAGACAGAGGCACATAACAGAGCATCATGGCGTCGCGCTGTGAAAACTGGCGCACAAGTTGCTGAGGAAAAGAGAACAACGCTGGCAGAAGAAAAACGTCAGAGAAGAAAAGCAAGGCCCACAACACTAGCTGCATCTGGAATAACCTGCCCAGTGTGCGGCTGATCATTCTGGGCTTACATAGGTCTCACCAGCCACATGAGGAGGCATAAAACCCCAGTGCAAAAGCCCTGAGCCCCCTGGATGACAAAGTGGTCATCATCGAACCACGATAGACAAACTATATATATCTATATATGTATGTATTTTATGTTAAAAGTAATACAAGAAGCACCAAAATGTTTGTAACGTGTTTGTGTTTGTTACAGTGGTCCTCATTTTTTAGCTTGTAGAGTTGTTGTTTAATTCATTTGTTTAAATGTATTAATTTAATTTGACATAAGTTAAGTTATTATTGTACCATTAACTGATCAGTTTGTTTTAGGGCACCATAATAATAGACTCTAGTCAATAGCTTCTTGACGTTTTGTTAAACTCTTGGTCTCTCTATTCACTGTTCAGACACTTTCCTTTGTTTAATTACTTTACTTAGAGTTGTTTAATGTGTATCACGTGACCTCACCTTCTGAAAATATTTGACCTTGACCTGAGTTACAAAAAGAGCTGATTTCATTCACGAAAACATTTCCTTGCTGCTGTTTGGTAAAATGTGTTGTTTGTTGTTGTTTTTTTAGCCGATAAATCATGACGATAACTCTGTATCAGAACACACATCTTAATGCATGCAATATTTGCTTTGACTTGTGCTCAATAGAGATCAAAGCCACATAATTTTTCGGCTACGTATGCTATTAACCTGATTATCCGAGCTTTTCACGGAATTATCTTCCCTTGTCATATAATAATAATGATATGGATTAGCTTGCTGACTAATTGGCGATTTTAGGCAAATCTCATTTTTTGGCGGACACAGTATCCCAAAGAGATTGGGTTATTAATTAGAGAGCCATGCGATCAATATGTAATACTATATAGCCTTGTATCAGAGTCGAACACTAGATGAATCAATTAAACAATAAACATACATTAATAACACATGCATTAAAGCTTCTTAATGAAATTACAATATTCAGAATAGTTAAATATCAATATTGATTTCAATACTTTATTTTAATACTTTTTTTTGGATTTTGTTCCAAGGAGTAGTCCAGCGTGTAGCGGAGGAGACAACTTTGTGAGAAAGTGTAGAGAGAATGAAGTGAAAGAGTTTCTTATTTCCCATGATCAATTTATTCATGTTCCTGTTCTCTTTTTAATATTTCAAATATCTTGTTGCTCTTAGGGTTAGAGAATTATTTGGTCAGAGAGTTTATATTTTGTTGTAAAAACATCTACTACATTCCTAATGTCAACTTCTGCTAAGTGTTTACACACCAACCACTCTTCTAATGTCAACCTCTGCTAAGAGTTTACACACCAACCACTCTCCTAATGTCAACCTCTGCTAAGAGTTTACACACCAACAGCTTTCCTAACGTCAAACTCTGCTAAGGGTTTACACACCAACCACTCTCCTAATGTCAACCTCTGCTAAATGTTTACACACCAACCACTTTCCTAATGTCAACCTCTGCTAAGAGTTTACACACCAACCACTTTCCTAATGTCAACCTCTGCTAAGTGTTTACACACCAACCACTTTCCTTATGTCAACCTATGTATAGTAATAAGACACCAACCCCTTTCCTAATGCCAACCTCTGTAAAGTGATAAGACATCCACAATTGTAAATCTGTCTTTATCTAATCTAGTTAACTTTTATAATTAATTTCCTTTCACATTAAAAATGGTAATTATCTGCTTTTTAATTTTGATAAGGACTTAAGTCTAACTCGTAGTTGTTGTTTTTTTAGAGACTTCTACTAGTTTATCGAAATATGATGTTGATACTGTTGATAGTGTAGTTCTTATATTTGACCATCTTCTTCAGCTTGTAAGGTTTATATATATATAAATATGTTCAGTAAGCTGAAGCAATGTTTATTTGATTGTAAAAAAATCATGTTAACAACTTTGTAAATTTTTTAAATAGACTTAATTTGTCAAATCTCTGCTATTGAACCCACGTCAAGCCTCTGGCGTGTTTTAGTCTACTAGCCACTGAGTAGCGAACGGAAGGTCTGGCTCAGTGTCTATTAAAGTTAACATTAGATCATGTTGACTCAACAAGAAGTAAATGCGTCTATTCAGACCGGCTTCCGATTAGAGCCACTGGCTGAGATAATCTCTTCCATCAGACAAGTCCAGCACAACAACAGCGTCATGGCTCATTGAGCACTGCGTCCAAGTCTCTTAGAACCCGTCCAGTAGTAGTTTCAAGGGGGATGGCCTTGTGGTGCACGTAAGCTTTAGGATTGACTTGAAGTGATGGGAAGATTTCAACAGTAGGGACATTTTTTAGCCATTCAATCTGAATGATTGAATCACTCATACAATCGAAGGATTTTAATTAATTTGGAGATTGTAACACATTTTAAATCTTTCAGTTAAGAAAAACAACAAATGTCAAGGACACTGTTAAGATAACTCCAATGAATTTTGTTTCCCATTAAAGAATGTTGACTTTAGCTGTTAATGAGTATTTATGATAACAGAAAAGAACAATAATAATAACAATAATATTGATGATGATAATAATTCAAAATATTTCTCACTCCTCTAATTACTGTCTCTTGAACACTTTTGCTCTGGCACACACGGCCTCTGATTTTTTTATTTTTTTTTTACAAAGCTTCCACCAACTCGGTCTGTCTGGGAGGAATATTGTACACATTATTTCTACCACTTGCCATTCTCAAATCAAGTTGAAACCATAGACTTATATATATGCTATATCTAGACTGGACATGGAGACTTTTTAATACTACAAAAAATATGAAAATTTTATAGAAAGTTGGATCAAGGCGTTGTTTTGTAAAGTAGTTAAAAGAAGTAAAGGCTATTTTTTTTTCTAGTAAATGAACATAAAAAATAAGAGTACTCTCGTCTCATAATTATTATTTGCAGCTTTTAGCTACATAATCTTCTTTATAAAAAGAATGAATGCAACACTAAATTGTGATTTGTGTGTATTTTTGATAATCAATTACTAGATCTCGATCTTAAAAAAAAAATTAATATATGTTACATAGGTTAGGGTTAAAAAAAAATTACTTACTTTGAATACTTTACAAAACAACGCCTTGATCCAACTTTCTAAAAAATGTTCACGATCGATAGATCGCTCGTAGGTATTCATTTCCGGTTTCCAGTCTAGTAGTAATATATAAGTCTATGGTTGAAACTTTGCACAGTTTTTCATAGTGGATGACAACACACGAATGAAATAAAAAAATATTATTTATTTAATTAGTCGTAATTCATTTTTTTTAAATAGAAAATTTACTAAGCTTATGGAAGATTAGCCATGTGTAGAGCATAAGGTCGTTAGCTAATTTTTTTCAACTAATAATACAAATATTTCAATTGTTTATGATTTAATACTTGTGAATTATGAGAACTTACAAATAAAAACATATTTAAAAATTTTTTTTTTTAAATATTAAAAAAAAAAAGCCAACAAAAGAGGCAAGATGGCCCATAAAAGAGGCACATTAAGCCCAAAAAAAAGAGGCAAAGAAAAGAGGCCTAAGGCCCAAGGATTCCTATGATGATAAAGCTAAAATTGAATAGCGCAAATTCTGAGGTTTCCTTTAAAAAAAAAATAATACAAATATTTCCAATCGCACACATTTATGATTATAAGTCTAGATCTTTTAAAATTATTTGCATGATTGATTTAAAATAATTGATGCAATGTCATTCTACATAAGCTTTGTTTAAAAAAAAAGTATTTTCTTTTTTTTTGCTAGATCATTTTTCTTGACATCATTACAATTATTTCAGTAAATATGTGTGGAAGTGTGTGTGTGTTTGTCACTCAAACGTCTTGCGATGTAACCCGATGACACACTGGTTCCAACAATCATACGCTTTGCGGATCCGTTTATCTTCTAGTGGGATTATTTTCTTGGTCGTGTGATTAGTGCTTCGGACAGTCGGCACCATGGTCTCGGGTTTGAATTCTTGCACAGACGTCCCTGCAGTCCAGCAGACGATCAGGTCAAGGACGCTGGGAATGTCGGGAACAAATTTTCTCCATAACAAAGTAAGATTTGTATGGCGTGTATTCAAACTGAGATTTTACATACATATTATATATTAAATTTACACTCAGATATTGTACATTGATATTATATATAGATACTGTTCGTAGATATTATATATAGATATTGTTCGTAGATATTATATATAGATATTGTACATAGATATTATATATAGATATTGTATATAGATAATATATATATATATATATATATATATATAGATAGATAGATAGATAGATAGATAGATAGATATTGTACGTAGATATTATATATAGATATTGTACATAGATATTATATATAGATATTGCACATAGATGTTATATATAGATATTGTACATATATATTATATATAGATATTGTACATAGATGTTATATATAGATATTGTACATATATATTATATATAGATATTGTACATAGAAATTATAGTTACATAGCAGGTAATACCTATTGTGTCTGCAACTAAAACGTCCCATAGAACTTTAGAAGCAGACCATTAACGTAAAGGCACAGACTTTCATTTATCACCATGTTTGTTGTGGACAAAAAAGCACACGCTAACAAATAGACAGAAGCACATATTGAAGAACACCTAGACAAGCACACCCTAACAAATAGACAGGCACACTATTGAGTTCTCACCGTTATGTTACTTTGTTCTTGCTTCCAAATTCTATTGATTCGTTACACAAACAGAGTTTGTGCCATATGACGATGCATTATGTCCAACGTCCGCACCATCAAGATTACGTGACTCATAGCGAGTGTCAATAAGGACATTCTCTTGATGTTTTGACACAGGTACAATAGGCCTGGCAGTCACTAGTTGAGATAATAAGCATGGGATATTTGATTGGCTCCAAATGCTTCTGATCAAACGTCCTTTGTTCCAGTCACTCATGTAACGGTACAAAAAATATTACATTTAAACGAATACTGTCTGTTACTAGCCTACAACCCGAACATATTTTGTAAAATTGGCTAGGGTTGTCATTCTTATATCTTGTAAGTCAAACAATGAAATGTGTTATATCTTGTAAATCAACCAATGACATGTGTTATATCTTGTACATTTTGTACAGAAATGATAGAGATTGATCATTTCTTTTAAGATTCAATGAATGGAAATCGCAAGCTATTTTAAGCATTAATCTACAATGGGATCTCTTCATAAAAACCAAAAGTAAAAGCCTTGTACTGAAAAAACAAACTTTTTTTTGTGCGCAGTAAAATAGAATTTCAATGCAAACAAAAAGCTTATGGTAGATTTATATGACAATTGTAACATTTCATTCAACTTGTCTCTTTATTTGAGAACTGTGACCTTTCATTTGAACTTGTCTCTTTATTTGAGAACTGTAACCTTTTATTTGAACTTCTCTTTATTTGAGAACTGTAACCTTTTAGTTGAACTTGTCTCTGTATTTCTCCCTAGCTTCTTTATTTTTTATTTATATGTTCTCATTGCAGTTCCATTATAGCATCTCACATCTTTCCATAACGTTTTTTTTTTCATTCTAAAAGTTTTTTTATGTTTTAAAGAATGTAAACAGGATCGTACACATCTAAATGTAAAGAAAGAATCGATAACTGGCGTGCGGTGGGAGTTGTCAGCGGAGACCAGCTAGGAGACCCAGTGGACCTGCTCGGAACTCCAGCTAGGAGACACTGAGAATCAGCTAGAAGACCCAGTGGACCTGCTAGGAGATTCAGAGGACCAGCTAGGGGAACAAGAGGACCAGCTAGAGGAACAAGAGGACAAGCTAGGGAAACAAGAGGACCAGCTAGGGGAACAAGTGGACCAGCTAGGGAAATAAGAGGACAAGCTAGGAGGAGAAGATCACCAGCTGAAGGGCTATGAGCAGTGGCGGACTGCAACAATAACACGTGATTTCCAACGGTCATTCTCTGGTTAGTTGACTCTAAGTAAGAAAGATCAGAACATCTTTCAAGTTTTCAATATTTATTTATAAAGTGAAAATTTCTGTACAATATAATTTTAAAAAAATATCTGTAAATTCTGGATAAACGAAATTGACAGTTTTCATAATAATATTATGTGACACTGATCGTTTACAACACCATCTTACAAACTTAGTTCTCTGTTAACCATCTCAAAACATCAAATCCAACAACTTCTGTTGTTTCACCATCACAACCAGCTGTGTGCATTGTCAGAGCTTCACCATCACAAACAGCTGTGTGCATTGTCAGAGCTTCACCATCACAAACAGCTGTGTGCGTTGTCAGAGCTTCACCATCACAACCAGCTGTGTGCATTGTCAGAGCTTCTACATCACAACCAGCTGTGTGCATTGTCAGAGCTTTTACATCACAACCAGCTGTGTGCATTGTCATAGCTTCACCATCACAACCAGCTGTGTGCATTGTCAGAGCTTCACCATCACAACCAGCTGTGTGCATTGTCAGAGCTTCTACATCACAACCAGCTGTGTGCATTGTCAGAGCTTCACCATCACAACCAGCTGTGTGCATTGTCAGAGCTTCTACATCACAATCAGCTGTGTGCATTGTCAGAGCTTCACCATCACAAACAGCTGTGTGCATTGTCAGAGCTTCACCATCACAAACAGCTGTGTGCGTTGTCAGAGCTTCACCATCACAACCAGCTGTGTGCATTGTCAGAGCTTCTACATCACAACCAGCTGTGTGCATTGTCAGAGCTTTTACATCACAACCAGCTGTGTGCATTGTCATAGCTTCACCATCACAACCAGCTGTGTGCATTGTCAGAGCTTCACCATCACAACCAGCTGTGTGCATTGTCAGAGCTTCTACATCACAACCAGCTGTGTGCATTGTCAGAGCTTCACCATCACAACCAGCTGTGTGCATTGTCAGAGCTTCTACATCACAATCAGCTGTGTGCATTGTCAGAGCTTCACCATCACAACCAGCTGTGTGCATTGTCAGAGGTTCAAGATTCAAAGAATAATCTTCAATTCAACTTGCATTTTTAAAAAAATTATTCTTCATCTGTAACTTTTTGTTTCATATATCTATGTATTATAACCTATAATGATTGTATATACTATCGTTATTAAGAACATACAGCATTACTTCAGTATTTCAAAGTGAAACATTTGTTTTTAGTCTATATAGAATTTAATGTTTATAGAATTATTTTACGCTATATAAAATTACT
Source organism: Biomphalaria pfeifferi (assembly GCA_030265305.1). Taxonomy (NCBI): domain Eukaryota; kingdom Metazoa; phylum Mollusca; class Gastropoda; family Planorbidae; genus Biomphalaria; species Biomphalaria pfeifferi. Next base: position 3,962,550 of record JASAOG010000020.1, on the reverse strand, counting down.
ATGACTGCATCATTATTAATTATTACACTAACGTTTTGTTTTTTAAATATTTATCAAAAGTAGTTAACATATGTTTGTACTATTGTCACATGTGGGCTGCATTGTGCTTATTACCGACCCCTGCCTTAAAGCACATGGTTGTATTATCGGCCATTCATTGTGTTCTTTTGACGGTGCTTTATAGCTGCTATTTAAAAAGAAAAAAGTTATCTATAATTGTAAAGATGTAGGACTTCTGGATCTAATCTACAATATATTTCTAAGTGAACACTGATTCATGGATTGATCAAGAACTGTCGTACGGACTCGGCAGTAACACAGGATCCCTTCACCTCGTAGGCGTTCATTAAGAAATGGATTTCATAGATTTCATAATTGACGACCACTATTTGCGTAAACCGGAAGCTTTATATTAAAATTTTGTATTTTATTTTCGGTATTTCCCCCAAAAGGCCGCAGTCTAGATATAGGCCTAAAGCATTCAAACATAACAACAAATCCAAGTCATGTTTTTTTTTAAGCGATTTTTTTTCTTTAAAGTCATTTCCGCTTCCGTTTAGACGCGGTCTAAATAAAAAACTAAACTAATTCTTTTAGCATTAAAAAGATAGGTCTGGAGGTTTTTTTTCTTGTTTTTTTTTTGAGAGCGAGAGAGAAAAAGAGAGAGAGAGCGGGGGGTGAGGGTCAAATAAACGTTTACAATTAATAAAACCAAAATAATATATTTCATTCTTTTATCTTTCTCAATGCGCTGTGATCCTATAACTTATCTGGTCCAGTTGTAAAAATGGGGTGGAGGGAAGGGAGAGAGAAAAGAGGATATCTGTGTGAATTGTTACCGTAATCGCTTTATACAAAAATATTTTAAAAAATTTAGGGCACGACCTGAAATTGAGCTCACGCCTGAAACCTCCTAAAGCCGAAATACTTACCACTCTGCTAGTGAGGTGCCTATGAAAATAGAAGATTGTATAGTTATCTATTGTTTGTTACAAACTTACTTTAAAGTGGCTGCCTATAATGGGGACTAATTATACCACCACTTCATTGTAGTATAATTCCTTTTCCTTCTTCAAGATATCAAATAAAATAATTAATTACCAATCGTTATTATACTAATTGGTTAATTTTTTAATTGATTCTTGAATCGTCAGGTTAAGAAAATAATTGTGCAAACTTTCAGCTTGATCCGAGACTGAGTGTCGGAGAAAAAACGTGAACAAACTTTTTACCAGACAGACAGAGTGACAGACAGAATGAGTTGAAATCATTTTTGTAAAATATAACAAAGGCTGATTGTCTTCACATCCACATAATGACAGACAGAAGAACATAGTCAAAGTATGTGATAAAACGTTGTGATTGCAGTTTTTGTCACTCCGTGACAGGTCTATGCATATTTAGTGAAATATTGATACATTCCAGAACTGTACTTAATCTGCTGCTTATTCAATGATTCGGATGTGATTGTCTTCCGCAGCGTGCTCTCGGCACATTAATTATTCACTTCTCTCCCCTGTTGCCTGTACTCTCATAGTATTTGATCAAGTGTTACAAAAGGGCCATTATCGAAACAGAACAACAACCCAGTTATGGGACTTTTTTTGGTTCTGTTTTCCTTTGGCTGTTCTTGACAATGACCTTTAACACCAGGAATGTTTGCGCGAATAATTTGAATTCTATGTTATGAATTTTTCCAGCAAGCCCTAGCAGCGGACAGAGACAAGGAATCTGGCTATCTTTTGTTGGATACAATACCGTTAGACCAATAGCCAACACGATCAGGTCAGATGTCAATGCTGTTGTATTGTAGTCCGTCCGGTGGAACTATTGATTGATTTGCATGATTGAAATTTAATACATTTCATTGAACTCGAGGCTGTGGCTTTATTTTGAATGGAAGTAGCAACAGAAGAACAAGTTGAACAATAGAGATAGCTGGCTATTGATTAGTAGTCCATTGAGGTTGATATAGGTTAGTGAAATCAGTTTGACATAGGTAAGTGAAATCAGACGTATATCAGTAAAATGAGTTGGGATATAGGTTAGTCCAGTGGTTCTCAATCATTTAGCTTCGCGACCCCTTCTTGAAATTTTCCACAATGCAGCGACCCGCAACCGTAAAATCATCTGTGTTTTTGCTAATATAAAAACTGAAATTTCTTGTATGAATTGCCAGAGTGATATGTTTAATCACTAAGCACTGTATATTTCTGCTTATTTTGTCTTTATGACATGCATTTATTTACTTTTCAATTGCGTATTCACCAAAGTCATGTGGCAACTTGACGGAGCCATTGTATTGATGGACAATAACTTGAAATGTTATTAATATTTATGCTGCAACAATCAAAATGCTTGTAAAGATTCTGATTCACTTGTCTGTAAGATCTATCTTCATTCTGATTCTCTTGATTGTAACATCTATCTTCATTCTGATTCACTTGTTTGTAACATCTATTTTCATTCTGATTCACTTGTTTGTAACATCTATTTTCATTCTGATTCAGTTGTTTGTAACATCTATTTTCATTCTGATTCACTTGTTTGTAACATCTATTTTCATTCTGACTCAGTTGTTTGTAACATCTATTTTCATTCTGATTCAGTTGTTTGTAACATCTATCTTAGAATGACAATTATAATTTTGAATAACGACACATTTTTTAGACAAAAAAATCTATTTTTCCGAATGTCATAGGGCCATAGGTGACCTGGAAAATCGTCAAGGAGTCGCGATCCACACGTTAAGAACCCCTGGGTTGGTCGATTAGTAAAATCATCTCTGAAATAGGTTAGTGAAATTAGTTAAACATACATCACTAAAATAAGTTGGGATATAGGTTAGTGAATTCAACTTTTTGTCTAGTCACATCAGTTAAAGGTAGCTCAGTGAAATGCTAATTATCAAGAAAAAAGTGACTATCTTTTGAAAATCTGTTAAATTTAAATAATTGAGTCTTTGAAAGTTGAGAGCACTATTGAATAATTGTTGATCGTGATTCGGATGTTTATTGGGTTTATATAAGAATTCTATGACAATTGTTGTGTGTATGTTTGATCAATGTTAGGTGCAGTTGAGGTACACGTTGGATGTGTATGCTATTTACAATGTGCTTCAAATGTAGATCAATTTGTACTCAATTCTTTTACTACGGCTATTTACTGTTTATTATAAAAAAAAATCGATATTGGAAACGATAGATGCTGTACTATATAAACTATACAATACTATACAATAGAATAATACTACTATAACATTAAAATATATAAAATAAATTAATAGCTAAACATTATGTAATACTCTTCCCAAAAAGCTTCACATTTATGTCATATTGACCAAACAAGAAAAGAAAATCACAACTTCAGAGTTTCAAAGAAAATACACTATTTTATGATTAACCCATGTTAATGTTTCTGCTGAAGAAACCAATTGGGGGGGGGGGGGGGGGGGGGGGAAAGACATTTCATCGTTCATCACTGTTTTTATTGTAAAAAAAAAAGTATGATTGTAAAAAGTATCATTGCATGTCACGCAACGGAACAAAGAAATTGTTTTCTCCAAATTAAATTTTAAAAAAATGTCCTCGTTAAAAATGAACAAACTTCCGGATGAAAATAAAGATTCTAATTAAAACATAATGAAACTTTAAAATAGAACCAGGCTTTTTGTGCGTGATGAGCATTTGTTCATTTTATCTTGGAAGAATAGAAAAAGAGGACATTGGACATAGGCCATTGGAATGAATGTGAGGTACAAATCACGTGGCTATCGAACCCAACCAAAACGCTTCTGTAAGTCTTAGATCATTATAAGGTTTCTTTAGTAAGTATTTGGGACACTATTTATAGACTGAAGTTACTAGATCAAGATGAACTAGTTTGTAGAAGAAAACAAAACTTATTATCCTGAACACTCCGAGTAGATTTAGACTTAACGTCTTGAACTAAAAAAGTCTATGTCTATATAGAGCCAAACAAACTAGTTCAGAAGGTAGGAAACAACAAACAAGAAAAACCAAAACAATAGGATTATCAGGATTTAGAAATCAACACCTGTTCAAATTGACATTGTTAAATATTTTTGGATAACGCTAAATCGATCAATTAGCCTTCTAAAAGTAAAACCCTTTGCAGTATTGGAAGGTTATTATTAGCACTGTATAAAGACTGATACAAGTAAGTCATAAGAGAGTTCTATTTTTTTTTACTTAAACTATATATAGAATTCTCTTCGTCCCTCAACAGTTTGAACTAGCAAGAAGTAAAGGAAAGACCACTCTCTTATTTCTGCGAATAGTCACCCCACGACAAAACAGGAGGGGGGGAGAATAAGTGGGTATTCACTCGTCGCTACGGATGGCTGCGTGCTGGACTGTCAAACCCTTCCCGCTCCCACCCCCCTTCGTCCTACTGGAGGTTTGGACTAGGAAGTAAACTATCTTCAACTCTGAAGGAACATCCGAAACGTGTAAAACATTTTACAAACACTAAATAGCAGCGCCGGACTTAACCATTGTGACCAAGAAGTCAAGGAAAGAGAACATGTAATCTACTATGTATATTCACCCGTCACTAAATAGCAGGGCCAGACTCAACCATTGTGGGGCCCTATGCGAAACGGATTTCGCGGGGCCATGTTTGGGTGGAGAAGCGGACAATAAGTGAAATTTAAGAGTTTGGATTAGAAAATAAATTTGTCTATACATTTTATTCATTCTTTACTACGTACAGAATTACTTTACGAGCCTTGCGTGTAGCAAAGTCATACAGTATATCATGATAATTCTGCTTCCTACATAGATCACGCTCAATAGCAAGAATTACCAAATGTTTCAATCTAGCTTTGAAAATTGTTGACCTCAAGTAATTCTTTATTAGTTTGAGGAGCGAGAAGCTTCTTTCACCAGATTACACAATTACGGCTAATGCATAATGCCGTTTTTATTTATCGCGCGTAGGATTGGCGTTTTCCATAATGAATGACACCCCAAAATGACAATTTTTGTCTATATATTTCTGTTTCTGTATATTTTAAGGACTTTTCCGTACATTTTGTAATTTCGGGAGATTTCCAGGAGCTCCTGGTAAATCGACAGGAGGGCGCGGGAACTCTGTTTTAAGTTTTAATAATGTTTAATTTAATAATTTATACACCTAGAATTAGCGCCGGTCCTATGAAAGTGCGGGGCCCAATGCGGTCGCATAGGTTGCAGTGGCCTAAGGCAGCCCTTGCCAAATAGCAGCGTATGCTACGCCGCCGGTCGACTAGTAAAATTCTATTAATGTATTTATAAATGGTTGGAATTTGCAAGAATTGTTACATCAAAATATTTACATCAATTGATTTACCTTTTTTTTTTAAATTATTCGATTGCTTTTCCAAATTTTGGGTATTCCAAAAAAAAACAAAAAACATTTTGTTTGAATGAAGTATTTATGTCATGTACCCGTTAGAGCTGGGTAAACTCCGAGGAGCCTAAAGATCCCGAAATTTAAAATCCCAGTCTTCATCAGAATTCGAACCCGGAACCCCAAGATAGGAAGCCAAGTGCTTTACGGGTCAGAGATAATCATTACAAAACAAAAACTAGTTTTGTATATTTCTAATGTATTCATTCTTGAAAAATAGTATATATCTCTTGAAACAGATGAGTTGAAACAATTTATCTCAGTTGAAGCAGTTTATCTCTGATACTTAATTGAATAGATTTACTGTTTCCTCATGACTTCCCCCAACAAACATTGATTACAAACGGAATAAACTGGACTGAGATAACTCAAAGACAAAACAGAGTTTTAGTACTTGTATTATTTTGAAATTGTCGTGATGTAATTTGTTTCTTTTAAATTCTTGAACAGACATTTTCAATTTTCGGCCTCACCCAAATTTTTTTCTGGTGGTGTCAGCTCCATTGCGCTACCACATTATCAGCTAATGTCTCTCAGCGCATGCGCATGCTGGAGTTTGAGCAGAATGTAGTGTCCTTCATGTCTCTTGCAAGGTCATTGAGAAAAGTCTCGAGAGTTTCCAGGATTTACTCTGACGTCTGCTGGAGACAAGATGAACGTTCCTGGTCTTCTCTCTCTCTCTGTACTAGTGTTTCCTAAGATTCGTTTAGTGTTCCCGTTACACACACACACAGACACAGAAACACACACATTTGTTGGACACACAAACACACACAATTACCACTGTTACAGTCACATACATATATTCTTGTCCCATATAATCTTGACTCATATAATCTTGGCTCATATAATCTTGTCACATATAATCTTGGCTCATATAATCTTGTCTCATATAATCTTGTCTCATATAATCTTGTCCTATGCAATATTGTACTAAGTAACTTTCTGGTCCCAAGTAATCCTTTCCTAGAGACTCTTGCGCAAGTAAGTTTTGTCACTTATTTTACGTATTAAATGTCGCTATTGTTTTTGTCTGTTGTTACTACCTGGTTTATTAAGTAATATCATTACTCTAGAAACTGTTTATTTCTTAACACTTGGTTTATTGTTAATCAATTTATTCACTTACTAAGACTAAGACTGCTTTATTGATCCTTATAGAAATTTGTTGTGATTACAAAGGACTCTTTCCTCATATAAAGACAGCACGACATAAACATACACATACATATAAAAGACACAGCATAAAGAATTCATTGATCGACTACACACAGACATCTTGGTCCTTTTCATGTTTCCTGATCAAGGAGTAGCTGTTATCATCAAAGTCACATAAGCTTAATCAGCACCAGTTACCCAACTAATGTTCGCCCTGACACCATCATTTGAAAGAAACATTATTGATTACTACAAGAAATGGTCAAAAATATTTCATTTTTCATTTTCCTCAAAAAATAATAATAATAAAGAAAAAGCTCTAAAGTTGATTAGATACACTGCGTACAAAAGACAAAATTTGAGATTGTAAAGTTCAATGAAAGCAGACGACAGAACGGAAATGAAAATGCCGCTGATTCCTTCCCTTTGTGTTGAGATTTAATTCCCTTGAAGAGAAAGGATGAGGGAAGTTGTTGCCCCTGGAACTAAGTTTGAAAAGTAATGCTTGTGAGAGATGTCTGTTCCAATCCAAAAATTTCTTGGATCTAAAAAAGTTATTCCCTAGCACCATTGGGTTTGGTAGAGATGACGTGAAATATATAAGTTAATCAAAGCTCAGTAAAATGTTTGGTGATAGTCTAAATGAGTTAATCAAAGCTCAGTCAAATGATGCTGTTTGCTGATAGTCTAAATGAGTCAATCAAAGCTCAGTCAAATGATGTTGTTTGCTGATAGTCTAAATGAGTCAATCAAAGCTCAGTCAAATGTTTTTGTTTGGTGATAGTCTAAATGAGTCTATCAAAGCTCAGTCAAATGTTGTTATTTGGTGATAGTCTAAATGAGTCAATCAAAGCTCAGTCAAATGATGCTGTTTGCTGATAGTCTAAATGAGTCAATCAAAGCTCAGTCAAATGATGCTGTTTGCTGATAGTCTAAATGAGTCAATCAAAGCTCAGTCAAATGTTGTTTGGTGATAGTCTAAATGAAGTCAATCAAAGCTCAGTCAAATGTTGTTTGGTGATAGTCTAAATGAGTCAATCAAAGCTCATTCAAATGTTGTTGTTTGGTGATAGTCTAAATGAGTCAATCAAAGCTCAGTCAAATGTTGTTGTTTGGTGATAGTCTAAATGAGTCAATCAAAGAAAGCTCATTCAAATGTTGTTGTTTGGTGATAGTCTAAATGAGTCAATCAAAGAAAGCTCAGTCAAATGTTGTTGTTTGGTGATAGTCTAAATGAGTCAATCAAAGCTCAGTCAAATGTTGCTGTTTGCTGATAGTCTAAATGAGTCAATCAAAGCTCATTCAAATGTTGTTGTTTGGTGATAGTCTAAATGAGTCAATCAAAGCTCAGTCAAATGTTGTTTGGTGATGGTCTAAATGAGTCAATCAAAGCTTAGTTAAATGATGCTGTTTGCTGATAGTCTAAATGAGTCAATCAAAGCTTAGTCAGATTTTGTTGATTGCTGATAGTCTAAATGAGTCAATCAAAGCTCACTCAAATGCGGTTGTTTGGTGATAGTCTAAATAAGTTAATCAAAGCTCAGTCAAATGATGCTGTTTGCTGATAGTCTTAATGAGTCAATCAAAGCTCAGTCAAATGATGCTGTTTGCTGATAGTCTAAATGAGTCAATCAAAGCTCATTCAAATGTTGTTGTTTGGTGATAAATGAGTCAATCAAAGCTCATTCAAATGTTGTTGTTTGGTGATAGTCTAAATGAGTCAATCAAAGCTCAGTCAAATGTTGTTTGGTGATAGTCTAAATGAGTCAATCAAAGCATAGTTAAATGATGCTGTTTTCTGACAGTCTAAATGAGTCAATCAAAGCTCAGTCAAATGTTGTTGATTGGTGATAGTCTAAATGAGTCAATTAAAGCTCAGTCAAATGATGCTGTTTGCTGATAGTCTAAATGAGTCAATCAAAGCTCATTCAAATGTTGTTTGGTGATAGTCTAAATGAGTCAATCAAAGCTTAGTTAAATGATGCTGTTTGCTGATAGTCTAAATAAGTCAATCAAAGCTTAGTCAGATGTTGTTATTTGCTGATAGTCTAAATGAGTCAATCAAAGCTCAGTCAAATGTTGTTGTTTGGTGATAAATGAGTCAATCAAAGCTCATTCAAATGTTGTTGTTTAGTGATAGTCTAAATGAGTCAATCAAAGCTCAGTCAAATGTTGTTGTTTGGTGATAGTCTAAATGAGTCAATCAAAGAAAGCTCAGTCAAATGTTGTTCTTTGGTGATAGTCTAAATGAGTCAATTAAAGCTCAGTCAAATGATGCTGTTTGCTGATAGTCTAAATGAGTGAATCAAAGCTCAGTCAAATGTTGCTGTTTGCTGATGGTCTAAATGAGTCAATCAAAGCTCATTCAAATGTTGTTGTTTGGTGATAGTCTAAATGAGTCAATCAAAGCTCAGTCAAATGTTGTTTGGTGATGGTCTAAATGAGTCAATCAAAGCTTAGTTAAATGATGCTGTTTGCTGATAGTCTAAATGAGTCAATCAAAGCTTAGTCAGATGTTGTTGTTTGCTGATAGTCTAAATGAGTCAATCAAAGCTCACTCAAATGCGGTTGTTTGGTGATAGTCTAAATAAGTTAATCAAAGCTCAGTCAAATGATGCTGTTTGCTGTTAGTCTTAATGAGTCAATCAAAGCTCAGTCAAATGATGCTGTTTGGTGATAGTCTAAATGAGTCAATCAAAGCTCATTCAAATGTTGTTGTTTGGTGATAAATGAGTCAATCAAAGCTCATTCAAATGTTGTTGTTTGGTGATAGTCTAAATGAGTCAATCAAAGCTCAGTCAAATGTTGTTTGGTGATAGTCTAAATGAGTCAATCAAAGCATAGTCAAATGTTGTTGATTGGTGATAGTCTAAATGAGTCAATTAAAGCTCAGTCAAATGATGCTGTTTGCTGATAGTCTAAATGAGTCAATCAAAGCTCATTCAAATGTTGTTGTTTGGTGATAGTCTAAATGAGTCAATCAAAGCTCAGTCAAATGTTGTTTGGTGATAGTCTAAATGAGTCAATCAAAGCTTATTTAAATGATGCTGTTTGCTGATAGTCTAAATGAGTCAATCAAAGCTTAGTCAGATGTTGTTATTTGCTGATAGTCTAAATGAGTCAATGAAAGCTCAGTCAAATGATGTTGTTTGGTGATAGTCTAAATGAAGTGAATCATAGCTTATGACATTTTGTCTTTATTGGTGCTAGTCGAAAGGATAAATAAGTTAGGCAATCATCGTTTAGTGGTAAAATACTTATGCAATATTGTTATAATTGTCATTTAGTAAAGCACTATTCTTTTAATGTTAAATGAGTTATGCCATGTTGTTCTGTACATGGTTTAGGCGGATGGCTTTGCTTGTAGCGAAGATCTTCCCTGATCTCATTGATTGGTATGTTTTATAACTTTCTTATATAGTCATGTGATCACTGATTGTCATTGTATTATTATAGATTCAACTAAGAATGTCGTATATTGGCTTTGCGTTTTAAAGACTACTTTGATTAACATGTCAACCTCTGAAACCATTTTAGTTCAATCTGTCTTTATTTTGTTTCTTAACTTTCATTCTGTCTTTTTTTTGTCTATTGACTTTCATTCTTTCTTTGTTTGGTCTGTTGACTTTCAATCTGTCTTTGTTTTCTCTGTTGACTTTCATTCTTTCTTTGTTTGGTCTGTTGACTTTCATTCTTTCTTTGTTTGGTTTATTGACTTTCATTCTATCTTTGTTTTGTCTGTTGACTTTCAATCTGTCTATGTTTTGTCTGTTGACTTTCAATCTGTCTTTGTTATGTCTGTTGACTTTCAATCTGTTTTTGTTTTCTGAGTTGACTTTCATTCTATCTCTGCATTGTTTGTTGACTTTTATTCTGTCTTTGTTTTGTCTGTTGACTTTTATTCTGTCTTTGTTTTGTTTGTTGACTTTTATTCTGTCTTTGTTTTGTCTGTTGACTTTTATTCTGTCTTTGTTTTGTCTGTTGACTTTCATTCTATCTTGTTTTGTCTGTTGACTTTCAATTTGACTTTGTTTTGTCTGTTGACTTTCAATTTGACTTTGTTTTGTCTGTTGACTTTCATTTAGTCTTTGTTATGTCTGTGGACTTTCATTCTGTTTTTGTTTTGTGAGTTGACTTTCAATCTGTCTTTGTTTTGTCTAATGACTTTGATTCTGTCTTTGTTTGGGCTATAGACTTTCATTCTGTCTTTGTTTTGTCTATTGACTTTGAATCTTTTTTTGTATTGTTTGCTAACTTTTATTCTATCTTTGTTTTGTGAGTTGACTTTCATTCTATCTTTGTTTTGTGCGTTGACTTTCAATCTGTCTTTGTTTTGTCTGTTGACTTTCCTTTTGTCTTTTTTTTGTCTATTGACTTTCAATCTGTTTTTGTTTTGTTTACTAAATTTCATTCTATCTTTGTTATGTCTGTTGACTTTCAATCTGTCTTTGTTTTGTCTGTTGACCTTCATTCTGTCTTTGTTTTGTCTGTTGACTTTCATTTTTTTTTGTTTTGTCTGTTGACTTTTATTCTATCTTTGTTTTCTTTGTTGACTTTCATTCTGTCATTGTTTTGTCTGTTGACATTTATTCTGTCTTTGTTTTGTCTGTTGACTTTTATTCTATCTTTGTTTTCTTTGTTGACTTTCATTCTGTCTTTGTTTTGTCTGTTGACTTTCATTCTGTCTTTGTTTTGTCTGTTGACTTTTATTCTATCTTTGTTTCCTTGTTGACTTTCATTCTGTCTTTGTTTTGTCTTTTGACTTTCATTCTGTCTTTGTTTTGTGAGTTGACTTTCATTCTGTCTTTGTTATGTCTCTTGACTTTCATTCTATCTCTGTATTGTTTATTGACTTTCATTCTGTCTTTGTTTTGTCTGTTGACTTTAATTCTGTCTTTGTTTTGTGAGTTGACTTTCATTCTGTCTTTGTTTTATCTGTTGACTTTCAATCTGTCTTTGTTTTGTCTGTTGACTTTCAATATGTTTTTATTTTGTGAGTTGAATTTCAATCTGTTTTTTTATAAGTTGAATTTCTATCTGTCTTTGTTTTGTCTGTTGACTTTCAATCTGTTTTTAATTTGTTTGCTAACTTTCAATCTATCTCTGTATTGTTTATTGACTTTCATTCTGTCTTTGTTTTATCTGTTGACTTTCATTCTGTCTTTGTTTTGTTTGCTAACTTTCATTCTATCTTTGTTTTGTCTGTTGACTTTCAATCTGTCTTTGTTTTGTCTGTTGACTTTCAATTTGGTTTTGTTTTGTGAGTTGACTTTTATTCTGTCTTTGTTTTATCTGTTGACTTTCATTCTGTCTTTGTTTTGTTTGCTAACTTTCAATCTATCTTTGTTTTGTCTGTTGACTTTCAATCTGTCTTTGTTTTGTCAGTTGACTTTCATTCTGTCTTTGTTTTGTCTGTTAACTTTCATTCTGTCTTTGTTTTGTCTGTTAACTTTCATTCTGTTTTTATTTGTCTGTTGACTTTCAATTTGACTTTGTTTTGTCTGTTGACTTTCATTTAGTCTTTGTTATGTCTGTGGACTTTCATTCTATTTTTGTTTTGTGAGTTGACTTTCAATCTGTCTTTGTTTTGTCTAATGACTTTGATTCTGTCTTTGTTTGGGCTATAGACTTTCATTCTGTCTTTGTTTTGTGAGTTGACTTTCATTCTATCTTTGTATTGTTTTGTGAGTTGACTTTCATTCTATCTTTGTATTGTTTGTCTATTGACTTCATTCTGTCTTTGTTTTGTCTGTGGACTTTCATTCTGTTTTTGTTTTGTGAGTTGACTCTCATTGTCTTTTATTTTATTGCATGTTCCAATACAAAGCGATAGGGCGAGAATGGATATGACTGATTAAAACGATGAAATTGTTTGATATCTAAACACATAACCTCTCACCAAGTAAAAAGTTAAAAAAGAAACTACATCAATTCGGCAACATGGGTTGGTTTCTCTAGCAGTGTATCTGTACATGGCTTTACTGCGCCTTACAGCACCCCAACATTAAAAAAGCACTCGTTACTACATTTCCATACAGCATCACAACAATACCCCCATTTCCCTTCAGAAAATCTATAAGCCTGACCAAGATGGTGGAGATAGATGACTGTTTAGTTCTACAGGGCGAGTCCAAAATCTTTGAGCAGGGGTTGGGAGTACTAAGATAGATAGCTTTGGTGTTGGGAACATCGATATTGTATTGCATAAGTTCAATAAAGGTTGACTTCTTGACCTCTCTGGAAGTTGTGAATGCAATACAATTTGTTGTTAGCCAATAGAAAAGCTCATGTGCTTCTATTCAGATATCTTGAATCATAAATACACGAAGTAATCAATGCAAACACCATACAGACTAAAGAAAGAGGAAAAAACGGAATTGGTTATATCTAAATTAGATGAATTTATGCATTAAGTCTATCTGTCTATCTATCTATCTATCTATCTATCTATTTATATTTATATCCATATCTTTTCCCTTTGCAACTTCTTGTCTGACTAAAGAGGCCAATCCTTGATACACAGCTGCGATCGCAGGTTGGGCATATGTGATCACCAGGCGACGTTGCATTATCACCCTTCTTTCTGCTTCTGTTGTGTATGGCATCTGCAATCCAAGACCCTTCCTTTGTGCTCTCTCTCCATGTAGATCTATCCAGTGCTACTTTTTCCCAGCTGCTAGTGTCGATATATTGCAACTTCGACGAGCTGATATTGACAAGTAAAAGAATTTGGATGGCTGCCTGGTTAGTGAAGTAAGCGCGTTGGACTGTCGTTCTGTTTTCTCGATAGTACCGGGTTTATATCCTGCCATCCCCAGTCGTCCTGCGGGGGGTTTGGACTAGGAAGTAGATAATCTTCAATTCTGAAAGAACATCCGAAACCTGTAAAACATTATACAGACATTTTACAATTTTCTAAGTAAAATAAGCAATGAAAGTGTTTGAATTCCTCTGTTGCTATTTATTCAATGTATTGTTATAGTTTGCATATCGAGTAGCCTCTCTTTGAGCAGGTTCATTTTACTAGGAGAACTAAATGTTTGTTATCAAGTTGTGGTCAATAGGATTTCACTTTGCTCTAAGAGGAAAAAAAAAAGATTGCATACAAAGTTCTGTGCCTGTGGTGTTTCCATCTTCATAGCTTTACTTCCTTGTTGCGTCATCTACTCTCTGGTTACATTCTGATTATTACAAAGCTTTTATCTACTCATTCTGTCTTGTAAAAAAAGTTGCAAATGTTATTTTTCCGACACGCAATCTAAGATCAAGCTGAAATTTTGCACAATAACTTCTTTTACCTGACAACACAAGAATAAATTTAAAAAATCAACCAATCGGTTAATTATTTTGTTTGGTAACTCGAACAAGAGAAAGAAATTGTGGTGGTATAATCTTTTTTTTTCCAATTTAAAGGTGGCTTCTTTAAATTAATTTAACAAACAATATCTTCTTATTTTCATATCACATCAAATTGGTCAGTATGTCGGATTGAGGAAACTAGAGGCCATGAGTTCTGATCGTTTTTTTTTATAAATGTTTTTCAAAAACAAATACGGTACAAAGTCACCCAGATATCCCTTTCTTCCCGCCCCACTCCTATTTTTCCAACTGGTCCAGACAAGTGATAAGATCACAGCGCATTGAAAAAACTAAAAGCATGACATAGAGCTAAACAAAAACAATAGGAAAATCCTTTCGTTGCAACGTTGAATCCCTACAGTCCAATCCTCACAGTTCAATCCTCATAGATGAATCCCCACAGTTCCATCCCGACAGTTCAATCCTCACAGCTCAATCCTCACAGTTCAACCCTCACAGTTTAATCCCCACAGTTTAAGCCTAACAATAATACAAGAAAACAATCTTGGAGAATAGAAAACTAGAAAAATACTGGTGTGGAAATTTAAAAAAAAAATAATTTAAGAAAAATAACCATTAAAATTTCATGGTACTTAGACGTAGGCAATGTTTGACCAGAAGTACGTCGAGGCGAAACCTGACAAAGTCACAAACGACAGAATGTCATCGACCCAAGTAGTGCTTCATACAAATGTGTTTCTGCAAAATGAATGAGATTGTAAAAAGACATGTTTTGCTTACCTGTTTATAACTTGTATATAATTGCAATTTTAATTGTATTTTGAAGTACATTTGAGCTTATTTCAAACTTATTGTGGCTTCTTACAAGAGTTTTATTAGGGTACATGACTCAAAGCAATGGAGGAAGCTATAGGGCTAGAATCTATCTCAAAGTGTCTCTCAATGGAAATGTTTTGATATTAAAGGGAGCGAAAATTAAAAAAAAAAAGAACTCTACAGAATGTAGGTCAGGTTCTAGAGCTGGCATTCTTGAAAGGCGAAAGTTTCACGTGTCATAACTGCTGAAACCTTTATCCTCGTCCATCTTCTGTTACAGTTGTCAGAAAAACATTTTTAGTATTAATACACATTTTCTCCTCCGATGGTATAGACCTTGAGGTCTGAGCATAACCTTGAAATAATCAATACACTTGTACATTAAATTCATTTACTTTGAAGACATCAGTACTAATAAAATATTAGTATATAGAGAGTAGAGTAGCCTACGGAAAATGTTATTCTTATTTTTCAATAGACATCAATAACATCTTCGTTAGACAGCCTCACTATAAAACAGCAATAGACATCAATAACATCTTCGTTAGACAGCCTCATTATAAAACAGCAATAGACATCAATTGTCATTAGTTGTTTTTTTTTCACAATATGCTCTCTATGTGCTCACAAAAGAAATATTTAATCTAGAAATACAATAAGCCTCAGTAAGGCTAATCACATGAAATATTTATAAATTATATAAAGCTCAAAGCTTTCCTTCATCCGGGCAATTGATCTGTAACGTCTGCTGTCTTACGAAGAGATTTTCTCTGGCTTACTCTTTGAACTGAGACAAATAAATGATTGAGAAATGTTATGTGTTGATTCATTCCACTGTCTGTTTTTTTTTTTTATTCCATTGTCTATTAATACATTATATTGATATTTTGTAAAATCACAATTTATCTTGAGATTTTCACATGTACGCAGCAAGAAGTCGAAGATTCGGACACATACGTAGACATCGATACACGAGTAAGACACGATAATGATTTTAAGGGTTTATTCACGCATCGATACCTGAAAACTAAATGGTATCGCCCACGTCTGCAACGATTCCCTTGTTGCGTCCCCTTTACAAAGCGAGACGGGTTTGATTAATGCATCTTATGGATTATAGCCCTTGTCAACCGGAAACTGATTCCAATACAAAAATCTCTCGTGCTCTATGTCAATGTTTGACCACCAGTGAGAGAGGAAGAGGAGGAGAGTGAGTGTGTGTAAAAGAGAGAAGGAGAGAGTGGTAAGAAGTGTGAAAAGAGAGAGAGAGAGAGAATGAAGAATAAAAAGAAAGAGAACTGAAGAATAAGATACAACCTAGAGAGAGAAAGAGATGTACAGAGAGACAGTGAAGGGCAGTAAAAACACGAATCAATTATGTCCCCGATCAATGGGTTTACACCCCTGCTTATCCTATTTATTGCTGATTACATCCCCTTGGATCGTTTCAACTTACAACCTGCTTGTAGGGTAGTCTCCCCCTGGAGGAAATCTAAGCCCTCAAGAAACATCCCTCTTCAGCTGCCCCTACACACACACACGGAGACAGACACACACACGGAGACAGACACACACACTGGTAGAAAGACATTCAACTCCAAGGATTCGTTTTCTTTCAATCGGTTGCCTTGTATTCTGTAAAGTCTGTAATATCAAACAGTGTCATCTCCCGCTGTACTTGCTTCCCACATCAGGAATCCTATTTGTGACGGGAAAACAACTAGTTGCAACTGGTGAAAAGACAGAAAGATATATTAGAGACAACCTAGCCCTCCCCTTCTGGAGTCCTCTTTTGTTTTCCTCCCAGCCTTCCCTGCTCGCGTGTCATTCTAATGATCAAAATGATATGTTTTCATCTTGTGTCTTATCTAGAACGATGTCCTTCATTTTCTAAAGACTTCAGAATGTTGGTGGCTTTGTTCACGGAGAAATAGTCAATGGGAATTAAAGGGGGGAATGTCATCATATTATCTTTGACCTTCAGAGGAACTAGCAGGGAACTAGATGACATGTTGACGTAATCAATTGAATAACATTCATTCAATACATACACCGATTTATCCTTCAGAATACATAGACATAACTTTATTTAGAAAATTATATATATATATATATATATATAATGATGAACTCTATCCACCCATACGTCCCATGTCATGGTTTTCAATCAGGAACTGGGCACGTAAAAATCTTTTTGTTTTGTGATTTTATAGAGCAACAATAACGTCATAATACAAACAAAAAAAAGGGACGAGTTTGAAATAAACAGTTCCTTTAGAGAAACAACAACAAAGCTTGTAATTAGTGTTGGATCAGTCATGTCATTAAATATGTAACAGATCTAGACTAAAAATAATAAATGTGTTACAGACGTTACTTTAAAAAAAATAAGATAATTACGTCCTACGCATTAGATGTGTCAATCTTTTATGCATGTTAATCAATGACTTAAACTCCTCCTGCTAAGTTGTTTTTTTCTAGGCTGATTCTGGCAAATATACCATGCTCTAATGGCTTTAAAGGAAGAAGGAGCACTTACATTAGTGTACTCTTGGCATATGGAATAAGAAATGTGCCTTTATCTTTGTGTATTTGTAAATTTGGTTTATTATTTTATGTATAATAGCTACTTTACTTTTTAGCGGCCCCCGAAAGGGGAAAAGAAGCTATTAGTTTTGTGTGAAATGTCTGTCCGTCCGTCCCATTTAGATCTCATAAACTAGAAAAGATAGTGAAAATCCAACATCACAATATTTTAGACCATTCAAAGTTCTGATGCAACGGCTACTTTTTTCTTTCCTGAAAGCGAAAAATCTCATTTTTTAAATCACTTATGCGAGCAGTTTTTTTCATAAAACTACACCAGTTTTACAACTATTAACTATTAAACACTAAAGGCTCTTTATTAGGGGAGAGTATGCGTAATACACATATAAAACATTTATACAAACGGTTGTAGATTTTTGTCAAAATTTTTGTTTTTATATTTGTATTGTTAAGTTATGTAAGTTCTGTTATACTAAGTACTATATTTACACAAATGTTTACTTTTTTTTAAAGAGAAAAAATCTATTTAGGAGAGGCGCGATGGCTGAGCGGTAAAGTGCATGGCTTTCGAACCAGGTGTCCCGGGTTCAAATCCTGGTGAAGACTGGGATTTTCAACTTCAGAATCCTCGGGCGCATCGGAGTCCACCCAGCTCTAATGGGTACCCGACATTAGTTGGGGAAAAGTAAAGACGGTTGGTCGTTGTGCTGGCTACATGACACCCTCGTTAGCCGTAGGCCACAAAAAACAGATGAACTTTACATCATCTGCCCTATAGACCACAATGTCTGAAAGGGGAACTAGTTAGGCCAGGCTCACATCTAACTTTACATTCACTTTCATCCTTTGATCTGCTGGACCGTGGGACACAAGAGCTGTCAACCTTCTTTCTCCATTCTTATCTGTCATTTGTCTTTGATATTATTTCATTCGGATGTTCTTTTTGAAAATATTGAAGCCTGCCTGGGTGGACCTTTTCAGGGGCCGATTTTGAGTTTGTGTTACAAACTGTCTTTGTAACCTTGTTATTCTCGTGTCATGAGGTGTCTCTAAGTTTAGTAATTTTACTAATGCTGATACTCATTAATTTGGAATATTCGTTTGTTATTAATCTCACTGCTCTATTTTGCATTTGATTTTGTTTGTTTGTGTTTTCTTATGTTGAAGGATTACAAACAGGAATGCATATTCTAAAATTTGCCAAACTAAAGCATTTTAGTTTTATCTTCTTGTTTGATTTGTAAACAATTATTGCAATAAACCCTAATGTTTTGATTCATTTTTAAATTAATTTCATCAATATAGAGGTTCTATATCTTTTCATTTATTATTACACCTAGAAATGTTGAGAGTTTAGTTTCTGTGACTGGTTTACCTTGAATAAAAAAAGTAGCTTTATTTTAGTTTTTTTTTTGGTACTCTTAATAAGTGGCATTTTTTTGAGGACTTGATCGTCAACACCCTTATAGTTTCGTTTCAATGTTGACCCCTCGACTGTGTTCATTCCATTAGCTGAAATTAGCCGTTATAATCGTCTGAATATAGTGAACATTCCACTTGAGACATATTCTAAATTTAACTTTCAAGCGGTGATAGTAGCATAGTACCTGTAGACCTACAACAACAGAGATTACTGAAGATCAGTCTTATGTATTATTATCTATTAATGTATTATTTACTTAATATTATGTCTATCAGACAATTATAATAAGTAATAACCTTCTTGAAACAATAATCTATACAAACCATGACGCTACTGCAGCTATAGCTATTCATAGCTCTATTGCAGATTTCCAAAGTATTCATGATAAGCTATTCATGACTCTAGTGCAGCTATCACAAATATTCATAACAACAGCTATCATAACTATTCATGACTCTTCTGCAGCTAACCAAATTATTCATGACGCTATTAAACTATTATTGTCACTACTGCAGTTATCCAAGCTATTTGTGACTCTACTGCTACTATCACAAATATTCGTAACAACAGCTATCATAACTATTCATGACTCTTCTGCAGATAGCCAAATTATTCATGACGCTATTAAACTATTATTGTCACAACTGCAGTTATCCAAGCTATTCATGACCACTGCTAACCAAATTATTCATGACACTACTGTAACTATATAAACTATTCATGACTGAAGTTATCCAAATTATCATGACTCTAGTGCTTCTATCCAAGAGAAGATAAGCGAGTTAAATATTGTTCATTGACATACATAACTAGATGAGCTCATGTATACTCATGTAAGAAGTAATTATCTTTTTTTTTTGAAGTCAAGTCTGCAATTTTAAGATAAAAAGATTAAGGATAAGTGCAGCTTTTCCCATGACTACGCAAACCATTAATAATAATAATAATAATAATTGTGTTCCGTCTTGAGTGAAAACGAGTTTTAATCCTTGTATCTGACAAAACAGTACTTGAGACAGTGAGAAGATCTAGCAGCCACTGAACTCAACAGATGACTTCATTAGAAGACTAGTAAATAAAGCAACAACACGACTGCTTAACTCAGCCAACAGCTGTGAACTTGAAGGACCAGGAACTCGCCCAGTTTCACGCCATTCCTTCTCATTCTTTCCACTCTACTGGTTTGTCAGGGACCACAACTCTTACATAAGTGGATTCAAGAGAACTAAGAAAAAAAAATGAAGGAAGTCTTTTCCCTTTAATTCTGGTTTTTAATAAACATTGTGAACAGAAGAATGATTTCTACAACAAAAATATCAAGATAAGATTGTGTGTCTGTTCCATTGAAAAGAGCAAAATTATAAAGTTCGGTGCTGTGTTTAAAACTGATAGCACTCTTCAATATTTTAATGCTACTGTTTGTTCTACATGGGTATAAGATATAGAGTCTTCTGTTCATATACAATACATTGTCCACTAGTTATTTTATCTAGACTAATTTATATGGGTTATTGTTCACTGGTTATTTTATCTAGACTAATTTATATGAGTCATTTTCCACTGGTTATTTTATCTAGACTAATTTATATGGGTCATTGTCCACTGGTTATTTTATCTAGACTAATTTAAATGGGTCATTGTCCACTGGTTATTTTATCTAGACTAATTTATATGGGTCATTGTCCACTGGTTGTTTTATCTAGACTAATTTATATGAGTCATTGTCCACTAGTTATTTAATCTAGACTTATTTATATGGGTCAATGTCCACTGGTTATTTTATCTAGACTAATTTATATGGGTCATTGTCCACTAGTTATTTTATCTAGACTAGTTTATATGGGTCATTGTCCACTAGTTATTTTATCTAGACTAGTTTATATGGGTCATTTTCCACTAGTTATTTTATCTAGACTTATTTATATGGGTCATTGTCCACTGGTTAATTTATCTAGACTTATTTATATGGGTCATTGTCCACTGGTTAATTTATCTAGACTTATTTATATGGGTCATTGTCCACTTGTTATTTTATCTAGACTTATTTATAGGGGTCATTGTCCACTAGTTATTTTATCTAGACTAATTTATATGGGTCATTGTCCACTGTTTTTTTTATCTAGACTAATTTTATGGGTCATATACATTGTTCACTAGTTTTTTTTATCTAGATTAATTTTATGGGTCATATAGGGCCTAAATTGTCCACTAGTTGTTTTATCTAGACTAATTTTACGGGTCATATACAATGTCACTGATAGTTTTATCTAGACTAATTTTACGGGTCATATACAATGTAACTGATTGTTTTATCTAGACTAAATTTATGGTCATATACAATGTCACTGATTGTTTTATCTAGACTAATTTTATGGGTCATATACAATGACACTGATTGTTTTATCTAGACTAATTTTACGGGTCATATACAATGTCACTGATTGTTTTATCTAGACTTAATTTATGGGTCATATATTATTTGTCTACTGCCAAGTTCAGGCAAGGTTTTTTTTTTATCATAACGTCACTTATGTTTATAGGTATAAGTGATTTTTTTTTCATTAGAGATTTTTGTAAGAGTATTCTATAGAGGAGTTGTTGAAAAAGAACTTATTAGATTATGTATTAACACATTCAAAGCCGTTTATGGAAAAACGTGAAATGAAAATTTTCTTCATTAAGATTAAAAGTAAAGCTAAAACAATTAAAATATGACCGACCTACAATGTCTAAAGTAAGTAAGTAAAACACATTCATAATATTGCTGCGACACTCAAGAACTTGACAACTCGCCTCCTAATAGCGTGATACTTTATAAATTAATAGATTAACAGCCAAATACAGTACGATTGGCAACACCGTACGGTGTTGTGGACTGAACTCGTACAGGACTCTGCCAGAATCTGGTCTCACCTGTCCTGATTTTGCCTCTCTCTCTCTCTCTTATTATGTAAGCATTTATAGGATCCTCCAAAAACCTTCTCGAAAATGAAAGAAATGCCACCGTCTTGTCAATTCCTTCGAAATGATCACATGATCATATCACATGACCATATCACATGATCATATCACGGATGATCTTCACTTGGGCATTCACACTAGCACTTTCCTGAAGGTCTGTCCATCGTTCAGGTTGACCGCTCCCACCACGCTGGCCTTTGTCACGAGTGGCTGTCGGTCTCACTCTCAATCACACTCACATACAAGCAAAAAAAACAACAATCAAACACAAAAACAAAACAAACAAACAATTTGTGTCTCCAGTTTAGTTCTGACATCATATGATGTATTTCTCCATGTCTGAAGCTGCTGGTTTGATAAGACGTCGTCATAATTCTGTTTAACCGTCAATTTATTTCGGACACAGTATTTTTTACAAAGCTTTTAGCAACTCACCCTGTCTATCTGTGTGGTAAACAGTTTGCACACGTTATTTCTCCCACACCCAATCTCCGATCCAGCTGAAATTTTGCACAATCATTTTTTTTTACCTGACAAAACAAGAATCCATTTTAAAAAATATTTAATTAGTTAATTAACTATTGGTAATTATCTAATTTGTTTGGTATCTCGAACAAGGGAAAGATGGTATAAGTTAAATTAGCCCTCTTTATACTTTGTAGGTCTTCACTTTAAAGTTTGAAGCTAACAATAGATAACTGTAAAACTTGCTATTTTCGAAGTCTATTGGTCGAGCCCGATCGTTACAGAAGACCTCAACACTGACCTGCAACGTGGCAAACTGTGACAGTGGAGACCAATAGCTCGTTTCCACGTCGTAGAAACGTGTGACTTGGCAACTGGTTTAGGATGCCCACAGGTTGCGTTCACCTTTTTTTTTTTATAAATGCAACTAAAAGTGATCCCCTTGATATCCCCTTCTTTCTCCTCCTAGTGATAGGATCATAGCGTATTGAGGAAGCTGAATGCATGAAATTACACTAAACAAAAATCAATTGGTAAAAATATTTGTATGTATTATTGTTAGTCAAGATATATTACAAATTTAATTAAATGACTGCAAACTAATTGATACAACTTACGCTAAACCTTTTTTTTTTAAAGTATTTGTATTTATGATTTTCTTGTTCTGATTTTCATTTGTTAAATTCTGCCCACCGGTATTTTAAAATGCTAACACTGCACTTTTATCTGAGCATGAAATATTAGAAATTGAAAAAAATTATTTGACTACCCCTTGCAAAATGTAACATTTAGGGAAAAATGTTTGGAATGATAATTATATTGAAAATTGAAATGAATTCAAGCTGCAGTCCTAAGCTTGTCTTCTTACACAACAGTCATCTTTGGACATAAAGATAAGCCTTTTTTTTAAAACTCTTAACATGTTAACAATGTTTTGGCCCTCATTAAGATTCAGACCTTGTGTGGTCGCACTATTATTAAGAAATTAGATTTTTCATAGTATGAGTATAGTTATATTTTAAATTATTACTTTTAATTAAGTGAAGAGCCGTATATAAAATTTAATTGTGCCATAGTTTTCCCAATCTTAATTTAGATTAACACATAATGTAGTGTACTGTTCATTGTTAAAAGTCAGTAATTCTAAAATGAGATAAGGTAATGTTACAATAAGCATCATATGTGTTACAATAAAACAAAATAGATTTAAAATTGAACTAAAAGTTTTGTACTATTGTACTTTACCTTTAAAACCTCAATGTTTACATACTAAGCACAATTCTTCAAGGAAGCATAGATTTGCTGTCATTAGGGTTAAAGTTACGAACAGCAGAACTTTTCTACATCATTGATGTCTTCTTTTTCTTACATCAGGTAATTAGTCCCAGTATGAAAAAGTATTCACTTTAATAAAAAGTAATCATCAGTAAGAGCCGTGGCGTCACTAGCTTGGGTGTCACCCGGTGCGGTCAGCTCTGGGTGTCACCACTCCCCAAAAAAAATTTAAGCCTTCAAACATATACTTAATACTTACCAACATTAATTCATTGTTAAATAACTATAAAAGGAGTGTCGATTCTATATTAGAATTTCGTTGTATATTACAATTAGTCTATAGTTCAATTTTGCCACAATGCAGGCTTAAATAAATTAAATTTTTTTTTTTCTGGATATCAAACTTGAAAACTTTTTAATAAAAGGTAAAATCGATCTTAAATATTTTCATTTCATTTATTTTAAAAAATCATTTTTTTTCACATGACGCCATATACACGCAGATGTTAAGAAATAGATGAAGGCTTTGTTAAATGATTTAGAGACATTCTTTAAGGTCTTATAGACATGAGTTTTGATCTTTCAAATTTTAGTTACTTCAAGAAAAATGTTGCTGCCTTTATATGTCTTCTCAATCATGGTATATCAGTTTAAATGTCGACTTTTGGAAAATCATCAAATACGCTAATAATTGTGAATCTCACATCTACAATACTTCTTCAGTTGTTGAAATAAAGACATTTTGGCGTATCTGCTACATTCTATGACTGCTTCTAGTGCGAGTAGACGCTCAGCATTAAAAACTGATTAATGCACGTAGAGGCTCTGAGGCTGTATGATGTAATGTTTTGGACATCTTAATAGAATTATATAACACATTTATATATTTAAATATATTTACAAATTTTTTTTTAAAATGTACTTTTATTAATATTTATTAATTGTGAATAACATGTACCAATTTTAACCACTGACACTTACTTTTTAAATTTGTTAGTTATTGCAAATTGCATTTTTCCCACTATGGTGTCACCTCCCTAACGGGTGTCACCCGGTGCGGACCGCACCCCTAGTGACACCACTGAATAAGAGCATTGTACCATAACTAGAAAACTAGAGATTAGAAAAGAGGATTAAAATGTTGACACAAAAAGATGCATACTTGGATACTTGAATTTACGATTTCAAACATGAAACTAGTGATGTTCTTTTTATTTGATTGATTTTTTAAAAAATTGTATTTGTGCAAACATTGGATAGGAACAAAAGAAAGTAACGAGCATAAATTAAACTGAAACTTTCTTGATTTTTGTGTTATCAATACCGGTATTATTAACAGTAGACAAACTAAACTTCACCAGGCTAACTTTTCACTTGACTGTCGTCACTTGTTGTTCTATTTGTTTTAAAGAAGAATGAGTCTCATTCATGCTTTTCGATTTCAACATTCTCTAGTTTATTTTAGAACCATCATTCTAAGAAATATTAAGTTACAGTGTTGTTCTAACAATTTATAAGGAATCAAACTCAAGCCGTGGCCACACACATAAATACACATACATTCAAGTAGTCTCTTCACATCCAAGTCCAAATATTTGCATACACACACATACTTTCAAATACTCATATACACATATTTGCATACACACATATCGAAATTCAAATATTTGCATACAACACATACATTCAAGTAGTCACACCCAAAGCCACCAAACATTGAGCACAAAAAAAAACCCTCATTGTTAGTCAGAAGATCACACTCGACCCCCCCCCCCCCCCTCCGTACCTAACCGTTATATTAATCCATTATTTCAAAGTGACTTCGCTGTAAGTATTCTCCCCATAGGATATCAGCTCGGTGCGCCTCTAACTCTGACCTCTACTAGAAAGATCTTGATGTTTGCTCCAAGCCGCTCTATCCTCTAGAGTTAGTTAGCTGAGTAGGTTGATCGTGTTCTATGAAGCGCAAAGTGCCTGGTACTATGTGCGCTCGATTGATTTCTGTCAAATTTATTGAACCAAGTTCTGGCAAGGTTTTTTTTATCATAACGTTTCTAATGTTTATAGTAATAGGTGATTTTTTTCCAATAGAAATTTTTGCAAGATTATTATAGTGTCGGTGTTGAAAAAGAACTTGATACATTATGTATTAACACATTTATAGAAAGACCTAGATCTAGATCTTTGTTTTATAGGTGGAAAAAATCAAAGGGAAATTGTCTTTCTTAAGATTACAAGTATTTATAAAAACAATGTCCGAAATATCATATGACTGACCTACAATGTCTATATAAACTAACAATAATAAATCTGTAAGATTAAAAATATGTTTACCTATTGTTTTTGATTATCTCTATTTCATGCTTTTAGCTTTCTCACTACGCTATGATCCTATTAATTGTCTGGACCAGTTGGGTTGGTGTGGGGGAAGAAAAAATGGGGAATCTGAATGAATGTTAGCGATTACTTTTTAAATGATTTTATAAATAAAAATTTAAAAAAAGTTTTGTACGACTTGATTTCGAACTCGAGGGATCAAGTCTCCTAAAGTTAATACACTAGCACTGTGCCAGCGAAGTGCTGATGAAAATAGAAGGTTTTCTAGTTATTTATTGCTAATTTCCATTCTTTAGGCCACGACCTACGTCTCTACATAAAGTAGGATTAATAATGAGTCAGCTTGGGCCAAGAAGTTTAGATAACGAAATTCTAAATATATATAAATATAGTAAGGAAATCAATGTTTTTCAAACTTCGTCAAAAACACAAAGAAACTGTCATGTTGGTGGCCTTTCTCTTGACAGCTAAGGGATCTGAGGTAGCTATGCAAGCTCTCCCAGTGGGGTTTGGGGCGAAGCCCCGACTTCAAACGTTTTCTTGCAGAAACGCATTCTCCTGACATCTACAGCTCATTATTCATCCTATTAAAAAGGCAGGACAAATGAAGTAAAAAAGAGTAGCATGGGGACGAGGGCCGATCCTGAAGTGTGACTGACAATCCAGGAACAAGTAGCATAAGTATATCTTTGTTAGACGTATTTATTGTAATTTTATCTTAATGTCAAGCGACACCTCTTGTAGTTGGCTTGTGTTGGTCTGAATAAGACATCAATAGATCGATGTTTCAACGCTCAAAAATATAAAATTTTCAAGAACCTTTTGCATAAAGTTTTAATTGAAAAAATTCGAATGTAATAGGCACTTTCTACAATACAAACACAATCCATTTTTTCCTTTGAAAAGATAAGATACCCCACAGATTTAGATTTAAGCTTTAAAGGATCGCCGCCAAAAAAAAAAATATATTCGAAAAATAATATTTAAAAAAAAGGTATTTGTGATTGATACATTTTGTCCAATAGGCCTGTTTGTAACTTTGTTTCATTACAGTACTGTAATTCAAAGCAGTAAACATAAACTTAAAGTCGGAGAAGAAATTTAGTGAACCAATTAAATTATACTCTAAATTTGTTACGATTTTTTAGGATTCAATCATAAATTGTGAGTTATAGTCCCAAATTTATTTATACCATAGAAAAATATTAGATTGAGTAAAGGTTGGAAAAAGGCGACTAGGAAAATAATTATTTGGGTTCAGAACTCATCTCATTGTTATAATTATACTGAAAACTTTTTTTGTGAATTCTAAATTTTCCCAAACAAAGTCATTCTTAAAATAATTTTAGTAAATTCATGTGCAATTACATAAACTGTGTCATGATATCTGACTATTCTGTTTTAAAACGTCATGTATTCGCCTGGAAAGGGGAGAGGGGGGTAGAGTAAAAACGATTAATCCTCGCTCCTTTTTATAATTTCTTCTAATGATGGCGTTTGGCATTAAAGAATAGGGATGGGGCTACTCGATATAAGAATTTAATTTATAGCATATATAAATTATATTAGTAACATTTTCTTTCATATTGTAATTTTTTCACTATAATACAAAAAGAAAAAGTATTGGTTTGTCCAGTGGACAAAGGGCGATTGTATGTATCGCCCCTCCCACCTGGTACTACCCTTTTTCATTTTATTTTTACTATTGAT
Organism: Biomphalaria pfeifferi; assembly: GCA_030265305.1. Classification (NCBI taxonomy): domain Eukaryota; kingdom Metazoa; phylum Mollusca; class Gastropoda; family Planorbidae; genus Biomphalaria; species Biomphalaria pfeifferi. The sequence continues at coordinate 3,935,126 of JASAOG010000020.1, read as the reverse complement.
AAAATTTGAGATTACAGTGTAGTGCGACACAATATACAAATGGGTTTAAAGATCAATATGTAGCTTATATTATATAGATATTCAACAAATTTTGTTCACAAACTATAGTTTCTCCATAACAATAGGACCCCCCCCCCCACCCACTCAGAGGGCTAGATGCAATCGTTCTTTTCCACCCCATATTATCGGCCAAGATACCAGAAGGGAAGCGACATAATATAAAAATTATTCAGTAATTCGACTAATTAAAAAAAAAACACAAAAAAAACCTATGATTTCTACATGAAATAGGACCGCCCCTCCGCATTCAAAGAGTTTAGGTGGGAAGGGCAGTAGATGTATTCGCCCCCCCCCCCCATAGGCTAACAGGGGAACGACATAATATATAGATCATTTAAAATTTAATAACAAGTTTTAATTATATAGATATTTAATGGATTATGTTAATAAGCTGTGATTTCTACAAATAAATTAAACCGTCCCTTCCACTAAAAAGTCTATGGTGGGCGGGGGGGGGGGGGAGAGGATTGATGTCGTAGGACCCTCCCCTCCCCATCAGATTGGCAAAATTCCATGAGCGTAGCTAAGGGAGTGGGTGGAGTTCAACCACCCTCGATTTTATTGACGTTAAAAACCTCTTTAATATAAAACTAAAGCAAACAACAGTGACCAAATTATATAAGCGTAGCCGAGATGGTTTTTTAGTTTAAACTCCGCCCCCTACAGCGAGTTTTGCTTTTAAAACCCCCATCCAGCGTGTCTTGAGGTTAAAAACCTCCTCTTTAATATAAACCGAAAGCAAACTACAATCACCAAACTCAATTAGCGTAACACCCCTTCAGATGGTTTTGACGATAAAACTCCCCTTTTCGATAAGAAAAATCTAAAGCAAAGCTACTATTACTAAATTTCATGAGGGTAGCCAAAAGGTGCAGATAATACGAGATGTTGCATACTGCTGAACATTAGAAGAGGTTGACTCATTTAAAAACCTGGCTCTAAAGTCAAACATAACAGGAGATGGAGGATCAACAAAGGGAAACCCCGTTTAAATTTTGTCATCCACTGCCATGAGCAATCTGTGGAAAATCTGAAAGAGTAACATCAGCTTCCCAGTAAAATAAAAATTATATTCTTCCCTTGTGATCTCTGTACTCTTTATATGGTTGTGAATGTTGGACACTGAACTCTGAGGCTTAAAGAAGAATCCAAGGGTATCAGATACCAGGAACAAAAGACATTGCTTGATTTTTTACAAGTCAACACACTGGGTGGCTAAAAGGAAGAACTCCTCAAGACTGTGATGAGACGAGCTGGTTTGGTCAATAGTGTAAGACATGATTCACTTTGACAAGTTATTCTTCAAGGCAGTGTGGAGGGAGCACGAAGAAAAGGTCGTCCGAAGAAAAGATGGCTGGATAACGTGAAAGAATGGACCGGTCTCTTTCTTGATAACCTGCTAAGAATAGCTGCGGACCGGGGAAAGTGGAGGGATTTTGTCACAGCGCCCCTACGACGAAAGTCAAGGGACAGATGAGATGAGATTTTACCGAAGTGGTTACACTTCCCTCTTCAACAAAATACTAAAGCGAAACTAAAACTATCATTTTTTACCTTCCACTAGGCTCTTGCACACACAAAATGAAGGGAATAGCAGTTTTGTTTCTGACGTACCTTTTTTTAAATACAAGAGTAGCAGGATAATGCGCTGTAGATACCTCAGAACAGTGGCGTCACTAGGGCGTGCGGGGGTGCGGCCCGCACAAGTGACATCCGATAGTATAAACCAAAAAAAAAAAAAAGACAACTTAAAAAAGTGTTAGTAAAAAGATTTTTAAAAAAAATAGAATTTTAAATACAAAATTTGGAATAATGGGTACAAATTCAAAAGCAATAAGTTGTTTCTTTTTTTGTTGTTGTCTTGACAATAGGCCTAAATAGATTTGTTCAAAATGAGAAATTCTGGAGAAGACTGACGGACCTTTATCAGGCTTTAAGATTTAGAAAACTTAGGCTACAAAAAAAAAGGCAACAACAACAAAAACAACAACAATGGACAGGGGAAGTCATTGGCTAGGATCAACTTAAAGAAGGGAAATAAAGAGGAACATCTTGCACAGACTGCTTGATATCACAATGTGTCTTGAAAAGAGTGCAAGGCAATGATGCATACTCAAATGTTAGAAATTGTTTACAAATGTTTTAACAGAACCTCTAAAGAGACCAATGCTACAAAGTACTGTGGTGTCTTGTATCATAGCACACCTAACATACATCTCTGAAGTTATAAGATATTTTAAGATTAGCAGTGGTATCCTTGAATGACAGAAATGTTTTAAAATATTTCCCTTCAAAGAGAACCAAAGCTAATGGTACCAGTTCTGATATCGTAAAACGCTTGGGTATAACTTAGACATGTGTTGAGCTCATGAATAAGAAAATGCAGCTAAAATACCTGGAAGTCATGAAGGTATGCAGGCAATATAAAAAAACAGAAATGCAATTTTAATGGATGTGTACATTGTTTATTTTGGCTATGTGGTCAAATTTCAGAAACCTCTTCCTGCATGACATTTTATGTGCTCGTAAAAAATGTTTTCTTTCTTCACCGCTTTTACCATTCGATGTTGTTTTTTTTAAGTAATCATACTGGAGCATCATTGAAATGTCTATAAACAACTTGCTGGAGCACTCATCATACTGGAGCATCATTGAAATGTCTATAAACAACTTGCTGGAGCACTCATCATACTGGAGAATCATTGAAATGTCTATAAAAAACTTGCTGGAGCACTCATCATACTGGAGAATCATTGAAATGTCTATAAACAACTTGCTGGAGCACTTATCATACTGGAGCATCATTGAAATGTCTATAAACAACTTGCTGGAGCACTCATCATACTGGAGAATCATTGAAATGTCTATATGCAACTTGCTGGAGCACTCATCATACTGGAGAATCATTAAAATGTCTAAAAACAACTTGCTGGAGCACTCATCATACTGGAGAATCATTGTAATGTCTATAAACAACTTGCTGGAGCACTCATCATACTGGAGAATCATTAAAATGTCTATAAGCAACTTGCTGGAGCACTCATCATACTGGAGAATCATTGAAATGTCTATAAACAACTTGCTGGAGCACTCATCATACTGGAGCATCATTGAAATGTCTATAAACAACTTGCTGGAGCACTCATCATACTGGAGCATCATTAAAATGTCTATAAACAACTTGCTGGAGCACTCATCATACTGGAGAATCATTGAAATGTCTATAAACAACTTGCTGAAGCACTCATCATACTGGAGCATCATTGAAATGTCTATAAACAACTTGCTGGAGCACTCATCATACTGGAGAATCATTGAAATGTCTATATGCAACTTGCTGGAGAACTCATCATACTGGAGTATCATTAAAATGTCTATATGCAACTTGCTGGAGCACTCATCATACTGGAGAATCATTGAAATGTCTATAAACAACTTGCTGGAGCCCTCATCATACTGGAGAATCATTAAAATGTCTATAAACAACTTGCTGGAGCACTCATCATACTGGAGAATCATTAAAATGTCTATAAACAACTTGCTGGAGCCCTCATCATACTGGAGAATCATTAAAATGTCTATAAACAACTTGCTGGAGCACTCATCATACTGGAGAATCATTAAAATGTCTATAAACAACTTGCTGGAGCACTCATCATACTGGAGAATCATTAAAATGTCTATAAACAACTTGCTGGAGCACTCATCATACTGGAGAATCATTAAAATGTCTATAAACAACTTGCTGGAGCACTCATCATACTGGAGTATCATTAAAATGTCTATAAACAACTTGCTGGAGCACTAATCATACTGGAGAATCATTGAAATGTCTATAAGCAACTTGCTGGAGCACTCATCATACTGGAGAATCATTAAAATGTCTATAAACAACTTGCTGGAGCACTCATCATACTGGAGAATCATTGAAATGTCTATAAACAACTTGCTGTAGCACTCATCATACTGGAGAATCAATGAAATGTCTATAAGCAACTTGCTGGAGCACTCATCATACTGGAGAATAATTAAAATATCTAAAAACAACTTCCTGGAGCACTCATCATACTGGAGTATCATTAAAATGTCTATAAAAAACTTGCTGGAGCACTCATCATACTGGAGAATCATTGAAATGTCTATAAACAACTTGCTGGAGCACTCATCATACTGGAGAATCATTGAAATGTCTATAAACAACTTGCTGGAGCACTCATCATACTGGAGAATCATTGAAATGTCTATAAACAACTTGCTGGAGCACTTATCATACTGGAGAATCATTAAAATGTCTAAAAACAACTTGCTGGAGCACTCATCATACTGGAGAATCATTAAAATGTCTATAAACTACTTGCTGGAGCAATCATCATACTGGAGAATTCTTGAAATGTCTATAAGCAACTTGCTGGAGCACTCATCATACTGGAGAATCATTAAAATGTCTATAAACAACTTGCTGGAGCACTCATCATACTGGAGTATCATTTAAATGTCTATAAATAACTTGCTGGAGCACTCATCATACTGGAGAATCATTGAAATGTCTATAAACAACTTGCTGGAGCACTCATCATACTGGAGAATCATTGAAATGTCTATAAACAACTTGCTGGAGTACTCATCATACTGGAGAATCATTGAAATGTCTATAAACAACTTGCTGGAGCACTCATCATACTGGAGAATCATTAAAATGTCTATAAAAAACTTGCTGGAGCACTCATCATACTGGAGAATCATTAAAATGTCTATAAATAAATTGCTGGAGCACTCATCATACTGGAGAATCATTAAAATGTCTATAAACAACTTGCTGGAGCACTCATCATACTGGAGTATCATTAAAATGTCTATAAACAACTTGCTGGAGCACTAATCATACTGGAGAATCATTGAAATGTCTATAAGCAACTTGCTGGAGCACTCATCATACTGGAGAATCATTAAAATGTCTATAAACAACTTGCTGGAGCACTCATCATACTGGAGAATCATTGAAATGTCTATAAACAACTTGCTGTAGCACTCATCATACTGGAGAATCAATGAAATGTCTATAAGCAACTTGCTGGAGCACTCATCATACTGGAGAATCATTAAAATATCTATAAACAACTTGCTGGAGCACTCATCATACTGGAGTATCATTAAAATGTCTATAAAAAACTTGCTGGAGCACTCATCATACTGGAGAATCATTGAAATGTCTATAAACAACTTGCTGGAGTACTCATCATACTGGAGAATCATTAAAATGTCTATAAACAACTTGCTGGAGCACTCATCATACTGGAGAATCATTGAAATGTCTATAAACAACTTGCTGGAGCACTCATCATACTGGAGAATCATTAAAATGTCTAAAAACAGCTTGCTGGAGCACTCATCATACTGGAGAATCATTAAAATGTCTATAAACTACTTGCTGGAGCAATCATCATACTGGAGAATCATTGAAATGTCTATAAGCAACTTGCTGGAGCACTCATCATACTGGAGAATCATTAAAATGTCTATAAACAACTTGCTGGAGCACTCATCATACTGGAGTATCATTTAAATGTCTATAAACAACTTGCTGGAGCACTCATCATACTGGAGAATCATTGAAATGTCTATAAGCAACTTGCTGGAGCACTCATCATACTGGAGAATCATTGAAATGTCTATAAAAAACTTGCTGGAGCACTCATCATACTGGAGAATCATTGAAATGTCTATATGCAACTTGCTGGAGCACTCATCATACTGGAGAATCATTAAAATGTCTATAAAAAACTTGCTGGAGCACTCATCATACTGGAGAATCATTAAAATGTCTATAAAAAACTTGCTGGAGCACTCATCATACTGGAGAATCAATGAAATGTCTATAAGCAACTTGCTGGAGCACTCATCATACTGGAGAATCATTAAAATGTCTATAAACAACTTGCTGGAGCACTCATCATACTGGAGTATCATTAAAATGTCTATAAAAAACTTGCTGGAGCACTCATCATAATGGAGAATCATTGAAATGTCTATAAACAACTTGCTGGAGCACTCATCATACTGGAGAATCATTAAAATGTCTATAAGCAACTTGCTGGAGCACTCATCATACTGGAGAATCATTAAAATGTCTATAAACAACTTGCTGGAGCACTCATCATACTGGAGAATCAATGAAATGTCTATAAGCAACTTGCTGGAGAACTCATCATACTGGAGAATCATTAAAATGTCTATAAACATCTTGCTGGAGCACTCATCATACTGGAGTATCATTAAAATGTCTATAAAAAACTTGCTGGAGCACTCATCATACTGGAGAATCATTGAAATGTCTATAAACAACTTGCTGGAGCACTCATCATACTGGAGAATCATTGAAATGTCTATAAACAACTTGCTGGAGCACTCATCATACTGGAGAATCATTAAAATGTCTAAAAACAACTTGCTGGAGCACTCATCATACTGGAGAATCATTAAAATGTCTATAAACTACTTGCTGGAGCACTCATCATACTGGAGAATCATTGAAATGTCTATAAGCAACTTGCTGGAGCACTCATCATACTGGAGAATCATTAAAATGTCTATAAACAACTTGCTGGAGCACTCATCATACTGGAGTATCATTTAAATGTCTATAAACAACTTGCTGGAGCACTCATCATACTGGAGAATCATTGAAATGTCTATAAGCAACTTGCTGGAGCACTCATCATACTGGAGAATCATTGAAATGTCTATAAACAACTTGCTGGAGCACTCATCATACTGGAGAATCATTGAAATGTCTATATGCAACTTGCTGGAGCACTCATCATACTGGAGAATCATTGAAATGTCTATAAGCAACTTGCTGGAGCACTCATCATACTGGAGAATCATTGAAATGTCTATAAACAACTTGCTGGAGCACTCATCATACTGGAGAATCATTGAAATGTCTATATGCAACTTGCTGGAGCACTCATCATACTGGAGAATCATTAAAATGTCTATAAGCAACTTGCTGGAGCACTCATCATACTGGAGAATCATTAAAATGTCTATAAACAACTTGCTGGAGCACTCATCATACTGGAGAATCAATGAAATGTCTATAAGCAACTTGCTGGAGCACTCATCATACTGGAGAATCATTAAAATGTCTATAAACAACTTGCTGGAGCACTCATCATACTGGAGTATCATGAAAATGTCTATAAAAAACTTGCTGGAGCACTCATCATACTGGAGAATCATTGAAATGTCTATAAACAACTTGCTGGAGCACTCATCATACTGGAGAATCATTAAAATGTCTAAAAAAACCTTGCTGGAGCACTCATCATACTGGAGAATCATTAAAATGTCTATAAACTACTTGCTGGAGCACTCATCATACTGGAGAATCATTAAAATGTCTATAAGCAACTTGCTGGAGCACTCATCATACTGGAGAATCATTAAAATGTCTATAAAAAAATTGCTGGAGCACTCATCATACTGGAGTATCATTTAAATGTCTATAAACAACTTGCTGGAGCACTCATCATACTGGAGAATCATTGAAATGTCTATAAGAAACTTGCTGGAGCACTCATCATACTGGAGAATCATTGAAATGTCTATAAACAACTTGCTGGAGCACTCATCATACTGGAGAATCATTGAAATGTCTATATGCAACTTGCTGGAGCACTCATCATACTGGAGAATCATTAAAATGTCTATAAAAAACTTGCTGGAGCACTCATCATACTGGAGAATCATTAAAATGTCTATAAAAAACTTGCTGGAGCACTCATCATACTGGAGAATCATTAAAATGTCTATAAACAACTTGCTGGAGCACTCATCATACTGGAGAATCATTAAAATGTCTATAAACAACTTGCTGGAGCACTCATCATACTGGAGAATCATTGAAATGTCTATAAACAACTTGCTGGAGCACTCATCATACTGGAGAATCATTAAAATGTCTAAAAAAACCTTGCTGGAGCACTCATCATACTGGAGAATCATTAAAATGTCTATAAACTACTTGCTGGAGCACTCATCATACTGGAGAATCATTAAAATGTCTATAAGCAACTTGCTGGAGCACTCATCATACTGGAGAATCATTAAAATGTCTATAAAAAAATTGCTGGAGCACTCATCATACTGGAGTATCATTTAAATGTCTATAAACAACTTGCTGGAGCACTCATCATACTGGAGAATCATTGAAATGTCTATAAGCAACTTGCTGGAGCACTCATCATACTGGAGAATCATTGAAATGTCTATAAACAACTTGCTGGAGCACTCATCATACTGGAGAATCATTGAAATGTCTATATGCAACTTGCTGGAGCACTCATCATACTGGAGAATCATTAAAATGTCTATAAAAAACTTGCTGGAGCACTCATCATACTGGAGAATCATTGAAATGTCTATAAACAACTTGCTGGAGCACTCATCATACTGGAGAATCATTAAAATGTCTATAAACAACTTGCTGGAGCACTCATCATACTGGAGAATCATTAAAATGTCTATAAACAACTTGCTGGAGCACTCATCATACTGGAGAATCATTGAAATGTCTATAAACAACTTGCTGGAGCACTCATCATACTGGAGAATCATTAAAATGTCTATAAACAACTTGCTGGAGCACTCATCATACTGGAGTATCATTATAATGTCTATAAACAACTTGCTGGAGCACTCATCATACTGGAGAATCATTAAAATGTCTATAAGCAACTTGCTGGAGCACTCATCATACTGGAGAATCATTAAAATGTCTATAAACAACTTGCTGGAGCACTCATCATACTGGAGAATCAATGAAATGTCTATAAGCAACTTGCTGGAGCACTCATCATACTGGAGAATCATTAAAATGTCTATAAACAACTTGCTGGAGCACTCATCATACTGGAGTATCATTAAAATGTCTATAAAAAACTTGCTGGAGCACTCATCATACTGGAGAATCATTGAAATGTCTATAAACAACTTGCTGGAGCACTCATCATACTGGAGAATCATTAAAATGTCTATAAAAAACTTGCTGGAGCACTCATCATACTGGAGAATCATTAAAATGTCTATAAACAACTTGCTGGAGCACTCATCATACTGGAGAATCATTGAAATGTCTATAAACAACTTGCTGGAGCACTCATCATACTGGAGAATCATTGAAATAACTATAAACAACTTGCTGGAGCACTCATCATACTGGAGAATCATTGAAATGTCTATAAAAAACTTGCTGGAGCACTCATCATACTGGAGTATCATTAAAATGTCTATAAACAACTTTCTGGAGCAATCATCATACTGGAGAATCATTGAAATGTCTATAAGCAACTTGCTGAAGCACTCATCATACTGGAGAATCATTAATATGTCTATAAACAACTTGCTGGAGCACTCATCCTACTGGAGTATCATTGAAATGTCTAAAAACAACTTGCTGGAGCACTCATCATACTGGAGAATCATTGAAATGTCTATAAACAACTTGCTGGAGCACTCATCATACTGGAGTATCATTATAATGTCTATAAACAACTTGCTGGAGCACTCATCATACTGGAGTATCATTAAAATGTCTATAAACAACTTGCTGGAGCACTCATCATACTGGAGTATCATTATAATGTCTATAAACAACTTGCTGGAGCACTCATCATACTGGAGAATCATTGCAATGTTTATAAGCAACTTGCTGGAGCACTCATCATACTGGAGAATCATTGAAATGTCTATAAGCAACTTGCTGGAGCACTCATCATACTGGAGAATCATTAAAATGTCTATAAACAACTTGCTGGAGCACTCATCATACTGGAGAATCATTGAAATGTCTATAAACAACTTGCTGGAGCACTCATCATACTGGAGAATCATTGAAATGTCTATAAGCAACATGCTGGAGCACTCATCATACTGGAGAATCATTGAAATGTCTATAAGCAACTTGCTGGAGCACTCATCATACTGGAGAATCATTGAAATGTCTATAAAAAACTTGCTGGAGCACTCATCAAACTGGAGAATCATTAAAATGTCTATAAAAAACTTGCTGGAGCACTCATCATACTGGAGAATCATTAAAATGTCTATAAACAACTTGCTGGAGCACTCATCATACTGGAGAATCATTAAAATGTCTAAAAACAACTTGCTGGAGCACTCATCATACTGGAGAATCATTAAAATGTCTATAAACTACTTGCTGGAGCAATCATCATACTGGAGAATCATTGAAATGTCTATAAACAACTTGCTGGAGCACTCATCATACTGGAGTATCATTATAATGTCTATAAACAACTTGCTGGAGCACTCATCATACTGGAGAATCATTAAAATGTCTATAAGCAACTTGCTGGAGCACTCATCATACTGGAGAATCATTAAAATGTCTTTAAACAACTTGCTGGAGCACTCATCATACTGGAGAATCAATGAAATGTCTATAAGCAACTTGCTGGAGCACTCATCATACTGGAGAATCATTAAAATGTCTATAAACAACTTGCTGGAGCACTCATCATACTGGAGTATCATTAAAATGTCTATAAAAAACTTGCTGGAGCACTCATCATACTGGAGAATCATTGAAATGTCTATAAACAACTTGCTGGAGCACTCATCATACTGGAGAATCATTAAAATGTCTATAAAAAACTTGCTGGAGCACTCATCATACTGGAGAATCATTGAAATGTCTATAAACAACTTGCTGGAGCACTCATCATACTGGAGAATCATTGAAATGTCTATAAACAACTTGCTGGAGCACTCATCATACTGGAGAATCATTGAAATGTCTATAAGCAACTTGCTGGAGCACTCATCATACTGGAGAATCATTGAAATGTCTATAAACAACTTGCTGGAGCACTCATCATACTGGAGTATCATTAAAATGTCTATAAACAACTTGCTGGAGCAATCATCATACTGGAGAATCATTGAAATGTCTATAAGCAACTTGCTGGAGAACTCATCATACTGGAGAATCATTAAAATGTCTATAAACAACTTGCTGGAGCACTCATCCTACTGGAGTATCATTAAAATGTCTATAAACAACTTGCTGGAGCACTCATCATACTGGAGAATCATTAAAATGTCTATAAAAAACTTGCTGGAGCACTCATCATACTGGAGAATCATTAAAATGTCTATAAACAACTTGCTGGAGCACTCATCATACTGGAGAATCAATGAAATGTCTATAAGCAACTTGCTGGAGCACTCATCATACTGGAGAATCATTAAAATGTCTATAAACAACTTGCTGGAGCACTCATCATACTGGAGTATCATTAAAATGTCTATAAAAAACTTGCTGGAGCACTCATCATACTGGAGAATCATTGAAATGTCTATAAACAACTTGCTGGAGCACTCATCATACTGGAGAATCATTAAAATGTCTATAAAAAACTTGCTGGAGCACTCATCATACTGGAGAATCATTAAAATGTCTATAAACAACTTGCTGGAGCACTCATCATACTGGAGAATCATTGAAATGTCTATAAACAACTTGCTGGAGCACTCATCATACTGGAGAATCATTGAAATAACTATAAACAACTTGCTGGAGCACTCATCATACTGGAGAATCATTGAAATGTCTATAAAAAACTTGCTGGAGCACTCATCATACTGGAGTATCATTAAAATGTCTATAAACAACTTTCTGGAGCAATCATCATACTGGAGAATCATTGAAATGTCTATAAGCAACTTGCTGAAGCACTCATCATACTGGAGAATCATTAATATGTCTATAAACAACTTGCTGGAGCACTCATCCTACTGGAGTATCATTGAAATGTCTAAAAACAACTTGCTGGAGCACTCATCATACTGGAGAATCATTGAAATGTCTATAAACAACTTGCTGGAGCACTCATCATACTGGAGAATCATTGCAATGTTTATAAGCAACTTGCTGGAGCACTCATCATACTGGAGAATCATTGAAATGTCTATAAGCAACTTGCTGGAGCACTCATCATACTGGAGAATCATTAAAATGTCTATAAACAACTTGCTGGAGCACTCATCATACTGGAGAATCATTGAAATGTCTATAAACAACTTGCTGGAGCACTCATCATACTGGAGAATCATTGAAATGTCTATAAGCAACATGCTGGAGCACTCATCATACTGGAGAATTATTGAAATGTCTATAAGCAACTTGCTGGAGCACTCATCATACTGGAGAATCATTGAAATGTCTATAAAAAACTTGCTGGAGCACTCATCAAACTGGAGAATCATTAAAATGTCTATAAAAAACTTGCTGGAGCACTCATCATACTGGAGAATCATTAAAATGTCTATAAACAACTTGCTGGAGCACTCATCATACTGGAGAATCATTAAAATGTCTAAAAACAACTTGCTGGAGCACTCATCATACTGGAGAATCATTAAAATGTCTATAAACTACTTGCTGGAGCAATCATCATACTGGAGAATCATTGAAATGTCTATAAACAACTTGCTGGAGCACTCATCATACTGGAGTATCATTATAATGTCTATAAACAACTTGCTGGAGCACTCATCATACTGGAGAATCATTAAAATGTCTATAAGCAACTTGCTGGAGCACTCATCATACTGGAGAATCATTAAAATGTCTTTAAACAACTTGCTGGAGCACTCATCATACTGGAGAATCAATGAAATGTCTATAAGCAACTTGCTGGAGCACTCATCATACTGGAGAATCATTAAAATGTCTATAAACAACTTGCTGGAGCACTCATCATACTGGAGTATCATTAAAATGTCTATAAAAAACTTGCTGGAGCACTCATCATACTGGAGAATCATTGAAATGTCTATAAACAACTTGCTGGAGCACTCATCATACTGGAGAATCATTAAAATGTCTATAAAAAACTTGCTGGAGCACTCATCATACTGGAGAATCATTGAAATGTCTATAAACAACTTGCTGGAGCACTCATCATACTGGAGAATCATTGAAATGTCTATAAACAACTTGCTGGAGCACTCATCATACTGGAGAATCATTGAAATGTCTATAAGCAACTTGCTGGAGCACTCATCATACTGGAGAATCATTGAAATGTCTATAAACAACTTGCTGGAGCACTCATCATACTGGAGTATCATTAAAATGTCTATAAACAACTTGCTGGAGCAATCATCATACTGGAGAATCATTGAAATGTCTATAAGCAACTTGCTGGAGAACTCATCATACTGGAGAATCATTAAAATGTCTATAAACAACTTGCTGGAGCACTCATCCTACTGGAGTATCATTAAAATGTCTATAAACAACTTGCTGGAGCACTCATCATACTGGAGAATCATTGAAATGTCTAAAAACAACTTGCTGGAGCACTCATCATACTGGAGAATCATTGAAATGTCTATAAACAACTTGCTGGAGCACTCATCATACTGGAGTATCATTATAATGTCTATAAACAACTTGCTGGAGCACTCATCATACTGGAGAATCATTGCAATGTTTATAAGCAACTTGCTGGAGCACTCATCATACTGGAGAATCATTGAAATGTCTATAAGCAACTTGCTGGAGCACTCATCATACTGGAGAATCATTAAAATGTCTATAAACAACTTGCTGGAGCACTCATCATACTGGAGTATCATTTAAATGTCTATAAATAACTTGCTGGAGCACTCATCATACTGGAGAATCATTGAAATGTCTATAAGCAACATGCTGGAGCACTCATCATACTGGAGAATCATTGAAATGTCTATAATCAACTTGCTGGAGCACTCATCATACTGGAGAATCATTGAAATGTCTATAAACAACTTGCTGGAGCACTCATCATACTGGAGAATCATTAAAATGTCTATAAAAAACTTGCTGGAGCACTCATCATACTGGAGAATCATTAAAATGTCTATAAAAAACTTGCTGGAGCACTCATCATACTGGAGAATCATTAAAATGTCTATAAACAACTTGCTGGAGCACTCATCATACTGGAGAATCATTAAAATGTCTATAAGCAACTTGCTGGAGCACTTATCTTACTGGAGAATCATTAAAATGTCTATAAACAACTTCCTGGAGCACTCATCATACTGGAGAATCATTGAAATGTCTATAAACAACTTGCTGGAGCACTCATCATACTGGAGAATCATTAAAATGTCTATAAACAACTTGCTGGAGCACTCATCATACTGAAGTATCATTATAATGTTTATAAAAAACTTGCTGTAGCACTCATCATACTGGAGAATCATTAAAATGTCTATAAGCAACTTGCTGGAGCACTCATCATACTGGAGAATCATTAAAATGTCTATAAAAAACTTGCTGGAGCACTCATCATACTGGAGAATCAATGAAATGTCTATAAGCAACTTGCTGGAGCACTCATCATACTGGAGAATCATTAAAATGTCTATAAAAAACTTGCTGGAGCACTCATCATACTGGAGAATCATTAAAATGTCTATAAACAACTTGCTGGAGCACTTATCATACTGGAGAATCATTGAAATGTCTATAAACAACTTGCTGGAGCACTCATCATACTGGAGAATCATTGAAATAACTATAAACAACTTGCTGGAGCACTCATCATACTGGAGAATCATTGAAATGTCTATAAACAACTTGCTGGAGCACTCATCATACTGGAGTATCATTAAAATGTCTATAAACAACTTGCTGGAGCAATCATCATACTGGAGTATCATTAAAATGTCTATAAGCAACTTGCTGGAGCACTCATCATACTGGAGTATCATTAAAATGTCTATAAACAACTTGCTGGAGCACTCATCATACTGGAGAATCATTGAAATGTCTATAAACAACTTGCTGGAGCACTCATCATACTGGAGAATCATTAAAATGTCTATAAAAAACTTGCTGGAGCACTCATCATACTGGAGAATCATTAAAATGTCTATAAACAACTTGCTGGAGCACTCATCATACTGGAGAATCATTAAAATGTCTATAAACAACTTGCTGGAGCACTCATCATACTATAGAATCATTAAAATATCTATAAACAACTTGCTGGAGCACTCATCATACTGGAGAATCATTAAAATGTCTATAAACAACTTGCTGGAGCACTCATCATACTGGAGTATCATTATAATGTCTATA
This sequence comes from Biomphalaria pfeifferi, assembly GCA_030265305.1. Lineage (NCBI taxonomy): Eukaryota > Metazoa > Mollusca > Gastropoda > Planorbidae > Biomphalaria > Biomphalaria pfeifferi. The sequence continues at coordinate 3,919,906 of JASAOG010000020.1, read as the reverse complement.
AACAACTTGCTGGAGCACTCATCATACTGGAGAATCATTAAATTGTCTATAAGCAACTTGCTGGAGCACTCATCATACTGGAGAATCATTAAAATGTCTATAAACAACTTGCTGGAGCACTCATCATACTGGAGAATCAATGAAATGTCTATAAGCAACTTGCTGGAGCACTCATCATACTGGAGAATCATTAAAATGTCTATAAACAACTTGCTGGAGCACTCATCATACTGGAGTATCATTAAAATGTCTATAAAAAACTTGCTGGAGCACTCATCATACTGGAGAATCATTGAAATGTCTATAAACAACTTGCTGGAGCACTCATCATACTGGAGAATCATTAAAATGTCTATAAAAAACTTGCTGGAGCACTCATCATACTGGAGAATCATTAAAATGTCTATAAACAACTTGCTGGAGCACTCATCATACTGGAGAATCATTGAAATGTCTATAAACAACTTGCTGGAGCACTCATCATACTGGAGAATCATTGAAATAACTATAAACAACTTGCTGGAGCACTCATCATACTGGAGTATCATTAAAATGTCTATAAACAACTTGCTGGAGCAATCATCATACTGGAGAATCATTGAAATGTCTATAAGCAACTTGCTGGAGCACTCATCATACTGGAGAATCATTAAAATGTCTATAAACAACTTGCTGGAGCACTCATCCTACTGGAGTATCATTAAAATGTCTATAAACAACTTGCTGGAGCACTCATCCTACTGGAGAATCATTGAAATGTCTAAAAACAACTTGCTGGAGCACTCATCATACTGGAGAATCACTGAAATGTCTATAAACAACTTGCTGGAGCACTCATCATACTGGAGTATCATTATAATGTCTATAAACAACTTGCTGGAGCACTCATCATACTGGAGAATCATTGCAATGTTTATAAGCAACTTGCTGGAGCACTCATCATACTGGAGAATCATTGAAATGTCTATAAGCAACTTGCTGGAGCACTCATCATACTGGAGAATCATTAAAATGTCTAAAAACAACTTGCTGGAGCACTCATCATACTGGAGTATCATTTAAATGTCTATAAATAACTTGCTGGAGCACTCATCATACTGGAGAATCATTGAAATGTCTATAAGCAACATGCTGGAGCACTCATCATACTGGAGAATCATTGAAATGTCTATAAGCAACTTGCTGGAGCACTCATCATACTGGAGAATCATTGAAATGTCTATAAACAACTTGCTGGAGCACTCATCATACTGGAGAATCATTAAAATGTCTATAAAAAACTTGCTGGAGCACTCATCATACTGGAGAATCATTAAAATGTCTATAAAAAACTTGCTGGAGCACTCATCATACTGGAGAATCATTAAAATGTCTAAAAACAACTTGCTGGAGCACTCATCATACTGGAGAATCATTAAAATGTCTATAAACTACTTGCTGGAGCAATCATCATACTGGAGAATCATTGAAATGTCTATAAACAACTTGCTGGAGCACTCATCATACTGGAGTATCATTATAATGTCTATAAACAACTTGCTGGAGCACTCATCATACTGGAGAATCATTAAAATGTCTATAAGCAACTTGCTGAAGCACTCATCATACTGGAGAATCATTAAAATGTCTATAAACAACTTGCTGGAGCACTCATCATACTGGAGAATCAATGAAATGTCTATAAGCAACTTGCTGGAGCACTCATCATACTGGAGAATCATTAAAATGTCTATAAACAACTTGCTGGAGCACTCATCATACTGGAGTATCATTAAAATGTCTATAAAAAACTTGCTGGAGCACTCATCATACTGGAGAATCATTGAAATGTCTATAAACAACTTGCTGGAGCACTCATCATACTGGAGAATCATTAAAATGTCTATAAAAAACTTGCTGGAGCACTCATCATACTGGAGAATCATTAAAATGTCTATAAACAACTTGCTGGAGCACTCATCATACTGGAGAATCATTGAATTGTCTATAAACAACTTGCTGGAGCACTCATCATACTGGAGAATCATTGAAATGTCTATAAGCAACTTGCTGGAGCACTCATCATACTGGAGAATCATTGAAATGTCTATAAACAACTTGCTGGAGCACTCATCATACTGGAGTATCATTAAAATGTCTATAAACAACTTGCTGGAGCAATCATCATACTGGAGAATCATTGAAATGTCTATAAGAAACTTGCTGGAGCACTCATCATACTGGAGAATCATTAAAATGTCTATAAACAACTTGCTGGAGCACTCATCGTACTGGAGTATCATTAAAATGTCTATAAACAAATTGCTGGAGCACTCATCATACTGGAGAATCATTAAAATGTCTATAAAAAACTTGCTGGAGCACTCATCATACTGGAGAATCATTAAAATGTCTATAAACAACTTGCTGGAGCACTCATCATACTGGAGAATCATTAAAATGTCTATAAACAACTTGCTGGAGCACTCATCATACTGGAGAATCATTGAAATGTCTATAAACAACTTGCTGGAGCACTCATCATACTGGAGAATCATTAAAATGTCTATAAACAACTTGCTGGAGCACTCATCATACTGGAGTATCATTATAATGTCTATAAACAACTTGCTGGAGCACTCATCATACTGGAAAATCATTGAAATGTCTATAAACAACTTGCTGGAGCACTCATCATACTGGAGAATCATTAAAATGTCTATAAACAACTTGCTGGAGCACTCATCATACTGGAGTATCATTATAATGTCTATAAACAACTTGCTGGAGCACTCATCCTACTGGAGTATCATTAAAATGTCTATAAACAACTTGCTGGAGCACTCATCCTACTGGAGAATCATTGAAATGTCTAAAAACAACTTGCTGGAGCACTCATCATACTGGAGAATCATTGAAATGTCTATAAACAACTTGCTGGAGCACTCATCATACTGGAGAATCATTAAAATGTCTATAAAAAACTTCTGGAGCACTCATCATACTGGAGAATCATTAAAATGTCTATAAACAACTTGCTGGAGCACTCATCATACTGGAGAATCATTAAAATGTCTATAAACAACTTGCTGGAGCACTCATCATACTATAGAATCATTAAAATATCTATAAACAACTTGCTGGAGCACTCATCATACTGGAGATTCATTAAAATGTCTAGAAACAACTTGCTGGAGCACTCATCATACTGGGGAATCATTAAAATGTCTATAAACAACTTGCTGGAGCACTCATCATACTGGAGAATCATTAAAATGTCTATAAACAACTTGCTGGAGCACTCATCATACTGGAGTATCATTAAAATGTCTATAAACAACTTGCTGGAGCACTCATCATACTGGAGAATCATTGAAATGTCTATAAGCAACTTGCTGGAGCACTCATCATACTGGAGAATCATTAAAATGTCTATAAAAAACTTGCTGGAGCACTCATCATACTGGAGAATCATTAAAATATCTATAAAAAACTTGCTGGAGCACTCATCATACTGGAGAATCATTAAAATGTCTATAAACAACTTGCTGGAGCACTCATCATACTGAAGAATCATTAAAATGTCTATAAACAACTTGCTGGAGCACTCATCATACTGGAGTATCATTAAAATGTCTATAAACAACTTGCTGGAGCACTCATCATACTGGAGAATCATTGAAATGTCTATAAGCAACTTGCTGGAGCACTCATCATACTGTAGAATCATTGAAATGTCTAAAAACAACTTGCTGGAGCAATCATCATACTGTAGAATCATTAAAATGTCTATAAACAACTTGCTGGAGCACTCATCATACTGGAGAATCATTGAAATGTCTATAAACAACTTGCTGGAGCACTCATCATACTGGAGAATCATTAAAATGTCTATAAAAAACTTGCTGGAGCACTCATCATACTGGAGAATCATTAAAATGTCTATAAACAACTTGCTGGAGCACTCATCATACTGGAGAATCATTGAAATGTCTATAAGCAACTTGCTGGAGCACTCATCATACTGGAGAATCATTGAAATGTCTATAAGCAACTTGCTGGAGCACTCATCATACTGGAGAATCATTAAAATGTCTATAAACAACTTGCTGGAGCACTCATCATACTGGAGAATCATTGAAATGTCTATAAACAACTTGCTGGAGCACTCATCATACTGGAGAATCATTGAAATGTCTATAAACAACTTGCTGTAGCACTCATCATACTGGAGAATCATTGAAATGTCTATAAACAACTTGCTGTAGCACTCATCATACTGGAGAATCATTGAAATGTCTAAAAACAACTTTCTGGAGCACTCATCATACTGGAGAATCATTGAAATGTCTATAAACAACTTGCTGGAGCACTCATCATACTGGAGAATCATTGAAATGTCTATAAGCAACTTGCTGGAGCACTCATCATACTGGAGAATCATTGAAATGTCTATAAACAACTTGCTGGAGCACTCATCATACTGGAGAATCATTAAAATGTCTATAAACAACTTGCTGTAGCACTCATCATACTGGAGAATCATTGAAATGTCTATAAACAACTTGCTGTAGCACTCATCATACTGGAGAATCATTGAAATGTCTAAAAACAACTTTCTGGAGCACTCATCATACTGGAGAATCATTGAAATGTCTATAAACAACTTGCTGGAGCACTCATCATACTGGAGAATCATTGAAATGTCTATAAACAACTTGCTGGAGCACTCATCATACTACTGTTAGATCCGTGAGAGTACGAGTTTCTTCTTAAAATACAGACACTAGATGCGCAGCTAAAATATTTTCCCCTGGTGCTATTAGAGCGTTGAATGTGTTGCCTGAGTCAGCCAGGAAAGCTAATGTTTGGCAGAATTTAAGTCATTGATAAACATGCATATCTAGATTAACCTAGGAACATGCGTAGGACGCAATCATTTTCTTTTTTTTAATTCGAAGTAACGTCTGTATTTCTTAAGATAAGAAGATGAGAATAAGAGGTCAATGCTGGAGTAGTTTAATCCCTTTAACATTGAGCCAGACGGCAAGATATTTTAACAGAAATACCAAAACTAGAATACATCTACAGGCAGCAAAGGTTAATTTTGAAAATGAATTTGCTTCTTTGCTAGGCTTTCTATAGAACTACAAGAACTGCTTTAGGCAATATGTTATATGTTGATTTTTGTTAGTTTATTTACAACTACCTGGTGACCAAGCCTGGCTCGTTTAAATAATTTTTCATAGATAGTTAATATTTACCCGAACTCTTGGTGGAAATAGTTTTGTAATGGCGAACATGAGCTTCTAATCCAAAACATTGCTCATATGTCCCGCTGGTAGATGTTGTTGTACAACTCAAGTGGAGTAGAAAATCTTTTAAGTCTAGAGTCTACAGTCTAGAAAAACAGTTGATCAGGTAGTATTATTCTCAAATAAAAAGCATTGAAAATGTAGAGATATTTCAGTCTTGTTTGAGGAGTTCAACTGAGAATTTCACGTTGTTCTTCTCAAAAATACAAATCTTGAATTTCCGGAAAGATAACGACGTCAACGTGTTTTTTGTAAATTCAAATCTCTAACCTGAAAACAATATCAACTGGAGAAGAAGAACATCTTCCCATGTATACTATCGATGAGCACAGGAAACCTCTTTGGGAAAAAATTGATGAGAAATAAATAATTAGAAATATTTTTTTTTAATTTTGTGACGTGACGCAGAGAGGGGAAAGGGGGGGGGGGGTTGAGAATTTGTGATACTTTGTGACAAGGGGGATGGGTCAAAAAAGGTCATTTTTTGCGTGACGTCATTTACGAACGAACCCTTCCCTGTCCATGGTAGGTGTCGAACAATTTTTCTATAGTGTCATTCGCAAGAACATCGATATTTGTAGTGCGGTCTTGCTATCGTATGTTTATGATGGAGAGCAAACATCTTTGGTGAAAGCGTTCAAGAAGTTTTAGCTGCTTTATGTTGTCTCAGGTTCATATGAGGTTTGGGAGAACCACTGCTTGGTAGACACTAAAAATTTTTTAGACAGACGGAGCGATTTATTCTAACATAATCTCGCTTAGAGGAGTCCAAAAGCAAATATTGGATTTTATCAGAAGGTTATCCACTTATCTTAAAAAAGATGCGTCTTTTGATTCTCTGCTTCCCATATATATGTAATGTAGTCTAGCAAATTAAAAAAATATACATTCAAGAGGATCATTGGGGCTGAGTAGATTTTATTGGCTGACTTCTGTAATATCACTTCTATTTTTCTGAGGTTTATTGTTAAAACTAAAGAAGCTTAAGCGTACAAAAATTTGGAGTTGGAGCTCATGGTGAGTGTGAGCAAGTAAGGTGCAATCATCGGTATGTAGAAGTTCTGTTAGGATTGATTCACTTGCTTTGGTATGGGGCAGTAGGCGCCGAAGTTTGAACACAGTTTCGTCTGAGCGGAATCTGAGGTAGGTGCCTTCGCACAGTTGTTGCCTCATTTGGCCCAAAACTTAGGCCAAAGAATATACAGAGTAGGGACAAGTACACAACATAGTTTTACGTCATTCTGTAAAGAGAAGTTTCTCCATAGGTCATCATTGTGTCTAATTTGATCTTTTTGTCCCTCACGAAGCTGCTTGAGAATGGAAAAGAACCTACCTGGGCCTTACTAACTATCGAGTCATTACACTTCTCTCCGTAGCGGGAAAGATCTATACACAAGTTCTGCTTGATCGACTGAAAAATGAATGAGGTGCTGAGAGCCAATGTGGCTTTAGGGCTGGTAGACGTACATTTGTATCGTTAGGCAAATAGAGAAGAAATTACATTAATAAGTGAAATGGAATTCAAAATGTGTTTTTGTCTTTAGATTGTATATAAATGTATCTTTTGTTTTGATGAAGAGATATCACAATTACTTTTATTGAATGTTAAATTGTATGGTGTACATAAATAGTTATGAATGAATTGCCTTATAATTAGATAATATATAGATTTATGCTGGTACATACAAAAGCAAAAAAAAAATCGAGTACAATTAAGTTATTAGAGTGCAAGATGTACACTGTCTGTAATTTCTGTTTTCTGTATGTCAGAGAATAATATAATAAATATGGTAGTTTTCTATATCTAGAATAGATTACAGAAATAATAATTGTGATAACTATGTAAAGTATATAAACAATATAAACAAAAAATGGATGCACAACTAGGTTAAATTTCGGTAAATTTATATGCATAATTATAAATACAGACAAATTATTTTAAACCAAAGGCTAAATTTCTGCTTGAACAAAAAAAAGGATTATTGTAGATCTAGTATGACTTTAAAATAAGTAAAATAAATGTTTCTCCTGAGATTTTAACATTGATGCTGGAATAAGTGGAGACAAGAATGAGGAAGTAAAACCTGGACACAAAACGGCAGTTCTTTCTCTAGGCTATATTATGTGAAACATGAGTGCCATTCGTCACCAATATTACGGCAAGGATTTTTAGTAAAGTTTGAAGAAGGTCCTGTAGTGAACTAAATGTCTTAACGTAGGCGTTGGTCGGTTTTGGCGCAGTGTACGTTGATTGGTAATCCATGACGACCTATCAGCTATTACAAGTTCTAAGGAGTAAATTTTGCGAATTAGAAAATCTTAATAAATACAAATAAGAATACAATACATCAACTCTCACAAAAGGACGCTACAGTATTACAAAAAAAAAATTTTAAAAATATGTTATTGCACCATTTGTCTTGAATCATTGATGATGCCTTCCAAAACAAGGTTACCATCTTTAACTTTGACCTCATTTTGGGTTGTTGAATAATCAAAACTGTGGACCTTTACATTAGGATTGAGATTAATAAACAATAAAATAGTAGAAGTTATTAAAGTTATTAAGGATTAGCAATTAAAATAAAAGTGAGTTAATAAGCAGATATGCAAATATAGAATGACGTTATAATAGAGATCAAAACGTTTATAACAGGAAAAACATTTTTAAAAATACTTTAAAACAAAGCTTTTACGAAATTGTACGTTAATTGAATCGGTTAGTTTCGATCAGTAGTGTAATTTTTGTTTAGCGCTATTTCATGCTTTTCGCTTTCTCAATACGCTATGATCATATCACTTGTTTCACTACGCTATGATCCTATCACTTGTCTCACTACGTTATGATCCTATCACTTGTCTCACTACGCTATGATCCTATCACTTGTCTCACTACGCTATGATCCTATCACTTGTCTGACCACGCTATGATCCTATCACTTGTCTCTATGCGCTATGATCCTATCACTTGTCTCAATGCGCTATGATCCTATCACTTGTCTCAATGCGCTATGATCCTATCACTTGTCTCAATGCGCTATGATTCTATCACTTGTCTCAATACGCTATGATCCTATCACTTGTCTCAATACGCTATGATCCTATCACTTGTCTCAATACACTATGATCCTATCACATGTCTCAATACGCTATGATCCTATCACTTATCTCAATACGCTATGATCCTATCACTTGTCTCAATACGCTATGATCCTATCACTTATCTCAATACGCTATGATCCTATCACTTGTCTCAATGAGCTATGATCCTATCACTTGTCTCGATACGCTATGATCCTATCACTTGTCTCAATGAGCTACGATCCTATCACTTGTCTCAATACGCTATGATCCTATCACTTGTCTCAATACGCTATGATCCTATCACTTGTCTCGATACGCTATGATCCTATCACTTGTCTCAATGAGCTACGATCCTATCACTTGTCTCAATACGCTATGATCCTATCACTTGTCTCAATACGCTATGATCCTATCACTTGTCTCAATACGCTATGATCCTATCACGTGTCTGGACCAGTGAAGAAAATGTGTGGGTGGGGGGTGGAAGAAAGGGAGATTTGTATGTATTCTAAAGTAATCGTTTTTTTTAAAGGATTTATTTTAAAAAAGGTGGGAGGGGGGGGGGGGAACCACCTCAATTAGAACTAAAGGCGAAAGCCGACATTTTAACCCCCTGCTCTTAAGGTGCGCATGAAAATAGAAGACTGTATAGTTGTCTATTGTTTGTTTCAAACGTACTTTAAAGAGACGACCTATAAAGGGGACTAATTCATAAAGCTTTTTAAAAAGGGGCATCAGTGTTGGAGGTGAAAAGCTGACTAGTGTTAGCAGCTTTATATACCTCGGAGCTATTGTCCCTGATTAGGGAACGAAACCCGAACTATTGGCCCGAATAGCATAGTCCACAGCAGCCCTTTCAGAACTGAAAATAATTTGGAAAGACAAGGGCTTAGCCCTCGGCACCAAAATCAGACTGATGCGCTCCCTGGTCATGGCCACATTTCTATATGCTTGCGAGTCTTGCCGTTGACTGGAGAGCTAGACAGGAGGATCCTAGCAATGGAATTGAAATGTTACAGAAGGATCCTAAGTGTCACATTCAAACACCGCATCACAAAGCAAGAGATCAGAGACAATGTTACTGCAGCGATCGGACCCCATGATGACCTGCTAACTATTGTAAAAAAAAAGCAAACTTAAAATCTATGACCATATTACAAGATCTGCAGGACTCGCAAAGGGAACAGTACCAGGAAAAAGAAGAAGAGGCAGACAGAAAAAGCGATGGGAGGACAACATAAAAGAATGGACGGGCCTACCATTGAAAAAGGCTCTAAACAAGGCAAAAGACATGGAGGAATGGAGAAAGACGGTCGTCAATCAAGTCTTGCTTGGTGCCCCAACTGTCCAACAGATTACGGGATAGGTAAAGGTAAAGGTAAATTCAGCTTAAACCACCATCTCAGCATATTCCACTTTTTTACCTTGTTCGAGATATTAAACAAAATAATGAATTACCAATAGCTAATTAACTAAATGGTTAATTGTTGTTTTTTTTTATTATTGTGTTGTCAGGTAACAGAGATATTGTGCACAATTTTAGCGTGATCCGAGGTTGGGTGTCGGAAAAATAAAGTTTAACATTTTTTTATTAGACAGATAGACAGTCGGGGGGGGGGGGGTTGATATGAGCTTTGTCAAACAGATCAACATTTTTTTACTAGACAGATAGACAGTCAGGGGGGTGGGTTGATATGAGCTTTGTCAAACAGATCAACATTTTTTACTAGACAGATAGACAGTCAGGGGGTTGGGTTAATATGAGCTTTGTCAAACAGATCAACATTTTTTACTAGACAGATAGACAGTCAGGGACTGGGTTGATATGAGCTTTATCAAACAGATCAACATTTTTTACTAGACAGATAGACAGTCAGGGGGTTGGGTTGATATGAGCTTTGTCAAACAGATCAACATTTTTTACTAGACAGATAGACAGTCAGGGGGTTGGGTTAATATGAGCTTTGTCAAACAGATCAACATTTTTTACTAGACAGATAGACAGTCAGGGACTGGGTTGATATGAGCTTTATCAAACAGATCAACATTTTTTACTAGACAGATAGACAGTCAGGGGGTTGGGTTGATATGAGCTTTGTCAAACAGATCAACATTTTTTACTAAACAGATAGACAGTCAGGGGAATGGGTTGATATGAGCTTTGTCAAACAGATCAACATTTTTTTACCAGACAGATAGACAGTCAGGGGGTGGGTTGAAATGAGTTTTTTCAAACAGATCAACATTTTTACTAGACAGATAGACAGTCAGGGGGATGGGTTGATATGAGCTTTGTCAAACAGATCAACATTTTTTACTAGACAGATAGACAGTCAGGGGGATGGGTTGATATGAGCTTTGTCAAACAGATCAACATTTTTTACTAGACAGATAGACAGTCAGGGGGGTGGGTTGATATGAGCTTTGTCAAACAGATCAACATTTTTTACTAGACAGATAGACAGTCAGGGACTGGGTTGATATGAGCTTTGTCAAACAGATCAACATTTTTTACTAGACAGATAGACAGTCAGGGGGATGGGTTGATATGACCTTTTTAAACAGATCAACATTTTTTAATAGACAGATAGACAGTCAGGGGGGTGGGTTGATATGAGCTTTGTCAAACAGATAAACATTTTTTACTAGACAGATAGACAGTCAGGGGGATGGGTTGATATGAGCTTTGTTAAACAGATCAACATTTTTTACTAGACAGTTAGACAGTCAGGGGGGTGGGTTCATATGAGCTTTGTCAAACAGATCAACATTTTTTACTAGACAGATAGACAGTCAGGGGGTTGGGTTGATATGAGCTTTGTCAAACAGATCAACATTTTTTACTAAACAGATAGACAGTCAGGGACTGGGTTGTTATCAGCTTTGTCAAACAGATCAACATTTTTTTACTAGACAGATAGACAGTCAGGGGGTGGGTTCAAATGAAATTTTTCAAACAGATCAACATTTTTTACTAGACAGATAGACAGTCAGGGGGGTGGGTTGATATGAGCTTTGTCAAACAGATCAACATTTTTTACTAGACAGATAGACAGTCAGGGACTGGGTTCATATGAGCTTTGTCAAACAGATCAACATTTTTTACTAGACTGATAGACAGTCAGTGGGTTGGGTTAATATGAGCTTTGTCAAACAGATCAACATTTTTTACTAGACAGATAGACTGTCAGGAGGTTTTGTTGATATGAGCTTTGTCAAACAGATCAACATTTTTTTTACTAGACAGATAGACAGTCAGGGGGGTGGGTTGATATGAGCTTTGTCAAACAGATCAACATTTTTTACTAGACAGATAGACAGTCAGGGACTGGGTTGATATGAGCTTTGTCAAACAGATTAACATTTTTTACTAGACAGATAGACAGTCAGGGGGATGGGTTGATATGAGCTTTGTTAAACAGATCAACATTTTTTACTAGACAGTTAGACAGTCAGGGGGGTGGGTTCATATGAGCTTTTTCAAACAGATCAACATTTTTTACTAGACAGATAGACAGTCAGGGGGTTGGGTTGATATGAGCTTTGTCAAACAGATCAACATTTTTTACTAAACAGATAGACAGTCAGGGACTGGGTTGTTATCAGCTTTGTCAAACAGATCAACATTTTTTTACTAGACAGATAGACAGTCAGGGGGTGGGTTGAAATGAGTTTTTTCAAACAGATCAACATTTTTTACTAGACAGATAGACAGTCAGGGGGATGGGTTGATATAAGCTTTGTCAAACAGATCAACATTTTTTACTAGACAGATAGACAGTCAGTGGGTTGGGTTAATATGAGCTTTGTCAAACAGATCAACATTTTTTACTAGACAGATAGACAGTCAGGGGGTTGGGTTGATATGAGCTTTATCAAACAGATCAACATTTTTTACTAGACAGATAGACAGTCAGGGGAATGGGTTGATATGAGCTTTGTAAAACAGATCAACATTTTTTACTACACAGATAGACAGTCAGGGGGTTGGGTTGATATCAGCTTTGTCAAACAGATCAACATTTTTTACTAGACAGATAGACAGTCAGGGTCTGGGTTGATATCAGCTTTGTCAAACAGATCAACATTTTTTTACTAGACAGATAGACAGTCAGGGGGTGGGTTGAAATGAGTTTTTTCAAACAGATCAACATTTTTTACTAGACAGATAGACAGTCAGGGAAATGGGTTGATATGAGCTTTGTCAAACAGATCAACATTTTTTACTAGACAGATAGACAGTCAGGGGGATGGGTTGATATGAGCTTTGTCAAACAGATCAACATTTTTTACTAGACAGATAGACAGTCAGGGGGGTGGGTTGATATGAGCTTTGTCAAACAGATCAACATTTTTTACTAGACAGATAGACAGTCAGGGGGTTGGGTTAATATGAGCTTTGTCAAACAGATCAACATTTTTTACTAGACAGATAGACAGTCAGGGACTGGGTTGATATGAGCTTTATCAAACAGATCAAATTTTTTTACTAGACAGATAGATAGTCAAGGGGTTGAGTTTATATGAGCTTTGTCAAACAGATCAACATTTTTTACTAGACAGATAGACAGTCAGGGGGTTGGGTTGATATCAGCTTTGTCAAACAGATCAACATTTTTTTCTAGACAGATAGACAGTCAGGAGGTTGGGTTGATATGAGCTTTGTATAACAGATCAACATTTTTTACTAAACAGATAGACAGTCAGGGACTGGGTTGATATCAGCTTTGTCAAACAGATCAAAATTTTTTACTAGACAGATAGACAGTCAGGGGGATGGGTTGATATGAGCTTTGTCAAACAGATCAACATTTTTTACTAGACAGATAGACAGTCAGGGGGATGGGTTGATATGAGCTTTGTCAAACAGATCAACATTTTTTACTAGACAGATGACAGTCAGGGGGGTGGGTTGATATGAGCTTTGTCAAACAGATCAACATTTTTTATTAGACAGATAGACAGTCAGGGGGTTGGGTTGATATGAGCTTTGTCAAACAGATCAACATTTTTTTACTAGACAGATAGACAGTCAGGGGGGTGGGTTGATATGAGCTTTGTCAAACAGATCAACATTTTTTACAAGACAGATAGACAGTCAGGGGGTTGGGTTGATATGAGCTTTGTCAAACAGATCAACATTTTTTACTAGACAGATAGACAGTCAGGGGGTTGGGTTAATATGAGCTTTGTCAAACAGATCAACATTTTTTACTAGACAGATAGACAGTCAGGGACTGGGTTGATATGAGCTTTATCAAACAGATCAACATTTTTTACTAGACAGATAGACAGTCAGGGGGTTGGGTTGATATGAGCTTTGTCAAACAGATCAACATTTTTTACTAGACAGATAGACAGTCAGGGGGTTGGGTTAATATGAGCTTTGTCAAACAGATCAACATTTTTTACTAGACAGATAGACAGTCAGGGACTGGGTTGATATGAGCTTTGTCAAACAGATCAACATTTTTTACTAGACAGATAGACAGTCAGGGGGTTGGGTTAATATGAGCTTTGTCAAACAGATCAACATTTTTTAGTAGACAGATAGACAGTCAGGGGGTTGGGTTGATATGAGCTTTGTCAAACAGATCAACATTTTTTACTAAACAGATAGACAGTATGGGGAATGGGTTGATATGAGCTTTGTCAAACAGATCAACATTTTTTTACTAGACAGATAGACAGTCAGGGACTGGGTTGATATGAGCTTTGTCAAACAGATCAACATTTTTTACTAGACAGATAGACAGTAAGGGGGATAGGTTGATATGAGCTTTGTTAAACAGATCAACATTTTTTACTAGACAGATAGACAGTCAGGGGGATGGGTTCATATGAGCTTTGTCAAACAGATCAACATTTTTTACTACACAGATGACAGTCAGGGGGGTGGGTTGATATAAGCTTTGTCAAACAGATCAACATTTTTTACTAGACAGATAGACAGTCAGGGTGTTGGGTTGATATCAGCTTTGTCAAACAGATCAAAATTTTTTACTTGACAGATAGACAGTCAGGAGGTTGGGTTAATATGAGCTTTGTCAAACAGATCAACATTTTTTACTAAACAGATAGACAGTCAGGGACTGGGTTGATTTGAGCTTTATCAAACAGATCAACATTTTTTACTAGACAGATAGAAAGTCAGGAGGTTAGGTTGATATGAGCTTTGTCAAACAGATCAACATTTTTTTTACTAGACAGATAGACAGTCAGGGGGTTGGGTTGATATCAGCTTTGTCAAACAGATCAACATTTTTTACTAGACAGATAGACAGTCAGGGACTGGGTTCATATGAGCTTTGTCAAACAGATCAACATTTTTTACTAGACTGATAGACAGTCAGTGGGTTGGGTTAATATGAGCTTTGTCAAACAGATCAACATTTTTTACTAGACAGATAGACTGTCAGGAGGTTTTGTTGATATGAGCTTTGTCAAACAGATCAACATTTTTTTTACTAGACAGATAGACAGTCAGGGGGGTGGGTTGATATGAGCTTTGTCAAACAGATCAACATTTTTTACTAGACAGATAGACAGTCAGGGACTGGGTTGATATGAGCTTTGTCAAACAGATTAACATTTTTTACTAGACAGATAGACAGTCAGGGGGATGGGTTGATATGAGCTTTGTTAAACAGATCAACATTTTTTACTAGACAGTTAGACAGTCAGGGGGGTGGGTTCATATGAGCTTTTTAAACAGATCAACATTTTTTACTAGACAGATAGACAGTCAGGGGGTTGGGTTGATATGAGCTTTGTCAAACAGATCAACATTTTTTACTAAACAGATAGACAGTCAGGGACTGGGTTGTTATCAGCTTTGTCAAACAGATCAACATTTTTTTACTAGACAGATAGACAGTCAGGGGGTGGGTTGAAATGAGTTTTTTCAAACAGATCAACATTTTTTACTAGACAGATAGACAGTCAGGGGGATGGGTTGATATGAGCTTTGTCAAACAGATCAACATTTTTTACTAGACAGATAAACAGTCAGGGGGATGGGTTGATATGAGCTTTGTCAAACAGATCAATATTTTTTACTAGACAGATAGACAGTTAGGGGGTTGGGTTGATATGAGCTTTATCAAACAGATCAACATTTTTTACTAGACAGATAGACAGTCAGGGTAATGGGTTGATATGAGCTTTGTAAAACAGATCAACATTTTTTACTACACAGATAGACAGTCAGGGGGTTGGGTTGATATGAGCTTTGTCAAACAGATTAACATTTTTTACTAGACAGATAGACAGTCAGGGGGATGGGTTGATATGAGCTTTGTTAAACAGATCAACATTTTTTACTAGACAGTTGAACAGTCAGGGGGGTGGGTTCATATGAGCTTTTTCAAACAGATCAACATTTTTTACTAGACAGATAGACAGTCAGGGGGTTGGGTTGATATGAGCTTTGTCAAACAGATCAACATTTTTTACTAAACAGATAGACAGTCAGGGACTGGGTTGTTATCAGCTTTGTCAAACAGATCAACATTTTTTTACTAGACAGATAGACAGTAAGGGGGTGGGTTGAAATGAGTTTTTTCAAACAGATCAACATTTTTTACTAGACAGATAGACAGTCAGGGGGATGGGTTGATATAAGCTTTGTCAAACAGATCAACATTTTTTACTAGACAGATAAACAGTCAGGGGGATGGGTTGATATGAGCTTTGTCAAACAGATCAATATTTTTTACTAGACAGATAGACAGTCAGGGGGTTCGGTTGATATGAGCTTTATCAAACAGATCAACATTTTTTACTAGACAGATAGACAGTCAGGGGAATGGGTTGATATGAGCTTTGTAAAACAGATCAACATTTTTTACTACACAGATAGACAGTCAGGGGGTTGGGTTGATATCAGCTTTGTCAAACAGATCAACATTTTTTACTAAACAGATAGACAGTCAGGAGGTTGGGTTGATATGAGCTTTGTATAACAGATCAACATTTTTTACTAAACAGATAGACAGTCAGGGTCTGGGTTGATATCAGCTTTGTCAAACAGATCAACATTTTTTTACTAGACAGATAGACAGTCAGGGGGTGGGTTGAAATGAGTTTTTTCAAACAGATCAACATTTTTTACTAGACAGATAGACAGTCAGGGAAATGGGTTGATATGAGCTTTGTCAAACAGATCAACATTTTTTACTAGACAGATAGACAGTCAGGGGGGTGGGTTGATATGAGCTTTGTCAAACAGATCAACATTTTTTACTAGACAGATAGACAGTCAGGGGGTGGGTTGATATGAGCTTTGTCAAACAGATCAACATTTTTTACTAGACAGATAGACAGTCAGGGGGTTGGGTTGATATGAGCTTTGTCAAACAGATCAACATTTTTTACTAGACAGATAGACAGTCAGGGGGTTGGGTTAATATGAGCTTTGTCAAACAGATCAACATTTTTTACTAGACAGATAGACAGTCAGGGGGATGGGTTGATATAAGCTTTGTCAAACAGATCAACATTTTTTACTAGACAGATAAACAGTCAGGGGGATGGGTTGATATGAGCTTTGTCAAACAGATCAATATTTTTTACTAGACAGATAGACAGTTAGGGGGTTGGGTTGATATGAGCTTTATCAAACAGATCAACATTTTTTACTAGACAGATAGACAGTCAGGGGAATGGGTTGATATGAGCTTTGTAAAACAGATCAACATTTTTTACTACACAGATAGACAGTCAGGGGGTTGGGTTGATATCAGCTTTGTCAAACAGATCAACATTTTTTACTAGACAGATAGACAGTCAGGAGGTTGGGTTGATATGAGCTTTGTATAACAGATCAACATTTTTTACTAGACAGATAGACAGTCAGGGGGTTGGGTTGATATGAGCTTTGTCAAACAGATCAACATTTTTTACTAAACAGATAGACAGTCAGGGACTGGGTTGTTATCAGCTTTGTCAAACAGATCAACATTTTTTTACTAGACAGATAGACAGTCAGGGGGTGGGTTGAAATGAGTTTTTTCAAACAGATCAACATTTTTTACTAGACAGATAGACAGTCAGGGGGATGGGTTGATATAAGCTTTGTCAAACAGATCAACATTTTTTACTAGACAGATAGACAGTCAGTGGGTTGGGTTAATATGAGCTTTGTCAAACAGATCAACATTTTTTACTAGACAGATAGACAGTCAGGGGGTTGGGTTGATATCAGCTTTATCAAACAGATCAACATTTTTTACTAGACAGATAGACAGTCAGGGGAATGGGTTGATATGAGCTTTGTAAAACAGATCAACATTTTTTACTACACAGATAGACAGTCAGGGGGTTGGGTTGATATCAGCTTTGTCAAACAGATCAACATTTTTTACTAGACAGATAGACAGTCAGGAGGTTGGGTTGATATGAGCTTTGTATAACAGATCAACATTTTTTACTAAACAGATAGACAGTCAGGGTCTGGGTTGATATCAGCTTTGTCAAACAGATCAACATTTTTTTACTAGACAGATAGACAGTCAGGGGGTGGGTTGAAATGAGTTTTTTCAAACAGATCAACATTTTTTACTAGACAGATAGACAGTCAGGGAAATGGGTTGATATGAGCTTTGTCAAACAGATCAACATTTTTTACTAGACAGATAGACAGTCAGGGGGATGGGTTGATATGAGCTTTGTCAAACAGATCAACATTTTTTACTAGACAGATAGACAGTCAGGGGGGTTGGTTGATATGAGCTTTGTCAAACAGATCAACATTTTTTACTAGACAGATAGAGAGTCAGGGGGGTGGGTTAATATGAGCTTTGTCAAACAGATCAACATTTTTTACTAGACAGATAGACATTCAGGGACTGGGTTGATATGAGCTTTATCAAACAGATCAAATTTTTTTACTAGAAAGATAGATAGTCAAGGGGTTGAGTTGATATGAGCTTTGTCAAACAGATCAACATTTTTTACTAGACAGATAGACAGTCAGGGGGTTGGGTTGATATCAGCTTTGTCAAACAGATCATTATTTTTTACTAGACAGATAGACAGTCAGGAGGTTGGGTTGATATGAGCTTTGTATAACAGATCAACATTTTTTACTAAACAGATAGACAGTCAGGGACTGGGTTGATATCAGCTTTGTCAAACAGATCAACAATTTTTTACTAGACAGATAGACAGTCAGGGGGATGGGTTGATATGAGCTTTGTCAAACAGATCAACATTTTTTACTAGACAGATAGACAGTCAGGGGGATGGGTTGATATGAGCTTTGTCAAACAGATCAACATTTTTTACTAGACAGATGACAGTCAGGGGGGTGGGTTGATATGAGCTTTGTCAAACAGATCAACATTTTTTATTAGACAGATAGACAGTCAGGGGGTTGGGTTGATATGAGCTTTGTCAAACAGATCAACATTTTTTTACTAGACAGATAGACAGTCAGGGGGGTGGGTTGATATGAGCTTTGTCAAACAGATCAACATTTTTTACAAGACAGATAGACAGTCAGGGGGTTGGGTTGATATGAGCTTTGTCAAACAGATCAACATTTTTTACTAGACAGATAGACAGTCAGGGGGTTGGGTTAATATGAGCTTTGTCAAACAGATCAACATTTTTTACTAGACAGATAGACAGTCAGGGACTGGGTTGATATGAGCTTTATCAAACAGATCAACATTTTTTACTAGACAGATAGACAGTCAGGGGGTTGGGTTGATATGAGCTTTGTCAAACAGATCAACATTTTTTACTAGACAGATAGACAGTCAGGGGGTTGGGTTAATATGAGCTTTGTCAAACAGATCAACATTTTTTACTAGACAGATAGACAGTCAGGGACTGGGTTAATATGAGCTTTGTCAAACAGATCAACATTTTTTACTAGACAGATAGACAGTCAGGGGGTTGGGTTAATATGAGCTTTGTCAAACAGATCAACATTTTTTAGTAGACAGATAGACAGTCAGGGGGTTGGGTTGATATGAGCTTTGTCAAACAGATCAACATTTTTTACTAAACAGATAGACAGTATGGGGAATGGGTTGATATGAGCTTTGTCAAACAGATCAACATTTTTTTACTAGACAGATAGACAGTCAGGGGGTGGGTTGAAATGAGTTTTTTCAAACAGATCAACATTTTTACTAGACAGATAGACAGTCAGGGGGATGGGTTGATATGAGCTTTGTCAAACAGATCAACATTTTTTACTAGACAGATAGACAGTCAGGGGGATGGGTTGATATGAGCTTTGTCAAACAGATCAACATTTTTTACTAGACAGATAGACAGTCAGGGGGGTGGGTTGATATGAGCTTTGTCAAACAGATCAACATTTTTTACTAGACAGATAGACAGTCAGGGACTGGGTTGATATGAGCTTTGTCAAACAGATCAACATTTTTTACTAGACAGATAGACAGTAAGGGGGATGGGTTGATATGAGCTTTGTTAAACAGATCAACATTTTTTACTAGACAGATAGACAGTCAGGGGGATGGGTTCATATGAGCTTTGTCAAACAGATCAACATTTTTTACTACACAGATGACAGTCAGGGGGGTGGGTTGATATAAGCTTTGTCAAACAGATCAACATTTTTTACTAGACAGATAGACAGTCAGGGTGTTGGGTTGATATCAGCTTTGTCAAACAGATCAAAATTTTTTACTTGACAGATAGACAGTCAGGGGGTTGGGTTAATATGAGCTTTGTCAAACAGATCAACATTTTTTACTAGACAGATAGAAAGTCAGGAGGTTAGGTTGATATGAGCTTTGTCAAACAGATCAACATTTTTTTTACTAGACAGATAGACAGTCAGGGGGTTGGGTTGATATCAGCTTTGTCAAACAGATCAACATTTTTTACTACACAGATAGACAGTCAGGGACTGGGTTCATATGAGCTTTGTCAAACAGATCAACATTTTTTACTAGACTGATACAGTCAGTGGGTTGGGTTAATATGAGCTTTGTCAAACAGATCAACATTTTTTACTAGACAGATAGACTGTCAGGAGGTTTTGTTGATATGAGCTTTGTCAAACAGATCAACATTTTTTTTACTAGACAGATAGACAGTCAGGGGGGTGGGTTGATATGAGCTTTGTCAAACAGATTAACATTTTTTACTAGACAGATAGACAGTCAGGGGGATGGGTTGATATGAGCTTTGTTAAACAGATCAACATTTTTTACTAGACAGATAGACAGTCAGGGGGTTGGGTTAATATGAGCTTTGTCAAACAGATCAACATTTTTTACTAGACAGATAGACAGTCAGGGGGTTGGGTTGTTATTAGCTTTGTCAAACAGATCAACATTTTTTTACTAGACAGATAGACAGTCAGGGGGTGGGTTGAAATGAGTTTTTTCAAACAGATCAACATTTTTTACTAGACAGATAGACAGTCAGGGGGATGGGTTGATATAAGCTTTGTCAAACAGATCAACATTTTTTACTAGACAGATAAACAGTCAGGGGGATGGGTTGATATGAGCTTTGTCAAACAGATCAATATTTTTTACTAGACAGATAGACAGTCAGGGGGTTTGGTTGATATGAGCTTTATCAAACAGATCAACATTTTTTACTAGACAGATAGACAGTCAGGGGAATGGGTTGATATGAGCTTTGTAAAACAGATCAACATTTTTTACTACACAGATAGACAGTCAGGGGGTTGGGTTGATATCAGCTTTGTCAAACAGATCAACATTTTTTACTAAACAGATAGACAGTCAGGAGGTTGGGTTGATATGAGCTTTGTATAACAGATCAACATTTTTTACTAAACAGATAGACAGTCAGGGTCTGGGTTGATATCAGCTTTGTCAAACAGATCAACATTTTTTTACTAGACAGATAGACAGTCAGGGGGTGGGTTCATATGAGCTTTTTAAAACAGATCAACATTTTTTACTAGACAGATAGACAGTCAGGGAAATGGGTTGATATGAGCTTTGTCAAACAGATCAACATTTTTTACTAGACAGATAGACAGTCAGGGGGGTGGGTTGATATGAGCTTTGTCAAACAGATCAAGATTTTTTACTAGACAGATAGACAGTCAGGGGGGTGGGTTGATATGAGCTTTGTCAAACAGATCAACATTTTTTACTAGACAGATAGACAGTCAGGGGGTTGGGTTGATATGAGCTTTGTCAAACAGATCAACATTTTTTACTAGACAGATAGACAGTCAGGGGGTTGGGTTAATATGAGCTTTGTCAAACAGATCAACATTTTTTACTAGACAGATAGACAGTCAGGGACTGGGTTGATATGAGCTTTATCAAACAGATCAAATTTTTTTACTAGACAGATAGATAGTCAAGGGGTTGAGTTGATATGAGCTTTGTCAAACAGATCAACATTTTTTACTAGACAGATAGACAGTCAGGGGGTTGGGTTGATATCAGCTTTGTCAAACAGATCAACATTTTTTACTAGACAGATAGACAGTCAGGAGGTTGGGTTGATAAGAGCTTTGTATAACAGATCAACATTTTTTACTAAACAGATAGACAGTCAGGGACTGGGTTGATATCAGCTTTGTCAAACAGATCAACAAATTTTTACTAGACAGATAGACAGTCAGGGGGATGGGTTGATATGAGCTTTGTCAAACAGATCAACATTTTTTACTAGACAGATAGACAGTCAGGGGGATGGGTTGATATGAGCTTTGTCAAACAGATCAACATTTTTTACTAGACAGATGACAGTCAGGGGGGTGGGTTGATATGAGCTTTGTCAAACAGATCAACATTTTTTACTAGACAGATAGACAGTCAGGGGGTTGGGTTGATATGAGCTTTGTCAAACAGATCAACATTTTTTACTAGACAGATAGACAGTCAGGGGGTTGGGTTAATATGAGCTTTGTCAAACAGATCAAGATTTTTTACTAGACAGATAGACAGTCAGGGGGGTGGGTTGATATGAGCTTTGTCAAACAGATCAACATTTTTTACTAGACAGATAGACAGTTAGGGACTGGGTTGATATGAGCTTTGTCAAACAGATCAACATTTTTTACTAGACAGATAGACAGTCAGGGACTGGGTTGATATGAGCTTTGTCAAACAGATCAACATTTTTTACTAGACAGATAGACAGTTAGGGACTTGGTTGATATGAGCTTTGTCAAACAGATCAACATTTTTTACTAGACAGATAGACAGTAAGGGGGATGGGTTGATATGAGCTTTGTCAAACAGATCAACATTTTTTACTAGACAGATAGAGAGTCAGGGGGGTGGGTTAATATGAGCTTTGTCAAACAGATCAACATTTTTTACTAGACAGATAGACAGTCAGGGGGTTGGGTTAATATGAGCTTTGTCAAACAGATCAACATTTTTTACTAGACAGATAGACAGTCAGGGGGGTGGGTTGATATGAGCTTTGTCAAACAGATCAACATTTTTTACTAGACAGATAGACAGTTAGGGACTGGGTTGATATGAGCTTTGTCAAACAGATCAACATTTTTTACTAGACAGATAGACAGTCAGGGACTGGGTTGATATGAGCTTTGTCAAACAGATCAACATTTTTTACTAGACAGATAGACAGTCAGGGACTTGGTTGATATGAGCTTTGTCAAACAGATCAACATTTTTTACTAGACAGATAGACAGTCAGGGGGGTTGGTTGATATGAGCTTTGTCAAACAGATCAACATTTTTTACTAGACAGATAGAGAGTCAGGGGGGTGGGTTAATATGAGCTTTGTCAAACAGATCAACATTTTTTACTAGACAGATAGACAGTCAGGGACTGGGTTGATATGAGCTTTATCAAACAGATCAAATTTTTTTACTAGAAAGATAGATAGTCAAGGGGTTGAGTTGATATGAGCTTTGTCAAACAGATCAACATTTTTTACTAGACAGATAGACAGTCAGGGGGTTGGGTTGATATCAGCTTTGTCAAACAGATCATTATTTTTTACTAGACAGATAGACAGTCAGGAGGTTGGGTTGATATGAGCTTTGTATAACAGATCAACATTTTTTACTAAACAGATAGACAGTCAGGGACTGGGTTGATATCAGCTTTGTCAAACAGATCAACAATTTTTTACTAGACAGATAGACAGTCAGGGGGATGGGTTGATATGAGCTTTGTCAAACAGATCAACATTTTTTACTAGACAGATAGACAGTCAGGGGGATGGGTTGATATGAGCTTTGTCAAACAGATCAACATTTTTTACTAGACAGATGACAGTCAGGGGGGTGGGTTGATATGAGCTTTGTCAAACAGATCAACATTTTTTATTAGACAGATAGACAGTCAGGGGGTTGGGTTGATATGAGCTTTGTCAAACAGATCAACATTTTTTTACTAGACAGATAGACAGTCAGGGGGGTGGGTTGATATGAGCTTTGTCAAACAGATCAACATTTTTTACAAGACAGATAGACAGTCAGGGGGTTGGGTTGATATGAGCTTTGTCAAACAGATCAACATTTTTTACTAGACAGATAGACAGTCAGGGGGTTGGGTTAATATGAGCTTTGTCAAACAGATCAACATTTTTTACTAGACAGATAGACAGTCAGGGACTGGGTTGATATGAGCTTTATCAAACAGATCAACATTTTTTACTAGACAGATAGACAGTCAGGGGGTTGGGTTGATATGAGCTTTGTCAAACAGATCAACATTTTTTACTAGACAGATAGACAGTCAGGGGGTTGGGTTAATATGAGCTTTGTCAAACAGATCAACATTTTTTACTAGACAGATAGACAGTCAGGGACTGGGTTAATATGAGCTTTGTCAAACAGATCAACATTTTTTACTAGACAGATAGACAGTCAGGGGGTTGGGTTAATATGAGCTTTGTCAAACAGATCAACATTTTTTAGTAGACAGATAGACAGTCAGGGGGTTGGGTTGATATGAGCTTTGTCAAACAGATCAACATTTTTTACTAAACAGATAGACAGTATGGGGAATGGGTTGATATGAGCTTTGTCAAACAGATCAACATTTTTTTACTAGACAGATAGACAGTCAGGGGGTGGGTTGAAATGAGTTTTTTCAAACAGATCAACATTTTTACTAGACAGATAGACAGTCAGGGGGATGGGTTGATATGAGCTTTGTCAAACAGATCAACATTTTTTACTAGACAGATAGACAGTCAGGGGGATGGGTTGATATGAGCTTTGTCAAACAGATCAACATTTTTTACTAGACAGATAGACAGTCAGGGGGGTGGGTTGATATGAGCTTTGTCAAACAGATCAACATTTTTTACTAGACAGATAGACAGTCAGGGACTGGGTTGATATGAGCTTTGTCAAACAGATCAACATTTTTTACTAGACAGATAGACAGTAAGGGGGATGGGTTGATATGAGCTTTGTTAAACAGATCAACATTTTTTACTAGACAGATAGACAGTCAGGGGGATGGGTTCATATGAGCTTTGTCAAACAGATCAACATTTTTTACTACACAGATGACAGTCAGGGGGGTGGGTTGATATAAGCTTTGTCAAACAGATCAACATTTTTTACTAGACAGATAGACAGTCAGGGTGTTGGGTTGATATCAGCTTTGTCAAACAGATCAAAATTTTTTACTTGACAGATAGACAGTCAGGGGGTTGGGTTAATATGAGCTTTGTCAAACAGATCAACATTTTTTACTAGACAGATAGAAAGTCAGGAGGTTAGGTTGATATGAGCTTTGTCAAACAGATCAACATTTTTTTTACTAGACAGATAGACAGTCAGGGGGTTGGGTTGATATCAGCTTTGTCAAACAGATCAACATTTTTTACTACACAGATAGACAGTCAGGGACTGGGTTCATATGAGCTTTGTCAAACAGATCAACATTTTTTACTAAACAGATAGACAGTCAGGGACTGGGTTGTTATTAACTTTGTCAAACAGATCAACATTTTTTTACTAGACAGATAGACAGTCAGGGGGTGGGTTGAAATGAGTTTTTTCAAACAGATCAACATTTTTTACTAGACAGATAGACAGTCAGGGGGATGGGTTGATATAAGCTTTGTCAAACAGATCAACATTTTTTACTAGACAGATAAACAGTCAGGGGGATGGGTTGATATGAGCTTTGTCAAACAGATCAATATTTTTTACTAGACAGATAGACAGTCAGGGGGTTTGGTTGATATGAGCTTTATCAAACAGATCAACATTTTTTACTAGACAGATAGACAGTCAGGGGAATGGGTTGATATGAGCTTTGTAAAACAGATCAACATTTTTTACTACACAGATAGACAGTCAGGGGGTTGGGTTGATATCAGCTTTGTCAAACAGATCAACATTTTTTACTAAACAGATAGACAGTCAGGAGGTTGGGTTGATATGAGCTTTGTATAACAGATCAACATTTTTTACTAAACAGATAGACAGTCAGGGTCTGGGTTGATATCAGCTTTGTCAAACAGATCAACATTTTTTTACTAGACAGATAGACAGTCAGGGGGTGGGTTCATATGAGCTTTTTAAAACAGATCAACATTTTTTACTAGACAGATAGACAGTCAGGGAAATGGGTTGATATGAGCTTTGTCAAACAGATCAACATTTTTTACTAGACAGATAGACAGTCAGGGGGGTGGGTTGATATGAGCTTTGTCAAACAGATCAAGATTTTTTACTAGACAGATAGACAGTCAGGGGGGTGGGTTGATATGAGCTTTGTCAAACAGATCAACATTTTTTACTAGACAGATAGACAGTCAGGGGGTTGGGTTGATATGAGCTTTGTCAAACAGATCAACATTTTTTACTAGACAGATAGACAGTCAGGGGGTTGGGTTAATATGAGCTTTGTCAAACAGATCAACATTTTTTACTAGACAGATAGACAGTCAGGGACTGGGTTGATATGAGCTTTATCAAACAGATCAAATTTTTTTACTAGACAGATAGATAGTCAAGGGGTTGAGTTGATATGAGCTTTGTCAAACAGATCAACATTTTTTACTAGACAGATAGACAGTCAGGGGGTTGGGTTGATATCAGCTTTGTCAAACAGATCAACATTTTTTACTAGACAGATAGACAGTCAGGAGGTTGGGTTGATAAGAGCTTTGTATAACAGATCAACATTTTTTACTAAACAGATAGACAGTCAGGGACTGGGTTGATATCAGCTTTGTCAAACAGATCAACAAATTTTTACTAGACAGATAGACAGTCAGGGGGATGGGTTGATATGAGCTTTGTCAAACAGATCAACATTTTTTACTAGACAGATAGACAGTCAGGAGGTTGGGTTGATAAGAGCTTTGTATAACAGATCAACATTTTTTACTAGACAGATAGATAGTCAAGGGGTTGAGTTGATATGAGCTTTGTCAAACAGATCAACATTTTTTACTAGACAGATAGACAGTCAGGGGGTTGGGTTGATATCAGCTTTGTCAAACAGATCAACATTTTTTACTAGACAGATAGACAGTCAGGAGGTTGGGTTGATAAGAGCTTTGTATAACAGATCAACATTTTTTACTAAACAGATAGACAGTCAGGGACTGGGTTGATATCAGCTTTGTCAAACAGATCAACAAATTTTTACTAGACAGATAGACAGTCAGGGGGATGGGTTGATATGAGCTTTGTCAAACAGATCAACATTTTTTACTAGACAGATAGACAGTCAGGGGGATGGGTTGATATGAGCTTTGTCAAACAGATCAACATTTTTTACTAGACAGATGACAGTCAGGGGGGTGGGTTGATATGAGCTTTGTCAAACAGATCAACATTTTTTACTAGACAGATAGACAGTCAGGGGGTTGGGTTGATATGAGCTTTGTCAAACAGATCAACATTTTTTACTAGACAGATAGACAGTCAGGGGGTTGGGTTAATATGAGCTTTGTCAAACAGATCAACATTTTTTACTAGACAGATAGACAGTCAGGGGGGTGGGTTGATATGAGCTTTGTCAAACAGATCAACATTTTTTACTAGACAGATAGACAGTTAGGGACTGGGTTGATATGAGCTTTGTCAAACAGATCAACATTTTTTACTAGACAGATAGACAGTCAGGGACTGGGTTGATATGAGCTTTGTCAAACAGATCAACATTTTTTACTAGACAGATAGACAGTCAGGGACTTGGTTGATATGAGCTTTGTCAAACAGATCAACATTTTTTACTAGACAGATAGACAGTAAGGGGGATGGGTTGATATGAGCTTTGTCAAACAGATCAACATTTTTTACTAGACAGATAGAGAGTCAGGGGGGTGGGTTAATATGAGCTTTGTCAAACAGATCAACATTTTTTACTAGACAGATAGACAGTCAGGGGGTTGGGTTGATATGAGCTTTGTCAAACAGATCAACATTTTTTACTAGACAGATAGACAGTCAGGGGGTTGGGTTAATATGAGCTTTGTCAAACAGATCAACATTTTTTACTAGACAGATAGACAGTCAGGGGGGTGGGTTGATATGAGCTTTGTCAAACAGATCAACATTTTTTACTAGACAGATAGACAGTTAGGGACTGGGTTGATATGAGCTTTGTCAAACAGATCAACATTTTTTACTAGACAGATAGACAGTCAGGGACTGGGTTGATATGAGCTTTGTCAAACAGATCAACATTTTTTACTAGACAGATAGACAGTCAGGGACTTGGTTGATATGAGCTTTGTCAAACAGATCAACATTTTTTACTAGACAGATAGACAGTCAGGGGGGTTGGTTGATATGAGCTTTGTCAAACAGATCAACATTTTTTACTAGACAGATAGAGAGTCAGGGGGGTGGGTTAATATGAGCTTTGTCAAACAGATCAACATTTTTTACTAGACAGATAGACAGTCAGGGACTGGGTTGATATGAGCTTTATCAAACAGATCAAATTTTTTTACTAGAAAGATAGATAGTCAAGGGGTTGAGTTGATATGAGCTTTGTCAAACAGATCAACATTTTTTACTAGACAGATAGACAGTCAGGGGGTTGGGTTGATATCAGCTTTGTCAAACAGATCATTATTTTTTACTAGACAGATAGACAGTCAGGAGGTTGGGTTGATATGAGCTTTGTATAACAGATCAACATTTTTTACTAAACAGATAGACAGTCAGGGACTGGGTTGATATCAGCTTTGTCAAACAGATCAACAATTTTTTACTAGACAGATAGACAGTCAGGGGGATGGGTTGATATGAGCTTTGTCAAACAGATCAACATTTTTTACTAGACAGATAGACAGTCAGGGGGATGGGTTGATATGAGCTTTGTCAAACAGATCAACATTTTTTACTAGACAGATGACAGTCAGGGGGGTGGGTTGATATGAGCTTTGTCAAACAGATCAACATTTTTTATTAGACAGATAGACAGTCAGGGGGTTGGGTTGATATGAGCTTTGTCAAACAGATCAACATTTTTTTACTAGACAGATAGACAGTCAGGGGGGTGGGTTGATATGAGCTTTGTCAAACAGATCAACATTTTTTACAAGACAGATAGACAGTCAGGGGGTTGGGTTGATATGAGCTTTGTCAAACAGATCAACATTTTTTACTAGACAGATAGACAGTCAGGGGGTTGGGTTAATATGAGCTTTGTCAAACAGATCAACATTTTTTACTAGACAGATAGACAGTCAGGGACTGGGTTGATATGAGCTTTATCAAACAGATCAACATTTTTTACTAGACAGATAGACAGTCAGGGGGTTGGGTTGATATGAGCTTTGTCAAACAGATCAACATTTTTTACTAGACAGATAGACAGTCAGGGGGTTGGGTTAATATGAGCTTTGTCAAACAGATCAACATTTTTTACTAGACAGATAGACAGTCAGGGACTGGGTTAATATGAGCTTTGTCAAACAGATCAACATTTTTTACTAGACAGATAGACAGTCAGGGGGTTGGGTTAATATGAGCTTTGTCAAACAGATCAACATTTTTTAGTAGACAGATAGACAGTCAGGGGGTTGGGTTGATATGAGCTTTGTCAAACAGATCAACATTTTTTACTAAACAGATAGACAGTATGGGGAATGGGTTGATATGAGCTTTGTCAAACAGATCAACATTTTTTTACTAGACAGATAGACAGTCAGGGGGTGGGTTGAAATGAGTTTTTTCAAACAGATCAACATTTTTACTAGACAGATAGACAGTCAGGGGGATGGGTTGATATGAGCTTTGTCAAACAGATCAACATTTTTTACTAGACAGATAGACAGTCAGGGGGATGGGTTGATATGAGCTTTGTCAAACAGATCAACATTTTTTACTAGACAGATAGACAGTCAGGGGGGTGGGTTGATATGAGCTTTGTCAAACAGATCAACATTTTTTACTAGACAGATAGACAGTCAGGGACTGGGTTGATATGAGCTTTGTCAAACAGATCAACATTTTTTACTAGACAGATAGACAGTAAGGGGGATGGGTTGATATGAGCTTTGTTAAACAGATCAACATTTTTTACTAGACAGATAGACAGTCAGGGGGATGGGTTCATATGAGCTTTGTCAAACAGATCAACATTTTTTACTACACAGATGACAGTCAGGGGGGTGGGTTGATATAAGCTTTGTCAAACAGATCAACATTTTTTACTAGACAGATAGACAGTCAGGGTGTTGGGTTGATATCAGCTTTGTCAAACAGATCAAAATTTTTTACTTGACAGATAGACAGTCAGGGGGTTGGGTTAATATGAGCTTTGTCAAACAGATCAACATTTTTTACTAGACAGATAGAAAGTCAGGAGGTTAGGTTGATATGAGCTTTGTCAAACAGATCAACATTTTTTTTACTAGACAGATAGACAGTCAGGGGGTTGGGTTGATATCAGCTTTGTCAAACAGATCAACATTTTTTACTACACAGATAGACAGTCAGGGACTGGGTTCATATGAGCTTTGTCAAACAGATCAACATTTTTTACTAGACTGATAGACAGTCAGTGGGTTGGGTTAATATGAGCTTTGTCAAACAGATCAACATTTTTTACTAGACAGATAGACTGTCAGGAGGTTTTGTTGATATGAGCTTTGTCAAACAGATCAACATTTTTTTTACTAGACAGATAGACAGTCAGGGGGGTGGGTTGATATGAGCTTTGTCAAACAGATCAACATTTTTTACTAGACAGATAGACAGTCAGGGACTGGGTTGATATGAGCTTTGTCAAACAGATTAACATTTTTTACTAGACAGATAGACAGTCAGGGGGATGGGTTGATATGAGCTTTGTTAAACAGATCAACATTTTTTACTAGACAGATAGACAGTCAGGGGGTTGGGTTAATATGAGCTTTGTCAAACAGATCAACATTTTTTACTAGACAGATAGACAGTCAGGGGGTTGGGTTGATATGAGCTTTGTCAAACAGATCAACATTTTTTACTAAACAGATAGACAGTCAGGGACTGGGTTGTTATTAGCTTTGTCAAACAGATCAACATTTTTTTACTAGACAGATAGACAGTCAGGGGGTGGGTTGAAATGAGTTTTTTCAAACAGATCAACATTTTTTACTAGACAGATAGACAGTCAGGGGGATGGGTTGATATAAGCTTTGTCAAACAGATCAACATTTTTTACTAGACAGATAAACAGTCAGGGGGATGGGTTGATATGAGCTTTGTCAAACAGATCAATATTTTTTACTAGACAGATAGACAGTCAGGGGGTTTGGTTGATATAAGCTTTGTCAAACAGATCAACATTTTTTACTAGACAGATAGACAGTCAGGGTGTTGGGTTGATATCAGCTTTGTCAAACAGATCAAAATTTTTTACTTGACAGATAGACAGTCAGGGGGTTGGGTTAATATGAGCTTTGTCAAACAGATCAACATTTTTTACTAGACAGATAGAAAGTCAGGAGGTTAGGTTGATATGAGCTTTGTCAAACAGATCAACATTTTTTTTACTAGACAGATAGACAGTCAGGGGGTTGGGTTGATATCAGCTTTGTCAAACAGATCAACATTTTTTACTACACAGATAGACAGTCAGGGACTGGGTTCATATGAGCTTTGTCAAACAGATCAACATTTTTTACTAGACTGATAGACAGTCAGTGGGTTGGGTTAATATGAGCTTTGTCAAACAGATCAACATTTTTTACTAGACAGATAGACTGTCAGGAGGTTTTGTTGATATGAGCTTTGTCAAACAGATCAACATTTTTTTTACTAGACAGATAGACAGTCAGGGGGGTGGGTTGATATGAGCTTTGTCAAACAGATCAACATTTTTTACTAGACAGATAGACAGTCAGGGACTGGGTTGATATGAGCTTTGTCAAACAGATTAACATTTTTTACTAGACAGATAGACAGTCAGGGGGATGGGTTGATATGAGCTTTGTTAAACAGATCAACATTTTTTACTAGACAGATAGACAGTCAGGGGGTTGGGTTAATATGAGCTTTGTCAAACAGATCAACATTTTTTACTAGACAGATAGACAGTCAGGGGGTTGGGTTGATATGAGCTTTGTCAAACAGATCAACATTTTTTACTAAACAGATAGACAGTCAGGGACTGGGTTGTTATTAGCTTTGTCAAACAGATCAACATTTTTTTACTAGACAGATAGACAGTCAGGGGGTGGGTTGAAATGAGTTTTTTCAAACAGATCAACATTTTTTACTAGACAGATAGACAGTCAGGGGGATGGGTTGATATAAGCTTTGTCAAACAGATCAACATTTTTTACTAGACAGATAAACAGTCAGGGGGATGGGTTGATATGAGCTTTGTCAAACAGATCAATATTTTTTACTAGACAGATAGACAGTCAGGGGGTTTGGTTGATATGAGCTTTATCAAACAGATCAACATTTTTTACTAGACAGATAGACAGTCAGGGGAATGGGTTGATATGAGCTTTGTAAAACAGATCAACATTTTTTACTACACAGATAGACAGTCAGGGGGTTGGGTTGATATCAGCTTTGTCAAACAGATCAACATTTTTTACTAAACAGATAGACAGTCAGGGGGTTGGGTTAATATGAGCTTTGTCAAACAGATCAACATTTTTTACTAGACAGATAGACAGTCAGGGGGTTGGGTTGATATGAGCTTTGTCAAACAGATCAACATTTTTTACTAAACAGATAGACAGTCAGGGACTGGGTTGTTATTAGCTTTGTCAAACAGATCAACATTTTTTTACTAGACAGATAGACAGTCAGGGGGTGGGTTGAAATGAGTTTTTTCAAACAGATCAACATTTTTTACTAGACAGATAGACAGTCAGGGGGATGGGTTGATATAAGCTTTGTCAAACAGATCAACATTTTTTACTAGACAGATAAACAGTCAGGGGGATGGGTTGATATGAGCTTTGTCAAACAGATCAATATTTTTTACTAGACAGATAGACAGTCAGGGGGTTTGGTTGATATGAGCTTTATCAAACAGATCAACATTTTTTACTAGACAGATAGACAGTCAGGGGAATGGGTTGATATGAGCTTTGTAAAACAGATCAACATTTTTTACTACACAGATAGACAGTCAGGGGGTTGGGTTGATATCAGCTTTGTCAAACAGATCAACATTTTTTACTAAACAGATAGACAGTCAGGAGGTTGGGTTGATATGAGCTTTGTATAACAGATCAACATTTTTTACTAAACAGATAGACAGTCAGGGTCTGGGTTGATATCAGCTTTGTCAAACAGATCAACATTTTTTTACTAGACAGATAGACAGTCAGGGGGTGGGTTCATATGAGCTTTTTAAAACAGATCAACATTTTTTACTAGACAGATAGACAGTCAGGGAAATGGGTTGATATGAGCTTTGTCAAACAGATCAACATTTTTTACTAGACAGATAGACAGTCAGGGGGGTGGGTTGATATGAGCTTTGTCAAACAGATCAAGATTTTTTACTAGACAGATAGACAGTCAGGGGGGTGGGTTGATATGAGCTTTGTCAAACAGATCAACATTTTTTCCTAGACAGATAGACAGTCAGGGGGTTGGGTTGATATGAGCTTTGTCAAACAGATCAACATTTTTTACTAGACAGATAGACAGTCAGGGGGTTGGGTTAATATGAGCTTTGTCAAACAGATCAACATTTTTTACTAGACAGATAGACAGTCAGGGACTGGGTTGATATGAGCTTTATCAAACAGATCAAATTTTTTTACTAGACAGATAGATAGTCAAGGGGTTGAGTTGATATGAGCTTTGTCAAACAGATCAACATTTTTTACTAGACAGATAGACAGTCAGGGGGTTGGGTTGATATCAGCTTTGTCAAACAGATCAACATTTTTTACTAGACAGATAGACAGTCAGGAGGTTGGGTTGATAAGAGCTTTGTATAACAGATCAACATTTTTTACTAAACAGATAGACAGTCAGGGACTGGGTTGATATCAGCTTTGTCAAACAGATCAACAAATTTTTACTAGACAGATAGACAGTCAGGGGGATGGGTTGATATGAGCTTTGTCAAACAGATCAACATTTTTTACTAGACAGATAGACAGTCAGGGGGATGGGTTGATATGAGCTTTGTCAAACAGATCAACATTTTTTACTAGACAGATGACAGTCAGGGGGGTGGGTTGATATGAGCTTTGTCAAACAGATCAACATTTTTTACTAGACAGATAGACAGTCAGGGGGTTGGGTTGATATGAGCTTTGTCAAACAGATCAACATTTTTTACTAGACAGATAGACAGTCAGGGGGTTGGGTTAATATGAGCTTTGTCAAACAGATCAACATTTTTTACTAGACAGATAGACAGTCAGGGGGGTGGGTTGATATGAGCTTTGTCAAACAGATCAACATTTTTTACTAGACAGATAGACAGTTAGGGACTGGGTTGATATGAGCTTTGTCAAACAGATCAACATTTTTTACTAGACAGATAGACAGTCAGGGACTGGGTTGATATGAGCTTTGTCAAACAGATCAACATTTTTTACTAGACAGATAGACAGTCAGGGACTTGGTTGATATGAGCTTTGTCAAACAGATCAACATTTTTTACTAGACAGATAGACAGTAAGGGGGATGGGTTGATATGAGCTTTGTCAAACAGATCAACATTTTTTACTAGACAGATAGACAGTCAGGGGGATGGGTTGATATGAGCTTTGTCAAACAGATCAACATTTTTTACTAGACAGATGACAGTCAGGGGGGTGGGTTGATATGAGCTTTGTCAAACAGATCAACATTTTTTACTAGACAGATAGACAGTCAGGGGGTTGGGTTGATATGAGCTTTGTCAAACAGATCAACATTTTTTACTAGACAGATAGACAGTCAGGGGGATGGGTTCATATGAGCTTTGTCAAACAGATCAACATTTTTTACTACACAGATGACAGTCAGGGGGGTGGGTTGATATAAGCTTTTTCAAACAGATCAACATTTTTTACTAGACAGATAGACAGTCAGGGGGGTGGGTTCATATGAGCTTTTTCAAACAGATCAACATTTTTTACCAGACAGATAGACAGTCAGGGGGTTGGGTTGATATGAGCTTTGTCAAACAGATCAACATTTTTTACTAAACAGATAGACAGTCAGGGACTGGGTTGTTATCAGCTTTGTCAAACAGATCAACATTTTTTTACTAGACAGATAGACAGTCAGGGGGTGGGTTGAAATGAGTTTTTTCAAACAGATCAACATTTTTTACTAGACAGATAGACAGTCAGGGGGATGGGTTGATATAAGCTTTGTCAAACAGATCAACATTTTTTACTAGACAGATAAACAGTCAGGGGGATGGGTTGATATGAGCTTTGTCAAACAGATCAATATTTTTTACTAGACAGATAGACAGTCAGGGGGTTGGATTGATATGAGCTTTATCAAACAGATCAACATTTTTTACTAGACAGATAGACAGTCAGGGGAATGGGTTAATATGAGCTTTGTAAAACAGATCAACATTTTTTACTACACAGATAGACAGTCAGGGGGTTGGGTTGATATCAGCTTTGTCAAACAGATCAACATTTTTTACTAGACAGATAGACAGTCAGGAGGTTGGGTTGATATGAGCTTTGTATAACAGATCAACATTTTTTACTAAACAGATAGACAGTCAGGGTCGGGGTTGATATCAGCTTTGTCAAACAGATCAACATTTTTTTACTAGACAGAAAGACAGTCAGGGGGTGGGTTGAAATGAGTTTTTTCAAACAGATCAACATTTTTTACTAGACAGATAGACAGTCAGGGAAATGGGTTGATATGAGCTTTGTCAAACAGATCAACATTTTTTACTAGACAGATAGACAGTCAGGGGGGTGGGTTGATATGAGCTTTGTCAAACAGATCAACATTTTTTACTAGACAGATAGACAGTCAGGGGGGTGGGTTGATATGAGCTTTGTCAAACAGATCAACATTTTTTACTAGACAGATAGACAGTCAGGGGGTTGGGTTGATATGAGCTTTGTCAAACAGATCAACATTTTTTACTAGACAGATAGACAGTCAGGGGGGTTGGTTGATATGAGCTTTGTCAAACAGATCAACATTTTTTACTAGACAGATAGAGAGTCAGGGGGGTGGGTTAATATGAGCTTTGTCAAACAGATCAACATTTTTTACTAGACAGATAGACAGTCAGGGACTGGGTTGATATGAGCTTTATCAAACAGATCAAATTTTTTTACTAGAAAGATAGATAGTCAAGGGGTTGAGTTGATATGAGCTTTGTCAAACAGATCAACATTTTTTACTAGACAGATAGACAGTCAGGGGGTTGGGTTGATATCAGCTTTGTCAAACAGATCATTATTTTTTACTAGACAGATAGACAGTCAGGAGGTTGGGTTGATATGAGCTTTGTATAACAGATCAACATTTTTTACTAAACAGATAGACAGTCAGGGACTGGGTTGATATCAGCTTTGTCAAACAGATCAACAATTTTTTACTAGACAGATAGACAGTCAGGGGGATGGGTTGATATGAGCTTTGTCAAACAGATCAACATTTTTTACTAGACAGATAGACAGTCAGGGGGATGGGTTGATATGAGCTTTGTCAAACAGATCAACATTTTTTACTAGACAGATGACAGTCAGGGGGGTGGGTTGATATGAGCTTTGTCAAACAGATCAACATTTTTTATTAGACAGATAGACAGTCAGGGGGTTGGGTTGATATGAGCTTTGTCAAACAGATCAACATTTTTTTACTAGACAGATAGACAGTCAGGGGGGTGGGTTGATATGAGCTTTGTCAAACAGATCAACATTTTTTACAAGACAGATAGACAGTCAGGGGGTTGGGTTGATATGAGCTTTGTCAAACAGATCAACATTTTTTACTAGACAGATAGACAGTCAGGGGGTTGGGTTAATATGAGCTTTGTCAAACAGATCAACATTTTTTACTAGACAGATAGACAGTCAGGGACTGGGTTGATATGAGCTTTATCAAACAGATCAACATTTTTTACTAGACAGATAGACAGTCAGGGGGTTGGGTTGATATGAGCTTTGTCAAACAGATCAACATTTTTTACTAGACAGATAGACAGTCAGGGGGTTGGGTTAATATGAGCTTTGTCAAACAGATCAACATTTTTTACTAGACAGATAGACAGTCAGGGACTGGGTTAATATGAGCTTTGTCAAACAGATCAACATTTTTTACTAGACAGATAGACAGTCAGGGGGTTGGGTTAATATGAGCTTTGTCAAACAGATCAACATTTTTTAGTAGACAGATAGACAGTCAGGGGGTTGGGTTGATATGAGCTTTGTCAAACAGATCAACATTTTTTACTAAACAGATAGACAGTATGGGGAATGGGTTGATATGAGCTTTGTCAAACAGATCAACATTTTTTTACTAGACAGATAGACAGTCAGGGGGTGGGTTGAAATGAGTTTTTTCAAACAGATCAACATTTTTACTAGACAGATAGACAGTCAGGGGGATGGGTTGATATGAGCTTTGTCAAACAGATCAACATTTTTTACTAGACAGATAGACAGTCAGGGGGATGGGTTGATATGAGCTTTGTCAAACAGATCAACATTTTTTACTAGACAGATAGACAGTCAGGGGGGTGGGTTGATATGAGCTTTGTCAAACAGATCAACATTTTTTACTAGACAGATAGACAGTCAGGGACTGGGTTGATATGAGCTTTGTCAAACAGATCAACATTTTTTACTAGACAGATAGACAGTAAGGGGGATGGGTTGATATGAGCTTTGTTAAACAGATCAACATTTTTTACTAGACAGATAGACAGTCAGGGGGATGGGTTCATATGAGCTTTGTCAAACAGATCAACATTTTTTACTACACAGATGACAGTCAGGGGGGTGGGTTGATATAAGCTTTGTCAAACAGATCAACATTTTTTACTAGACAGATAGACAGTCAGGGTGTTGGGTTGATATCAGCTTTGTCAAACAGATCAAAATTTTTTACTTGACAGATAGACAGTCAGGGGGTTGGGTTAATATGAGCTTTGTCAAACAGATCAACATTTTTTACTAGACAGATAGAAAGTCAGGAGGTTAGGTTGATATGAGCTTTGTCAAACAGATCAACATTTTTTTTACTAGACAGATAGACAG
The DNA here is from genome assembly GCA_030265305.1 of Biomphalaria pfeifferi. NCBI lineage: Eukaryota > Metazoa > Mollusca > Gastropoda > Planorbidae > Biomphalaria > Biomphalaria pfeifferi. The sequence continues at coordinate 3,881,935 of JASAOG010000020.1, read as the reverse complement.
TCAGGGGGTTGGGTTGATATCAGCTTTGTCAAACAGATCAACATTTTTTACTACACAGATAGACAGTCAGGGACTGGGTTCATATGAGCTTTGTCAAACAGATCAACATTTTTTACTAGACTGATAGACAGTCAGTGGGTTGGCTTAATATGAGCTTTGTCAAACAGATCAACATTTTTTACTAGACAGATAGACTGTCAGGAGGTTTTGTTGATATGAGCTTTGTCAAACAGATCAACATTTTTTTTACTAGACAGATAGACAGTCAGGGGGGTGGGTTGATATGAGCTTTGTCAAACAGATCAACATTTTTTACTAGACAGATAGACAGTCAGGGACTGGGTTGATATGAGCTTTGTCAAACAGATTAACATTTTTTACTAGACAGATAGACAGTCAGGGGGATGGGTTGATATGAGCTTTGTTAAACAGATCAACATTTTTTACTAGACAGATAGACAGTCAGGGGGTTGGGTTAATATGAGCTTTGTCAAACAGATCAACATTTTTTACTAGACAGATAGACAGTCAGGGGGTTGGGTTGATATGAGCTTTGTCAAACAGATCAACATTTTTTACTAAACAGATAGACAGTCAGGGACTGGGTTGTTATTAGCTTTGTCAAACAGATCAACATTTTTTTACTAGACAGATAGACAGTCAGGGGGTGGGTTGAAATGAGTTTTTTCAAACAGATCAACATTTTTTACTAGACAGATAGACAGTCAGGGGGATGGGTTGATATAAGCTTTGTCAAACAGATCAACATTTTTTACTAGACAGATAAACAGTCAGGGGGATGGGTTGATATGAGCTTTGTCAAACAGATCAATATTTTTTACTAGACAGATAGACAGTCAGGGGGTTTGGTTGATATGAGCTTTATCAAACAGATCAACATTTTTTACTAGACAGATAGACAGTCAGGGGAATGGGTTGATATGAGCTTTGTAAAACAGATCAACATTTTTTACTACACAGATAGACAGTCAGGGGGTTGGGTTGATATCAGCTTTGTCAAACAGATCAACATTTTTTACTAAACAGATAGACAGTCAGGAGGTTGGGTTGATATGAGCTTTGTATAACAGATCAACATTTTTTACTAAACAGATAGACAGTCAGGGTCTGGGTTGATATCAGCTTTGTCAAACAGATCAACATTTTTTTACTAGACAGATAGACAGTCAGGGGGTGGGTTCATCTGAGCTTTTTAAAACAGATCAACATTTTTTACTAGACAGATAGACAGTCAGGGAAATGGGTTGATATGAGCTTTGTCAAACAGATCAACATTTTTTACTAGACAGATAGACAGTCAGGGGGGTGGGTTGATATGAGCTTTGTCAAACAGATCAAGATTTTTTACTAGACAGATAGACAGTCAGGGGGGTGGGTTGATATGAGCTTTGTCAAACAGATCAACATTTTTTACTAGACAGATAGACAGTCAGGGGGTTGGGTTGATATGAGCTTTGTCAAACAGATCAACATTTTTTACTAGACAGATAGACAGTCAGGGGGTTGGGTTAATATGAGCTTTGTCAAACAGATCAACATTTTTTACTAGACAGATAGACAGTCAGGGACTGGGTTGATATGAGCTTTATCAAACAGATCAAATTTTTTTACTAGACAGATAGATAGTCAAGGGGTTGAGTTGATATGAGCTTTGTCAAACAGATCAACATTTTTTACTAGACAGATAGACAGTCAGGGGGTTGGGTTGATATCAGCTTTGTCAAACAGATCAACATTTTTTACTAGACAGATAGACAGTCAGGAGGTTGGGTTGATAAGAGCTTTGTATAACAGATCAACATTTTTTACTAAACAGATAGACAGTCAGGGACTGGGTTGATATCAGCTTTGTCAAACAGATCAACAAATTTTTACTAGACAGATAGACAGTCAGGGGGATGGGTTGATATGAGCTTTGTCAAACAGATCAACATTTTTTACTAGACAGATAGACAGTCAGGGGGATGGGTTGATATGAGCTTTGTCAAACAGATCAACATTTTTTACTAGACAGATGACAGTCAGGGGGGTGGGTTGATATGAGCTTTGTCAAACAGATCAACATTTTTTACTAGACAGATAGACAGTCAGGGGGTTGGGTTGATATGAGCTTTGTCAAACAGATCAACATTTTTTACTAGACAGATAGACAGTCAGGGGGTTGGGTTAATATGAGCTTTGTCAAACAGATCAACATTTTTTACTAGACAGATAGACAGTCAGGGGGGTGGGTTGATATGAGCTTTGTCAAACAGATCAACATTTTTTACTAGACAGATAGACAGTTAGGGACTGGGTTGATATGAGCTTTGTCAAACAGATCAACATTTTTTACTAGACAGATAGACAGTCAGGGACTGGGTTGATATGAGCTTTGTCAAACAGATCAACATTTTTTACTAGACAGATAGACAGTCAGGGACTTGGTTGATATGAGCTTTGTCAAACAGATCAACATTTTTTACTAGACAGATAGACAGTAAGGGGGATGGGTTGATATGAGCTTTGTCAAACAGATCAACATTTTTTACTAGACAGATAGACAGTCAGGGGGATGGGTTGATATGAGCTTTGTCAAACAGATCAACATTTTTTACTAGACAGATGACAGTCAGGGGGGTGGGTTGATATGAGCTTTGTCAAACAGATCAACATTTTTTACTAGACAGATAGACAGTCAGGGGGTTGGGTTGATATGAGCTTTGTCAAACAGATCAACATTTTTTACTAGACAGATAGACAGTCAGGGGGATGGGTTCATATGAGCTTTGTCAAACAGATCAACATTTTTTACTACACAGATGACAGTCAGGGGGGTGGGTTGATATAAGCTTTTTCAAACAGATCAACATTTTTTACTAGACAGATAGACAGTCAGGGGGGTGGGTTCATATGAGCTTTTTCAAACAGATCAACATTTTTTACCAGACAGATAGACAGTCAGGGGGTTGGGTTGATATGAGCTTTGTCAAACAGATCAACATTTTTTACTAAACAGATAGACAGTCAGGGACTGGGTTGTTATCAGCTTTGTCAAACAGATCAACATTTTTTTACTAGACAGATAGACAGTCAGGGGGTGGGTTGAAATGAGTTTTTTCAAACAGATCAACATTTTTTACTAGACAGATAGACAGTCAGGGGGATGGGTTGATATAAGCTTTGTCAAACAGATCAACATTTTTTACTAGACAGATAAACAGTCAGGGGGATGGGTTGATATGAGCTTTGTCAAACAGATCAATATTTTTTACTAGACAGATAGACAGTCAGGGGGTTGGATTGATATGAGCTTTATCAAACAGATCAACATTTTTTACTAGACAGATAGACAGTCAGGGGAATGGGTTAATATGAGCTTTGTAAAACAGATCAACATTTTTTACTACACAGATAGACAGTCAGGGGGTTGGGTTGATATCAGCTTTGTCAAACAGATCAACATTTTTTACTAGACAGATAGACAGTCAGGAGGTTGGGTTGATATGAGCTTTGTATAACAGATCAACATTTTTTACTAAACAGATAGACAGTCAGGGTCGGGGTTGATATCAGCTTTGTCAAACAGATCAACATTTTTTTACTAGACAGAAAGACAGTCAGGGGGTGGGTTGAAATGAGTTTTTTCAAACAGATCAACATTTTTTACTAGACAGATAGACAGTCAGGGAAATGGGTTGATATGAGCTTTGTCAAACAGATCAACATTTTTTACTAGACAGATAGACAGTCAGGGGGGTGGGTTGATATGAGCTTTGTCAAACAGATCAACATTTTTTACTAGACAGATAGACAGTCAGGGGGGTGGGTTGATATGAGCTTTGTCAAACAGATCAACATTTTTTACTAGACAGATAGACAGTCAGGGGGTTGGGTTGATATGAGCTTTGTCAAACAGATCAACATTTTTTACTAGACAGATAGACAGTCAGGGGGTTGGGTTAATATGAGCTTTGTCAAACAGATCAACATTTTTTACTAGACAGATAGACAGTAAGGGACTGGGTTGATATGAGCTTTATCAAACAGATCAAATTTTTTTACTAGACAGATAGATAGTCAAGGGGTTGAGTTGATATGAGCTTTGTCAAACAGATCAACATTTTTTACTAGACAGATAGACAGTCAGGGGGTTGGGTTGATATCAGCTTTGTCAAACAGATCAACATTTTTTACTAGACAGATAGACAGTCAGGAGGTTGGGTTGATATGAGCTTTGTATAACAGATCAACATTTTTTTCTAAACAGATAGACAGTCAGGGACTGGGTTGATATCAGCTTTGTCAAACAGATCAACAATTTTTTACTAGACAGATAGACAGTCAGGGGGATGGGTTGATATGAGCTTTGTCAAACAGATCAACATTTTTTACTAGACAGATAGACAGTCAGGGGGATGGGTTGATATGAGCTTTGTCAAACAGATCAACATTTTTTACTAGACAGATGACAGTCAGGGGGGTGGGTTGATATGAGCTTTGTCAAACAGATCAACATTTTTTACTACACAGATAGACAGTCAGGGGGTTGGGTCGATATCAGCTTTGTCAAACAGATCAACATTTTTTACTAGACAGATAGACAGTCAGGGGGTTGGGTTAATATGAGCTTTGTCAAACAGATCAACATTTTTTACTAGACAGATAGACAGTCAGGGACTGGGTTGATATGAGCTTTGTCAAACAGATCAACATTTTTTACTAGACAGATAGACTGTCAGGAGGTTGGGTTGATATGAGCTTTGTCAAACAGATCAACATTTTTTACTACACAGATGACAGTCAGGGGGGTGGGTTGATATAAGCTTTGTCAAACAGATCAACATTTTTTACTAGACAGATAGACAGTCAGGGTGTTGGGTTGATATCAGCTTTGTCAAACAGATCAAAATTTTTTACTTGACAGATAGACAGTCAGGGGGTTGGGTTAATATGAGCTTTGTCAAACAGATCAACATTTTTTACTAAACAGATAGACAGTCAGGGACTGGGTTGATTTGAGCTTTATCAAACAGATCAACATTTTTTACTAGACAGATAGAAAGTCAGGAGGTTAGGTTGATATGAGCTTTGTCAAACAGATCAACAATTTTTTTACTAGACAGATAGACAGTCAGGGGGTTGGGTTGATATCAGCTTTGTCAAACAGATCAACATTTTTTACTAGACAGATAGACAGTCAGGGACTGGGTTCATATGAGCTTTGTCAAACAGATCAACATTTTTTACTAGACTGATAGACAGTCAGTGGGTTGGGTTAATATGAGCTTTGTCAAACAGATCAACATTTTTTACTAGACAGATAGACAGTCAGGGACTGGGTTGATATGAGCTTTGTCAAACAGATTAACATTTTTTACTAGACAGATAGACAGTCAGGGGGATGGGTTGAAATGAGCTTTGTCAAACAGATCAACATTTTTTACTAGACAGATAGACAGTCAGGGGGTTGGGTTGATATGAGCTTTGTCAAACAGATCAACATTTTTTACTAGACAGATAGACAGTCAGGGGGTTGGGTTAATATGAGCTTTGTCAAACAGATCAACATTTTTTACTAGACAGATAGACAGTCAGGGACTGCGTTGATATGAGCTTTATCAAACAGATCAAATTTTTTTACTAGACAGATAGACAGTCAGGGGGATGGGTTGATATGAGCTTTGTCAAACAGATCAACATTTTTTACTAGACAGATAGACAGTCAGGGGGATGGGTTGATATGAGCTTTGTCAAACAGATCAACATTTTTTACTAGACAGATAGACAGTCAGGGGGTTGGGTTAATATGAGCTTTGTCAAACAGATCAACATTTTTTACTAGACAGATAGACAGTCAGGGGGTTGGGTTGATATCAGCTTTGTCAAACAGATCAATATTTTTTACTAGACAGATAGATAGTCAGGGGGTTGGGTTGATATGAGCTTTATCAAACAGATCAACATTTTTTACTAGACAGATAGACAGTCAGGGGAATGGGTTGATATGAGCTTTGTAAAACAGATCAACATTTTTTACTACACAGATAGACAGTCAGGGGGTTGGGTTGATATCAGCTTTGTCAAACAGATCAACATTTTTTACTAGACAGATAGACAGTCAGGAGGTTGGGTTGATATGAGCTTTGTATAACAGATCAACATTTTTTACTAAACAGATAGACAGTCAGGGTCTGGGTTGATATCAGCTTTGTCAAACAGATCAACATTTTTTTACTAGACAGATAGACAGTCAGGGGGTGGGTTGAAATGAGTTTTTTCAAACAGATCAACATTTTTTACTAAACAGATAGACAGTCAGGGACTGGGTTGATTTGAGCTTTATCAAACAGATCAACATTTTTTACTAGACAGATAGAAAGTCAGGAGGTTAGGTTGATATGAGCTTTGTCAAACAGATCAACAATTTTTTTACTAGACAGATAGACAGTCAGGGGGTTGGGTTGATATCAGCTTTGTCAAACAGATCAACATTTTTTACTAGACAGATAGACAGTCAGGGGGTTGGGTTGATATCAGCTTTGTCAAACAGATCAACATTTTTTACTAGACAGATAGACAGTCAGGAGGTTGGGTTGATATGAGCTTTGTATAACAGATCAACATTTTTTACTAAACAGATAGATAGTCAGGGTCTGGGTTGATATCAGCTTTGTCAAACAGATCAACATTTTTTTACTAGACAGATAGACAGTCAGGGGGTTGGGTTGATATGAGCTTTGTCAAACAGATCAACATTTTTTACTAGACAGATAGACAGTCAGGGGGTTGGGTTAATATGAGCTTTGTCAAACAGATCAACATTTTTTACTAGACAGATAGACAGTCAGGGGGTTGGGTTGATATCAGCTTTGTCAAACAGATCAACATTTTTTACTAGACAGATAGACAGTCAGGAGGTTGGGTTGATATGAGCTTTGTATAACAGATCAACATTTTTTACTAAACAGATAGATAGTCAGGGTCTGGGTTGATATCAGCTTTGTCAAACAGATCAACATTTTTTTACTAGACAGATAGACAGTCAGGGGGTTGGGTTGATATGAGCTTTGTCAAACAGATCAACATTTTTTACTAGACAGATAGACAGTCAGGGGGTTGGGTTAATATGAGCTTTGTCAAACAGATCAACATTTTTTACTAGACAGATAGACAGTCAGGGGGTTGGGTTGATATCAGCTTTGTCAAACAGATCAACATTTTTTACTAGACAGATAGACAGTCAGGGGGTTGGGTTGATATCAGCTTTGTCAAACAGATCAACATTTTTTACTAGACAGATAGACAGTCAGGAGGTTGGGTTGATATGAGCTTTGTATAACAGATCAACATTTTTTACTAAACAGATAGATAGTCAGGGTCTGGGTTAATATCAGCTTTGTCAAACAGATCAACATTTTTTTACTAGACAGATAGACAGTCAGGGGGTTGGGTTGATATGAGCTTTGTCAAACAGATCAACATTTTTTACTAGACAGATAGACAGTCAGGGGGTTGGGTTAATATGAGCTTTGTCAAACAGATCAACATTTTTTACTAGAGAGATAGACAGTCAGGGGGTTGGGTTGATATCAGCTTTGTCAAACAGATCAATATTTTTTACTAGACAGATAGACAGTCAGGGGGTTGGGTTGATATGAGCTTTATCAAACAGATCAACATTTTTTACTAGACAGATAGACAGTCAGGGGGTTGGGTTGATATGAGCTTTGTCAAACAGATCAACATTTTTTACTAAACAGATAGACAGTATGGGGAATGGGTTGATATGAGCTTTATCAAACAGATCAACATTTTTTACTAGACAGATAGACAGTCAGGGGAATGGGTTGATATGAGCTTTGTAAAACAGATCAACATTTTTTACTACACACATAGACAGTCAGGGGGTTGGGTTGATATCAGCTTTGTCAAACAGATCAAATTTTTTTACTAGACAGATAGACAGTCAGGGACTGGGTTCATATGAGCTTTGTCAAACAGATCAACATTTTTTACTAGACTGATAGACAGTCAGTGGGTTGGGTTAATATGAGCTTTGTCAAACAGATCAACATTTTTTACTAGACAGATAGACTGTCAGGAGGTTTTGTTGATATGAGCTTTGTCAAACAGATCAACATTTTTTTTACTAGACAGATAGACAGTCACGGGGGTGGGTTGATATGAGCTTTGTCAAACAGATCAACATTTTTTACTAGACAGATAGACAGTCAGGGGGTTGGGTTGATATGAGCTTTGTCAAACAGATCAACATTTTTTACTAAACAGATAGACAGTCAGGGACTGGGTTGTTATCAGCTTTGTCAAACAGATCAACATTTTTTACTAAACAGATAGACAGTATGGGGAATGGGTTGATATGAGCTTTATCAAACAGATCAACATTTTTTACTAGACAGATAGACAGTCAGGGGAATGGGTTGATATAAGCTTTGTAAAACAGATCAACATTTTTTACTACACAGATAGACAGTCAGGGGGTTGGGTTGATATCAGCTTTGTCAAACAGATCAACATTTTTTACTAGACAGATAGACAGTCAGGAGGTTGGGTTGATATGAGCTTTGTATAACAGATCAACATTTTTTACTAAACAGATAGATAGTCAGGGTCTGGGTTGATATCAGCTTTGTCAAACAGATCAACATTTTTTTACTAGACAGATAGACAGTCAGGGGGTTGGGTTTATATGAGCTTTGTCAAACAGATCAACATTTTTTACTAGACAGATAGACAGTCAGGGGGTTGGGTTAATATGAGCTTTGTCAAACAGATCAACATTTTTTACTAGACAGATAGACAGTCAGGGGGTTGGGTTGATATGAGCTTTGTCAAACAGATCAACATTTTTTACTAAACAGATAGACAGTCAGGGACTGGGTTGTTATTAGCTTTGTCAAACAGATCAACATTTTTTTACTAGACAGATAAACAGTCAGGGGGATGGGTTGATATGAGCTTTGTCAAACAGATCAATATTTTTTACTAGACAGATAGACAGTCAGGGGGTTTGGTTGATATGAGCTTTATCAAACAGATCAACATTTTTTACTAGACAGATAGACAGTCAGGGGAATGGGTTGATATGAGCTTTGTAAAACAGATCAACATTTTTTACTACACAGATAGACAGTCAGGGGGTTGGGTTGATATCAGCTTTGTCAAACAGATCAACATTTTTTACTAAACAGATAGACAGTCAGGAGGTTGGGTTGATATGAGCTTTGTATAACAGATCAACATTTTTTACTAAACAGATAGACAGTCAGGGTCTGGGTTGATATCAGCTTTGTCAAACAGATCAACATTTTTTTACTAGACAGATAGACAGTCAGGGGGTGGGTTCATATGAGCTTTTTAAAACAGATCAACATTTTTTACTAGACAGATAGACAGTCAGGGAAATGGGTTGATATGAGCTTTGTCAAACAGATCAACATTTTTTACTAGACAGATAGACAGTCAGGGGGGTGGGTTGATATGAGCTTTGTCAAACAGATCAAGATTTTTTACTAGACAGATAGACAGTCAGGGGGGTGGGTTGATATGAGCTTTGTCAAACAGATCAACATTTTTTACTAGACAGATAGACAGTCAGGGGGTTGGGTTGATATGAGCTTTGTCAAACAGATCAACATTTTTTACTAGACAGATAGACAGTCAGGGGGTTGGGTTAATATGAGCTTTGTCAAACAGATCAACATTTTTTACTAGACAGATAGACAGTCAGGGACTGGGTTGATATGAGCTTTATCAAACAGATCAAATTTTTTTACTAGACAGATAGATAGTCAAGGGGTTGAGTTGATATGAGCTTTGTCAAACAGATCAACATTTTTTACTAGACAGATAGACAGTCAGGGGGTTGGGTTGATATCAGCTTTGTCAAACAGATCAACATTTTTTACTAGACAGATAGACAGTCAGGAGGTTGGGTTGATAAGAGCTTTGTATAACAGATCAACATTTTTTACTAAACAGATAGACAGTCAGGGACTGGGTTGATATCAGCTTTGTCAAACAGATCAACAAATTTTTACTAGACAGATAGACAGTCAGGGGGATGGGTTGATATGAGCTTTGTCAAACAGATCAACATTTTTTACTAGACAGATAGACAGTCAGGGGGATGGGTTGATATGAGCTTTGTCAAACAGATCAACATTTTTTACTAGACAGATGACAGTCAGGGGGGTGGGTTGATATGAGCTTTGTCAAACAGATCAACATTTTTTACTAGACAGATAGACAGTCAGGGGGTTGGGTTGATATGAGCTTTGTCAAACAGATCAACATTTTTTACTAGACAGATAGACAGTCAGGGGGTTGGGTTAATATGAGCTTTGTCAAACAGATCAACATTTTTTACTAGACAGATAGACAGTCAGGGGGGTGGGTTGATATGAGCTTTGTCAAACAGATCAACATTTTTTACTAGACAGATAGACAGTTAGGGACTGGGTTGATATGAGCTTTGTCAAACAGATCAACATTTTTTACTAGACAGATAGACAGTCAGGGACTGGGTTGATATGAGCTTTGTCAAACAGATCAACATTTTTTACTAGACAGATAGACAGTCAGGGACTTGGTTGATATGAGCTTTGTCAAACAGATCAACATTTTTTACTAGACAGATAGACAGTAAGGGGGATGGGTTGATATGAGCTTTGTCAAACAGATCAACATTTTTTACTAGACAGATAGACAGTCAGGGGGATGGGTTGATATGAGCTTTGTCAAACAGATCAACATTTTTTACTAGACAGATGACAGTCAGGGGGGTGGGTTGATATGAGCTTTGTCAAACAGATCAACATTTTTTACTAGACAGATAGACAGTCAGGGGGTTGGGTTGATATGAGCTTTGTCAAACAGATCAACATTTTTTATTAGACAGATAGACAGTCAGGGGGATGGGTTCATATGAGCTTTGTCAAACAGATCAACATTTTTTACTACACAGATGACAGTCAGGGGGGTGGGTTGATATAAGCTTTTTCAAACAGATCAACATTTTTTACTAGACAGATAGACAGTCAGGGGGGTGGGTTCATATGAGCTTTTTCAAACAGATCAACATTTTTTACCAGACAGATAGACAGTCAGGGGGTTGGGTTGATATGAGCTTTGTCAAACAGATCAACATTTTTTACTAAACAGATAGACAGTCAGGGACTGGGTTGTTATCAGCTTTGTCAAACAGATCAACATTTTTTTACTAGACAGATAGACAGTCAGGGGGTGGGTTGAAATGAGTTTTTTCAAACAGATCAACATTTTTTACTAGACAGATAAACAGTCAGGGGGATGGGTTGATATGAGCTTTGTCAAACAGATCAATATTTTTTACTAGACAGATAGACAGTCAGGGGGTTGGATTGATATGAGCTTTATCAAACAGATCAACATTTTTTACTAGACAGATAGACAGTCAGGGAAATGGGTTAATATGAGCTTTGTAAAACAGATCAACATTTTTTACTACACAGATAGACAGTCAGGGGGTTGGGTTGATATCAGCTTTGTCAAACAGATCAACATTTTTTACTAGACAGATAGACAGTCAGGAGGTTGGGTTGATATGAGCTTTGTATAACAGATCAACATTTTTTACTAAACAGATAGACAGTCAGGGTCGGGGTTGATATCAGCTTTGTCAAACAGATCAACATTTTTTTACTAGACAGAAAGACAGTCAGGGGGTGGGTTGAAATGAGTTTTTTCAAACAGATCAACATTTTTTACTAGACAGATAGACAGTCAGGGAAATGGGTTGATATGAGCTTTGTCAAACAGATCAACATTTTTTACTAGACAGATAGACAGTCAGGGGGGTGGGTTGATATGAGCTTTGTCAAACAGATCAACATTTTTTACTAGACAGATAGACAGTCAGGGGGGTGGGTTGATATGAGCTTTGTCAAACAGATCAACATTTTTTACTAGACAGATAGACAGTCAGGGGGTTGGGTTGATATGAGCTTTGTCAAACAGATCAACATTTTTTACTAGACAGATAGACAGTCAGGGGGTTGGGTTAATATGAGCTTTGTCAAACAGATCAACATTTTTTACTAGACAGATAGACAGTAAGGGACTGGGTTGATATGAGCTTTATCAAACAGATCAAATTTTTTTACTAGACAGATAGATAGTCAAGGGGTTGAGTTGATATGAGCTTTGTCAAACAGATCAACATTTTTTACTAGACAGATAGACAGTCAGGGGGTTGGGTTGATATCAGCTTTGTCAAACAGATCAACATTTTTTACTAGACAGATAGACAGTCAGGAGGTTGGGTTGATATGAGCTTTGTATAACAGATCAACATTTTTTTCTAAACAGATAGACAGTCAGGGACTGGGTTGATATCAGCTTTGTCAAACAGATCAACAATTTTTTACTAGACAGATAGACAGTCAGGGGGATGGGTTGATATGAGCTTTGTCAAACAGATCAACATTTTTTACTAGACAGATAGACAGTCAGGGGGATGGGTTGATATGAGCTTTGTCAAACAGATCAACATTTTTTACTAGACAGATGACAGTCAGGGGGGTGGGTTGATATGAGCTTTGTCAAACAGATCAACATTTTTTACTACACAGATAGACAGTCAGGGGGTTGGGTCGATATCAGCTTTGTCAAACAGATCAACATTTTTTACTAGACAGATAGACAGTCAGGGGGTTGGGTTAATATGAGCTTTGTCAAACAGATCAACATTTTTTACTAGACAGATAGACAGTCAGGGACTGGGTTGATATGAGCTTTGTCAAACAGATCAACATTTTTTACTAGACAGATAGACTGTCAGGAGGTTGGGTTGATATGAGCTTTGTCAAACAGATCAACATTTTTTACTACACAGATGACAGTCAGGGGGGTGGGTTGATATAAGCTTTGTCAAACAGATCAACATTTTTTACTAGACAGATAGACAGTCAGGGTGTTGGGTTGATATCAGCTTTGTCAAACAGATCAAAATTTTTTACTTGACAGATAGACAGTCAGGGGGTTGGGTTAATATGAGCTTTGTCAAACAGATCAACATTTTTTACTAAACAGATAGACAGTCAGGGACTGGGTTGATTTGAGCTTTATCAAACAGATCAACATTTTTTACTAGACAGATAGAAAGTCAGGAGGTTAGGTTGATATGAGCTTTGTCAAACAGATCAACAATTTTTTTACTAGATAGATAGACAGTCAGGGGGTTGGGTTGATATCAGCTTTGTCAAACAGATCAACATTTTTTACTAGACAGATAGACAGTCAGGGACTGGGTTCATATGAGCTTTGTCAAACAGATCAACATTTTTTACTAGACTGATAGACAGTCAGTGGGTTGGGTTAATATGAGCTTTGTCAAACAGATCAACATTTTTTACTAGACAGATAGACTGTCAGGAGGTTTTGTTGATATGAGCTTTGTCAAACAGATCAACATTTTTTTTACTAGACAGATAGACAGTCAGGGGGGTGGGTTGATATGAGCTTTGTCAAACAGATCAACATTTTTTACTAGACAGATAGACAGTCAGGGACTGGGTTGATATGAGCTTTGTCAAACAGATCAACATTTTTTACTAGACAGATAGACAGTCAGGGGGTTGGGTTGATATGAGCTTTGTCAAACAGATCAACATTTTTTACTAGACAGATAGACAGTCAGGGGGTTGGGTTAATATGAGCTTTGTCAAACAGATCAACATTTTTTACTAGACAGATAGACAGTCAGGGACTGCGTTGATATGAGCTTTATCAAACAGATCAAATTTTTTTACTAGACAGATAGACAGTCAGGGGGATGGGTTGATATGAGCTTTGTCAAACAGATCAACATTTTTTACTAGACAGATAGACAGTCAGGGGGATGGGTTGATATGAGCTTTGTCAAACAGATCAACATTTTTTACTAGACAGATAGACAGTCAGGGGGTTGGGTTAATATGAGCTTTGTCAAACAGATCAACATTTTTTACTAGACAGATAGACAGTCAGGGGGTTGGGTTGATATCAGCTTTGTCAAACAGATCAATATTTTTTACTAGACAGATAGATAGTCAGGGGGTTGGGTTGATATGAGCTTTATCAAACAGATCAACATTTTTTACTAGACAGATAGACAGTCAGGGGAATGGGTTGATATGAGCTTTGTAAAACAGATCAACATTTTTTACTACACAGATAGACAGTCAGGGGGTTGGGTTGATATCAGCTTTGTCAAACAGATCAACATTTTTTACTAGACAGATAGACAGTCAGGAGGTTGGGTTGATATGAGCTTTGTATAACAGATCAACATTTTTTACTAAACAGATAGACAGTCAGGGTCTGGGTTGATATCAGCTTTGTCAAACAGATCAACATTTTTTTACTAGACAGATAGACAGTCAGGGGGTGGGTTGAAATGAGTTTTTTCAAACAGATCAACATTTTTTACTAAACAGATAGACAGTCAGGGACTGGGTTGATTTGAGCTTTATCAAACAGATCAACATTTTTTACTAGACAGATAGAAAGTCAGGAGGTTAGGTTGATATGAGCTTTGTCAAACAGATCAACAATTTTTTTACTAGACAGATAGACAGTCAGGGGGTTGGGTTGATATCAGCTTTGTCAAACAGATCAACATTTTTTACTAGACAGATAGACAGTCAGGGGGTTGGGTTGATATCAGCTTTGTCAAACAGATCAACATTTTTTACTAGACAGATAGACAGTCAGGAGGTTGGGTTGATATGAGCTTTGTATAACAGATCAACATTTTTTAATAAACAGATAGATAGTCAGGGTCTGGGTTGATATCAGCTTTGTCAAACAGATCAACATTTTTTTACTAGACAGATAGACAGTCAGGGGGTTGGGTTGATATGAGCTTTGTCAAACAGATCAACATTTTTTACTAGACAGATAGACAGTCAGGGGGTTGGGTTAATATGAGCTTTGTCAAACAGATCAACATTTTTTACTAGACAGATAGACAGTCAGGGGGTTGGGTTGATATCAGCTTTGTCAAACAGATCAACATTTTTTACTAGACAGATAGACAGTCAGGAGGTTGGGTTGATATGAGCTTTGTATAACAGATCAACATTTTTTACTAAACAGATAGATAGTCAGGGTCTGGGTTGATATCAGCTTTGTCAAACAGATCAACATTTTTTTACTAGACAGATAGACAGTCAGGGGGTTGGGTTGATATGAGCTTTGTCAAACAGATCAACATTTTTTACTAGACAGATAGACAGTCAGGGGGTTGGGTTAATATGAGCTTTGTCAAACAGATCAACATTTTTTACTAGACAGATAGACAGTCAGGGGGTTGGGTTGATATCAGCTTTGTCAAACAGATCAACATTTTTTACTAGACAGATAGACAGTCAGGGGGTTGGGTTGATATCAGCTTTGTCAAACAGATCAACATTTTTTACTAGACAGATAGACAGTCAGGAGGTTGGGTTGATATGAGCTTTGTATAACAGATCAACATTTTTTACTAAACAGATAGATAGTCAGGGTCTGGGTTAATATCAGCTTTGTCAAACAGATCAACATTTTTTTACTAGACAGATAGACAGTCAGGGGGTTGGGTTGATATGAGCTTTGTCAAACAGATCAACATTTTTTACTAGACAGATAGACAGTCAGGGGGTTGGGTTAATATGAGCTTTGTCAAACAGATCAACATTTTTTACTAGAGAGATAGACAGTCAGGGGGTTGGGTTGATATCAGCTTTGTCAAACAGATCAATATTTTTTACTAGACAGATAGACAGTCAGGGGGTTGGGTTGATATGAGCTTTATCAAACAGATCAACATTTTTTACTAGACAGATAGACAGTCAGGGGGTTGGGTTGATATGAGCTTTGTCAAACAGATCAACATTTTTTACTAAACAGATAGACAGTATGGGGAATGGGTTGATATGAGCTTTATCAAACAGATCAACATTTTTTACTAGACAGATAGACAGTCAGGGGAATGGGTTGATATGAGCTTTGTAAAACAGATCAACATTTTTTACTACACACATAGACAGTCAGGGGGTTGGGTTGATATCAGCTTTGTCAAACAGATCAAATTTTTTTACTAGACAGATAGACAGTCAGGGACTGGGTTCATATGAGCTTTGTCAAACAGATCAACATTTTTTACTAGACTGATAGACAGTCAGTGGGTTGGGTTAATATGAGCTTTGTCAAACAGATCAACATTTTTTACTAGACAGATAGACTGTCAGGAGGTTTTGTTGATATGAGCTTTGTCAAACAGATCAACATTTTTTTTACTAGACAGATAGACAGTCACGGGGGTGGGTTGATATGAGCTTTGTCAAACAGATCAACATTTTTTACTAGACAGATAGACAGTCAGGGGGTTGGGTTGATATGAGCTTTGTCAAACAGATCAACATTTTTTACTAAACAGATAGACAGTCAGGGACTGGGTTGTTATCAGCTTTGTCAAACAGATCAACATTTTTTACTAAACAGATAGACAGTATGGGGAATGGGTTGATATGAGCTTTATCAAACAGATCAACATTTTTTACTAGACAGATAGACAGTCAGGGGAATGGGTTGATATAAGCTTTGTAAAACAGATCAACATTTTTTACTACACAGATAGACAGTCAGGGGGTTGGGTTGATATCAGCTTTGTCAAACAGATCAACATTTTTTACTAGACAGATAGACAGTCAGGAGGTTGGGTTGATATGAGCTTTGTATAACAGATCAACATTTTTTACTAAACAGATAGATAGTCAGGGTCTGGGTTGATATCAGCTTTGTCAAACAGATCAACATTTTTTTACTAGACAGATAGACAGTCAGGGGGTTGGGTTTATATGAGCTTTGTCAAACAGATCAACATTTTTTACTAGACAGATAGACAGTCAGGGGGTTGGGTTAATATGAGCTTTGTCAAACAGATCAACATTTTTTACTAGACAGATAGACAGTCAGGGGGTTGGGTTGATATGAGCTTTGTCAAACAGATCAACATTTTTTACTAAACAGATAGACAGTCAGGGACTGGGTTGTTATTAGCTTTGTCAAACAGATCAACATTTTTTTACTAGACAGATAAACAGTCAGGGGGATGGGTTGATATGAGCTTTGTCAAACAGATCAATATTTTTTACTAGACAGATAGACAGTCAGGGGGTTTGGTTGATATGAGCTTTATCAAACAGATCAACATTTTTTACTAGACAGATAGACAGTCAGGGGAATGGGTTGATATGAGCTTTGTAAAACAGATCAACATTTTTTACTACACAGATAGACAGTCAGGGGGTTGGGTTGATATCAGCTTTGTCAAACAGATCAACATTTTTTACTAAACAGATAGACAGTCAGGAGGTTGGGTTGATATGAGCTTTGTATAACAGATCAACATTTTTTACTAAACAGATAGACAGTCAGGGTCTGGGTTGATATCAGCTTTGTCAAACAGATCAACATTTTTTTACTAGACAGATAGACAGTCAGGGGGTGGGTTCATATGAGCTTTTTAAAACAGATCAACATTTTTTACTAGACAGATAGACAGTCAGGGAAATGGGTTGATATGAGCTTTGTCAAACAGATCAACATTTTTTACTAGACAGATAGACAGTCAGGGGGGTGGGTTGATATGAGCTTTGTCAAACAGATCAAGATTTTTTACTAGACAGATAGACAGTCAGGGGGGTGGGTTGATATGAGCTTTGTCAAACAGATCAACATTTTTTACTAGACAGATAGACAGTCAGGGGGTTGGGTTGATATGAGCTTTGTCAAACAGATCAACATTTTTTACTAGACAGATAGACAGTCAGGGGGTTGGGTTAATATGAGCTTTGTCAAACAGATCAACATTTTTTACTAGACAGATAGACAGTCAGGGACTGGGTTGATATGAGCTTTATCAAACAGATCAAATTTTTTTACTAGACAGATAGATAGTCAAGGGGTTGAGTTGATATGAGCTTTGTCAAACAGATCAACATTTTTTACTAGACAGATAGACAGTCAGGGGGTTGGGTTGATATCAGCTTTGTCAAACAGATCAACATTTTTTACTAGACAGATAGACAGTCAGGAGGTTGGGTTGATAAGAGCTTTGTATAACAGATCAACATTTTTTACTAAACAGATAGACAGTCAGGGACTGGGTTGATATCAGCTTTGTCAAACAGATCAACAAATTTTTACTAGACAGATAGACAGTCAGGGGGATGGGTTGATATGAGCTTTGTCAAACAGATCAACATTTTTTACTAGACAGATAGACAGTCAGGGGGATGGGTTGATATGAGCTTTGTCAAACAGATCAACATTTTTTACTAGACAGATGACAGTCAGGGGGGTGGGTTGATATGAGCTTTGTCAAACAGATCAACATTTTTTACTAGACAGATAGACAGTCAGGGGGTTGGGTTGATATGAGCTTTGTCAAACAGATCAACATTTTTTACTAGACAGATAGACAGTCAGGGGGTTGGGTTAATATGAGCTTTGTCAAACAGATCAACATTTTTTACTAGACAGATAGACAGTCAGGGGGGTGGGTTGATATGAGCTTTGTCAAACAGATCAACATTTTTTACTAGACAGATAGACAGTTAGGGACTGGGTTGATATGAGCTTTGTCAAACAGATCAACATTTTTTACTAGACAGATAGACAGTCAGGGACTGGGTTGATATGAGCTTTGTCAAACAGATCAACATTTTTTACTAGACAGATAGACAGTCAGGGACTTGGTTGATATGAGCTTTGTCAAACAGATCAACATTTTTTACTAGACAGATAGACAGTAAGGGGGATGGGTTGATATGAGCTTTGTCAAACAGATCAACATTTTTTACTAGACAGATAGACAGTCAGGGGGATGGGTTGATATGAGCTTTGTCAAACAGATCAACATTTTTTACTAGACAGATGACAGTCAGGGGGGTGGGTTGATATGAGCTTTGTCAAACAGATCAATATTTTTTACTAGACAGATAGACAGTCAGGGGGTTGGATTGATATGAGCTTTATCAAACAGATCAACATTTTTTACTAGACAGATAGACAGTCAGGGGAATGGGTTAATATGAGCTTTGTAAAACAGATCAACATTTTTTACTACACAGATAGACAGTCAGGGGGTTGGGTTGATATCAGCTTTGTCAAACAGATCAACATTTTTTACTAGACAGATAGACAGTCAGGAGGTTGGGTTGATATGAGCTTTGTATAACAGATCAACATTTTTTACTAAACAGATAGACAGTCAGGGTCGGGGTTGATATCAGCTTTGTCAAACAGATCAACATTTTTTTACTAGACAGAAAGACAGTCAGGGGGTGGGTTGAAATGAGTTTTTTCAAACAGATCAACATTTTTTACTAGACAGATAGACAGTCAGGGAAATGGGTTGATATGAGCTTTGTCAAACAGATCAACATTTTTTACTAGACAGATAGACAGTCAGGGGGGTGGGTTGATATGAGCTTTGTCAAACAGATCAACATTTTTTACTAGACAGATAGACAGTCAGGGGGGTGGGTTGATATGAGCTTTGTCAAACAGATCAACATTTTTTACTAGACAGATAGACAGTCAGGGGGTTGGGTTGATATGAGCTTTGTCAAACAGATCAACATTTTTTACTAGACAGATAGACAGTCAGGGGGTTGGGTTAATATGAGCTTTGTCAAACAGATCAACATTTTTTACTAGACAGATAGACAGTAAGGGACTGGGTTGATATGAGCTTTATCAAACAGATCAAATTTTTTTACTAGACAGATAGATAGTCAAGGGGTTGAGTTGATATGAGCTTTGTCAAACAGATCAACATTTTTTACTAGACAGATAGACAGTCAGGGGGTTGGGTTGATATCAGCTTTGTCAAACAGATCAACATTTTTTACTAGACAGATAGACAGTCAGGAGGTTGGGTTGATATGAGCTTTGTATAACAGATCAACATTTTTTTCTAAACAGATAGACAGTCAGGGACTGGGTTGATATCAGCTTTGTCAAACAGATCAACAATTTTTTACTAGACAGATAGACAGTCAGGGGGATGGGTTGATATGAGCTTTGTCAAACAGATCAACATTTTTTACTAGACAGATAGACAGTCAGGGGGATGGGTTGATATGAGCTTTGTCAAACAGATCAACATTTTTTACTAGACAGATGACAGTCAGGGGGGTGGGTTGATATGAGCTTTGTCAAACAGATCAACATTTTTTACTACACAGATAGACAGTCAGGGGGTTGGGTCGATATCAGCTTTGTCAAACAGATCAACATTTTTTACTAGACAGATAGACAGTCAGGGGGTTGGGTTAATATGAGCTTTGTCAAACAGATCAACATTTTTTACTAGACAGATAGACAGTCAGGGACTGGGTTGATATGAGCTTTGTCAAACAGATCAACATTTTTTACTAGACAGATAGACTGTCAGGAGGTTGGGTTGATATGAGCTTTGTCAAACAGATCAACATTTTTTACTACACAGATGACAGTCAGGGGGGTGGGTTGATATAAGCTTTGTCAAACAGATCAACATTTTTTACTAGACAGATAGACAGTCAGGGTGTTGGGTTGATATCAGCTTTGTCAAACAGATCAAAATTTTTTACTTGACAGATAGACAGTCAGGGGGTTGGGTTAATATGAGCTTTGTCAAACAGATCAACATTTTTTACTAAACAGATAGACAGTCAGGGACTGGGTTGATTTGAGCTTTATCAAACAGATCAACATTTTTTACTAGACAGATAGAAAGTCAGGAGGTTAGGTTGATATGAGCTTTGTCAAACAGATCAACAATTTTTTTACTAGACAGATAGACAGTCAGGGGGTTGGGTTGATATCAGCTTTGTCAAACAGATCAACATTTTTTACTAGACAGATAGACAGTCAGGGACTGGGTTCATATGAGCTTTGTCAAACAGATCAACATTTTTTACTAGACTGATAGACAGTCAGTGGGTTGGGTTAATATGAGCTTTGTCAAACAGATCAACATTTTTTACTAGACAGATAGACTGTCAGGAGGTTTTGTTGATATGAGCTTTGTCAAACAGATCAACATTTTTTTTACTAGACAGATAGACAGTCAGGGGGGTGGGTTGATATGAGCTTTGTCAAACAGATCAACATTTTTTACTAGACAGATAGACAGTCAGGGACTGGGTTGATATGAGCTTTGTCAAACAGATTAACATTTTTTACTAGACAGATAGACAGTCAGGGGGATGGGTTGATATGAGCTTTGTCAAACAGATCAACATTTTTTACTAGACAGATAGACAGTCAGGGGGTTGGGTTGATATGAGCTTTGTCAAACAGATCAACATTTTTTACTAGACAGATAGACAGTCAGGGGGTTGGGTTAATATGAGCTTTGTCAAACAGATCAACATTTTTTACTAGACAGATAGACAGTCAGGGACTGGGTTGATATGAGCTTTATCAAACAGATCAAATTTTTTTACTAGACAGATAGACAGTCAGGGGGATGGGTTGATATGAGCTTTGTCAAACAGATCAACATTTTTTACTAGACAGATAGACAGTCAGGGGGATGGGTTGATATGAGCTTTGTCAAACAGATCAACATTTTTTACTAGACAGATAGACAGTCAGGGGGTTGGGTTAATATGAGCTTTGTCAAACAGATCAACATTTTTTACTAGACAGATAGACAGTCAGGGGGTTGGGTTGATATCAGCTTTGTCAAACAGATCAATATTTTTTACTAGACAGATAGATAGTCAGGGGGTTGGGTTGATATGAGCTTTATCAAACAGATCAACATTTTTTACTAGACAGATAGACAGTCAGGGGAATGGGTTGATATGAGCTTTGTAAAACAGATCAACATTTTTTACTACACAGATAGACAGTCAGGGGGTTGGGTTGATATCAGCTTTGTCAAACAGATCAACATTTTTTACTAGACAGATAGACAGTCAGGAGGTTGGGTTGATATGAGCTTTGTATAACAGATCAACATTTTTTACTAAACAGATAGACAGTCAGGGTCTGGGTTGATATGAGCTTTGTCAAACAGATCAACATTTTTTTACTAGACAGATAGACAGTCAGGGGGTGGGTTGAAATGAGTTTTTTCAAACAGATCAACATTTTTTACTAAACAGATAGACAGTCAGGGACTGGGTTGATTTGAGCTTTATCAAACAGATCAACATTTTTTACTAGACAGATAGAAAGTCAGGAGGTTAGGTTGATATGAGCTTTGTCAAACAGATCAACAATTTTTTTACTAGACAGATAGACAGTCAGGGGGTTGGGTTGATATCAGCTTTGTCAAACAGATCAACATTTTTTACTAGACAGATAGACAGTCAGGGGGTTGGGTTGATATCAGCTTTGTCAAACAGATCAACATTTTTTACTAGACAGATAGACAGTCAGGGACTGGGTTGTTATCAGCTTTGTCAAACAGATCAACATTTTTTTACTAGACAGATAGACAGTCAGGGGGTGGGTTGAAATGAGTTTTTTCAAACAGATCAACATTTTTTACTAGACAGATAGACAGTCAGGGAAATGGGTTGATATGAGCTTTGTCAAACAGATCAACATTTTTTACTAGACAGATAGACAGTCAGGGGGTTGGGTTGATATCAGCTTTGTCAAACAGATCAACAATTTTTACTAGACAGATAGACAGTCAGGGGGTTGGGTTGATATCAGCTTTGTCAAACAGATCAACATTTTTTACTAGACAGATAGACAGTCAGGGGGTTGGGTTGATATCAGCTTTGTCAAACAGATCAACATTTTTTACTAGACAGATAGACAGTCAGGAGGTTGGGTTGATATGAGCTTTGTATAACAGATCAACATTTTTTACTAAACAGATAGATAGTCAGGGTCTGGGTTGATATCAGCTTTGTCAAACAGATCAACATTTTTTTACTAGACAGATAGACAGTCAGGGGGTTGGGTTGATATGAGCTTTGTCAAACAGATCAACATTTTTTACTAGACAGATAGACAGTCAGGGGGTTGGGTTAATATGAGCTTTGTCAAACAGATCAACATTTTTTACTAGACAGATAGACAGTCAGGGGGTTGGGTTGATATCAGCTTTGTCAAACAGATCAATATTTTTTACTAGACAGATAGACAGTCAGGGGGTTGGGTTGATATGAGCTTTATCAAACAGATCAACATTTTTTACTAGACAGATAGACAGTCAGGGGGTTGGGTTGATATGAGCTTTGTCAAACAGATCAACATTTTTTACTAAACAGATAGACAGTATGGGGAATGGGTTGATATGAGCTTTATCAAACAGATCAACATTTTTTACTAGACAGATAGACAGTCAGGGGAATGGGTTGATATGAGCTTTGTAAAACAGATCAACATTTTTTACTACACACATAGACAGTCAGGGGGTTGGGTTGATATCAGCTTTGTCAAACAGATCAACATTTTTTACTAGACAGATAGACAGTCAGGGACTGGGTTCATATGAGCTTTGTCAAACAGATCAACATTTTTTACTAGACTGATAGACAGTCAGTGGGTTGGGTTAATATGAGCTTTGTCAAACAGATCAACATTTTTTACTAGACAGATAGACTGTCAGGAGGTTTTGTTGATATGAGCTTTGTCAAACAGATCAACATTTTTTTTACTAGACAGATAGACAGTCACGGGGGTGGGTTGATATGAGCTTTGTCAAACAGATCAACATTTTTTACTAGACAGATAGACAGTCAGGGGGTTGGGTTGATATGAGCTTTGTCAAACAGATCAACATTTTTTACTAAACAGATAGACAGTCAGGGACTGGGTTGTTATCAGCTTTGTCAAACAGATCAACATTTTTTACTAAACAGATAGACAGTATGGGGAATGGGTTGATATGAGCTTTATCAAACAGATCAACATTTTTTACTAGACAGATAGACAGTCAGGGGAATGGGTTGATATGAGCTTTGTAAAACAGATCAACATTTTTTACTACACAGATAGACAGTCAGGGGGTTGGGTTGATATCAGCTTTGTCAAACAGATCAACATTTTTTACTAGACAGATAGACAGTCAGGAGGTTGGGTTGATATGAGCTTTGTATAACAGATCAACATTTTTTACTAAACAGATAGATAGTCAGGGTCTGGGTTGATATCAGCTTTGTCAAACAGATCAACATTTTTTTACTAGACAGATAGACAGTCAGGGGGTTGGGTTTATATGAGCTTTGTCAAACAGATCAACATTTTTTACTAGACAGATAGACAGTCAGGGGGTTGGGTTAATATGAGCTTTGTCAAACAGATCAACATTTTTTACTAGACAGATAGACAGTAAGGGGGTTGGGTTGATATCAGCTTTGTCAAACAGATCAATATTTTTTACTAGACAGATAGACAGTCAGGGGGTTGGGTTGATATGAGCTTTATCAAACAGATCAACATTTTTTACTAGACAGATAGACAGTCAGGGGAATGGGTTGATATGAGCTTTGTAAAACAGATCAACATTTTTTACTACACAGATAGACAGTCAGGGGGTTGGGTTGATATCAGCTTTGTCAAACAGATCAACATTTTTTACTAGACAGATAGACAGTCAGGAGGTTGGGTTGATATGAGCTTTGTATAACAGATCAACATTTTTTACTAAACAGATAGACAGTCAGGGTCTGGGTTGATATCAGCTTTGTCAAACAGATCAACATTTTTTTACTAGACAGATAGACAGTCAGGGGGTGGGTTGAAATGAGTTTTTTCAAACAGATCAACATTTTTTACTAGACAGATAGACAGTCAGGGAAATGGGTTGATATGAGCTTTGTCAAACAGATCAACATTTTTTACTAGACAGATAGACAGTCAGGGGGTTGGGTTGATATCAGCTTTGTCAAACAGATCAACAATTTTTTACTAGACAGATAGACAGTCAGGGGGATGGGTTGATATGAGCTTTGTCAAACAGATCAACATTTTTTACTAGACAGATAGACAGTCAGGGGGATGGGTTGATATGAGCTTTGTCAAACAGATCAACATTTTTTACTAGACAGATGACAGTCAGGGGGGTGGGTTGATATGAGCTTTGTCAAACAGATCAACATTTTTTACTAGACAGATAGACAGTCAGGGGGTTGGGTTGATATGAGCTTTGTCAAACAGATCAACATTTTTTACTAGACAGATAGACAGTCAGGGGGTTGGGTTAATATGAGCTTTGTCAAACAGATCAACATTTTTTACTAGACAGATGGACAGTCAGGGACTGGGTTGATATGAGCTTTGTCAAACAGATCAACATTTTTTACTAGACAGATAGACTGTCAGGAGGTTGGGTTGATATGAGCTTTGTCAAACAGATCAACATTTTTTTTACTAGACAGATAGACAGTCAGGGGGGTGGGTTGATATGAGCTTTGTCAAACAGATCAACATTTTTTACTAGACAGATAGACAGTTAGGGACTGGGTTGATATGAGCTTTGTCAAACAGATCAACATTTTTTACTAGACAGATAGACAGTAAGGGGGTTGGGTTGATATCAGCTTTGTCAAACAGATCAACATTTTTTACTAAACAGATAGACAGTATGGGGAATGGGTTGATATGAGCTTTATCAAACAGATCAACATTTTTTACTAGACAGATAGACAGTCAGGGGAATGGGTTGATATGAGCTTTGTAAAACAGATCAACATTTTTTACTACACAGATAGACAGTCAGGGGGTTGGGTTGATATCAGCTTTGTCAAACAGATCAACATTTTTTACTAGACAGATAGACAGTCAGGAGGTTGGGTTGATATGAGCTTTGTATAACAGATCAACATTTTTTACTAAACAGATAGATAGTCAGGGTCTGGGTTGATATCAGCTTTGTCAAACAGATCAACATTTTTTTACTAGACAGATAGACAGTCAGGGAGTTGGGTTGATATGAGCTTTGTCAAACAGATCAACATTTTTTACTAAACAGATAGACAGTCAGGGACTGGGTTGATATCAGCTTTGTCAAACAGATCAACAATTTTTTACTAGACAGATAGACAGTCAGGGGGATGGGTTGATATGAGCTTTGTCAAACAGATCAACATTTTTTACTAGACAGATGACAGTCAGGGGGGTGGGTTGATATGAGCTTTGTCAAACAGATCAACATTTTTTACTAGACAGATAGACAGTCAGGGGGTTGGGTTGATATGAGCTTTGTCAAACAGATCAACGTTTTTTACTAGACAGATAGACAGTCAGGGGGTTGGGTTAATATGAGCTTTGTCAAACAGATCAACATTTTTTACTAGACAGATAGACAGTCAGGGACTGGGTTAATATGAGCTTTGTCAAACAGATCAACATTTTTTACTAGACAGATAGACTGTCAGGAGGTTAGGTTGATATGAGCTTTGTCAAACAGATCAACAATTTTTTTACTAGACAGATAGACAGTCAGGGGGTTGGGTTGATATCAGCTTTGTCAAACAGATCAACATTTTTTACTAGACAGATAGACAGTCAGGGACTGGGTTCATATGAGCTTTGTCAAACAGATCAACATTTTTTACTAGACTGATAGACAGTCAGTGGGTTGGGTTAATATGAGCTTTGTCAAACAGATCAACATTTTTTACTAGACAGATAGACTGTCAGGAGGTTTTGTTGATATGAGCTTTGTCAAACAGATCAACATTTTTTTTACTAGACAGATAGACAGTCAGGGGGGTGGGTTGATATGAGCTTTGTCAAACAGATCAACATTTTTTACTAGACAGATAGACAGTCAGGGACTGGGTTGATATGAGCTTTGTCAAACAGATTAACATTTTTTACTAGACAGATAGACAGTCAGGGGGATGGGTTGATATGAGCTTTGTCAAACAGATCAACATTTTTTACTAGACAGATAGACAGTCAGGGGGTTGGGTTGATATGAGCTTTGTCAAACAGATCAACATTTTTTACTAGACAGATAGACAGTCAGGGGGTTGGGTTAATATGAGCTTTGTCAAACAGATCAACATTTTTTACTAGACAGATAGACAGTCAGGGACTGGGTTGATATGAGCTTTATCAAACAGATCAAATTTTTTTACTAGACAGATAGACAGTCAGGGGGATGGGTTGATATGAGCTTTGTCAAACAGATCAACATTTTTTACTAGACAGATAGACAGTCAGGGGGATGGGTTGATATGAGCTTTGTCAAACAGATCAACATTTTTTACTAGACAGATAGACAGTCAGGGGGTTGGGTTAATATGAGCTTTGTCAAACAGATCAACATTTTTTACTAGACAGATAGACAGTCAGGGGGTTGGGTTGATATCAGCTTTGTCAAACAGATCAATATTTTTTACTAGACAGATAGATAGTCAGGGGGTTGGGTTGATATGAGCTTTATCAAACAGATCAACATTTTTTACTAGACAGATAGACAGTCAGGGGAATGGGTTGATATGAGCTTTGTAAAACAGATCAACATTTTTTACTACACAGATAGACAGTCAGGGGGTTGGGTTGATATCAGCTTTGTCAAACAGATCAACATTTTTTACTAGACAGATAGACAGTCAGGAGGTTGGGTTGATATGAGCTTTGTATAACAGATCAACATTTTTTACTAAACAGATAGACAGTCAGGGTCTGGGTTGATATCAGCTTTGTCAAACAGATCAACATTTTTTTACTAGACAGATAGACAGTCAGGGGGTGGGTTGAAATGAGTTTTTTCAAACAGATCAACATTTTTTACTAAACAGATAGACAGTCAGGGACTGGGTTGATTTGAGCTTTATCAAACAGATCAACATTTTTTACTAGACAGATAGAAAGTCAGGAGGTTAGGTTGATATGAGCTTTGTCAAACAGATCAACAATTTTTTTACTAGACAGATAGACAGTCAGGGGGTTGGGTTGATATCAGCTTTGTCAAACAGATCAACATTTTTTACTAGACAGATAGACAGTCAGGGGGTTGGGTTGATATCAGCTTTGTCAAACAGATCAACATTTTTTACTAGACAGATAGACAGTCAGGAGGTTGGGTTGATATGAGCTTTGTATAACAGATCAACATTTTTTACTAAACAGATAGATAGTCAGGGTCTGGGTTGATATCAGCTTTGTCAAACAGATCAACATTTTTTTACTTGACAGATAGACAGTCAGGGGGTTGGGTTGATATGAGCTTTGTCAAACAGATCAACATTTTTTACTAGACAGATAGACAGTCAGGGGGTTGGGTTAATATGAGCTTTGTCAAACAGATCAACATTTTTTACTAGACAGATAGACAGTCAGGGGGTTGGGTTGATATCAGCTTTGTCAAACAGATCAACATTTTTTACTAGACAGATAGACAGTCAGGGGGTTGGGTTGATATCAGCTTTGTCAAACAGATCAACATTTTTTACTAGACAGATAGACAGTCAGGAGGTTGGGTTGATATGAGCTTTGTATAACAGATCAACATTTTTTACTAAACAGATAGATAGTCAGGGTCTGGGTTGATATCAGCTTTGTCAAACAGATCAACATTTTTTTACTAGACAGATAGACAGTCAGGGGGTTGGGTTGATATGAGCTTTGTCAAACAGATCAACATTTTTTACTAGACAGATAGACAGTCAGGGGGTTGGGTTAATATGAGCTTTGTCAAACAGATCAACATTTTTTACTAGACAGATAGACAGTCAGGGGGTTGGGTTGATATCAGCTTTGTCAAACAGATCAATATTTTTTACTAGACAGATAGACAGTCAGGGGGTTGGGTTGATATGAGCTTTATCAAACAGATCAACATTTTTTACTAGACAGATAGACAGTCAGGGGGTTGGGTTGATATGAGCTTTGTCAAACAGATCAACATTTTTTACTAAACAGATAGACAGTATGGGGAATGGGTTGATATGAGCTTTATCAAACAGATCAACATTTTTTACTAGACAGATAGACAGTCAGGGGAATGGGTTGATATGAGCTTTGTAAAACAGATCAACATTTTTTACTACACACATAGACAGTCAGGGGGTTGGGTTGATATCAGCTTTGTAAAACAGATCAACATTTTTTACTAGACAGATAGACAGTCAGGGACTGGGTTCATATGAGCTTTGTCAAACAGATCAACATTTTTTACTAGACTGATAGACAGTCAGTGGGTTGGGTTAATATGAGCTTTGTCAAACAGATCAACATTTTTTACTAGACAGATAGACTGTCAGGAGGTTTTGTTGATATGAGCTTTGTCAAACAGATCAACATTTTTTTTACTAGACAGATAGACAGTCACGGGGGTGGGTTGATATGAGCTTTGTCAAACAGATCAACATTTTTTACTAGACAGATAGACAGTCAGGGGGTTGGGTTGATATGAGCTTTGTCAAACAGATCAACATTTTTTACTAAACAGATAGACAGTCAGGGACTGGGTTGTTATCAGCTTTGTCAAACAGATCAACATTTTTTACTAAACAGATAGACAGTATGGGGAATGGGTTGATATGAGCTTTATCAAACAGATCAACATTTTTTACTAGACAGATAGACAGTCAGGGGAATGGGTTGATATGAGCTTTGTAAAACAGATCAACATTTTTTACTACACAGATAGACAGTCAGGGGGTTGGGTTGATATCAGCTTTGTCAAACAGATCAACATTTTTTACTAGACAGATAGACAGTCAGGAGGTTGGGTTGATATGAGCTTTGTATAACAGATCAACATTTTTTACTAAACAGATAGATAGTCAGGGTCTGGGTTGATATCAGCTTTGTCAAACAGATCAACATTTTTTTACTAGACAGATAGACAGTCAGGGGGTTGGGTTTATATGAGCTTTGTCAAACAGATCAACATTTTTTACTAGACAGATAGACAGTCAGGGGGTTGGGTTAATATGAGCTTTGTCAAACAGATCAACATTTTTTACTAGACAGATAGACAGTAAGGGGGTTGGGTTGATATCAGCTTTGTCAAACAGATCAATATTTTTTACTAGACAGATAGACAGTCAGGGGGTTGGGTTGATATGAGCTTTATCAAACAGATCAACATTTTTTACTAGACAGATAGACAGTCAGGGGAATGGGTTGATATGAGCTTTGTAAAACAGATCAACATTTTTTACTACACAGATAGACAGTCAGGGAGTTGGGTTGATATCAGCTTTGTCAAACAGATCAACATTTTTTACTAGACAGATAGACAGTCAGGAGGTTGGGTTGATATGAGCTTTGTATAACAGATCAACATTTTTTACTAAACAGATAGACAGTCAGGGTCTGGGTTGATATCAGCTTTGTCAAACAGATCAACATTTTTTTACTAGACAGATAGACAGTCAGGGGGTGGGTTGAAATGAGTTTTTTCAAACAGATCAACATTTTTTACTAGACAGATAGACAGTCAGGGAAATGGGTTGATATGAGCTTTGTCAAACAGATCAACATTTTTTACTAGACAGATAGACAGTCAGGGGGTTGGGTTGATATCAGCTTTGTCAAACAGATCAACAATTTTTTACTAGACAGATAGACAGTCAGGGGGATGGGTTGATATGAGCTTTGTCAAACAGATCAACATTTTTTACTAGACAGATAGACAGTCAGGGGGATGGGTTGATATGAGCTTTGTCAAACAGATCAACATTTTTTACTAGACAGATGACAGTCAGGGGGGTGGGTTGATATGAGCTTTGTCAAACAGATCAACATTTTTTACTAGACAGATAGACAGTCAGGGGGTTGGGTTGATATGAGCTTTGTCAAACAGATCAACATTTTTTACTAGACAGATAGACAGTCAGGGGGTTGGGTTAATATGAGCTTTGTCAAACAGATCAACATTTTTTACTAGACAGATGGACAGTCAGGGACTGGGTTGATATGAGCTTTGTCAAACAGATCAACATTTTTTACTAGACAGATAGACTGTCAGGAGGTTGGGTTGATATGAGCTTTGTCAAACAGATCAACATTTTTTTTACTAGACAGATAGACAGTCAGGGGGGTGGGTTGATATGAGCTTTGTCAAACAGATCAACATTTTTTACTAGACAGATAGACAGTTAGGGACTGGGTTGATATGAGCTTTGTCAAACAGATCAACATTTTTTACTAGACAGATAGACAGTAAGGGGGTTGGGTTGATATCAGCTTTGTCAAACAGATCAACATTTTTTACTAAACAGATAGACAGTATGGGGAATGGGTTGATATGAGCTTTATCAAACAGATCAACATTTTTTACTAGACAGATAGACAGTCAGGGGAATGGGTTGATATGAGCTTTGTAAAACAGATCAACATTTTTTACTACACAGATAGACAGTCAGGGGGTTGGGTTGATATCAGCTTTGTCAAACAGATCAACATTTTTTACTAGACAGATAGACAGTCAGGAGGTTGGGTTGATATGAGCTTTGTATAACAGATCAACATTTTTTACTAAACAGATAGACAGTCAGGGTCTGGGTTGATATCAGCTTTGTCAAACAGATCAACATTTTTTTACTAGACAGATAGACAGTCAGGGGGTGGGTTGAAATGAGTTTTTTCAAACAGATCAACATTTTTTACTAAACAGATAGACAGTCAGGGACTGGGTTGATTTGAGCTTTATCAAACAGATCAACATTTTTTACTAGACAGATAGAAAGTCAGGAGGTTAGGTTGATATGAGCTTTGTCAAACAGATCAACAATTTTTTTACTAGACAGATAGACAGTCAGGGGGTTGGGTTGATATCAGCTTTGTCAAACAGATCAACATTTTTTACTAGACAGATAGACAGTCAGGGGGTTGGGTTGATATCAGCTTTGTCAAACAGATCAACATTTTTTACTAGACAGATAGACAGTCAGGAGGTTGGGTTGATATGAGCTTTGTATAACAGATCAACATTTTTTACTAAACAGATAGATAGTCAGGGTCTGGGTTGATATCAGCTTTGTCAAACAGATCAACATTTTTTTACTTGACAGATAGACAGTCAGGGGGTTGGGTTGATATGAGCTTTGTCAAACAGATCAACATTTTTTACTAGACAGATAGACAGTCAGGGGGTTGGGTTAATATGAGCTTTGTCAAACAGATCAACATTTTTTACTAGACAGATAGACAGTCAGGGGGTTGGGTTGATATCAGCTTTGTCAAACAGATCAACATTTTTTACTAGACAGATAGACAGTCAGGGGGTTGGGTTGATATCAGCTTTGTCAAACAGATCAACATTTTTTACTAGACAGATAGACAGTCAGGAGGTTGGGTTGATATGAGCTTTGTATAACAGATCAACATTTTTTACTAAACAGATAGATAGTCAGGGTCTGGGTTGATATCAGCTTTGTCAAACAGATCAACATTTTTTTACTAGACAGATAGACAGTCAGGGGGTTGGGTTGATATGAGCTTTGTCAAACAGATCAACATTTTTTACTAGACAGATAGACAGTCAGGGGGTTGGGTTAATATGAGCTTTGTCAAACAGATCAACATTTTTTACTAGACAGATAGACAGTCAGGGGGTTGGGTTGATATCAGCTTTGTCAAACAGATCAATATTTTTTACTAGACAGATAGACAGTCAGGGGGTTGGGTTGATATGAGCTTTATCAAACAGATCAACATTTTTTACTAGACAGATAGACAGTCAGGGGGTTGGGTTGATATGAGCTTTGTCAAACAGATCAACATTTTTTACTAAACAGATAGACAGTATGGGGAATGGGTTGATATGAGCTTTATCAAACAGATCAACATTTTTTACTAGACAGATAGACAGTCAGGGGAATGGGTTGATATGAGCTTTGTAAAACAGATCAACATTTTTTACTACACACATAGACAGTCAGGGGGTTGGGTTGATATCAGCTTTGTAAAACAGATCAACATTTTTTACTAGACAGATAGACAGTCAGGGACTGGGTTCATATGAGCTTTGTCAAACAGATCAACATTTTTTACTAGACTGATAGACAGTCAGTGGGTTGGGTTAATATGAGCTTTGTCAAACAGATCAACATTTTTTACTAGACAGATAGACTGTCAGGAGGTTTTGTTGATATGAGCTTTGTCAAACAGATCAACATTTTTTTTACTAGACAGATAGACAGTCACGGGGGTGGGTTGATATGAGCTTTGTCAAACAGATCAACATTTTTTACTAGACAGATAGACAGTCAGGGGGTTGGGTTGATATGAGCTTTGTCAAACAGATCAACATTTTTTACTAAACAGATAGACAGTCAGGGACTGGGTTGTTATCAGCTTTGTCAAACAGATCAACATTTTTTACTAAACAGATAGACAGTATGGGGAATGGGTTGATATGAGCTTTATCAAACAGATCAACATTTTTTACTAGACAGATAGACAGTCAGGGGAATGGGTTGATATGAGCTTTGTAAAACAGATCAACATTTTTTACTACACAGATAGACAGTCAGGGGGTTGGGTTGATATCAGCTTTGTCAAACAGATCAACATTTTTTACTAGACAGATAGACAGTCAGGAGGTTGGGTTGATATGAGCTTTGTATAACAGATCAACATTTTTTACTAAACAGATAGATAGTCAGGGTCTGGGTTGATATCAGCTTTGTCAAACAGATCAACATTTTTTTACTAGACAGATAGACAGTCAGGGGGTTGGGTTTATATGAGCTTTGTCAAACAGATCAACATTTTTTACTAGACAGATAGACAGTCAGGGGGTTGGGTTAATATGAGCTTTGTCAAACAGATCAACATTTTTTACTAGACAGATAGACAGTAAGGGGGTTGGGTTGATATCAGCTTTGTCAAACAGATCAATATTTTTTACTAGACAGATAGACAGTCAGGGGGTTGGGTTGATATGAGCTTTATCAAACAGATCAACATTTTTTACTAGACAGATAGACAGTCAGGGGAATGGGTTGATATGAGCTTTGTAAAACAGATCAACATTTTTTACTACACAGATAGACAGTCAGGGAGTTGGGTTGATATCAGCTTTGTCAAACAGATCAACATTTTTTACTAGACAGATAGACAGTCAGGAGGTTGGGTTGATATGAGCTTTGTATAACAGATCAACATTTTTTACTAAACAGATAGACAGTCAGGGTCTGGGTTGATATCAGCTTTGTCAAACAGATCAACATTTTTTTACTAGACAGATAGACAGTCAGGGGGTGGGTTGAAATGAGTTTTTTCAAACAGATCAACATTTTTTACTAGACAGATAGACAGTCAGGGAAATGGGTTGATATGAGCTTTGTCAAACAGATCAACATTTTTTACTAGACAGATAGACAGTCAGGGGGTTGGGTTGATATCAGCTTTGTCAAACAGATCAACAATTTTTTACTAGACAGATAGACAGTCAGGGGGATGGGTTGATATGAGCTTTGTCAAACAGATCAACATTTTTTACTAGACAGATAGACAGTCAGGGGGATGGGTTGATATGAGCTTTGTCAAACAGATCAACATTTTTTACTAGACAGATGACAGTCAGGGGGGTGGGTTGATATGAGCTTTGTCAAACAGATCAACATTTTTTACTAGACAGATAGACAGTCAGGGGGTTGGGTTGATATGAGCTTTGTCAAACAGATCAACATTTTTTACTAGACAGATAGACAGTCAGGGGGTTGGGTTAATATGAGCTTTGTCAAACAGATCAACATTTTTTACTAGACAGATGGACAGTCAGGGACTGGGTTGATATGAGCTTTGTCAAACAGATCAACATTTTTTACTAGACAGATAGACTGTCAGGAGGTTGGGTTGATATGAGCTTTGTCAAACAGATCAACATTTTTTTTACTAGACAGATAGACAGTCAGGGGGGTGGGTTGATATGAGCTTTGTCAAACAGATCAACATTTTTTACTAGACAGATAGACAGTTAGGGACTGGGTTGATATGAGCTTTGTCAAACAGATCAACATTTTTTACTAGACAGATAGACAGTAAGGGGGTTGGGTTGATATCAGCTTTGTCAAACAGATCAACATTTTTTACTAAACAGATAGACAGTATGGGGAATGGGTTGATATGAGCTTTATCAAACAGATCAACATTTTTTACTAGACAGATAGACAGTCAGGGGAATGGGTTGATATGAGCTTTGTAAAACAGATCAACATTTTTTACTACACAGATAGACAGTCAGGGGGTTGGGTTGATATCAGCTTTGTCAAACAGATCAACATTTTTTACTAGACAGATAGACAGTCAGGAGGTTGGGTTGATATGAGCTTTGTATAACAGATCAACATTTTTTACTAAACAGATAGATAGTCAGGGTCTGGGTTGATATCAGCTTTGTCAAACAGATCAACATTTTTTTACTAGACAGATAGACAGTCAGGGAGTTGGGTTGATATGAGCTTTGTCAAACAGATCAACATTTTTTACTAAACAGATAGACAGTCAGGGACTGGGTTGATATCAGCTTTGTCAAACAGATCAACAATTTTTTACTAGACAGATAGACAGTCAGGGGGATGGGTTGATATGAGCTTTGTCAAACAGATCAACATTTTTTACTAGACAGATGACAGTCAGGG
This sequence comes from Biomphalaria pfeifferi, assembly GCA_030265305.1. NCBI lineage: Eukaryota > Metazoa > Mollusca > Gastropoda > Planorbidae > Biomphalaria > Biomphalaria pfeifferi. The sequence continues at coordinate 3,846,338 of JASAOG010000020.1, read as the reverse complement.
GGGTGGGTTGATATGAGCTTTGTCAAACAGATCAACATTTTTTACTAGACAGATAGACAGTCAGGGGGTTGGGTTGATATGAGCTTTGTCAAACAGATCAACATTTTTTACTAGACAGATAGACAGTCAGGGGGTTGGGTTAATATGAGCTTTGTCAAACAGATCAACATTTTTTACTAGACAGATAGACAGTCAGGGACTGGGTTGATATGAGCTTTGTCAAACAGATCAACATTTTTTACTAGACAGATAGACTGTCAGGAGGTTGGGTTGATATGAGCTTTGTCAAACAGATCAACATTTTTTTTACTAGACAGATAGACAGTCAGGGGGGTGGGTTGATATGAGCTTTGTCAAACAGATCAACATTTTTTACTAGACAGATAGACAGTTAGGGACTGGGTTGATATGAGTATTGTCAAACAGATCAACATTTTTTACTAGACAGATAGACAGTAAGGGGGTTGGGTTGATATCAGCTTTGTCAAACAGATCAACATTTTTTACTAGACAGATAGACAGTCAGGAGGTTGGGTTGATATGAGCTTTGTATAACAGATCAACATTTTTTACTAGACAGATAGACAGTCAGGGGGTTGGGTTGATATGAGCTTTGTCAAACAGATCAACATTTTTTACTAAACAGATAGACAGTATGGGGAATGGGTTGATATGAGCTTTATCAAACAGATCAACATTTTTTACTAGACAGATAGACAGTCAGGGGAATGGGTTGATATGAGCTTTGTAAAACAGATCAACATTTTTTACTACACAGATAGACAGTCAGGGGGTTGGGTTGATATCAGCTTTGTCAAACAGATCAACATTTTTTACTAGACAGATAGACAGTCAGGGACTGGGTTCATATGAGCTTTGTCAAACAGATCAACATTTTTTACTAGACTGATAGACAGTCAGTGGGTTGGGTTAATATGAGCTTTGTCAAACAGATCAACATTTTTTACTAGACAGATAGACTGTCAGGAGGTTTTGTTGATATGAGCTTTGTCAAACAGATCAACATTTTTTTTACTAGACAGATAGACAGTCAGGGGGGTGGGTTGATATGAGCTTTGTCAAACAGATCAACATTTTTTACTAGACAGATAGACAGTCAGGGACTGGGTTGATATGAGCTTTGTCAAACAGATTAACATTTTTTACTAGACAGATAGACAGTCAGGGGGATGGGTTGATATGAGCTTTGTTAAACAGATCAACATTTTTTACTAGACAGTTAGACAGTCAGGGGGGTGGGTTCATATGAGCTTTTTCAAACAGATCAACATTTTTTACTAGACAGATAGACAGTCAGGGGGTTGGGTTGATATGAGCTTTGTCAAACAGATCAACATTTTTTACTAAACAGATAGACAGTATGGGGAATGGGTTGATATGAGCTTTATCAAACAGATCAACATTTTTTACTAGACAGATAGACAGTCAGGGGAATGGGTTGATATGAGCTTTGTAAAACAGATCAACATTTTTTACTACACTGATAGACAGTCAGGGGGTTGGGTTGATATCAGCTTTGTCAAACAGATCAACATTTTTTACTAGACAGATAGACAGTCAGGAGGTTGGGTTGATATGAGCTTTGTATAACAGATCAACATTTTTTACTAAACAGATAGATAGTCAGGGTCTGGGTTGATATCAGCTTTGTCAAACAGATCAACATTTTTTTACTAGACAGATAGACAGTCAGGGGGTTGGGTTTATATGAGCTTTGTCAAACAGATCAACATTTTTTACTAGACAGATAGACAGTCAGGGGGTTGGGTTAATATGAGCTTTGTCAAACAGATCAACATTTTTTACTAGACAGATAGACAGTAAGGGGGTTGGGTTGATATCAGCTTTGTCAAACAGATCAATATTTTTTACTAGACAGATAGACAGTCAGGGGGTTGGGTTGATATGAGCTTTATCAAACAGATCAACATTTTTTACTAGACAGATAGACAGTCAGGGGAATGGGTTGATATGAGCTTTGTAAAACAGATCAACATTTTTTACTACACAGATAGACAGTCAGGGGGTTGGGTTGATATCAGCTTTGTCAAACAGATCAACATTTTTTACTAGACAGATAGACAGTCAGGAGGTTGGGTTGATATGAGCTTTGTATAACAGATCAACATTTTTTACTAAACAGATAGACAGTCAGGGTCTGGGTTGATATCAGCTTTGTCAAACAGATCAACATTTTTTTACTAGACAGATAGACAGTCAGGGGGTGGGTTGAAATGAGTTTTTTCAAACAGATCAACATTTTTTACTAGACAGATAGACAGTCAGGGAAATGGGTTGATATGAGCTTTGTCAAACAGATCAACATTTTTTACTAGACAGATAGACAGTCAGGGGGTTGGGTTGATATCAGCTTTGTCAAACAGATCAACATTTTTTACTAGACAGATAGACTGTCAGGAGGTTGGGTTGATATGAGCTTTGTATAACAGATCAACATTTTTTACTAAACAGATAGACAGTCAGGGACTGGGTTGATATCAGCTTTGTCAAACAGATCAACAATTTTTTACTAGACAGATAGACAGTCAGGGGGATGGGTTGATATGAGCTTTGTCAAACAGATCAACATTTTTTACTAGACAGATAGACAGTCAGGGGGATGGGTTGATATGAGCTTTGTCAAACAGATCAACATTTTTTACTAGACAGATGACAGTCAGGGGGGTGGGTTGATATGAGCTTTGTCAAACAGATCAACATTTTTTACTAGACAGATAGACAGTCAGGGGGTTGGGTTGATATGAGCTTTGTCAAACAGATCAACATTTTTTACTAGACAGATAGACAGTCAGGGGGTTGGGTTAATATGAGCTTTGTCAAACAGATCAACATTTTTTACTAGACAGATAGACAGTCAGGGACTGGGTTGATATGAGCTTTGTCAAACAGATCAACATTTTTTACTAGACAGATAGACTGTCAGGAGGTTGGGTTGATATGAGCTTTGTCAAACAGATCAACATTTTTTTTACTAGACAGATAGACAGTCAGGGGGGTGGGTTGATATGAGCTTTGTCAAACAGATCAACATTTTTTACTAGACAGATAGACAGTTAGGGACTGGGTTGATATGAGCTTTGTCAAACAGATCAACATTTTTTACTAGACAGATAGACAGTAAGGGGGTTGGGTTGATATCAGCTTTGTCAAACAGATCAACATTTTTTACTAAACAGATAGACAGTATGGGGAATGGGTTGATATGAGCTTCATCAAACAGATCAACATTTTTTACTAGACAGATAGACAGTCAGGGGAATGGGTTGATATGAGCTTTGTAAAACAGATCAACATTTTTTACTACACAGATAGACAGTCAGGGGGTTGGGTTGATATCAGCTTTGTCAAACAGATCAACATTTTTTACTAGACAGATAGACAGTCAGGAGGTTGGGTTGATATGAGCTTTGTATAACAGATCAACATTTTTTACTAAACAGATAGATAGTCAGGGTCTGGGTTGATATCAGCTTTGTCAAACAGATCAACATTTTTTTACTAGACAGATAGACAGTCAGGGGGTTGGGTTGATATGAGCTTTGTCAAACAGATCAACATTTTTTACAAGACAGATAGACAGTCAGGGGGTTGGGTTAATATGAGCTTTGTCAAACAGATCAACATTTTTTACTACACAGATAGACAGTCAGGGGGTTGGGTTGATATCAGCTTTGTCAAACAGATCAACATTTTTTACTAGACAGATAGACAGTCAGGAGGTTGGGTTGATATGAGCTTTGTATAACAGATCAACATTTTTTACTAAACAGATAGACAGTCAGGGTCTGGGTTGATATCAGCTTTGTCAAACAGATCAACATTTTTTTACTAGACAGATAGACAGTCAGGGGGTGGGTTGAAATGAGTTTTTTCAAACAGATCAACATTTTTTACTAGACAGATAGACAGTCAGGGAAATGGGTTGATATGAGCTTTGTCAAACAGATCAACATTTTTTACTAGACAGATAGACAGTCAGGGGGGTGGGTTGATATGAGCTTTGTCAAACAGATCAACATTTTTTACTAGACAGATAGACAGTCAGGGGGTTGGGTTGATATGAGCTTTGTCAAACAGATCAACATTTTTTACTAGACAGATAGACAGTCAGGGGGTTGGGTTAATATGAGCTTTGTCAAACAGATCAACATTTTTTACTAGACAGATAGACAGTCAGGGACTGGGTTGACATGAGCTTTATCAAACAGATCAACATTTTTTTACTAGACAGATAGATAGTCAAGGGGTTGAGTTGATATGAGCTTTGTCAAACAGATCAACATTTTTTACTAGACAGATAGACAGTCAGGGGGTTGGGTTGATATCAGCTTTGTCAAACAGATCAACATTTTTTACTAGACAGATAGACAGTCAGGAGGTTGGGTTGATATGAGCTTTGTATAACAGATCAACATTTTTTACTAAACAGATAGACAGTCAGGGACTGGGTTGATATCAGCTTTGTCAAACAGATCAACAATTTTTTACTAGACAGATAGACAGTCAGGGGGATGGGTTGATATGAGCTTTGTCAAACAGATCAACATTTTTTACTAGACAGATAGACAGTCAGGGGGATGGGTTGATATGAGCTTTGTCAAACAGATCAACATTTTTTACTAGACAGATGACAGTCAGGGGGGTGGGTTGATATGAGCTTTGTCAAACAGATCAACATTTTTTACTAGACAGATAGACAGTCAGGGGGTTGGGTTGATATGAGCTTTGTCAAACAGATCAACATTTTTTACTAGACAGATAGACAGTCAGGGACTGGGTTGATATGAGCTTTGTCAAACAGATCAACATTTTTTACTAGACAGATAGACTGTTAGGAGGTTGGGTTGATATGAGCTTTGTCAAACAGATCAACATTTTTTTTACTAGACAGATAGACAGTCAGGGGGGTGGGTTGATATGAGCTTTGTCAAACAGATCAACATTTTTTACTAGACAGATAGACAGTTAGGGACTGGGTTGATATGAGCTTTGTCAAACAGATCAACATTTTTTACTAGACAGATAGACAGTAAGGGGGTTGGGTTGATATCAGCTTTGTCAAACAGATCAACATTTTTTACTAGACAGATAGACAGTCAGGAGGTTGGGTTGATATGAGCTTTGTATAACAGATCAACATTTTTTACTAGACAGATAGACAGTCAGGGGGTTGGGTTGATATGAGCTTTGTCAAACAGATCAACATTTTTTACTAAACAGATAGACAGTATGGGGAATGGGTTGATATGAGCTTTATCAAACAGATCAACATTTTTTACTAGACAGATAGACAGTCAGGGGAATGGGTTGATATGAGCTTTGTCAAACAGATCAACATTTTTTACTAAACAGATAGACAGTATGGGGAATGGGTTGATATGAGCTTTATCAAACAGATCAACATTTTTTACTAGACAGATAGACAGTCAGGGGAATGGGTTGATATGAGCTTTGTAAAACAGATCAACATTTTTTACTACACAGATAGACAGTCAGGGGGTTGGGTTGATATCAGCTTTGTCAAACAGATCAACATTTTTTACTAGACAGATAGACAGTCAGGAGGTTGGGTTGATATGAGCTTTGTATAACAGATCAACATTTTTTACTAAACAGATAGATAGTCAGGGTCTGGGTTGATATCAGCTTTGTCAAACAGATCAACATTTTTTTACTAGACAGATAGACAGTCAGGGGGTTGGGTTTATATGAGCTTTGTCAAACAGATCAACATTTTTTACTAGACAGATAGACAGTCAGGGGGTTGGGTTAATATGAGCTTTGTCAAACAGATCAACATTTTTTACTAGACAGATAGACAGTAAGGGGGTTGGGTTGATATCAGCTTTGTCAAACAGATCAATATTTTTTACTAGACAGATAGACAGTCAGGGGGTTGGGTTGATATGAGCTTTATCAAACAGATCAACATTTTTTACTAGACAGATAGACAGTCAGGGGAATGGGTTGATATGAGCTTTGTAAAACAGATCAACATTTTTTACTACACAGATAGACAGTCAGGGGGTTGGGTTGATATCAGCTTTGTCAAACAGATCAACATTTTTTACTAGACAGATAGACAGTCAGGAGGTTGGGTTGATATGAGCTTTGTATAACAGATCAACATTTTTTACTAAACAGATAGACAGTCAGGGTCTGGGTTGATATCAGCTTTGTCAAACAGATCAACATTTTTTTACTAGACAGATAGACTGTCAGGAGGTTGGGTTGATATGAGCTTTGTATAACAGATCAACATTTTTTACTAAACAGATAGACAGTCAGGGACTGGGTTGATATCAGCTTTGTCAAACAGATCAACAATTTTTTACTAGACAGATAGACAGTCAGGGGGATGGGTTGATATGAGCTTTGTCAAACAGATCAACATTTTTTACTAGACAGATAGACAGTCAGGGGGATGGGTTGATATGAGCTTTGTCAAACAGATCAACATTTTTTACTAGACAGATGACAGTCAGGGGGGTGGGTTGATATGAGCTTTGTCAAACAGATCAACATTTTTTACTAGACAGATAGACAGTCAGGGGGTTGGGTTGATATGAGCTTTGTCAAACAGATCAACATTTTTTACTAGACAGATAGACAGTCAGGGGGTTGGGTTAATATGAGCTTTGTCAAACAGATCAACATTTTTTACTAGACAGATAGACAGTCAGGGACTGGGTTGATATGAGCTTTGTCAAACAGATCAACATTTTTTACTAGACAGATAGACTGTCAGGAGGTTGGGTTGATATGAGCTTTGTCAAACAGATCAACATTTTTTTTACTAGACAGATAGACAGTCAGGGGGGTGGGTTGATATGAGCTTTGTCAAACAGATCAACATTTTTTACTAGACAGATAGACAGTTAGGGACTGGGTTGATATGAGCTTTGTCAAACAGATCAACATTTTTTACTAGACAGATAGACAGTAAGGGGGTTGGGTTGATATCAGCTTTGTCAAACAGATCAACATTTTTTACTAAACAGATAGACAGTATGGGGAATGGGTTGATATGAGCTTTATCAAACAGATCAACATTTTTTACTAGACAGATAGACAGTCAGGGGAATGGGTTGATATGAGCTTTGTAAAACAGATCAACATTTTTTACTACACAGATAGACAGTCAGGGGGTTGGGTTGATATCAGCTTTGTCAAACAGATCAACATTTTTTACTAGACAGATAGACAGTCAGGAGGTTGGGTTGATATGAGCTTTGTATAACAGATCAACATTTTTTACTAAACAGATAGATAGTCAGGGTCTGGGTTGATATCAGCTTTGTCAAACAGATCAACATTTTTTTACTAGACAGATAGACAGTCAGGGGGTTGGGTTGATATGAGCTTTGTCAAACAGATCAACATTTTTTACTAGACAGATAGACAGTCAGGGGGTTGGGTTAATATGAGCTTTGTCAAACAGATCAACATTTTTTACTACACAGATAGACAGTCAGGGGGTTGGGTTGATATCAGCTTTGTCAAACAGATCAACATTTTTTACTAGACAGATAGACAGTCAGGAGGTTGGGTTGATATGAGCTTTGTATAACAGATCAACATTTTTTACTAAACAGATAGACAGTCAGGGTCTGGGTTGATATCAGCTTTGTCAAACAGATCAACATTTTTTTACTAGACAGATAGACAGTCAGGGGGTGGGTTGAAATGAGTTTTTTCAAACAGATCAACATTTTTTACTAGACAGATAGACAGTCAGGGAAATGGGTTGATATGAGCTTTGTCAAACAGATCAACATTTTTTACTAGACAGATAGACAGTCAGGGGGGTGGGTTGATATGAGCTTTGTCAAACAGATCAACATTTTTTACTAGACAGATAGACAGTCAGGGGGTTGGGTTGATATGAGCTTTGTCAAACAGATCAACATTTTTTACTAGACAGATAGACAGTCAGGGGGTTGGGTTAATATGAGCTTTGTCAAACAGATCAACATTTTTTACTAGACAGATAGACAGTCAGGGACTGGGTTGACATGAGCTTTATCAAACAGATCAACATTTTTTTACTAGACAGATAGATAGTCAAGGGGTTGAGTTGATATGAGCTTTATCAAACAGATCAACATTTTTTACTAGACAGATAGACAGTCAGGGGGTTGGGTTGATATCAGCTTTGTCAAACAGATCAACATTTTTTACTAGACAGATAGACAGTCAGGAGGTTGGGTTGATATGAGCTTTGTATAACAGATCAACATTTTTTACTAAACAGATAGACAGTCAGGGACTGGGTTGATATCAGCTTTGTCAAACAGATCAACAATTTTTTACTAGACAGATAGACAGTCAGGGGGATGGGTTGATATGAGCTTTGTCAAACAGATCAACATTTTTTACTAGACAGATAGACAGTCAGGGGGATGGGTTGATATGAGCTTTGTCAAACAGATCAACATTTTTTACTAGACAGATGACAGTCAGGGGGGTGGGTTGATATGAGCTTTGTCAAACAGATCAACATTTTTTACTAGACAGATAGACAGTCAGGGGGTTGGGTTGATATGAGCTTTGTCAAACAGATCAACATTTTTTACTAGACAGATAGACAGTCAGGGGGTTGGGTTAATATGAGCTTTGTCAAACAGATCAACATTTTTTACTAGACAGATAGACAGTCAGGGACTGGGTTGATATGAGCTTTGTCAAACAGATCAACATTTTTTACTAGACAGATAGACTGTTAGGAGGTTGGGTTGATATGAGCTTTGTCAAACAGATCAACATTTTTTTTACTAGACAGATAGACAGTCAGGGGGGTGGGTTGATATGAGCTTTGTCAAACAGATCAACATTTTTTACTAGACAGATAGACAGTTAGGGACTGGGTTGATATGAGCTTTGTCAAACAGATCAACATTTTTTACTAGACAGATAGACAGTAAGGGGGTTGGGTTGATATCAGCTTTGTCAAACAGATCAACATTTTTTACTAGACAGATAGACAGTCAGGAGGTTGGGTTGATATGAGCTTTGTATAACAGATCAACATTTTTTACTAGACAGATAGACAGTCAGGGGGTTGGGTTGATATGAGCTTTGTCAAACAGATCAACATTTTTTACTAAACAGATAGACAGTATGGGGAATGGGTTGATATGAGCTTTATCAAACAGATCAACATTTTTTACTAGACAGATAGACAGTCAGGGGAATGGGTTGATATGAGCTTTGTAAAACAGATCAACATTTTTTACTACACAGATAGACAGTCAGGGGGTTGGGTTGATATCAGCTTTGTCAAACAGATCAACATTTTTTACTAGACAGATAGACAGTCAGGAGGTTGGGTTGATATGAGCTTTGTATAACAGATCAACATTTTTTACTAAACAGATAGATAGTCAGGGTCTGGGTTGATATCAGCTTTGTCAAACAGATCAACATTTTTTTACTAGACAGATAGACAGTCAGGGGGTTGGGTTGATATGAGCTTTGTCAAACAGATCAACATTTTTTACTAGACAGATAGACAGTCAGGGGGTTGGGTTAATATGAGCTTTGTCAAACAGATCAACATTTTTTACTAGACAGATAGACAGTCAGGGACTGGGTTGATATGAGCTTTATCAAACAGATCAAATTTTTTTACTAGACAGATAGATAGTCAAGGGGTTGAGTTGATATGAGCTTTGTCAAACAGATCAACATTTTTTACTAGACAGATAGACAGTCAGGGGGTTGGGTTGATATCAGCTTTGTCAAACAGATCAACATTTTTTACTAGACAGATAGACAGTCAGGAGGTTGGGTTGATATGAGCTTTGTATAACAGATCAACATTTTTTACTAAACAGATAGACAGTCAGGGACTGGGTTGATATCAGCTTTGTCAAACAGATCAACAATTTTTTACTAGACAGATAGACAGTCAGGGGGATGGGTTGATATGAGCTTTGTCAAACAGATCAACATTTTTTACTAGACAGATAGACAGTCAGGGGGATGGGTTGATATGAGCTTTGTCAAACAGATCAACATTTTTTACTAGACAGATGACAGTCAGGGGGGTGGGTTGATATGAGCTTTGTCAAACAGATCAACATTTTTTACTAGACAGATAGACAGTCAGGGGGTTGGGTTGATATGAGCTTTGTCAAACAGATCAACATTTTTTACTAGACAGATAGACAGTCAGGGGGTTGGGTTAATATGAGCTTTGTCAAACAGATCAACATTTTTTACTAGACAGATAGACAGTCAGGGACTGGGTTGATATGAGCTTTGTCAAACAGATCAACATTTTTTACTAGACAGATAGACTGTCAGGAGGTTGGGTTGATATGAGCTTTGTCAAAAAGATCAACATTTTTTTTACTAGACAGATAGACAGTCAGGGGGGTGGGTTGATATGAGCTTTGTCAAACAGATCAACATTTTTTACTAGACAGATAGACAGTTAGGGACTGGGTTGATATGAGCTTTGTCAAACAGATCAACATTTTTTACTAGACAGATAGACAGTAAGGGGGTTGGGTTGAGATCAGCTTTGTCAAACAGATCAACATTTTTTACTAGACAGATAGACAGTCAGGGGGTTGGGTTAATATGAGCTTTGTCAAACAGATCAACATTTTTTACTAGACAGATAGACAGTCAGGGACTGGGTTGACATGAGCTTTATCAAACAGATCAACATTTTTTTACTAGACAGATAGATAGTCAAGGGGTTGAGTTGATATGAGCTTTGTCAAACAGATCAACATTTTTTACTAGACAGATAGACAGTCAGGGGGTTGGGTTGATATCAGCTTTGTCAAACAGATCAACATTTTTTACTAGACAGATAGACAGTCAGGAGGTTGGGTTGATATGAGCTTTGTATAACAGATCAACATTTTTTACTAAACAGATAGACAGTCAGGGACTGGGTTGATATCAGCTTTGTCAAACAGATCAACAATTTTTTACTAGACAGATAGACAGTCAGGGGGATGGGTTGATATGAGCTTTGTATAACAGATCAACATTTTTTACTAGACAGATAGACAGTCAGGGGGATGGGTTGATATGAGCTTTGTCAAACAGATCAACATTTTTTACTAGACAGATGACAGTCAGGGGGGTGGGTTGATATGAGCTTTGTCAAACAGATCAACATTTTTTACTAGACAGATAGACAGTCAGGGGGTTGGGTTGATATGAGCTTTGTCAAACAGATCAACATTTTTTACTAGACAGATAGACAGTCAGGGGGTTGGGTTAATATGAGCTTTGTCAAACAGATCAACATTTTTTACTAGACAGATAGACAGTCAGGGACTGGGTTGATATGAGCTTTGTCAAACAGATCAACATTTTTTACTAGACAGATAGACTGTTAGGAGGTTGGGTTGATATGAGCTTTGTCAAACAGATCAACATTTTTTTTACTAGACAGATAGACAGTCAGGGGGGTGGGTTGATATGAGCTTTGTCAAACAGATCAACATTTTTTACTAGACAGATAGACAGTTAGGGACTGGGTTGATATGAGCTTTGTCAAACAGATCAACATTTTTTACTAGACAGATAGACAGTAAGGGGGTTGGGTTGATATCAGCTTTGTCAAACAGATCAACATTTTTTACTAGACAGATAGACAGTCAGGAGGTTGGGTTGATATGAGCTTTGTATAACAGATCAACATTTTTTACTAGACAGATAGACAGTCAGGGGGTTGGGTTGATATGAGCTTTGTCAAACAGATCAACATTTTTTACTAAACAGATAGACAGTATGGGGAATGGGTTGATATGAGCTTTATCAAACAGATCAACATTTTTTACTAGACAGATAGACAGTCAGGGGAATGGGTTGATATGAGCTTTGTAAAACAGATCAACATTTTTTACTACACAGATAGACAGTCAGGGGGTTGGGTTGATATCAGCTTTGTCAAACAGATCAACATTTTTTACTAGACAGATAGACAGTCAGGAGGTTGGGTTGATATGAGCTTTGTATAACAGATCAACATTTTTTACTAAACAGATAGATAGTCAGGGTCTGGGTTGATATCAGCTTTGTCAAACAGATCAACATTTTTTTACTAGACAGATAGACAGTCAGGGGGTTGGGTTGATATGAGCTTTGTCAAACAGATCAACATTTTTTACTAGACAGATAGACAGTCAGGGGGTTGGGTTAATATGAGCTTTGTCAAACAGATCAACATTTTTTACTAGACAGATAGACAGTCAGGGACTGGGTTGATATGAGCTTTATCAAACAGATCAAATTTTTTTACTAGACAGATAGATAGTCAAGGGGTTGAGTTGATATGAGCTTTGTCAAACAGATCAACATTTTTTACTAGACAGATAGACAGTCAGGGGGTTGGGTTGATATCAGCTTTGTCAAACAGATCAACATTTTTTACTAGACAGATAGACAGTCAGGAGGTTGGGTTGATATGAGCTTTGTATAACAGATCAACATTTTTTACTAAACAGATAGACAGTCAGGGACTGGGTTGATATCAGCTTTGTCAAACAGATCAACAATTTTTTACTAGACAGATAGACAGTCAGGGGGATGGGTTGATATGAGCTTTGTCAAACAGATCAACATTTTTTACTAGACAGATAGACAGTCAGGGGGATGGGTTGATATGAGCTTTGTCAAACAGATCAACATTTTTTACTAGACAGATGACAGTCAGGGGGGTGGGTTGATATGAGCTTTGTCAAACAGATCAACATTTTTTACTAGACAGATAGACAGTCAGGGGGTTGGGTTGATATGAGCTTTGTCAAACAGATCAACATTTTTTACTAGACAGATAGACAGTCAGGGGGTTGGGTTAATATGAGCTTTGTCAAACAGATCAACATTTTTTACTAGACAGATAGACAGTCAGGGACTGGGTTGATATGAGCTTTGTCAAACAGATCAACATTTTTTACTAGACAGATAGACTGTCAGGAGGTTGGGTTGATATGAGCTTTGTCAAAAAGATCAACATTTTTTTTACTAGACAGATAGACAGTCAGGGGGGTGGGTTGATATGAGCTTTGTCAAACAGATCAACATTTTTTACTAGACAGATAGACAGTTAGGGACTGGGTTGATATGAGCTTTGTCAAACAGATCAACATTTTTTACTAGACAGATAGACAGTAAGGGGGTTGGGTTGAGATCAGCTTTGTCAAACAGATCAACATTTTTTACTAGACAGATAGACAGTCAGGAGGTTGGGTTGATATGAGCTTTGTATAACAGATCAACATTTTTTACTAGAGAGATAGACAGTCAGGGGAATGGGTTGATATGAGCTTTGTAAAACAGATCAACATTTTTTACTACACAGATAGACAGTCAGGGGGTTGGGTTGATATCAGCTTTGTCAAACAGATCAACATTTTTTACTAGACAGATAGACAGTCAGGAGGGTGGGTTGATATGAGCTTTGTCAAACAGATCAACATTTTTTACTAGACAGATAGACAGTCAGGGACTGGGTTGATATGAGCTTTATCAAACAGATCAAATTTTTTTACTAGACAGATAGATAGTCAAGGGGTTGAGTTGATATGAGCTTTGTCAAACAGATCAACATTTTTTACTAGACAGATAGACAGTCAGGGGAATGGGTTGATATGAGCTTTGTCAAACAGATCAACATTTTTTACTACACAGATAGACAGTCAGGGGGTTGGGTTGATATCAGCTTTGTCAAACAGATCAACATTTTTTACTAGACAGATAGACAGTCAGGAGGTTGGGTTAATATGAGCTTTGTATAACAGATCAACATTTTTTACTAAACAGATAGACAGTCAGGGACTAGGTTGATATCAGCTTTGTCAAACAGATCAACAATTTTTTACTAGACAGATAGACAGTCAGGGGGATGGATTGATATGAGCTTTGTCAAACAGATCAACATTTTTTACTAGACAGATAGACAGTCAGGGGGGTGGGTTGATATGAGCTTTGTCAAACAGATCAACATTTTTTACTAGACAGATAGACAGTCAGGGGGTTGGGTTGATATGAGCTTTGTCAAACAGATCAAGATTTTCTACTAGACAGATAGACAGTCAGGGGGTTGGGTTAATATGAGATTTGTCAAACAGATCAACATTTTTTACTAGACAGATAGACAGTCAGGGGAATGGGTTGATATGAGCTTTGTCAAACAGATCAACATTTTTTACTAGACAGATAAACAGTCAGGGGGGTGGGTTGATATGAGCTTTGTCAAACAGATCAACATTTTTTACTAGACAGATAGACAGTCAGGGGGGTGGGTTGATATGAGCTTTGTCAAACAGATCAACATTTTTTACTAGACAGATAGACAGTCAGGGGGTTGGGTTGATATGAGCTTTGTCAAACAGATCAACATTTTTTACTAGACAGATAGACAGTCAGGGGGTTGGGTTAATATGAGCTTTGTCAAACAGATCAACATTTTTTACTAGACAGATAGACAGTCAGGGACTGGGTTGATATGAGCTTTATCAAACGGATCAAATTTTTTTACTAGACAGATAGATAGTCAAGGGGTTGAGTTGATATGAGCTTTGTCAAACAGATCAACATTTTTTACTAGACAGATAGACAGTCAGGGGGTTGGGTTGATATCAGCTTTGTCAAACAGATCAACATTTTTTACTAAACAGATAGACAGTCAGGAGGTTGGGTTGATATGAGCTTTGTATAACAGATCAACATTTTTTACTAAACAGATAGACAGTCAGGGACTGGGTTGATATGAGCTTTGTCAAACAGATCAACAATTTTTTACTAGACAGATAGACAGTCAGGGGGATGGGTTGATATGAGCTTTGTCAAACAGATCAACATTTTTTACTAGACAGATAGACAGTCAGGGGGATGGGTTGATATGAGCTTTGTCAAACAGATCAACATTTTTTACTAGACAGATGACAGTCAGGGGGGTGGGTTGATATGAGCTTTGTCAAACAGATCAACATTTTTTACTAGACAGATAGACAGTCAGGGGGTTGGGTTGATATGAGCTTTGTCAAACAGATCAACATTTTTTACTAGACAGATAGACAGTCAGGGGGTTGGGTTAATATGAGCTTTGTCAAACAGATCAACATTTTTTACTAGACAGATAGACAGTCAGGGACTGGGTTGATATGAGCTTTGTCAAACAGATCAACATTTTTTACTAGACAGATAGACTGTCAGGAGGTTGGGTTGATATGAGCTTTGTCAAAGAGATCAACATTTTTTTTACTAGACAGATAGACAGTCAGGGGGGTGGGTTGATATGAGCTTTGTCAAACAGATCAACATTTTTTACTAGACAGATAGACAGTCAGGAGGTTGGGTTGATATGAGCTTTGTATAACAGATCAACATTTTTTACTAAACAGATAGATAGTCATGGTCTGGGTTGATATCAGCTTTGTCAAACAGATCAACATTTTTTTTACTAGAAAGATAGACAGTCAGGGGGTTGGGTTGATATGAGCTTTGTCAAACAGATCAACATTTTTTACTAGACAGATAGACAGTCAGGGGGTTGGGTTAATATGAGCTTTGTCAAACAGATCAACATTTTTTACTAGACAGATAGACAGTCAGGGACTGGGTTGATATGAGCTTTATCAAACAGATCAAATTTTTTTACTAGACAGATAGATAGTCAAGGGGTTGAGTTGATATGAGCTTTGTCAAACAGATCAACATTTTTTACTAGACAGATAGACAGTCAGGGGGTTGGGTTGATATCAGCTTTGTCAAACAGATCAACATTTTTTTACTAGACAGATAGACAGTCAGGAGGTTGGGTTAATATGAGCTTTGTATAACAGATCAACATTTTTTACTAAACAGATAGACAGTCAAGGACTGGGTTGATATCAGCTTTGTCAAACAGATCAACAATTTTTTACTAGACAGATAGACAGTCAGGGGGATGGGTTGATATGAGCTTTGTCAAACAGATCAACATTTTTTACTAGACAGATAGACAGTCAGGGGGATGGGTTGATATGAGCTTTGTCAAACAGATCAACATTTTTTACTAGACAGATGACAGTCAGGGGGGTGGGTTGATATGAGCTTTGTCAAACAGATCAACATTTTTTATTAGACAGATAGACAGTCAGGGGGTTGGGTTGATATGAGCTTTGTCAAACAGATCAACATTTTTTTACTAGACAGATAGACAGTCAGGGGGGTGGGTTGATATGAGCTTTGTCAAACAGATCAACATTTTTTACTAGACAGATAGACAGTCAAGGACTGGGTTGATATCAGCTTTGTCAAACAGATCAACAATTTTTTACTAGACAGATAGACAGTCAGGGGGATGGGTTGATATGAGCTTTGTCAAACAGATCAACATTTTTTACTAGACAGATAGACAGTCAGGGGGATGGGTTGATATGAGCTTTGTCAAACAGATCAACATTTTTTACTAGACAGATGACAGTCAGGGGGGTGGGTTGATATGAGCTTTGTCAAACAGATCAACATTTTTTACTAGACAGATAGACAGTCAGGGGGTTGGGTTGATATGAGCTTTGTCAAACAGATCAACATTTTTTACTAGACAGATAGACAGTCAGGGGGTTGGGTTAATATGAGCTTTGTCAAACAGATCAACATTTTTTACTAGACAGATAGACAGTCAGGGACTGGGTTGATATGAGCTTTGTCAAACAGATCAACATTTTTTACTAGACAGATAGACTGTCAGGAGGTTGGGTTGATATGAGCTTTGTCAAAGAGATCAACATTTTTTTTACTAGACAGATAGACAGTCAGGAGGTTGGGTTAATATGAGCTTTGTATAACAGATCAACATTTTTTACTAAACAGATAGACAGTCAAGGACTGGGTTGATATCAGCTTTGTCAAACAGATCAACAATTTTTTACTAGACAGATAGACAGTCAGGGGGATGGGTTGATATGAGCTTTGTCAAACAGATCAACATTTTTTACTAGACAGATAGACAGTCAGGGGGATGGGTTGATATGAGCTTTGTCAAACAGATCAACATTTTTTACTAGACAGATGACAGTCAGGGGGGTGGGTTGATATGAGCTTTGTCAAACAGATCAACATTTTTTATTAGACAGATAGACAGTCAGGGGGTTGGGTTGATATGAGCTTTGTCAAACAGATCAACATTTTTTTACTAGACAGATAGACAGTCAGGGGGGTGGGTTGATATGAGCTTTGTCAAACAGATCAACATTTTTTACTAGACAGATAGACAGTCAAGGACTGGGTTGATATCAGCTTTGTCAAACAGATCAACAATTTTTTACTAGACAGATAGACAGTCAGGGGGATGGGTTGATATGAGCTTTGTCAAACAGATCAACATTTTTTACTAGACAGATAGACAGTCAGGGGGATGGGTTGATATGAGCTTTGTCAAACAGATCAACATTTTTTACTAGACAGATGACAGTCAGGGGGATGGGTTGATATGAGCTTTGTCAAACAGATCAACATTTTTTACTAGACAGATGACAGTCAGGGGGGTGGGTTGATATGAGCTTTGTCAAACAGATCAACATTTTTTACTAGACAGATAGACAGTCAGGGGTTGGGTTGATATGAGCTTTGTCAAACAGATCAACATTTTTTACTAGACAGATAGACAGTCAGGGGGTTGGGTTAATATGAGCTTTGTCAAACAGATCAACATTTTTTACTAGACAGATAGACAGTCAGGGACTGGGTTGATATGAGCTTTGTCAAACAGATCAACATTTTTTACTAGACAGATAGACAGTCAAGGACTGGGTTGATATCAGCTTTGTCAAACAGATCAACAATTTTTTACTAGACAGATAGACAGTCAGGGGGATGGGTTGATATGAGCTTTGTCAAACAGATCAACATTTTTTACTAGACAGATAGACAGTCAGGGGGATGGGTTGATATGAGCTTTGTCAAACAGATCAACATTTTTTACTAGACAGATGACAGTCAGGAGGTTGGGTTAATATGAGCTTTGTATAACAGATCAACATTTTTTACTAAACAGATAGACAGTCAAGGACTGGGTTGATATCAGCTTTGTCAAACAGATCAACAATTTTTTACTAGACAGATAGACAGTCAGGGGGATGGGTTGATATGAGCTTTGTCAAACAGATCAACATTTTTTACTAGACAGATAGACAGTCAGGGGGATGGGTTGATATGAGCTTTGTCAAACAGATCAACATTTTTTACTAGACAGATGACAGTCAGGGGGGTGGGTTGATATGAGCTTTGTCAAACAGATCAACATTTTTTATTAGACAGATAGACAGTCAGGGGGTTGGGTTGATATGAGCTTTGTCAAACAGATCAACATTTTTTTACTAGACAGATAGACAGTCAGGGGGGTGGGTTGATATGAGCTTTGTCAAACAGATCAACATTTTTTACAAGACAGATAGACAGTCAGGGGGTTGGGTTGATATGAGCTTTGTCAAACAGATCAACATTTTTTACTAGACAGATAGACAGTCAGGGGGTTGGGTTAATATGAGCTTTGTCAAACAGATCAACATTTTTTACTAGACAGATAGACAGTCAGGGACTGGGTTGATATGAGCTTTATCAAACAGATCAACATTTTTTACTAGACAGATAGACAGTCAGGGGGTTGGGTTGATATGAGCTTTGTCAAACAGATCAACATTTTTTACTAGACAGATAGACAGTCAGGGGGTTGGGTTAATATGAGCTTTGTCAAACAGATCAACATTTTTTACTAGACAGATAGACAGTCAGGGACTGGGTTGATATGAGCTTTGTCAAACAGATCAACATTTTTTACTAGACAGATAGACAGTAAGGGGGTTGGGTTGAGATCAGCTTTGTCAAACAGATCAACATTTTTTACTAGACAGATAGACAGTCAGGAGGTTGGGTTGATATGAGCTTTGTATAACAGATCAACATTTTTTACTAGACAGATAGACAGTCAGGGGGTTGGGTTAATATGAGCTTTGTCAAACAGATCAACATTTTTTACTAGACAGATAGACAGTCAGGGACTGGGTTGATATGAGCTTTGTCAAACAGATCAACATTTTTTACTAGACAGATAGACAGTCAAGGACTGGGTTGATATCAGCTTTGTCAAACAGATCAACAATTTTTTATTAGACAGATAGACAGTCAGGGGGATGGGTTGATATGAGCTTTGTCAAACAGATCAACATTTTTTACTAGACAGATAGACAGTCAGGGGGATGGGTTGATATGAGCTTTGTCAAACAGATCAACATTTTTTACTAGACAGATGACAGTCAGGAGGTTGGGTTAATATGAGCTTTGTATAACAGATCAACATTTTTTACTAAACAGATAGACAGTCAAGGACTGGGTTGATATCAGCTTTGTCAAACAGATCAACAATTTTTTACTAGACAGATAGACAGTCAGGGGGATGGGTTGATATGAGCTTTGTCAAACAGATCAACATTTTTTACTAGACAGATAGACAGTCAGGGGGATGGGTTGATATGAGCTTTGTCAAACAGATCAACATTTTTTACTAGACAGATGACAGTCAGGGGGGTGGGTTGATATGAGCTTTGTCAAACAGATCAACATTTTTTATTAGACAGATAGACAGTCAGGGGGTTAAGTTGATATGAGCTTTGTCAAACAGATCAACATTTTTTTACTAGACAGATAGACAGTCAGGGGGGTGGGTTGATATGAGCTTTGTCAAACAGATCAACATTTTTTACAAGACAGATAGACAGTCAGGGGGTTGGGTTGATATGAGCTTTGTCAAACAGATCAACATTTTTTACTAGACAGATAGACAGTCAGGGGGTTGGGTTAATATGAGCTTTGTCAAACAGATCAACATTTTTTACTAGACAGATAGACAGTCAGGGACTGGGTTGATATGAGCTTTATCAAACAGATCAACATTTTTTACTAGACAGATAGACAGTCAGGGGGTTGGGTTGATATGAGCTTTGTCAAACAGATCAACATTTTTTACTAGACAGATAGACAGTCAGGGGGTTGGGTTAATATGAGCTTTGTCAAACAGATCAACATTTTTTACTAGACAGATAGACAGTCAGGGACTGGGTTGATATGAGCTTTGTCAAACAGATCAACATTTTTTACTAGACAGATAGACAGTAAGGGGGTTGGGTTGAGATCAGCTTTGTCAAACAGATCAACATTTTTTACTAGACAGATAGACAGTCAGGAGGTTGGGTTGATATGAGCTTTGTATAACAGATCAACATTTTTTACTAGACAGATAGACAGTCAGGGGAATGGGTTGATATGAGCTTTGTAAAACAGATCAACATTTTTTACTACACAGATAGACAGTCAGGGGGTTGGGTTGATATCAGCTTTGTCAAACAGATCAACATTTTTTACTAGACAGATAGACAGTCAGGAGGTTGGGTTGATATGAGCTTTGTATAACAGATCAACATTTTTTACTAAACAGATAGACAGTCAGGGTCTGGGTTGATATCAGCTTTGTCAAACAGATCAACATTTTTTTACTAGACAGATAGACAGTCAGGGGGTGGGTTGAAATGAGTTTTTTCAAACAGATCAACATTTTTTACTAGACAGATAGACAGTCAGGGACTGGGTTGATATGAGCTTTATCAAACAGATCAAATTTTTTTACTAGACAGATAGACTGTCAGGAGGTGGGTTGAAATGAGTTTTTTCAAACAGATCAACATTTTTTACTAGACAGATAGACAGTCAGGGGGATGGGTTGATATGAGCTTTGTCAAACAGATCAACATTTTTTACTAGACAGATAGACAGACAGGGGGGTGGGTTGATATGAGCTTTGTCAAACAGATCAACATTTTTTACTAGACAGATAGACAGTCAGGGGGGTGGGTTGATATGAGCTTTGTCAAACAGATCAACATTTTTTACTAGACAGATAGACAGTCAGGAGGGTGGGTTGATATGAGCTTTGTCAAACAGATCAACATTTTTTACTAGACAGATAGACAGTCAGGGGGTTGGGTTAATATGAGCTTTGTCAAACAGATCAACATTTTTTACTAGACAGATAGACAGTCAGGGACTGGGTTGATATGAGCTTTATCAAACAGATCAAATTTTTTTACTAGACAGATAGATAGTCAAGGGGTTGAGTTGATATGAGCTTTGTCAAACAGATCAACATTTTTTACTAGACAGATAGACAGTCAGGGGAATGGGTTGATATGAGCTTTGTCAAACAGATCAACATTTTTTACTACACAGATAGACAGTCAGGAGGTTGGGTTGATATGAGCTTTGTATAACAGATCAACATTTTTTACTAAACAGATAGACAGTCAGGGACTGGGTTGATATCAGCTTTGTCAAACAGATCAACAATTTTTTACTAGATAGATAGACAGTCAGGGGGATGGATTGATATGAGCTTTGTCAAACAGATCAACATTTTTTACTAGACAGATAGACAGTCAGGGGGATGGGTTGATATGAGCTTTGTCAAACAGATCAACATTTTTTACTAGACAGATGACAGTCAGGGGGGTGGGTTTATATGAGCTTTGTCAAACAGATCAACATTTTTTACTAGACAGATAGACAGTCAGGGGGTTGGGTTGATATGAGCTTTGTCAAACAGATCAACATTTTTTACTAGACAGATAGACAGTCAGGGGGTTGGGTTAATATGAGCTTTGTCAAACAGATCAACATTTTTTACTAGATAGATAGACAGTCAGGGACTGGGTTGATATGAGCTTTGTCAAACAGATCAACATTTTTTACTAGACAGATAGACAGTAAGGGACTGGGTTGATATGAGCTTTATCAAACAGATCAAATTTTTTTACTAGACAGATAGATAGTCAAGGGGTTGAGTTGATATGAGCTTTGTCAAACAGATCAACATTTTTTACTAGACAGATAGACAGTCAGGGGAATGGGTTGATATGAGCTTTGTCAAACAGATCAACATTTTTTACTACACAGATAGAAAGTCAGGGGGTTGGGTTGATATCAGCTTTGTCAAACAGATCAACATTTTTTACTAGACAGATAGACAGTCAGGAGGTTGGGTTGATATGAGCTTTGTATAACAGATCAACATTTTTTACTAAACAGATAGACAGTCAGGGACTGGGTTGATATCAGCTTTGTCAAACAGATCAACAATTTTTTACTAGACAGATAGACAGTCAGGGGGATGGGTTGATATGAGCTTTGTCAAACAGATCAACATTTTTTACTAGACAGATAGACAGTCAGGGGGATGGGTTGATATGAGCTTTGTCAAACAGATCAACATTTTTTACTAGACAGATGACAGTCAGGGGGGTGGGTTGATATGAGCTTTGTCAAACAGATCAACATTTTTTACTAGACAGATAGACAGTAAGGGGGTTGGGTTGATATGAGCTTTGTCAAACAGATCAAGATTTTTTACTAGACAGATAGACAGTCAGGGGGTTGGGATAATATGAGCTTTGTCAAACAGATCAACATTTTTTACTAGACAGATAGACAGTCAGGGACTGGGTTGATATGAGCTTTGTCAAACAGATCAACATTTTTTACTAGACAGATAGACAGTCAGGGACTGGGTTGATATGAGCTTTATCAAACAGATCAAATTTTTTTACTAGACAGATAGACAGTCAGGGGGGTGGGTTGATATGAGATTTGTCAAACAGATCAACATTTTTTACTAGACAGATAGACAGTCAGGGGGATGGGTTGATATGAGCTTTGTCAAACAGATCAACATTTTTTACTAGACAGATAGACAGTCAGGGACTGGGTTGATATGAGCTTTATCAAACAGATCAAATTTTTTTACTAGACAGATAGATAGTCAAGGGGTTGAGTTGATATGAGCTTTGTCAAACAGATCAACATTTTTTACTAGACAGATAGACAGTCAGGGGAATGGGTTGATATGAGCTTTGTCAAACAGATCAACATTTTTTACTACACAGATAGACAGTCAGGGGGTTGGGTTGATATCAGCTTTGTCAAACAGATCAACATTTTTTACTAGACAGATAGACAGTCAGAAGGTTGGGTTGATATGAGCATTGTATAACAGATCAACATTTTTTACTAAACAGATAGACAGTCAGGGACTGGGTTGATATCAGCTTTGTCAAACAGATCAACAATTTTTTACTAGACAGATAGACAGTCAGGGGGATGGATTGATATGAGCTTTGTCAAACAGATCAACATTTTTTACTAGACAGATAGACAGTCAGGGGGATGGGTTGATATGAGCTTTGTCAAACAGATCAACATTTTTTACTAGACAGATAGACAGTCAGGGGAATGGGTTGATATGAGCTTTGTCAAACAGATCAACATTTTTTACTAGACAGATAGACAGTCAGGGGGTTGGGTTGATATGAGCTTTGTCAAACAGATCAAGATTTTTTACTAGACAGATAGACAGTCAGGGGGTTGGGTTAATATGAGCTTTGTCAAACAGATCAACATTTTTTACTAGACAGATAGACAGTCAGGGACTGGGTTGATATGAGCTTTGTCAAACAGATCAACATTTTTTACTAGACAGATAGACAGTCAGGGACTGGGTTGATATGAGCTTTATCAAACAGATCAAATTTTTTTACTAGACAGATAGATAGTCAAGGGGTTGAGTTGATATGAGCTTTGTCAAACAGATCAACATTTTTTACTAGACAGATAGACAGTCAGGGGAATGGGTTGATATGAGCTTTGTAAAACAGATCAACATTTTTTACTACACAGATAGACAGTCAGGGGGTTGGGTTGATATCAGCTTTGTCAAACAGATCAACATTTTTTACTAGACAGATAGACAGTCAGGAGGTTGGGTTGATATGAGCTTTGTATAACAGATCAACATTTTTTACTAAACAGATAGACAGTCAGGGACTGGGTTGATATCAGCTTTGTAAAACAGATCAACAATTTTTTACTAGACAGATAGACAGTCAGGGGGATGGGTTAATATGAGCTTTGTCAAACAGATCAACATTTTTTACTAGACAGATAGACAGTCAGGGGGATGGGTTGATATGAGCTTTGTCAAACAGATCAACATTTTTTACTAGACAGATGACAGTCAGGGGGGTGGGTTGATATGAGCTTTGTCAAACAGATCAACATTTTTTACTAGACAGATAGACAGTCAGGGGGTTGGGTTGATATGAGCTTTGTCAAACAGATCAAGTTTTTTTACTAGACAGATAGACAGTCAGGGGGGTGGGTTGATATGAGCTTTGTCAAACAGATCAACATTTTTTACTAGACAGATAGACAGTCAGGGGGGTGGGTTGATATGAGCTTTGTCAAACAGATCAACATTTTTTACTAGACAGATAGACAGTCAGGGGGGTGGGTTGATATGAGCTTTGTCAAACAGATCAACATTTTTTACTAGACAGATGACAGTCAGGGGGGTGGGTTGATATGAGCTTTGTCAAACAGATCAACATTTTTTACTAGACAGATAGACAGTCAGGGGGTTGGGTTGATATGAGCTTTGTCAAACAGATCAAGTTTTTTTACTAGACAGATAGACAGTCAGGGGGGTGGGTTGATATGAGCTTTGTCAAACAGATCAACATTTTTTACTAGACAGATAGACAGTCAGGGGGGTGGGTTGATATGAGCTTTGTCAAACAGATCAACATTTTTTACTAGACAGATAGACAGTCAGGGGGGTGGGTTGATATGAGCTTTGTCAAACAGATCAACATTTTTTACTAGACAGATAGACAGTCAGGGGGTTGGGTTAATATGAGCTTTGTCAAACAGATCAACATTTTTTACTAGACAGATAGACAGTCAGGGACTGGGTTGATATGAGCTTTATCAAACAGATCAATTTTTTTTACTAGACAGATAGATAGTCAAGGGGTTGAGTTGATATGAGCTTTGTCAAACAGATCAACATTTTTTACTATACAGATAGACAGTCAGGGGAATGGGTTGATATGAGCTTTGTCAAACAGATCAACATTTTTTACTAGACAGATAGACAGTCAGGGGGTTGGGTTAATATGAGCTTTGTCAAACAGATCAACATTTTTTACTAGACAGATAGACAGTCAGGGACTGGGTTGATATGAGCTTTATCAAACAGATCAAATTTTTTTACTAGACAGATAGATAGTCAAGGGGTTGAGTTGATATGAGCTTTGTCAAACAGATCAACATTTTTTACTAGACAGATAGACAGTCAGGGGAATGGGTTGATATGAGCTTTGTCAAACAGATCAACATTTTTTACTACACAGATAGACAGTCAGGGGGTTGGGTTGATATGAGCTTTGTCAAACAGATCAACATTTTTTACTAGACAGATAGACAGTCAGGAGGTTGGGTTGATATGAGCATTGTATAACAGATCAACATTTTTTACTAAACAGATAGACAGTCAGGGACTGGGTTGATATCAGCTTTGTCAAACAGATCAACAATTTTTTACTAGACAGATAGACAGTCAGGGGGATGGATTGATATGAGCTTTGTCAAACAGATCAACATTTTTTACTAGACAGATAGACAGTCAGGGGGATGGGTTGATATGAGCTTTGTAAAACAGATCAACATTTTTTACTAGACAGATGACAGTCAGGGGGGTGGGTTGATATGAGCTTTGTCAAACAGATCAACATTTTTTACTAGACAGATAGACAGTCAGGGGGTTGGGTTGATATGAGCTTTGTCAAACAGATCAACATTTTTTACTAGACAGATAGACAGTCAGGGGGTTGGGTTAATATGAGCTTTGTCAAACAGATCAACATTTTTTACTAGACAGATGACAGTCAGGGGGGTGGGTTGATATGAGCTTTGTCAAACAGATCAACATTTTTTACTAGACAGATAGACAGTCAGGGGGTTGGGTTGATATGAGCTTTGTCAAACAGATCAAGTTTTTTTACTAGACAGATAGACAGTCAGGGGGGTGGGTTGATATGAGCTTTGTCAAACAGATCAACATTTTTTACTAGACAGATAGACAGTCAGGGGGGTGGGTTGATATGAGCTTTGTCAAACAGAGCAACATTTTTTACTAGACAGATAGACAGTCAGGGGGGTGGGTTGATATGAGCTTTGTCAAACAGATCAACATTTTTTACTAGACAGATAGACAGTCAGGGGGTTGGGTTAATATGAGCTTTGTCAAACAGATCAACATTTTTTACTAGACAGATAGACAGTCAGGGACTGGGTTGATATGAGCTTTATCAAACAGATAAATTTTTTTTACTAGACAGATAGATAGTCAAGGGGTTGAGTTGATATGAGCTTTGTCAAACAGATCAACATTTTTTACTATACAGATAGACAGTCAGGGGAATGGGTTGATATGAGCTTTGTCAAACAGATCAACATTTTTTACTAGACAGATAGACAGTCAGGGGGTTGGGTTAATATGAGCTTTGTCAAACAGATCAACATTTTTTACTAGACAGATAGACAGTCAGGGACTGGGTTGATATGAGCTTTATCAAACAGATCAAATTTTTTTACTAGACAGATAGATAGTCAAGGGGTTGAGTTGATATGAGCTTTGTCAAACAGATCAACATTTTTTACTAGACAGATAGACAGTCAGGGGAATGGGTTGATATGAGCTTTGTCAAACAGATCAACATTTTTTACTACACAGATAGACAGTCAGGGGGTTGGGTTGATATCAGCTTTGTCAAACAGATCAACATTTTTTACTAGACAGATAGACAGTCAGGAGGTTGGGTTGATATGAGCATTGTATAACAGATCAACATTTTTTACTAAACAGATAGACAGTCAGGGACTGGGTTGATATCAGCTTTGTCAAACAGATCAACAATTTTTTACTAGACAGATAGACAGTCAGGGGGATGGATTGATATGAGCTTTGTCAAACAGATCAACATTTTTTACTAGACAGATAGACAGTCAGGGGGATGGGTTGATATGAGCTTTGTCAAACAGATCAACATTTTTTACTAGACAGATGACAGTCAGGGGGGTGGGTTGATATGAGCTTTGTCAAACAGATCAACATTTTTTACTAGACAGATAGACAGTCAGGGGGTTGGGTTGATATGAGCTTTGTCAAACAGATCAACATTTTTTACTAGACAGATAGACAGTCAGGGGGTTGGGTTAATATGAGCTTTGTCAAACAGATCAACATTTTTTACTAGACAGATAGACAGTCAGGGACTGGGTTGATATGAGCTTTGTCAAACAGATCAACATTTTTTACTAGACAGATAGACAGTTAGGGACTGGGTTGATATGAGCTTTATCAAACAGATCAACATTTTTTACTAGACAGATAGATAGTCAAGGGGTTGAGTTGATATGAGCTTTGTCAAACAGATCAACATTTTTTACTAGACAGATAGACAGTCAGGGGGATGGGTTGATATGAGCTTTGTCAAACAGATCAACATTTTTTACTAGACAGATGACAGTCAGGGGGGTGGGTTGATATGAGCTTTGTCAAACAGATCAACATTTTTTACTAGACAGATAGACAGTCAGGGGGTTGGGTTGATATGAGCTTTGTCAAACAGATCAAGATTTTTTACTTGACAGATAGACAGTCAGGGGGTTGGGTTAATATGAGCTTTGTCAAACAGATCAACATTTTTTACTAGACAGATAGACAGTCAGGGACTGGGTTGATATGAGCTTTGTCAAACAGATCAACATTTTTTACTAGACAGATAGACACTTAGGGACTGGGTTGATATGAGCTTTGTCAAACAGATCAACATTTTTTACTAGACAGATAGACAGTAAGGGGGTTGGGTTGATATCAGCTTTGTCAAACAGATCAACATTTTTTACTAGACAGATAGACAGTCAGGAGGTTGGGTTGATATGAGCTTTGTATAACAGATCAACATTTTTTACTAGACAGATAGACAGTCAGGGGGTTGGGTTGATATGAGCTTTGTCAAACAGATCAACATTTTTTACTAAACAGATAGACAGTATGGGGAATGGGTTGATATGAGCTTTGTCAAACAGATCAACATTTTTTTACTAGACAGATAGACAGTCAGGGGGTGGGTTGAAATGAGTTTTTTCAAACAGATCAACATTTTTTACTAGACAGATAGACAGTCAGGGGGATGGGTTGATATGAGCTTTGTCAAACAGATCAACATTTTTTACTAGACAGATAGACAGTCAGGGGGATGGGTTGATATCAGCTTTGTCAAACAGATCAACATTTTTTACTAGACAGATGACAGTCAGGGGGGTGGGTTGATATGAGCTTTGTCAAACAGATCAACATTTTTTACTAGACAGATAGACAGTCAGGGGGGTGGGTTGATATGAGCTTTGTCAAACAGATCAACATTTTTTACTAGACAGATAGACAGTCAGGGGGTTGGGTTAATATGAGCTTTGTCAAACAGATCAACATTTTTTACTAGACAGATAGACAGTCAGGGACTGGGTTGATATAAGCTTTGTCAAACAGATCAACATTTTTTACTAGACAGATAGACTGTCAGGAGGTTGGGTTGATATGAGCTTTGTCAAACTGATCAACATTTTTTTTACTAGACAGATAGACAGTCAGGGGAATGGGTTGATATGAGCTTTGTCAAACAGATCAACATTTTTTTCTAGACAGATAGACAGTCAGGGACTGGGTTGATATGAGCTTTGTCAAACAGATCAACATTTTTTACTAGACAGATAGACAGTCAGGGGGATGGGTTGATATGAGCTTTGTTAAACAGATCAACATTTTTTACTAGACAGATAGACAGTCTGGGGGGTGGGTTCATATGAGCTTTGTCAAACAGATCAACATTTTTTACTGGACAGATAGACAGTCAGGGGGTTGGGTTAATATGAGCTTTGTCAAACAGATCAAAATTTTTTACTACACAGATAGACAGTCAGGGACTGGGTTAATATGAGCTTTATCAAACAGATCAACATTTTTTACTAGACAGATAGACAGTCTAGGGGTTGGGTTGAATATGAGCTTTGTCAAACAGATCAACATTTTTTACTAGACAGATAGACAGTCAGGGGAATGGGTTGATATGAGCTTTGTCAAACAGATCAACATTTTTTACTACACAGATAGACAGTCAGGGGGTTGGGTTGATATCAGCTTTGTCAAACAGATCAACATTTTTTACTAGACAGATAGACAGTCAGGAGGTTGGGTTGATATGAGCTTTGTATAACAGATCAACATTTTTTACTAAACAAATAGACAGTCAGGGTCTGGGTTGATATGAGCTTTGTCAAACAGATCAACATTTTTTACTAGAAAGATAGACAGTCAGGGACTGGGTTGATATGAGCTTTGTCAAACAGATCAACCTTTTTTACTAGACAGATAGACAGTCAGGGGGTGGATTGAAATGAGGTTTTTCAAACAGATCAACATTTTTTACTAGACAGATAGACAGTAAGGGGGTTGGGTTGATATGAGCTTTGTTAAACAGATCAACATTTTTTACTAGACAGATAGACAGTCTGGGGGGTGGGTTCATATGAGCTTTGTCAAACAGATCAACATTTTTTACTGGAGAGATAGACAGTCAGGGGGTTGGGTTAATATGAGCTTTGTCAAACAGATCAAAATTTTTTACTACACAGATAGACAGTCAGGGACTGGGTTAATATGAGCTTTATCAAACAGATCAACATTTTTTACTAGACAGATAGACAGTCTAGGGGTTGGGTTGAATATGAGCTTTGTCAAACAGATCAACATTTTTTACTAGACAGATAGACAGTCAGGGGAATGGGTTGATATGAGCTTTGTCAAACAGATCAACATTTTTTACTACACAGATAGACAGTCAGGGGGTTGGGTTGATATCAGCTTTGTCAAACAGATCAACATTTTTTACTAGACAGATAGACAGTCAGGAGGTTGGGTTGATATGAGCTTTGTATAACAGATCAACATTTTTTACTAAACAAATAGACAGTCAGGGTCTGGGTTGATATGAGCTTTGTCAAACAGATCAACATTTTTTACTAGAAAGATAGACAGTCAGGGACTGGGTTGATATGAGCTTTGTCAAACAGATCAACCTTTTTTACTAGACAGATAGACAGTCAGGGGGTGGGTTGATATGAGCTTTGTCAAACAGATTAACATTTTTTACTCGACAGACAGTCAGGGGGGTGGGTTGATATGAGCTTTGTCAAACAGATCAACATTTTTTTACTAGACAGATAGACAGTCAGGGGGGTGGGTTGATATGAGCTTTGTCAAACAGATCAACATTTTTTACTAGACAGATAGACAGTCAGGGGGTTGGGTTGATATCAGCTTTGTCAAACAGATCAACATTTTTTACTAGACAGATAGACAGTCAGGAGGTTGGGTTGATATGAGCTTTGTCAAACAGATCAACATTTTTTTTACTAGACAGATAGACAGTCAGTGGGTTGGGTTAATATGAGCTTTGTCAAACAGATCAACATTTTTTACTATACAGATAGACAGTCAGGGGGGTGGGTTCATATGAGCTTTGTCAAACAGATCAACATTTTTTACTAGACAGATAGACAGTCAGGGGGTTGGGTTGATATGAGCTTTGTCAAACAGATCAACATTTTTTACTAGACAGATAGACAGTCAAGGGGTTGGGTTGATATGAGCTTTATCAAACAATCAACATTTTTTACTAGACAGATAGACAGTCAGGGGGTTGGGTTGATATGAGCTTTGTCAAACAGATCAACATTTTTTACTAGACAGATAGACAGTCAGGGGGATGGGTTGATATGAGCTTTGTCAAACAGATCAACATTTTTTAATAGACATATAGACAGTCAGGGGGGTGGGTTGATATGAGCTTTGTCAAACAGATCAACATTTTTTTTACTACACAGATAGACAGTCAGGGGGGTGGGTTGATATGAGCTTTGTCAAACAGATCAACATTTTTTACTAGACAGATAGACAGTTAGGGACTGGGTTGATATGAGCTTTGTCAAACAGATCAACATTTTTTACTATACAGATAGACAGTAAGGGGGGTGGGTTCATATGAGCTTTGTAAAACAGATCAACATTTTTTACTAGACAGATAGACAGTCAGGGGGTTGGGTTGATATGAGCTTTGTCAAACAGATCAACATTTTTTTACTAGACAGATAGACAGTCAGGGGGTTGGGTTGATATGAGCTTTGTCAAACAGATCAACATTTTTTACTAGACAGATAGACAGTCAGGGGGTTGGGTTGATATGAGCTTTGTCAAACAGATCAACATTTTTTACTAGACAGATAGACAGTCAGGGGGTGGGTTGATATGAGCTTTGTCAAACAGATCAACATTTTTTACTAGACAGATAGTCAGTCAGGGGGTTGGGTTTATATGAGCTTTGTCAAACAGATCAACATTTTTTACTAGACAGATAGACAGTCAGGGACTGGGTTGATATGAGCTTTGTCAAAAAGATCAACATTTTTTTACTAGACAGATAGACAGTCAGGGGGTGGGTTGAAATGAGTTTTTTCAAACAGATCAACATTTTTTACTAGACAGATAGACAGTCAGGGGGATGGGTTGATATGAGCTTTGTTAAACAGATCAACATTTTTTACTAGACAGATAGACAGTCAGGGGGTGGGTTGATATGAGCTTTATCAAACAGATCAACATTTTTTACTAGACAGATAGACAGTCAGGGGGTTGGGTTGATATGAGCTTTATCAAACAGATCAACATTTTTTACTAGACAGATAGACAGTCAGGGGGTTGGGTTGATATGAGCTTTGTCAAACAGATCAACATTTTTTACTAGACAGATAGACAGTCAGGGGGATGGGTTGATATGAGCTTTGTCAAACAGATCAACATTTTTTACTAGACAGATAGACAGTCATGGGGGTGGGTTGATATGAGCTTTGTCAAACAGATCAACATTTTTTACTAGACAGATAGTCAGTCAGGGGGTTGGGTTTATATGAGCTTTGTCAAACAGATCAACATTTTTTACTAGACAGATAGACAGTCAGGGACTGGGTTGATATGAGCTTTGTCAAAAAGATCAACATTTTTTTACTAGACAGATAGACAGTCAGGGGGTGGGTTGAAATGAGTTTTTTCAAACAGATCAACATTTTTTACTAGACAGATAGACAGTCAGGGGGATGGGTTGATATGAGCTTTGTTAAACAGATCAACCTTTTTTTACTAGACAGATAGACAGTCAGGGGGTGGGTTGATATGAGCTTTATCAAACAGATCAACATTTTTTACTAGACAGATAGACAGTCAGGGGGGTGGGTTGATATGAGCTTTATCAAACAGATCAACATTTTTTACTAGACAGATAGACAGTCAGGGGGGTGGGTTGATATGAGCTTTGTCAAACAGATCAACATTTTTTACTAGACAGATAGACAGTCAGGGGGATGGGTTGATATGAGCTTTGTCAAACAGAAACTTTCGGAGCAGGCACCGTTGAACTGCACAGTACCCATCATATTATGGTGGAAAGAGACAATAATATTAAGCAGCTTGGGTGGACAGCCTATTATCTTATGCTGGTTGTGGCATAGAATTTGCAGTAATGTTCGACCCATTTGTGCATTTGTTCGCTCTTGTCTGTGATAATTTCCCAGTGGTTGATTTGAGAGGTGCTGACTTTTTTTGGGGCAGAACCTTTTTCATTCCTTCATGTATCCCTCTTATGTTGCATGCTTGAGCAGCGAGTTG
This sequence comes from Biomphalaria pfeifferi, assembly GCA_030265305.1. Classification (NCBI taxonomy): domain Eukaryota; kingdom Metazoa; phylum Mollusca; class Gastropoda; family Planorbidae; genus Biomphalaria; species Biomphalaria pfeifferi. The sequence continues at coordinate 3,813,622 of JASAOG010000020.1, read as the reverse complement.
AATGAAGGAATACATGGGTATTATACAGAAAGCAAATAAGACTTCTTGAACGCTTTTATCAAAGATGTCTGCGACATCATGGACATAGAATGGCAAGACCGCACTACAAATAGCGACGTTCTTGCAAATGCCGGTAAGGAGAGTGGCCGTGACCGTGCCCATGTCTTCTTCCTGCAAGTTAGCTAATTCGTTGACTAGTTCTTCTGAAGTCATACGACTACTATGACCACTTGTAAGCGATTGGAAAGAAGATCGTGTACGATCTTCATTGTGATTATCCGAAGTTGATATTTGGCAGTGGCTGACACGTAACGAAAGTCAATAAAGCATCATTCTTTGTTGACAGAAACTCCTCCTCGGCTTTTTTTTTTTTTTTCACAAAACCTCTATTCAAGTGAGATTTTCGTGGAACCTTCAGAAACATGGATTCAGGAGCCCGGAAAACGTATCTCAAAAATGGCTCTAACGATTTTCCTAGAAATTAAAAAGCTGAGAAAAGAATTACAAGCTCTTTGGCCACACGGGAAAAACTCTAGTTTGACCGTTATAATTTTTCAAAGTAAAAAAATAAATAAATTTGGCTTGAGCTTGACTATATTTAGGTCTAGAGCCGAAACGGCGTAGTCAGCCGTATTACCATAATTATGCGATAACATTCAGTTTAAAGTTTCTTCCATTAACTTTATTGAAGTTTATAAGCGTTGCTTATATTTTTACGTAAAATCTAATATTGATTACATCTAGATCTAGAACTATATATAGATTAGCTCTTAATTAAGAGTTCTAAATCAGAACTTTCGGTCTAGTGTTAGTTAAATGTCCATATAACATGGGCGTAGCCAAGATTTTTTTTTCGGATAGGGTTTGAGTATTTTAATTAATCTTCATTACATTCTTACCAATCATTCTTTCGGACGTTTTTTTTTATATCATAGAAAAGATAAGTAAAAATGCCGCCCTTGCCAGCTATGCGATCGTGAGAGCCCATGAGCTCCACCAGCGGGTTCGGGCGAAGCATTATTTCCGGTATTTGAAACTAAAAAATGATAGGCCTACATAGGTATCTAAAGTGCACTTTCTTGCTACTTTTCTAATAAAACATTGTCAAACAAAAACCAAATCTGCTATTCACTGCACTTTACTAATGGAGCACAGCGACTGGTAGAAATCGATAGCTATAGTTTTGCTGCTGTAGTTTTTTGTTGGAGTAGGAAAAGGTAACCACAAAACCCCTGGCCGCACTCATGAAATTTAGCAGGCCCTATTTGTAGTTTTGCTTTTCCTTTTATTGGAAAAAAAAGGGGGGGGGGGGTAATCTGGAAACCCCTCTTTGCTGAGCTCATGAAATTAGTAGGTTGGTTTAGATTGTTAATCGAAAAGAAAAGTCTTATCGTCAAATCTTTTTGATGGGAGGTTTTTAACTTAAAACCTTCTGGAGGGGGGTTTAAAGCTCAATACCCCTTTGATTACCCTTTTAGAATTTGGTGAATTCATTTCGCTTTAGTTTAATATTGAAGAGGGGTTTTAATCTCAAAACTCTCTGTAGGGAGGTTTTTAACTCGAAGGCCCCCCGCCCCCACCCCATGGGCAACGCTCGTAGAGTTTGGTGAATGTAGTTTGCTTCAGGTTCATATTGAAATGGTGATTTTTAACGTCAATAGGCTCTCATAATCCCCCTTGGCTACGCTAATGATGAAATTTGGTGACTCTCGGTTGCTTTACTTTTTCTTTTATTGACCCGGCGAAGGTGGTTAAACTCAATGCCCTCCTTGGCTGCGTTGGGGCAAGTGATAGTTAACATTAAAATATCACCAATAATAAAGAAAATTTAAAAACAACAGTGATCAAATTCAAACCCCAACCCCTACAGGGGGATTTCATTACGGGAGGGGGGTATGATACGTATAATATTTTGACATTTTCACCAAAAAGAAGCATTAATTGTCTTCTTATATATTTCGTAGTCTAGCAAGTGGCTCTAAACATTCGTGACTAAATATTAATTCTAGAGCTAGGCTTTGATACATGTAGAGACAAAGAGCACTGCTGTGTTTTCGATTTAAGTTTCTATTTTTTTTTTAGGAGTAGCCTACTGTGCAAGGACCTTTCCAATTGGAGGCCCTGCCAGATGCGGTCCTGCAGAAAACAAAAAAGGACATGTCTTTTTTTTTCCCCATTCAATTTGAGCCAATTTCTTTAACTTTATAGAGACTCTTCTACAAAAGCAAAAAGATTAGGCCTATTTATTCAAATTCCCATTTCCGATTTACTCGTGTATGCAAACATTACAACAGAAAAGTTCATTATATGTTAAAAGTCAGTGTAATTGGTAGAAGTTCTGGTTAACTAATCAATGTAATTGGTGAACCTTCTAATTTGAATATCGATAAGTCTAATTAGATTTTTATTACATTTTTAAAAAATCTCGTATAAAACTAGACAAGGATCAAAGTATATAGGCCTATCTAGAACAAGAGTAGGCCTTATTATTTTCGACAGTTTTTGTTGATAAGCGTGATGAAATTAGCTATCCAGAACTTTATAATAAAACCATGCTCTGGTGATGATGTGCCATTTAAAAAATCTTTACATACATCTATTTGGTTTCAAAATGTGTATGTATTGTACCCAACAGTATAAGCTTCATTAAAAAAATGCAAACAATCAAATCTAGATCTAGATATAATCAATTTATAGGCTCCTAATCTATTTTAGATTAGATATCTTAGTTATGTAGTAGATCTCTGATCTGTCTTTACTGGATCTAGTGCTATCTCTAGTCTAGTAGGTCTAATCTAGTATAAAATGAAAATGATCTGAAGCTGGATAAACCAGTGAAACACATGAAGACAGAACTGTTTGCAACTTGCTTGAATTAAGCCTATATTGAAGAAGAAAATACATTATTTTTCCATCGACATAATAAACATATACATCTATACTATATCTATAAAATCTTACCTATAAAATAGCTGCTGTTATCTAACCCTAAGATGTAGTCGTCAGCAGGAAGTGTTCGTAATAATTAATTCAATATGACCTAGATCTATATAAGGCTATTATTATCCCCTTTTGGATTATCCGTTATTCTATAGACAATCAATAGGGCCTACCCTAAAGTGTCTTTAAAATCTTTCTAGGCCGCTACTTTATTGAGCTAAGAAATCAAACTTTAGGTTAACACAACTAAGGCCAGTTGATTTGTCCCAGCCCTTTGATGAGAACTATAGAGTTGAGATTATTTAGTCATTTGAAAAGTACTTCAGAGTTTAAACATTTTTTCGAGAGTATTTAAAAATGAAATAATGATGAGCGTCTGTAAATGTCTTATTTTCAAATTAATATTTGAGACAGTGTCTAACTGGAAACTAGCTTTCATGTTTCTTTATGGCTCTTAACTAGTACTTAATAGACTTAATGACAATAAAGAAAAAAACAACTGTCAATAACAAAACATGAAGATTTTTAATATTGATCTTTTATTTTGGCTTGTTGGACTATAAATACAAACTTTAATACAAAGATATAATTATGATCATTACAATTATACAGAAGTAGATTCACAAAAATGCTTACAGTTAGATTAATGGTAAAAGAATAAAATCTCTTTGAAGTGTTAGGAATGTATGTTATCTAACAGCATTAGCCAACAAAATACTTTGAGTAGTCCTTTATTTTGAAAAGGACGCATTTAAGTCATGATGATGTTGCACACTTAAATCCTAGACCCACATTCATCTAGTACACACCTCTACATGGTGTTTATGCAAAACTTACAATGTAAATAGATGAAGTTAGGTAGGTCTTAAATATAGAGACCAGGTTTTACTCATGTATGCAATGTGGTTTCCAATCTGTTATTTTAATGTAGCCTATTTAAAATTTGAATATTAGGTATACATTTTAATAATTTTGTGAAAAACATCTTAATTAAACAATAGACTAAAAAAAAAAGTAAAGTTCCCCTTTCAGACCTTGTGATTAGACTACTAAATAAATATTTCAAAAGTTTAAGAATAAAATTGAATGTTTAGATTACATAATAAAAAAACAATACTAAAGAGGCATTGAACAAAAAAAAAAAGACAGAAAACTTGACTTGCTTATTTCTTTCAGGCCTACATTCTAATCTTCATGTAATTCTAGTCAAGCATTTGATACTAACATCAAAAAGAAGTGAAATCTTTGAAAGTCCCCATAAAATCTAAAGCTTAAACAATTGAATGTAAAACAAAGAAAGAAATTCCCAGTCACCAAGCTTTTGTAATCAGCAATTGTTCATTTGTATTATGAGTTTTGAAAAAATCAGGATGGTTCATTCAATAAGGTTCACTTTATAATTACAGTGATTGCATTAAATGATTTATCATAATCACTAGAATATAAAATCTATTTTCATGAAAAAATCATCTAAGACTCACAGACAAACTGCTTATTCAGCCAAAGTGCCCACAATAAAAACTAAAATAAAAATGTAAAAAATTAAACAGTTTACAATGGAAATTAATCTACAACAATAAAAATGTGTACCAGTAACTAAAGTAAAGTTGTTTTTTTCCACAATGTTTCCTAAACTTAAAAAAATAATTTTAATTTAGATTGAACCAAATGGCTTAATACTGATACATATAAAAAAATTACAAAGAGCAAAAAACATTTTGCATCTCAAATACACACCCCTGTATGTTTCAACTGACCTATATTTATTTAATCCCAAAATGACAACAGGGAAAATCATTACAGAATTATAACTAGAGGGTCATTTTTCATCAGAAAATATGATAAAGCAAATTCTATTGGATCATAAAAATATAGTGCTTAATATGTTGCTTGTTAATCACTCACAGGGGATTGCAGCTCACCAGATATACAGTAATAGGTAAAGGACAATCCATTATTATAGAAAATGTGTTAGAATAGCTCTGTACATTCTGTAGCAATGCAAGGTAAAGGCCAATCATAAAATTGTATTTCCTGAATTTTTAAGTGTCCCATTCAGAAGCAGCCCTATATGCCATTTAATAACCGGCCTACCCCCAAATCCACATATCGAATAATGTCTTAATCCCCATAGAGATGAACCTGTTTATATAGGTTGGTGAATGAATGAAAATTAGAAATGTTTTATTGTTCTTAACCTTTTTTTTGGTACAATAACTTCACACAAACTATTGGCAACCATAAAATATATTTCATAAGAAATCTCAAAACTTACATTTGACACTAAGTATTCTTTTTTAAGAGTTAAAAAAAACACACAAAAAAAAACTTGAATCACAAAGCAAGAATGACATATGTATGATGTAAACTAGAATCTCACCAGATTCTTTCTATTGTTTCTCTATTTACAGATGCTAAATGTTCTGATGATTTATAGAGGCATAAAATTAATTCAAATAAAACTGTAAATGCTCTAACTCTAACATCAAACTACAAACAAATCACAAGGTGAGGAAGGAAACTAAGTGTTAAGATATTCATAGAAATACTTATAATATTATATTTGTTGAAAGCTCAATATCATGATATTAAATATAAATATATGATGCATACAATCATTGAAGTAATAAACTGATGCATATAATCCATGATAGTTTGTAAGGCCATCAGTTTAGCTGAATAAACTGATGCAAATAATCCTTGATAGTTTGTAAGGCAATCAGTTATGCTAAAGTAATAAACAATTATTAGTAATATAATGTGAAATTTTTAAGTCATCATTTAAACTTATAGAAAAAAAATTCTTTTACCCCACCAGAACATTTAATGTCAAATCCCTATGATCCAATCTCAAGTCATCATAAAAATTAATTTCCTATTTTTTCTTTGTCATACATTAAAGAATACAAAATATTTTGAGACTTTTTTTTTTAGTATCATCTACTTCTCCAATATTATTTAACACTGAGGAAAGATAAGCTTAATCTCATTTTCTATGAGCCCAAAGATGAAAGTGGAGTATAAATAGGTTCGGACAAAACCATTTTAGATTTTATTTTCACTTAGTTCCGAGTAAATGTTTTCTCAAGCCATGTAATGCATACCATTTTGATATAGGATTTGTTATTACATGGATTTCAAAGTTTACAAACCATTTTCATTTAAAAAGTAACTTTTATATACAATTATTGTTGTAAAAATATTTTCATAATATAAAAATGAATGAAATAAGAAAAAAGCATGATTAAAAACTGAGGTTTTAAGGCAACTTAAACAATATCACAGATAAAAGTAGAAATGTTATGCATGTATATAAAACATTAACACAATTAAATATAAGCAGTATCACTGGATGGAATCAGTAGGAGGGAATAATTACTTGCAATAACATTAACAACAAAGCAATCACTACACTACGACATTTTTAATCAACTAAAATTTCAACTCCAAGTTCTATCTTACAAATACTACCATATATAACATTTTTAAAATCTTAATTTCAAGAAATGAAACAAATTCAATTGCACTTAAATATTTAGCTTTATCTCTAGTGTGAAACATTTTGATTGTTTTGAAGCAAAATTCCACTCAATAAATGCAACAAAAAAACTAAATTCACAGGCACACATAAAAAAAAACACACATACAAATTAACTATGCTTCAAACTCATCACCATTATTAAAGAAATCATCCCGGCTGAGTTTGAAATCATCAACTTGAGAATACCTGTGAAAGTTTAAGGCTGCGGGTGGAAGAAATTCAAAGTTCTCACTTGAGTGAACAGTTCTTCTGCTCTTATTGTTATTCTGGTTCAAGCCAGTTACCTCATTATTTGGTTTTCTAAAATCAGCAGGCGGTTCAATAGGAACAGTCCATTGTTGATCTACGTGGTCATAAGAGTCCCATTCTGAATCTTTGCAGGCTCCAAAAGCGTCTATCCCCACGGATGGATCTGTTTCATATAAATTCTTCTGAAAAACAAATAGAAATAGTTTGAATAATCCAAGGGGTAAAAATAAAAATAAAAAAATATACATGCATATTTTTTTTACATTACAAACAAAATAATATCTTAGTCCATAAAAAGAAACATTTTAACATTAACAAGTAATAAATGCTAAATAGAAAATGTTGTACATTCAGATTAGTAGAGAGGATCAAAACAATGTTATATAAAAGTGATATTAAGTAAAAAGCTTTTAGTGCATTATAGGCATATAGAAAGCAGCTAATTCTGGATATTGATAAAATACTAGTTGAATGCTTGTAGATAATAATTTACAGAATTTGTAATACATAGAAATACTGATAGAACTGAATCAATCAAATTGACATGAGGTAATGCTTAGGTCAGTGGTCACCAAACTCGACAACCAAAAGAGCCAAATTTTACAAATTACAGATTTAATTAAAAAATGTTTTAGTTGAGTATTTATAGAAATAATTAGAATTAAAAGTAAAATCTTGAGCTTACCTTTGCTAGACATGTCTTAGTTTAACTAACAATACATTAAATTAAACTTAGTACCATACATATATAAAGATAATATTTATTTTAAAATATAAAAAAATTCATTAATTTTGAATAATAGGTATCCTTAAAAAAACAACAACTACAAATGCTTTACTAAAGTAAGTCAGGTTTGCTTGTTATTGTTTTTAATCTTAGGCACAATTCCAATTTTTCATCTTTAAGCTTAATTTACTCTTAATAAAGTTCATACTTGAAAATGATTGTTCACGTACATATGTAGACCCAAACGCTAGTTATTTCTGGTGATCATACAAGTCAGTATTCCTGGGGTAAAAATCAACATATCTTCCTTCTCCAAATCTTTCAGACCAATTGTGCTGTAAAACTTACTTCACATTTATTTGTCATCAATAGTTCTAATTCAGCACAAAGTCTCTTGAACTTTAAACTTTCCTGCTCTTCATTTGATCTAACAAAACAAAGCTGCTAACATGGATATTAAATGGTGCAAAATGTATTTTGTTACTGTGGCAGTCTGAGTTGTTATTTTAAAAAGACGTCACTTTCTGGCTTCTTAAGTTTTTTTGACCTGCTGAGAGAAGCTTCCTTCATATTTAACAGTTTAACAATTAGTTTTTTGAATAAAATTACATCTTCTAACATTGAAAAACATTGTGTTTTCTTTTCCTTGTAATTAAGAGGTAACATCCAACAGGATCCACAGATTGTTTTTAAACACTGCATAGTTAATTCTCTTTTCAAGAAGCAATGCTTTCATTTCATTAAACAGTAACCAAAATGTTTTAAAATGTTTCCTCTTGATAATTAATATAGAACCTTCTAATACAGTAGAAGATTTTCATACTCACTCTCTACATCATTTAGAAATTCTTTAAATGGGAGATGGCAAAAAGCTTTAGCTACAATGCAGTTGATCATCTTAATCACCAATTCCATGACTTTGCAAAGTTCTTCAGGAAAAGTCTCCACATTTAGTGCCTCCTCATGAACAAATGAATGATACGAAGTATCTCAAAAAGATGATTTTTTTCTTTTAAAGTAGCAACATACCTATTTCCTTCACTTGTCTGACTTTTCTCTTTATCTGATGAAATTGAGATACTAATCCCAAAAGTTTCTCTTTAGAGCCTTTAATGGAGATAATAACTCAAACAATAATTGCATGCACCTTCATTGCACCATCGCTGCCCCAATCACCCAATGGTAAAACAAATTTTTTAAAAGTGTTCCTTAGTACTTATGCTGCTTTGTTTGTCAAATTCCAGCCAAAATAAGAATACACATGTTTCTGAACGACTATCCATGCTTTTTGTGCTTTCTAAAATTACACATCTCTTCTCTTTTCTGTAAGTTTGCATTTCAATCAAGTTTTAACTTGTCTCTTACAAAGCAAAATAGTCAAATTTTTTTTTTGTCTGCAAAGAACGCTTTTTCGTGGATGAGCCGCAGCCAAGGATTCAAAGAGCCACATGCAGCTCAAGAGGCGCAGTTTGTGACCACTGCCTTAGACCATTGACTTTTTTACATATCTACTCACTTGTAATGATGTGAATCATTCCTTATGTTAGGTCAATGTCTAGATAAAAATTTCTTGCCTAAGATGTGACTAAAATGTATAAACCAAGTTTCAAACTATCTATTTTATTGGTTTCTAATTTAAACTTCAAGACAGAATTTTTTAAATATAAAAACCTTGTCTAATGGAACTGAAGAGAGATATGGAGAAATAAAACTACACAGGCGTTGGATGGAATTAAAACTTAAACGTTGACTAATTTTTTGCCTTTGTTCCTTCTCTTACACAAAGTCAAAAACAGAATCTTAATTTTAAATTTTAAAAGAACTTCATCAATTATTATTAAATAAAGAGATTTAATAATTAATTAGTTGTTATAGTGAGTGATCTAAATATGGACATACTCTAAAAGGTTGATTGACATGAAATGAACTTGTATCTATCATAAATAAATCTAATACTAGAATTGAAACTAAGAACTCCCAATAGAGAATTGAGCAAATATCAAACTTTTTACCTCCTTCATTAACTTATCCACACTATATTTTTCTTGCGTCATCACTTCAAGTAAATCTTGCAAATTGGCATTCTCTTCCTCCAAGTACTCCAGTCGAGCCTGTGTCATGGTTAGGGCTCGACCTTTGTCCCTCACACTCTCGTCCATCTCTGATAATCTGAAATATGCCCAGTGGGCAGCTGAAAGGGACAGAACACAAACTAGAATATCCAGTGACAAACCAAGTAGCCAGGGAACACAATAAGAAGCTATACATTGAGATACATTTTTTTAATATAAATTTAAACAAAAAAATGCACCAATAGATTACATAACAAAACCATGCATACAATATAGGACTTATATGTAATAAATTTTAACTTTCAAGTAAAAAAACACGACAACAGTTACTTTAAAAGTTTTTAATCGACATAAGAAATTCAACAAAAAATTTACACAAATTTAAGTTTAATTTTTTAAAATTTCATAATGTTGTTGAATTGTATATTTACTTTTGAAATTTAATAAAACTAATTTTTTAACAAAGTGTTATAGCTAGTATTTTAATGGTAGATATTTTAAAAAAAAATGTGCAGCTATAAATTATTTTCCATTTATCCACTAAACAATAATAGTGCACTGCATTTTTCTACAGGCTACATTCACATGTGTTACAGCAGAAAGCACTGACTGCGCTTTAAGAGGTGAAGGGTCAACACAGGAGTTACATGATCATTACAAGCACTAGGCTACTAAAGTAAAAAAAAACAACTACAATTTAAGATATGGGCAAACATTAGTGTTATATTGTTGTCAATCAAAGTTTCCATGAATGCAAACTTTCTTTTAAAGCAAAACTTAACCCTTTGAATCTGGAAGCCAACTTTTTTGGTTTAGGTGTTAATTAATGATTGTCTGGTTATTTCACTACTTAATGTACAGATAAATACGAAACATTATGCAATGTGATTTGAGGTAGGTAAAGGTTGTTACCTGTCTCTTTTTTATATTGACTTTGAAACAAAATTAAATAATTTTTTTTAAGTTATCAAGGTATGGAAATATAAGATATGTTCATTCAAGGTTCAAAGGGTTAAATGTTTTGCAAAGCAATAAAATACTGTCAATTTATTGTTCAAGGACTGAATCTAGTTTTTATATATATATATATTTCTGACTTTTCACTTTCTATTTTATTCACTTATTATGTTTTATTTTGTAATATCACAAAAATATGTTAAAAATACAAATTGCATAATTATCCCAAAACTCAATGAATTGTGCAAGAAAATAAATCTATATTATATAATGTATAGGATAAATATATTTGAAATTGTATTGTGCTAGTTTACAATCTAAAAGAAACCTGAATGCTTACCTTCAATAAATAATGTGTCTCATAATGGGATTGAAGAGTAGAAATCAAACAGTTTTATTGACAACTTATAAGCATACATTTTCAAACAGTCTGTTTTTGTAGGTATACTTTTAATTAAATTAATTTCCAAAACACAGGGGCAAGGTGGCTGAGTGGTAAAGTGCTTGGCTTCAGAACCGAAGAGTCCCAGGTTCAAATTTCAGAAAAGAATAGGATTTTTAATTTTCGGATTTTCAGGATATCTAATCCTATTTGTATGGGTACCTGACATTAGTTGGATAAAGTAAAGGCAGTTTGATGTTGTACTGGTCACAATGACACTTGTTAACTGTTGGTCATAGTAACAGATGACATTTACATCATCTGCCCTATAGATTGCAATGTCTGCAATGGATCTTTTACACTTCTAATACACACTATTTCCTTGTATATAAAAACAATAGTTTCAAGATTTCACTATTCTTATAACACTATGTAAAAAGCTATTGTATGAAGTAATACAGCGCAGAATGAAAGTGTATTTGTATGTTCCAAATTATAAAATAAAAAAATGTTTAAAATAACTATAAAACTACATTACTACAAAAAAAAAAGATTCCTTATATGTAATTGTGGTAATAATCAAGTCAAGGACTCTGAAAACTATACGCAACCGGAAGATTCCCTTGTCTGGCCTGTTTGATTGAAATATTTACAGTACAACACTAACTGAAAGACAGACTTAGACCATGGAAGGTATCTCAACAACTTACTGAGTGATTAACTCCCTTTTCTCTCTCAACAGTTGCTTGTAGCTTTCATCCATTTTCTCTCTCCACTCCAGTTCCTTGTCCAACATTGCTCTGGTTAGTCTGAGATCATCATTCATGTGTTCCATCTGATCCATGTATTTACTTTTTTCATTGCTGTAAAACTCTCTATGTTACAGACACAATTCAATACAATTTGAATAGAGACAAAAAGACAACTAAAATAAATTATTTGTATGTTATAAGATTTGTATTTATGTATTACTAATCCAGACAATGAACTATGTTCAAACCAAGCAAAAAGTTATTCGTATACAGTTGTCAAGGTCATATGTTTAAAAATAAACACTGGTGTATTTCAAGAACTTCGAGTAATTGCCCAGCAAGAAGATGTTTAAAGTAGTTAGTTGAAGCTAAGACAACATTAGAAGCTTCCAAACATGTCAAAAATAGTTCTAGAATAAATGCTTATTTCTGTTTGAGTTCATACTTTAAATTAGTATCTCCTGTATTATGATTGTGTGAATGATCAGACATTGTTCCGAAGGGTAGATCCCACAAAGCTTTTAACACTGTCTTGACCACACAATCCCATTATTACAACAATCTAAATGTTAATGTGCCAAATAATGACAATGAGACTGTATTCTTATGTCACCATTATGGTGTAAAATACTTAATAAACATAAATTATGTTGTAAAGTTTTTAATAAAACAAACATGATATTTCTAAGATTGCTGGCAGACAACAGCTTTGTCTGCATGAGATGCAGAAAAATATGCAGGTGGCAACTGGTTCTGCATAATCTTGTAAAACACTGCACTCATCCTTAATCTTTGTGATCGAAGACATGGCCATTGCCAAACCATAAATTCTATTGTAAGGTACTTTAACAAAATTAAAATCTAATGTAAAGTACTTACAAAAAAAAATAAATTTTATTGTAGAGTACTTAATAAAAACATATGGGGTCAAACTAACACATTTCTTATATAGCAGAAAAAAAAATTGTATCAAAAATATTGGACAGTCATAAACCAAAATCAGAGCACTTAAATTAAAAATATATTGAAAACATTTTCTTTTACATTACATGATTTGAAATGTGTAGATTTTAATTCAAATAGATTTTTTGAAGTCCATCATAAATCTTTGTCAGAGTATTTGCACAACATAAAAGTGTATGCTAGTATCTAGTCTTCCTACCTGGCTTTAATTAACTTGGACTTGGTCCTCAATTTTCTCTCCTCATATTTTTTGATGTCTACATCTCTCTTTTCACTGACATTGGTCAGCTCATATTGTAAAACTTTGACCTCCCTTTGAAGTCTGGCTATCTGGTCCATCAATGAATGTTGATTGGTTTCGGGTGTAGGCTAAATGAATCACAAAACAAACAAAAGACATGCATTGAAATTGCCAACAAGGTTGTGAATGGAAGAAATGGCTCTAGAAATAGTGAAACAAAAGGAAAAATCAATTTGCCTATTTCTGTTTTCTGTTCAAGACTATTCTCTCCGATTGTGTAAATCAACCCTGTTGTACATATCAATTTAAAAAAACAACAAACAATAGACAAAGATACATAGAGACACAGATACAAAAATGGTGAAAGCAATATCTTCAGCTGGGACAAACTAGTTTAAGATTGTTATGGTACTGAATCTTGATGAGCTGCTTTTCAACTCAACACTAAGAACGATACATGATTGTGTTTTGAAATATCTACTTACTGATTCAAAATCCAAAGAAAACTTATTTTGTATTTGATTGAAATGGGTTTCCAGGTCAAGAATAGTTTGATGAAGCTCTCTATTTTCTAAGTTTAACTTTACTTCCCTCTCTTTCAGAAATGCCACCTGGTGTTTAAGTTCAGCAACTGTCTGGTCCAGGAATGTTCTTGGAAATAAATGCAAGACAATTCAAATGTTTAAAAAAACAAAATATATTTTCTATAGAACAAAAATGAAGTAGGATAGACTTGTAATAGCATAACTTATTCTAAGTGCAAAATGTTTTGCTAGAAAATATAGCTCTATGGTCATTGTGCTGGCTGCATACTACTCTCATGATCCTAGGGTCAACTCTACTTTGACAGTCATAGTATATCTTAGGTTTTTAGAAGTTGAGTTTTAAAAGAACCAATACACAGAAAAACGAAACAACAAATTTTCCATCACACCCTTTAATTAAAGCTAGGGCTTCAATGTGCAAAGATTTTCTATGTTCTATTCCACATATCAGGACACAAAATATGTCTCTTTATTAGGAAATTTAATTAAATGACATGGACAAGTTCTATGGAGGAAATTAATATCAACATATAGGCCTAGTATGAATAGTTAAAATAAAAATTATTTTGCATCAACTATTTTGCATCTAGAGGTGCGGTGGATGAGTGGTAAAGCACTTGGCCTCCCAAACAAGGGTCCTGGGTACGAATCCTGTTGAAGACTGGGATTTTTAATTTAGGGATCTTTGGGCACCTCTGAGTCCAACCAGCTCTAAATGGGTACCTGACATTAGTTAAGGAAAAGTAAAGGCAATAGTGCTGGCCACATGACACCCTTGTTAACCGTAGGCCACAGAAACAGATGACCTTTACACCATCTGCCCTATAGACCACTAGGTCTGAAAGGGGAACTCTACTTTCTTTTTACTATTTTGCATCTAAAACTTACTAATATACACAATGTCTGCAGCTAAAATCTAACAATTATAATAAAAGCTGATATGCATCAAACAAATAAACATTTGTAAAATTGTAAAACCTTTGTAATTTTTCTCCTTCTAGTTGATTTCTTATATTGACAATTTTATCTTGAGTCTCTCCAACATATCCTCTGTCCATTTCTGCCTTACATAGGAGTCCTTCAATGTGCAACATCTTCTGTGTGACTTCTTCTAATTCTCTTTGAAGCTCTCTAGCCTAAATTCATTGCCAACATTCATATTAGTTCATCAAACTAAGACTGCATGCATAATATTCAATATCATTTTTACATTAAACAATCCATTGAATCAAATTAATATAAGATTCATTGGATAACAATTTATTAGCTGAATTAAAAATTGAGCCAAATTTATGTTTTGTAAACTCCATAATTAATCCAGGCACTTGGCTTAATAAATTGATAAATGCATGTATATTAAGACTGAATAATCAAATAGATTTACCTTTCTTTCTGCCGCCTCAGCTCTTGCAACAATAGCTTTGGTTGAGGATTCATATGTGGCTTCTTTTTTTAATATACTGCTTTCCGCTTCGCGAATGCTTGATTTATGCTGTATGGAAATGGAATAAAGACAATAATTATATATTCATGTTTGTATTTTTGTAGTTTCAAATCTATAGAATATCCTAAAACTGTGTCTCTACAAATTATATTTTTACTAACCATTGTAATATCTACTTCATAAGAACGTTTCACAGATTCAAGTTCAGCATTTTTATCCATCAAGTTTCTTATCTGGCTGTAGGCCTACAAATACAGAAATGCACTAAAATATTATTAATACATTACGCTGTTGATAAAGATTTTAAAAATTATTATTTTAAAATTGAGTCGCTGTTGATAAAGATTTTAAAAATTATTATTTTAAAATTGAGTCGCTGTTGATAAAGATTTTAAAAATTATTATTTTAAAATTGAGTCGCTGTTGATAAAGATTTTAAAAATTATTATTTTAAAATTGAGTCTTTAGCCAATACAGACATTATCAGCTGACCTTAGACAGCTCTATGTCTATCATAGCATTTCTTTTCTCAACCTCTAATTTTATTTGAGTTTCTGTTAGCAGATGTAGCTCCAGTTTCTCAACATTAGACTTGTATCTTGAAACATCACATGTCAACTTGCTGACATCCTGAAAACATCATTCTTTTATTTTCTCTTAAGACTTTTGGGAATTTTAGCCATTATTACATTAATATTTATAGATTTGTACCAGACAGAAGAAAAGAGGCAATTAGATAGAAATGGGTCAGTTCAATTTTAATTCAGTTCTGAAGGAGGGAAGAGGCTAAAAAGAAATTAAACTCATCAAAAGCACCCCAAAAATCTAAATACTACATATAAAGGGATCAGTCATATGCTTTCTTTGAGTACCGATATGACACAAGTCCATCAGTTAAATATTTGGTCATCTATGAATTGATCATCTCCTTAAACTGTCTTTAACTAATCTCTAGACCTGTGCCAAAAAACATAGCATACAATTGAATCTTTCTGTAAGTATATATATATATATATATATTTATAGCTTTTATATAGCGCTACTTTCATACTTATAGCATGCTCAGAGCGCTTTGGTCCAATCTCATTTGTGGACCAGTGGGGGGGAGGGGGTATCTAGGAGTTGGTTTTTCGTGCTGCCTTTAGGCGCTCAGTAAACACAACTCTGCCCAAGTCGGGTGTCGAACCTCGAGCCCCCTTCTAGGTAGCCAAGCCAAGCCAAGCTAAGTTCCAGCGCACTTAGCCTCTCGACCACGCTTCCCACTAAGTATATTATATTAGAGTATTATATCAGAATATATGCATTCTCTGTTTGGGAACTCACAAAAAGGGAAAACATTAAAAAAAACTAGAACAGATGCAAATAGAGCCATGAGATTTTAACAAATGAATATTCACATTTGATTATAGTAACACCATAATAAAATCACTAAATATAGAGATGCTTCGGGACAGAAACAAAAATAAAGTAGCACTAATACATAAAATATTGAAGCAAAATTTACAAATTCAAAATCAAATAAAATACTCAGAAAGACACAAAGATAAAGGTACATTTCTTATTCCATATGCTAAGGAGATGATCATACAAGTGCTCCTTCTTCTCTAGGAGCATGGAATATTTGCTAAAATCAGCCGAAAAAAGGAAGGACTTAGCAGGAGGAGTTTAAGTCATTGATTAACTAGATTGACACATGATACGTGTTGGACTTTAATTATCTTCTCTTTTGAAGTAACATCTGTAATTTATAAGATATCTTGGGGGAGCCACCTTCTACCAAGCGCGTCCCCAGGTGGCAGATAGGGGAAAGAACCTTAGATGTAAGGGTTAGCTGTGAATAGCAAATAAACAGCCACGGACCAACTGGTTTGCAGTCATGGAGGATGTGGTGAAGTATTCCAGTGGTTAGAATATTTACTAAAAACATCTCAGAAATCTAGGGAAATGATTGCAAAAAGCAAGTATAGGGCGCTCTAACTCTAAACCCGGGTAGATGAAACTTGTTATCTAGGGATAGCAGTTCATGTAGGAAAACTCTGAAAATAAACACCTGCTGCCTTGCAGATGATCTTGGATGATCAAAGTCTATGGGAGCACACCCAGAAAGAAAAGCAGGCTGAAGTCGGAGTCAATGGGCCTCCTGGCGTATAACACATTGACACGCAACCTCATCTATGTTTGAGTTCAGTAACGATTCTAATAGATGTGGCGTCAAGCCTGTGGAATCCCACCGCCGGGCTCTCTGCCTGGAAGGAGCCCACACAAGTGAGCTGGTAGTTCTTCTATCTCCGCCTGTAGAGCCAGGGCAGGGACAAGAAAGTAAAAACTACTGGCAAACACTCTAAGACCAAAAGTCTAAAAATCTTACAATGGAACGCAGAGGGCATCCAAAAGAAAAAAGAAGCTTTAAAAATATTTCTGCATGACAAAAAAATTGATGTAGCATGCATCCAAGAAACTCATTTGAACAGTAATCTTTGTTTCTCCATTAGAGGCTACACCTGCATTAGACAAGATAGAGAAATCAGACCCAAAGGAGGAATCTTCACCCTCATTAAAAATGACATCCCTACCACAGACATAACTATGCCCAACTCCTCAGAATCAGAAATAATGGGAACTAAGCTAATTCTCCCTGATGGAAATATTAATCTATTTAACTCCTACTTCCCACCAGACAAGGAAATAGAGATTGACCCCAAACAAATACCTGACCAAGAAGACTGTCTAATCTTAGGAGATATAAATAGTCACTCTCAGAGCTGAGGATACCCATACCTTAATGCCAGGGGAGAAGAAATTGAAGAATGGCAAGCAGAGAACAGACTTATCTTGCTTAATAAACCTGAGGATAAACCAACCTTTTTCTCAAGAGCCTGGCTAACATCAACCACTCCAGATCTAGCCTATGCAACTGACAACTTATCCAAAAAGTGCACCAGAGAAGTTGCAGACTAGCTAGCCATCAGTGACCACAGACCCATATTGATCAGTATCGATACCTCCTTCAAAATATCTGAAAACTCCACCATCCCCAGATGGAACTACAAATAAGCCAACTGGCACCTATTCTCAAAGCTCACAGACCTATACACAACTTACACAACAATAAACTGCAAATCAAATCAGGTTAATAAGTCATACTCAGCTTTCTCCAAAGCAATCCTCCTAGCAGCTAAGGAATCAATTCCTAGAGGAGCAAGAAAAGATTATATCCTCAACTGGTCTGATCACCTTCAACAACTCCACAATGCCACTATTGAAGCCAGAAACACAGTAGAAAATAACCCTTGTATAGAAAATAACATAAATCTAAAAGCAGCTAACGCAGTTTTCAGGGAAAATTACCTTTCCGTCATGAGGAAAAGTTGGCATGAAAAAACAGAACAACTAAACGTAGATAGAGACGGCAACAAGCTCTGGCGAATAGCTAAATGTCTCAACCAGGAAGAAAACAGAACAACTCCTATAGTAATAGAAAAGGACAACAAACCCCTGAAAGGCCAAGAAGCAGCTAATGAATTCATTAAGTTTTTCCAAAGCATAGGACAAATACAAATCAATGAAAGTAGAAATAAAGATGTAAACACAGAAATCTTAGAAAAAATTAAAGAAAACAATCCAGCTTACTCCTTGGGAATGACCACTAATCTTAAAATGAAGGAACTTGATGAATCCTTAAAAGTCCTCAAACCAAAACAAGCCCCGGGCCCAGACAAAATATCTAATGACATGCTTCTTCACTTGGGTCCTCAAGCCAAAAGAAAACTGCTACAAATATTCAATGCTAGCTGGAAAACTGGCAGAATTCCAAACATCTGGATAAAAGCCATTATGATCCCTATACTAAAGCATGGCAAACCAAGAAATAAACTGGATAGCTACCGTCCCATCAGCCTCACTAGCTGTACTTGCCAACTGATGGAAAGAGTGATAAATAGAAGGCTGACATGGATCCTTGAGTCAAATAACCTACTCACTGAAGTCCAGGCTGGCTTTAGAAAAGGCAGATCAACAGGAGATCAAATCGCCTTCATCACACAAGAAATAGAAGACGGCTTTCAAGAAAAGAAACCAACAACAATTGTGTGGGTTGACTTAGAAAAAGCATTTGACAAAGTCTGGGAACAAGATCTATAGCTCAAGCTAATCCAGCATCACATATCTATCCCACAGAATGTACAACTGGATAAAGGAATATCTAAATAATAGAAAAGCCTAAGTTTGCTTGCAAGGACAAAGAAGCCACACAGTGGGTATAAAAAATGGTGTCCCCCAAGGAGGAGTCCTACCCCCAACACTTTTCCTAATATTCATAAACGATTTAAATCAAAACCTACCAAGAAAAGTTAAAAGCAGCATGTATACAGATGACCTTGCTTTAATTAGCACAGAAGAATATGTAGGAACATTGAAATTTCGATTACAAGATGCTCTTGATAAGCTCAATAATTGGTCCAAAGACTGGGGCATGTCCATCAACACAAAAAAGACAACATATACCATATTTTCACTGTCAACAAAACAACAAACAATAAAATTAACATTAGATAAGGAAGCTTTAGAAAAAAATGACAGCCCTACATATCTTGGAGTCACCTATGACCCGAGACTAACATGGAAAAGCCAAATAGATAAAAATAGACATAGAGTAAAGGCATCCAGAGACTATCCCTCTTGAAAAAAATTAGCTGGCACAGATTGGGGAGCTAATCACAACATCCTGAAAAAGACCTATACCAGTTACGTAAGACCTGTACTAGAATATGGGGCTCAACAGCCCAAACCAACCTAAGAAAAATAGACAAGGTTCAAAATATTGGTCTAAGGATAATGACAGGAGCAATCAAAACAACACCCATAAGAGCTATGGAGGAAACTGTTGCCCTGATCTCTCTGGATGAAAGAAGAGAAATAAAAATCCTTTCCCAATTCAATAAATTGGAAACCTTGGAGAGGCACCCATTCAGAACAAAAATCCACAAAACTGGCACAAAAAAACATCTCAAAAGGACCAATTTTAAACAGGAATCTCTAAACCTAAAAAAGAAACACCAACTTGAAAAAAAAAAAAAATTACACTGGAATCCTTGATACACTATAATGAATCTCCACCCTGGGCAGAAAGCTCTCTTCCTACTATAAGGGACCATATTGAAAACATAAAAAGAAAATCTGATTACAGACCAACAGAGCTCAAGGAAATAGTGAACTGTTTTCTACATACCAATTATCCTAGCAATCAGTGGATCAGAGTTTACACGGATTGCTCATCCCATAAAGCCACCACAAATGGAGGAGCTGGAATACTTATCAAATGGCCAGATGGAAGAAAACTAGAAAAATCCATTGCTACTGGAGAGCTCTCTGACAATCACAGAGCAGAAAGGGAAGCACTAGCACTAGCTGCTACCATGCTAGCAAATCATCCAAGTTCCCCAAACAGTCAGATTGTTTTTCTAACCGATGCGAAAACAACTCTCCAAAGCTTGCAAAACTCTGATTCCTCTTATATTAAAAACCTCAGAACAGCACTTACAAAGCTCAACAACAACAGCAAAAAAACTGTTATTCAATGGATCCCAGCTCATATAGAACTATAAGGATATGAGAAGGCTGACACACTCGCCAAGAGTGGGAGAACTAACTCACAAATAAACTCTGCACTCTATCCAGAAGAATTGAAGAAATTAATTGTAAATAAAATAAATGAGAAATGGACGAGATCTCATCCAAATCACAAGAAAGATGACACTTACTATAAGCTATCCCAACAAGACCAACGTCTAATCTTTCGACTTAGGACCGGACACAACAGAATGCGACAACACATGTACCGGAAGCTCAAAATTGGAACCAGTGAAATCTGCCCATGTGGAGTATCACCAGAGAATGCCGACCACATCCTCCAAAACTGCTCTCTCTACCAAGAGGCCCGAATAAGGCATTGGCCCCAAATCACCCCAGTAGAAAGAAAACTATATGAAGAGCTCCCTGATTTGGAAACCACTGCGCAGTTCATCTCATGTATTGGTCTAGTTATCTGAACACTCCAACATAACAATGAGAACGAAGAAGAAGAAAGAAGTATAAGATATGATAAGAAAAGATAGGTAGCCTCTTGTCTAAGCAGCATCTCCTCCAAACAAAATTCATTACAAAGGTAATTAAGAATGAATTCAACAATAATTCTCTGACCTCTTCCAGTTTTTTGTTTAGATGTTTTAAATCCCTTGCTTCCTTGCTAATGGATTCAAACTGATCCTTTAAAACATTGAGCTCCTGTGTATGCCTCTTTTTCAAATCTTGAATGTTTTCTTCTAAATGTACAATCATGCTTTCATATTTGGCCTGCAAATTAAACAATTTATCATGATAATAATCAAAGAATGAGATTTAATGAACTGTGTTATTATTCAAACATATTGCAAACTATATAGACAAGTAATCCTATTCATTTATATATACCTCAAATAAAAATAAAAAAGAACATTCAACATTATCTGATATCTCTCATTTGTAGAGATTTTAAAAACAAAATTGTATAATTGCTTTGTTAATTAGTTTTGTTTTGAACTTCTTTTCAAAGATAATATTATGTGATTTTTTAAATTAAGCAGTCTGAATACTAGTTTTATTAGTTATGATACTTAATTGATAGTAAAATAAAGAATTCAAACAATGTAAACTAAGTATTAGTTGAGCTTACAGTGAGACCTAGACTGTCTGACTCAAGCTTAAAGGTTTTAGATTGATGCTGATGTAAATCTTCACGCAGTTGTCGTATGTATTTGTTGGATGTATCTAAGTCATGCTCTAATTGTTCTGTGTAGTGTCTGTCCTGGTAGATTTTGTCTGCAAAAAGAAATTTGAATTTTTTAAAAACCCCTTTCTCTTGCTCTCTAAGCAATAACCCTTTCAAGACAAATGTGAATCATTCTTTTTAATCTCCAAGACTTGAAATGATTAGGTAATAAAAATTATATTTTTAAACATCTGTAAAAATTTATGATACCAACAGCATTTCTAAGTGGCAGAGAAGCAAAAAATAAATATCTTGATTGTACTTATGGAGATCACATTTAATATCGAGTGGTTAGAATATTTAATAAAATATTTCATAAATCAGAATAAATGGCTGCAAGTTGCAAGTAAGATGTGTTCTTAGAGTTTAATTTATCAGATGACTTTTATTATAGGAAATGTAGCTTCTAAAATAAATAAGTAGTACTTTCAGTGGTACATCATTGGCTGACTCAACACATCTAGAAAGAATACAGACTTAATAAAAAAGGCAAAAAAAACTATGGTGTGAAAAATGGAGCTACCTGCAAAAATGTAAATACTATTCTAAAAATATTATTTTAAAGAAATATTGAAATGCTAAAACAAAAACACTAGTTTTGAGTGCTTTTTTTTTTAACTTACTAGAGCTCGTCAATTTTTCTCTTTCTAGCTGAGTTTCCAAACTGTTGGCCTTTGCAGCAGCTTCTGTTAACTAAAAAAAATTATAATTTTTTGAATCCCTCTGGCATAAGAGAAACAAAGAAGAGTTAACAACATTGTTCCCCATAGCTTATAAGATATCCATTTCACTTTCTACTACTATGACAAATTGCAGATGTCTTTTTTCCAAGTAACCAGGACCAAGTCTCAAAAGAGATCACATCAGCATTGCGTTTCTTTGATTTTCTTCTTAAACATATTTTTGGGACATTGGCTAAAAAAAAAAATTATTTTCTACAGTATATAACTATTGACAGTAACTTGTGTAAATGCATGAGCTATTTCACACATAAACAAAAAATGTCTATACCCTAACATGTAAGTCTTATCAAAGAAAATAACATGAATGCAAGTGAACAGTTGAATTGCTCTTTTTATATTGCAATCTACATAAGTTCAAATACTGAGAGCCAAATAAAATATAGAATATATATTTATTTATAATGTATAGGAAATATATATATAAATTAGCATTTCAGTAAATATACATTTTATCTTATGTTTAAGAAGTTTTTACCTTTTGAGCCATTTCTCTGTTGTCAAGCTCCAACTTTTCAGATAATTTCTCCATGATTTTTATTTTATCCAGTAAATTCTTTCTCTCTTGCTCAAAGTAGGGCAAGGAGTTCATGGCATTTTGTTGTGACTCCTTAAAAGTGTCGACATTTCTCAGAAGTTCATTTCTCTCATTGACCAACACTTCCACTTTTGTTTCCATGGTTTCCATCTGAGTTAGGGTGACAGCTAGTGTCCCTGTTACAGGGTACAGACAATTGGCTCATTTAGTTCACAAAGACATAAAGTAGAAAGCATTTTAAAAAAAACTACATTTTTTTCTAATTTGGATTAAGCTTAAAAAAAAAAAAAGGTCGTGTCTAAAAATTTTAATTTTAATTTATATTGAAAAAATTTCATTAATAGTTAACCAAATTTTATTTAGAAACCATGTATTCAAAGTTGTCTGTACCTTGAGTCTCAATCAGTTTATGTTTGAGTGTACTGAGCTCACTATCTGATTGGTCTAAATGTTTGTTGGACATTTCCACAGACTGCTTCAGCAAACCTAAATCTTGGCTGAAATATAAATCAATTATAAAGGTGTACATGTGAGTTGGGAGGGTAGAGTATTTAGAACAGACAGCTTGAATGCATTCCATTTTAAGATCTGCTTCAAATTACTTTTTTGTTAAGATGATGACATTCAGAAAAGCTAAATTAACAAAAATAAACATTTCTGTACAAAAAAATTGCAAACACTTTTTAATGAAAAAGTTAAAAGTAGGTACAATGTCTAGAGAACTTAAGTTTATGACCAGCCTTTGTGGTTTAATGGAACATAAATTTCTTCAACAAATGAATGTTTTATAAAAATTTCTAATTTAAATTAATAGGTAATTCTGAAGTAACCAGTGCAAAGAAAGATTTTTAAACTATAGGTAAACAAAAATTACGTTAGATTTGTATTGTCTGCTTCAGCTTTTCTCAACTCTTCTTCAGTCTGAAACAATTTAGTCTTGACTTTGTTTAGTTCATTCAGAGTTTCATTCAGTTTTGTTGTAGAGAACTCAAGAGATTTCTCCAAATCCTTAAAAAAAAAAAATTAAAGGAAATATTAGCATAAATTTCAGAAATAAAATGAAATTTCTACAATTGTATTTGTATATTTAAAAAAAAAAAGCTTTATTAATTACAAAATGTATAACTGAACTTAGAAAAACTCAACAGTAAAAGAAAATGTGAAATTATGTTACTCTTAAATAAAATTATAATTAGGTTTTTCAAATACATTATCTGGAGATGGAGGTTCTTTTCTGCAGGAAGCCTGACTGCTGTCTATTTTATCTACTTCCATCACATCAGATTGGTTTATTTCTAATTCTTTAGAAACCTAGAAAACAACAAAAGGAAACAAAATTCTCAACATTTCTTGACCTATTAGTTCTGAGCATAATTTTACAAAATTTGTTTAGAGCAATTAAATACGTTTCAAAGCAACATTGATTGAGCCAATAGAAAAGTCTGTTTCAAATTGAGAGCAATGGCATTATGGAGTCAAAAGTTAATGAAAATAAAAATAACATACCAAATTATATTTGTCCTGTAAGTCTTTGCATTCATCTTGAATTGTCAAAAGTTCATCTTCTAAAACTTGCACTTGTTTTTGTAAGGAAACAATCTGAAAATAAAAAGACTAATTCAAACAATGTTTCATAACATCATCAAGCTAATCTATCCAATTTTTTAATGTACAATGTCTAAGATATCTATTTCTCACACAAGACTAACCTTCCCATTTAAGTTGTGCTTCATGTTCTCACTATCTATCTTCTGATCATCTAGATGTTGTTCCAGTTCCATCAGTTTAGAATCATTATCAGCTCGAGCTTGTCTTTCTCTGTCTAGCTCATCAAGAGCAGCTTTCAGAGTGGATGTGGCTGTTTCTTTATTAGCAGATTCTAAAGCTGTTATCTGTGTCAAAGTAGCCAAGAATGATTGCAAACTGTTTAACTACTTCAGTTAATTCCTTATCCCAATATGTTATTGTATTTATTACAACAAAAAATCTGTTTTAAAAAATCAAAGTACATTTGTCCCATATTAAAAATGGCAAAGAAATCTAGACACTCAGTTACTTTAAACATAACCTGTTTTACATTTTATACCTTCTATAAAATATTTTCTTTTTTTTTTTTAAAGAATGTGTTTTAGTAATACTCTTTTCAATGTAAACATTTAGCCCTACTTGTTTGTTTAATTCCACAGTTAAATTTCTTTCCTTTTCCAGCTCATTACATAACAGTTGCAAATCACTTTCTGACACTCTAATTTCTTGAAGAGTTGCTCTCTCTTTGTGGAGCTCTTCTCTAAGTTTGGCTATCTCCTCCAGTGTGTCATGTTGGCTTGTAGCCATCTTAAAAGTTTTACAAGAACAGATTTGTTAGCTGTTTAGATAATGCATATTTACAAGAGGAGAGACTATAGTTGATGTATGAGCTAAGATTAGTTCCATCATGCTTAGTTTATATTTATACAGAAACTCTTTACATGCAACATTTTATTCAAAGCTTTTTTCTTAATAATTAACTAAAATATAAAAATAAAATGGACCGCAAGTAGGATTTGCTATGTATGACTCATTGACACATGTGAGGGTACTGCAAGCTGTCAAGAGTTACTAAGGAATTGCTATTCAAATACAGACTCATGTGAAAACTCAGCCTGCAGACCACCCATGATATGGTCATGTGATCTTCTAGAAGGGATTGGCAACAAGCTTGTGAGATTTCTATCATTTTCTAGTAGCTTTTGGGGCGCTATATAAAAAGAATTCATTATAACGCAATACAATTCAGTTCTCTAAACTTAAGCAATTGTACAATCATTGTTTCATGTTACTAATTGCACAGTATTTGCCTGTTATTACACACAGTTAAAGGTACCACACAACTTAAATTCGAGTTTTTTAAGTTCTTGAGTTAGTTGTAGAATTTTGTCATGAACAGAGAGCAAGATAGAGAGCTGTAGCAAAATAGATATAATAGATATTTGATACTAAGTATAACCTACACATTAATGAAGGAAATAAAATCCACATAATAACTAGAGAAGATGAAGTTGAAAGCACCTAATTTAAAGGCAATGGCTAACAAGGGAGTTATGTGGCCAGCACAATGACCAGTTTCTATATTTTACTAACTAACAACATCAAGCCAATGACAGCTGAAAGAATTCAGGGCTTTTATCTCAGATAAATATCATTTTCAGATTCAATGTACCATAGGCAACAATCTTGACCAACTGACTAGTAGAGTTACCTGTAAATCCTTCATATGTTTTTCAAAACTCTTCCTGATTTCTCTTTCATTCTCAAGCAACTCTACTGATGATTTTTTGCTTATCTCCAGATCTTTGACTTGGTGCTCAAGTTCTTTCACTCTCACCTTAAGCTGTGTATGAAGTTGCTTTTCTTTGTGAAGCTCTTCTTCAGCAGCTACCAACTCTTCTTGAGTTTGTCGGAGTCTCTCTGTTGCTTTTTCCAGTTCTTGTCTTTTGTTTTGTTCAATGTTAAGTTCATGTTTTACTTTCTATTAATATGTGAGAGAACAAATAAATAAAACATTTCTCAATTGTAAAGAATTTACGAGAAATGACAATTGAATACAAATCAGAATAAAATAAAATATAGGTAGCTGAGAGGAAAATAATGTTTGGCTGACTTTCAACTTGAGCTGAGCTGTGTTTGCAGAGCCCCTAAGGGCAGCACAGAAACCTTCTCCCAGAAAACCCCTCTCTCAGATGTACAAAAAAGGGATTGGACCAGAGTGCACATAGCATGCTATAGCAGGAGAGATTTGCTTTATGAAAGTATTTAAAAAAAAATATATAATAGAATTATGTAAATGACAACTAATTACTTTACATAATAACTCACTTTCAACTGTTCTTCAATGTGTCCATAGACCTCTACTTTTGCTTCTAAATCTAATCTTATTTTCTTCTCATCTTCAAATTTCTCTATAACTTTTGATTTTTCAGTTAATTGCAGTTTGAGCTGATTCATCTCCTGAGTTAATTGACTGTTGTGTTGTTTTTCTTCTTTCAAATTATTCTGGAAAAAAAACGATGAGATTTTATATTTTAGTCTCTTTTTTTTTTCTATAAAATTCTAATATTTTTGTTTTCTTTTTTTAAATAAAAGTGTTTTTTTTTCCTTCTCTTGTAAAAAAAAAAGTCAATGCAATGATACTCACAAAGAGGTCCTCTTCATGTTTAAGGGCTGTGTTGAGTGATACTTTGAGATCTTTATTCTCTAAATCAAGTTCCTCACCATACTGCCTAGCTTTAGACAGTTCAAGCAGTGTCAGTTCTAATTTCACTTTCATGTTCTCAAGGTCAGCACTTAATCTAAGGTATACCATAGAAATCATACATATAAAGATTAATCTTTATAGTCTGAAAGTTTACACAAAAGTTGATAGATCCAGCAAAAAAAAAATATATTTGAAAACAATAAAATACATACATTACAACTATACTTTCAAAATGTTACTTTTAATATAAAAACACTTTTCAGAACTTAATTTAAAAAAACAACAACATAAAAATGCTAAGAAGCTCTAATTATAAATATAGACTAATTAAATCTACTAATTAATCCATAATGAGGAATTCATAAAAGAAACTAAAAAAGTATATACATTTTAAAATGCAAGATGAAGAAAAAATTTATTATATCATGATGTATGAATTGTATAATTTTTTTTTAACATACCAAAATGCTTAAAATTAATCTTAAGGAATTGATTTAATTAATCTAACATTTGATATGTAAACTCAAACTTACAGAAGTGAAACTGATGTCTCCACATGATCTTATTATCTGATTTTTTGTTAACATTTGCAAAATGCAAAACATACAAATGACAAATGACAACAAACATTGATAGCTTATATTTTCATTAAACCTTTTATCTTGAACATATAGAATTAACATTGAGCTATAACCAGCATTGAGTTACAATAATACTACTCTTATATGTACATGTTTTTTTTTATTTATTTGAATAATAGAACACATACATTATATTTGTCCAATATATGTAGTATTTATAAGGAATGTAGACAGAAAATATTTTAGGGTTGAACTAAAATTAGCTGCAGACATGTTTTAATAATTATAAAATAAACAATTTTCTGCTCAAAACAAAGCTATTGCACAAACAAAGAAATGAATGAATACTTCATAACATATTTTATATCTATCAAACATTCTATACAATTACTCTAGCTGTATAGGAATTGATAAGTTAAGTGATTCTGTTTATGTACTTTGATAACAATCAAACAATTCAATGTATAAGCCATTAAAAATTCAATACAAGAGTTTGATTTAATTTAAATATAACAGAATGGCAAGCTTGTTTAAAAAGGTCAACAGGGACTTTAAAAAAGGGAACTGTATTTATTCGATTATAGATGTGCTTTTAAATTTTTAAAAATTGTGATCACATTCTCTTCCAGCCACAAAGAACACAGAATTTAAAAAAAATCTATTTAGTGATTCTAATAAACTATTTCTACAGCTAAGTCTACTGAAACAAAATCTGAAATCAATAAAAATATAGAAACAAACAATTATAAATCAAAACATAAATATAAGAATTGAACACTGAAATGAAAGTGATCAGTTTTAGTTTGAAATAAAAATATAAATGATTACAGGTTACCCAGAGTCCTACTGCCATTGCTTTAAAATTTCTTAAAATGGAAAGAAACAAACTTTTAAAATATTCCAATGGAATGAACTCAATTGACTTTCAATGTGTGCCACAAGAATACAATTAGAGATTAATGCCTTCATTTTAAAAGATAATTAAAACTGATATTTTTGAAGAAAGTAGAAATAAAAAAAGGTACCTCTAAAATACTGAAGTAAATACAATAAAACTGAGTGCAAATTATCCTAAGGATATAAAAACTTACTCAGCAAAACTTGATGCATTCATATTGGAAAAAATAAATATGTTTTGTTCAATAATTATTTAGTCAAAACTATTTTTTCCCCAAATTTTACAACTAAATAAGCATGAGTGTGTGTTTACGTATTCTTAGTGAAGACTTTGGCTACTTATTAAAAATCTTCAAAAAATAATAAATTTTCCCCCTCCATTCTTCAACAAGCAAGTCAATGGATAACAAAGGATGATCCAATGTGTATGCAGTGCCCCGCTTAACAATGTACAAACTAAAGAATCTTATTGCATTGTCTTTTTCTTTTTGTATATTGTTTTGTGTGTGTGTGTATGTTATTTGTCATACAAATCTAATCTTTACAAAAATAAAACCATGACTCTGTAATAAAACTAAATTTCTATATCTTTAGATTCCTAAAAATATCTTATCCTGAAAGTCAAAATTATATTCACTATTAAAGAAAAGAAGTTAAAATATCAGCAATCAAAGAGATATAACTAAAGGTTGGAGGCCTGTCTGTTGAATTATAAAAAGTTGTTTTTTTAAACAGCTTTCATAGAGCACAACTTTCATGTTTATGGCTCAGTGTGCAATGGTCTATGTGGACATGTGGGAGGAGTTCCATGCTGGCTTAAGGTGCTCAGCAAACAGTATGATTTGAATTTGAACCTTCAGTTTTTATCAATCAGCCAAACATTCCACTTGGCACTGAGAGATGGAGGTAATGGGCACTGAGAGATGAAGGTAATGGGCACTGAGAGATGAAGGTAATGGGCACTAAAAGATGAAGGTAATGAGCACTGACAGATGAAGGTAATGGGCACTGAGAGATGAAGGTAATGGGCACTGAGAGATGGAGGTAATGGGCACTGAGAGATGGAGGTAATAGCACTGACAGATGAAGGTAATGGGCACTGAGAGATGAAGGTAATGGGCACTGAGAGATGGAGGTAATGGGCACTAAGAGATGGAGGTAACGGCACTAAGAGATGAAGGTGATGGGCACTGAGAGATGAAGGTAATGGGCACTGAGAGAAGGAGGTAATGGGCACTAAGAGATGGAGGTAATGGGCACTGAGAGATGAAGGTAATGGGCACTGAGAGATGAAGGTAATGGGCCCTAAAAGATGAAGGTAATGAGCACTGACAGATGAAGGTATTGGGCACTGAGAGATGGAGTTAATAGCACTGAGAGATTGAGGTAATGGGCACTGAGAGATGGAGGTAATGGGCACTGAGAGATGGAGGTAATAGCACTTAGAGATGAAGGTAATGGGCACTGAGAGATGGAGGTAATGGGCACTGAGAGATGGAGGTAATGGGCACTGTGAGATGGAGGTAATGGGCACTGAGAGATGGAGGTAATGGGCACTGAGAGGTGGAGGTAATGGGCACTGAGAGATGGAGGTGATGGGCACTAAGAGATGGAGGTAGTGGGCACTGAGAGATGAAGGTAATGGGCACTAAAAGATGAAGGTAATGAGCACTGACAGATGAAGGTAATGGGCACTGAGAGATGGAGGTAATGGGCACTGAGAGATGGAGGTAATAGCACTTAGAGATGAAGGTAATGGGCACTGAGAGATGGAGGTAATGGGCACTGTGAGATGGAGGTAATGGGCACTGTGAGATGAAGGTAATGGGCACTGAGAGATGGAGGTAATGGGCACTGAGAGGTGGGGGTAATGGGCACTGAGAGATGGAGGTGATGGGCACTAAGAGATGGAGGTAGTGGGCACTGAGAGATGAAGGTAATGGGCACTAAAAGATGAAGGTAATGAGCACTGACAGATGAAGGTAATGGGCACTGAGAGATGAAGGAAATGGGCACTGAGAGATGGAGGTAATGGGCACTGAGAGATGGAGGTAATAGCACTGACAGATGAAGGTAATGGGCACTGAGAGATGAAGGTAATGGGCACTGAGAGATGGAGGTAATGGGCACTGAGAGATGGAGGTAACGGCACTAAGAGATGAAGGTGATGGGCACTGAGAGATGAAGGTAATGGGCACTGAGAGATGGAGGTATAGAGCACTAAGAGATGGAGGTAATGGGCACTGAGAGATGAAGGTAATGGGCACTGAGAGATGAAGGTAATGGGCCCTAAAAGATGAAGGTAATGAGCACTGACAGATGAAGGTATTGGGCACTGAGAGATGGAGTTAATAGCACTGAGAGATTGAGGTAATGGGCACTGAGAGATGGAGGTAATGGGCACTGAGAGATGGAGGTAATAGCACTTAGAGATGAAGGTAATGGGCACTGAGAGATGGAGGTAATGGGCACTGTGAGATGGAGGTAATGGGCACTGTGAGATGAAGGTAATGGGCACTGAGAGATGGAGGTAATGGGCACTGAGAGGTGGAGGTAATGGGCACTGAGAGATGGAGGTGATGGGCACTAAGAGATGGAGGTAGTGGGCACTGAGAGATGAAGGTAATGGGCACTAAAAGATGAAGATAATGAGCACTGACAGATGAAGGTAATGGGCACTGAGAGATGAAGGAAATGGGCACTGAGAGATGGAGGTAATGGGCACTGAGCGATGGAGGTAATAGCACTGACAGATGAAGGTAATGGGCACTGAGAGATGAAGGTAATGGGCACTGAGAGATGGAGGTAATAGGCACTAAGAGATGAAGGTAACGGCACTAAGAGATGAAGGTGATGGGCACTGAGAGATGAAGGTAATGGGCACTGAGAGATGGAGGTAATGGGCACTAAGAGATGGAGGTAATGGGCACTGAGAGATGAAGGTAATGGGCACTGAGAGATGAAGGTAATGGGCCCTAAAAGATGAAGGTAATGAGCACTGACAGATGAAGGTATTGGGCACTGAGAGATGGAGTTAATAGCACTGAGAGATTGATGTAATGGGCACTGAGAGATGGAGGTAATGGGCACTGAGAGATGGAGGTAATAGCACTTAGAGATGAAGGTAATGGGCACTGAGAGATGGAGGTAATGGGCACTGAGAGATGGAGGTAATGGGCACTGTGAGATGAAGGTAATGGGCACTGAGAGATGGAGGTAATGGGCACTGAGAGGTGGAGGTAATGGGCACTGAGAGATGGAGGTGATGGGCACTAAGAGATGGAGGTAGTGGGCACTGAGAGATGAAGGTAATGGGCACTGAGAGATGAAGGTAATGGGCACTGAGAGATGAAGGTAATGAGCACTGATGGATGAAGGTATTGGGCACTGAGAGATGGAGTTAATAGCACTGAGAGATGGAGGTAATGGGCACTGAGAGATGAAGGTAATGGGCACTGAGAGATGGAGGTAATAGCACTTAGAGATGAAGGTAATGGGCACTGAGAGATGAAGGTAATGGGCACTGAGAGAAGGAGGTAATGGGCATTGAGAGAGAGGTAATGGGCATTGAGAGAGAGGGTAATGGGCACTGAGTGATGGAGGTAATGGGCATTGAGAGAGAGAGGTAATGGTAGGACATAATGATCTCAGGTCAATTTATAAAATAAATGAATTTTACAAAAAGAATAAAATGATTTTATGATAAAACATAATCTTCGTTCATAAATACCTCAGATCAATTTATGCTAGCACAAAAAAGAGCTAGCATTATCCATCATATATACAAAAAAAATAACTAAAAATTAATCAAGTTCTCACAAAATAAAATGCCTCACCTTTTTTCTGTATCACCATGAGTTTTCTGTAACAAGTGCTAAAATAGCAACAACAAAAAAAAAAAGCCCAATGTATTCTGATCTGATATGCAGGTTAAATTTTATTTCATATGCATCGACTTACAGATAGATAATCATTTCTTTGAAGATTAAATTAAATCAGATACACTTAGTATTTCTACTTTATCTAGGCATTTTTTGGAATGTATAATGTGTAGGCATTCTATAGAATGACTAAAACCACTTCTGGTATATAATTTATTGAATAAGGTCTACTGTCTCTTGTAAACTTCATAGGTAATATTATAGTGAGCTGTGGTATGAATATTCATTTTGTTGGTATTTTATAAAATCAATACATTTATATATATAAAAAAAGATCATGTTCTTTTTTAAAATACTTTATACTCTAATTGTAAAAAAAAATTATTGTGTAAATAAAAAGCCAATGTCCACAAGGATAATAAAGAAATGTTTTGTATCAATAAATAATTAAGAGAGTGGTAACTGAGTAGTAAAATGCTTGGCTTCTGAAGTGAGGAGACATGGGTTTGAATCTTGGTAAAGACTAGGATTCTGACAAAGGAATTTTCAGGACACAGCTTGAATTGTTCTATCCCCTACTGCATACACATAGGAACATCCTTGTTTACCATTCGCCATAAAAACAAGTTCTAAAAAAGGGAAATTTACTATAAAATAATTATAATTATTTTTACCTGACTAGAAATAAGTGTTGTCTCTCTTTCTCTTGATTTTTCTAATTCGGTTTGTGCTGCCTTCAACTGACTTTGCATTTGTTGATTTTGTTCTTTAAGATGAGCAATTATAATCTGTTCAGAAAAAATCTCATTTTAAACAAAATACAATAAATCAACAGATATTAAAATCATATAATCAATGCAATATAATGGAAAATAAAAAGAAAGTTTTTGCTAGAGATACTTTAATGAGAGAGATATAAAGAAAAAATGTATTTTCAATTTGTTGCATTATAAGCTGTAAAAAAAAACAGCTAGTTTGTCAACATGTTTAAATGATTTTGGGCACCCATTATTGTTATATAATGACTCAAAATACAGAATTTTTGTTCTTTAGCTTGTTTTTTATAAAATTATTATATACAAAATTTATTTTTTTTACAATTAGAGTAAAAAGTATTTTTAAAAAAAGAGCATGATCTTTTTCTTTATACATAATTTATAGATTCTATAAATAAATTACTTTTTGCTTATCAATTTCTTGGCCTTGGAGCTTGGCTGCCTCAACTTCATCTTTGGCTTTATCTAATCTGTTTAGAAGATCCTTGTTTTCTTTAGTTAAGACTTCTGTTTGTTGAACTAACTTCTCTTTTGTCTTTGTTACAAGAAGAAAAATTCAAAGCATCAAAAAAAATAACAACTTTCTTACTACAGTAAGACAATTAATATTATATTTGTATTTAATCTTTTGAAATTTAAGCAAGTATTGAGCTCAAAGTTAGATAAGAAAAAAAATTCATTTAATTTGAACAATTTAAAAAAAAACAGTTTTCTTTTGCAAATTTGCATTTTAAGTACACCAATGCGAGCGTGGTGGCTAAGTACTTATTGGCTTGCAAACCTGGAGTCCTGGACTGGAATCTCAATGAATGTCATTTTGAATTTCTGGATTTTTAGGGCAACCCTAAATCCAGGCAACTCTAATGGGTACCTGACTTTAGTTGGGGAAAGTAAAGGTGGTTGATCATTGTGCTGGCCACAACACCCTGCTGACCCTGCTTGTTAACCATTTGCTAAAGAAACAGATGACCTTAACATCATCTGCCTAATAGATTGCAAGCTCTAAAAGGATAACTTTACTTTTTACTTTACACCAAGAATAAAAATCATTTTAAACACTTCCTGTGTCCCATAATATGAAAGTATAGAGAATACAATCAACTCTCCAGGACCATATTAAAACAAAAGACATTAGGGCCACAAAGCCTTCATCAGCTACAAAACAAACTTATACAGTCATTTGTCCCTGCAGCAGTAAATCTTTGTTATTTTTGTGATATGAAAGTAACTGTTTTTTACTCTTATAAAGCCAGTTAATTTTTTTATTGATCTCTCCATAAGTTCACATTTAAAATAAACAGCATTATTTTGTGTTAATTACACTACATTGCATAATTTTTCTTGAAAATGAATTAATATGACTAATTATTTCTCCTCTAAAAAAGTTCTCTTATAATACCTTGTTTAATTCTTCTAAATCAGCCTTTAGTATCTTCTCTACTTGTTCTTGCTTTTTGGTAACTGCCAAGAGTTCAAGTTCCTGGTTACTGAGTTGTTCCTTTTCTTTTGTTACTTTATCCAGTTCATGTTTTAATGTCTCAAGCTGAGTGGTCAAGTCTTGCTCACCTTTGAATAACTGTTGATTCTGAGTGGCCAACATATCCTTCTCGCTGGTTGTTTGTTCATATTTCATTTTGATTGATTCCAAAGTTTCATTTAGTTGTTTGTTATTATTATTTAATATTTCCACCATGTTTTGTAGAGTAAAAGATTTTGATGCATCATCATGAAGGGTTTTTACTTCAGCATAGAGAGACTCATTTTTGGATGTTAGAGTTAGCTTTTCTTGTTTCAATGTTTCTATAGTGACCTAGATGATAGTTAATGTATAAATACATTTACATATAGATAGCTTTTCTTGTCTCAGGGTTTTCATAGTGACCTAGAACATTTTTAATCTTTAAATACATTTATTTAGTGATAATTTATCTTTTTTCAAAGTTTCTATAGTGACGTAGACAATTGTTGATGTATAAATATATTTATTTAAAACATATTCTCTTTTTCTTAGTATCTATAGTAATAATTTAATTTTTTGTTTCATGTTTACCTCCATCTCATCTAATTGAGATTCTAGACTTTCCAGCTCAGAGTTTAGACTTTTGTTTTTCATTTGCAAAAGCTGATGTTGAGAAAGAGATTTTTCCAATTCTTTTTTTAAACTGTTCACCTGTGCAAAGTTGTTGTTTTTTTATTTACAGGCTTAGAATAACATTACCAAACAATCAACGAAAGTATCAAAATTGAAAATATTTAAAAACTAATTATGTACAATAAACTACAAATATACCCACAAAAGATTGGCATGACTTAAGTTGTAATAAAAACATCCATGATATCAACATGACAAGATGTCTACTAACCACATCATCATGGCCGTCCTTTTCATTCTGTAATGATCTCATCTGTGATTTAAGTTGTACCAACTCCCCTTCAATCTTTGTTTTATCCTCAATGACTTTCCTCAACATTACATCACTAGAGGATCTTCTTAATTTAGTGCCTGATAAATAGAATAACTTGACTATATAATAGACTATAAAATACACTTGTTTATAGAACACATTTGACTATAAAATACACTTGTTTATAGAACACATTTGACTATAAAATACACTTGTTTATAGAACACATTTGACTATAAAATACACTTGTTTATAGAACACATCTGACTATAAAATACACTTGTTTATAGAACACATTTGACTATAAAATACACTTGTTTATAGAACACATTTGACTATAAAATACACTTGTTTATAGAACACATCTGACTATAAAATACACTTGTTTATAGAACACATTTGACTATAAAATACACTTGTTCATAGAACACATTTGACTATAAAATACACTGGTTCATAGAACACATTTGACTATAAAATACACTTGTTCATAGAACACATTTGACTACTAATACTCACATCTATGACATATATATATTTATTATATAGAAATAAATAGAAACTTGTGAAGCAATATCATTAATTATAAATTACAGTTGAGTAAAGGGTAAATTCATTAAACGTTGGGGTAAGGTGAAGGTGAAGGCCAGGATTAGAGGTTACATTTTAGTTATAGATAGAAACTAGTAGTTGTCACAGTTGGTCTGAAACCAATACCTCCTAGTGAATAGTTCCCTTTACTTGCTTGTATGATAAATGTATCAAGGAAATAGTACTTGTATATTATTCTCAATTGCAAGTTATATGTGTCTACTGTATTTTTGCACATACACACCACATAAAGTATAAAATAAGTATTAAAAAATCACACAAACCCGCACCCTTATATGAGAAGAGTTGATTTATGAGCCAACTGTTGCTGCCAACATGCTTAGGTTATTGGAAGAAGACTGAATATTATAAAAGTTTCCATCCTTTCACAAAATACAGCAAGGACAGAGACATTAGTAAGACTAGCAATTGATTGTAGATGCATCGCATGCAATGTAGTCTATACATTTCAACATTACTGGTATCAGCAAATTAGTTTAGCTGCTTACTTGTCAAAATAGATTACAGGTATATTAAAGATTCTGTGCTGCGTCAGCACTATTTGTTTTCTTGAGCTTTCCAATATACATTTCACAACCACACAGCAAACCATAGGAGGTATCAAGATAAACCACATATTCAAGATGATTCAGCATAGTAATAAATATGTCCTCCTCTTAAACATACCCTTTTAGACTTAGTTTGGCGCATTGGGCGGCAAGCTGTCTCTACATTGGCAATGCCTGAAGCCTCTTCCCACCTGGTGTCCACTGCTGGTGTCTATTGTTCTGAGGTCCTTCAAGTGTGGCACCAAGTTATATGAGGACGTCCCTGTTTGTGCTTTCCTTGTATTGGCTGCCATGTCATCCCGACTCTTGGTATGCGAAGTTCATTTTGTCTGAGAACATGTCCTGCAACCCTCGTGTGTCTCTCTGTCACAACCTCCCTAAGTGGTCAACTCCCAGTTCGGCATAGGATTTCTTTGTTTGAGACCTGATTTCTATAACTGACTCCTAAAATCTATCTTAGCCATTTTTGTTGAGCCACATTTAGTCTTCTAGCCTTTGGAAAATGCTCCCTGACTTTCCTTTTCGGCATGCTACATCATGGTAGGCATTTCCATCATTTGTTTTAATGCTGCCAATGTATGTGAACTTGTCCAGCTCTTCAAGATTTGACTCGCAAGTCTGACGGGAGCACCCTTTGCCCACTTGCAAAATTTTAGTCTTATCCAAGTTTTTGTGGAGGCCAATTTTGGGTGTCTCTCTCTCTAGGCTCTCCATCACTTCTTGTATGCATTTATATGTAGATCCAAGTAGTGCAACATCATCTGTGAAGTCCAAGTCTATCAAGTCCAGGCAGTCTGATTCATTGCTCTCCTCATTATGTAGTCGATGGTTAGGAGGAAGAGTAAGGGAGATAAGATGCACTTCTGTCTCACACCTGTCTCGATGCTAAAAAAACTTGGTTGTTTCTTCTTCTGTTTTAATGCAGCAACTAGATTGACTGTATAGGTGTCATAGGATCAGGACAATTTTTTCTGAGATACCATATTCTCTAACTAATTTCCATAGTGATTCAGGATGGACACTATCAAATGCTTTCTTTAAGTCTACGAAACTGATCGCTAACCATTTTTAATACTCAAGACTTTGTAGAACGAAGATCTACTCTGCACATGATCTGCCTCTTCTGAAGCCTGCTTGCTCTTCTCTGAGCCTCTAGTCTTCTGACTGTTGAAGCCATCTCAACAGAACAGTGCTGAAAACTTGGCCGGGAAAGAGAAGAGGGTAATGTCACTCCAGTTGTTGCAATCTGCAGTCCTTTTTAGGAAGCTTTACAATGACTTTTTTGCCCAATGTGATTTTATAACTTGCTCTGCTCTATTCTATCTTTGGCAAGAAGGCATGACTATAGCCCTCTCTTGCATTTCTTGTGCACTGAGGTATGACTATAGCCCTTTCTTGCATTAATTGTGCACTGAGGCATGACTATAAACCTCTCTTGCATTGCTTATGCAATGAGACATGAATATAGCCCTCTCTTACATTGCTTGTGCACTGAGGCATGACTATAGCCCTCTCTTGCATTGCTTATGCAATGAGGCATGAAACTGAAGGTTGTTTTTTATTAGCAATTATTTTGTTCCTATATTTGCTACTTATTGAGAAGATTATTACTAAACCAATTTTTAAAATAAGTTTGATTTTCATAAAACCAAAATACTTACCATCTTTTTCATCTGTCTCATCAACTGACTTTTGACAAGTCATTGTATTGTGTTCCTTTTCTTGTTTCTTATTTTCTAATTCTTCCTTTTGTGCTTTTACACTTTGCCTTTCTTTTTCCACTTCTTTTTTGTCCAGTTCTAAGTCATCTCTCTCTGTTTCTAGCTCTTCTTGTAAATCTTTTAGTCTTGTCATTTCTTTGAGTAATTGAGACCTGTAATGACGTTTATTTCTTTAATCATTTAATGACTGAAATAAAGTAGATACTTGTTTATTATTAAATTATTTTTAAATCATTAACTTTGAGTCTATAATAAGTGTTCAAAGTTAAATTCTACCAGGGACACATACCCTAAAAAATATATCAGATTTAGGGAACCCCATTTCGTAAAAATGTTTAATATGCAAACTAGAAGATACTTTTCAATAGGCAGGTAAAATGGAGTATGACGAGATGAACAAATAGAAGTAAAAACTATTCCAACTACTGACCACTTGTTTGAAAAAATAAACACTTTAAATATATAGGATCTATTATATAAAATACCAAAAAATTATTTAATGACATTAGTTATCTTAAGAATTGCTGGAGATAGTGAAATATATACCTATGAATAGATTGATATTTGTAAAGGTACAGAACAATAATGTAGTGACCAAGGTCTGGGAAAGCATCATTATATATATAGTGTCTATGTTACTCAATTGAAATCTAATGCATACTTTTCTTTCTCAAATGCTTTCTTTTCCTTTTCAAAGTTATCCTTTTCTTTCTGAAAATCAGCTCTATCACTTTCTATCTCAGCCATCTCTTTCTCCATATCTTCTTTTTCTCTGTTCAACTCATTTCTTTCTTCTTCCAGTCTTTTAATATCATCCCTTCCAAGTAATTGAAGTAATCTCCCTTGCCCACTGGTCTCCAATTCATCTCCTTCTGTGTACTTGTTCAATTCAGCCTTAAGTTGAGAAATCTTAAACAAGAAAACAAAAAACAGGCCAGGAATGCATTAAAAATGAACACTATTTTCCTATTTAATTTCTTTTTAATTAAAATGTTTGAGTAAGTAGTGAGTGGGAACATAAAATGTTTGAGTAAGTAGTGAGTGGGAACATAAAATGTTTGAGTAAGTAGTGAGTGGGAACAATGTGTCTATGTTAAGAGTCTGATTTGAGGTAGAATAGGAACAAGAAAAACATATTAACAAAATAAAAATAATTCATTTGAATCTATTTTGTATTTTAAAAAGTTCAATAAAAAATAAGTTTTGTTTGTTTCAATTCATTTTTATCACTAGAGAAATGTTCTAATCTGAACCAATAGGCCTAAGATGTTTTACAAAGTTTACCTTACTAGTTGCGAGGACAAACTGTGGTTAAAATTATCAACACAAACATAGTCAATATAAAACATTTTTTTTGGTATCAAATAAAAATATAAGGACTTTATTCCAGGTCAAAATATATAAACTTATACAAAGTTTAGTGAATTAAAATGTTTAGCTCTGAAACATTAATGACCTAGCAACTTTAGGTTATAGGTTTGATATTAGGTTATGAGTTTGATGGTCACATAAAAATCTAAGAAAAGAAAAACTACATTAATGTCTGCACTCTCATCAGCTCAAAGGTCTAAAAAAAAAAAAAAAGCGCTCTTTTTCTATTTTTATCAATATTTAATGCATGCTTCAGTTACCCTCATTTCAGCATCTTGCAAATCATCTTCAAGTTTTCCATTCTCTTCAATCAGTGCACTAATTTCTTCCTCATGTTCATGTTTCAGTTGGTCTCGAAGTATTTTATCACTTTCTCTTTGTTGGTTTAGTTCTTGCTCAAATTCTGCTCTTTCCTTAAAAAACAAAACATAACCAAAATGGAATACCAATAAAATAATTGACCACTGTATAAAACATTGCCATTAGAAATATTTTTCCTATGTGATTATAACAAAAAAAGAAGAAAAAAAAAGAAGACAAATACAATTTGTCTGTGCAGAATAAGTAAATGTATGAATTAATAGACTCTCAAAATGTTAAATTGTGCAAATACATAATTAAATAATCAAAAATTCCAATCATTTAAAAATCCCACCAGCTCTAATGGGTATCAAAATTTTTTATTTTTTTTTGTGGAAAGAATAGGCTCCTGGTCAATGTGTTCCTATGTGGTGCCCCTATATTGAAAAAAACAAAACCATAAGAAGCTTTGAAGTAATGAAAACAAGTTGTACATGTTCACAAAACAATGTGTACCTGTTCCAACTGTTGTTCAATGTTTGAGTTTTTGCCATCATCTGTTCTGGAGTTACTCCTATGCTTTTCTATTTCCTCTAACAAGCGTGTTCTCTCTACAATCAGGTAAGCTATTTGTTCTCCTGGGGGTGACTTAGCAATCTCAGCCAGTCCTTGTTCTGACAGCATTTCTATTATTTCTGCTTGAGCTGTGGCTGTAAATAAAAAGAAAAAAATGACTACCACTTATAAACCTCATAAATAATAATAATCAGAAGG
Source organism: Biomphalaria pfeifferi (assembly GCA_030265305.1). Taxonomy (NCBI): domain Eukaryota; kingdom Metazoa; phylum Mollusca; class Gastropoda; family Planorbidae; genus Biomphalaria; species Biomphalaria pfeifferi. The sequence goes on along the minus strand of JASAOG010000020.1, from coordinate 3,772,626 downwards.
TCTATAGCTGGCAGCACAGACATTCAATAACAAAACAGCTGGAGGATCTGGATTTTGCGGATGATGTCTGCCTTCTTTCACAAAAAATCACAGACAAAATTTTAAGAAGAGAAAACAGCATGGTTTAAAAATCAATAAAATTAAAACTGAGGTGAAGAGAATAAAACCCAGAAGAAAGCCTAATACAAACTGACAGCTTAGTTTATCTTGAAAGCATCAACAACAAAGAGGATGAAAACAGATGCTGATGTTAAAAATCAGATCAAAAGTTCAATACATGTATGATTGCAGTACAGACAAGCTCCAGGCATTCACCAGCAAATGTTTGTGACATATAATGGGTGTTGACCAAAGACTATCTTTAACTGGGAAACAACAGCAAACAATAGAACAAAAAAAAAAGATGTAAATGGGGCTGGATTGTATACACAATGCAGAGAAAAGGTAAAATATTGAAAAAAAAACTGAAACTTGATTGAAAACTATAGGCGAAGAGAAAGGCTGGGAGACCAATGCAAACATGGAGATGATCAGAGGAACAAGAAGTAAAGACAGCAGGATGGACACAGACCCTACTGAGGGGAATTGCCCAAAAAAATAGCCTAATTACAATGTACTTTTATCTTATATATTACAGACATTACTTCAAAAAAGAAGAAAATTATGCCCTACGCATTTCATAATTCATGTGTCAATCTAGTCATGCATGTTAATCAATGATTTAAACTCTGCTTAGTTGTTGGTTTTCCTGGCTGATTCATGCAACCCATTCTGTAATGGCACTATGCTCTACTGGAAGTCAAAAAGATTAAGTAAAGTCACATTGAAACAAAAAAAAACCATCAAACTTTAATTAATATTTTAATTAGTGTAGCACAAAGTGAGATATGTAATACACTCATTCAATAACTCACTACTAGTTTCCTGTTCTAAATGACAGATTTGAATTTTCAATGCCTCATTTTCACTTTCCAAGTCCTGAATAAGAGCTTCTCTATCATCTGAAAGTTGGCGAATGTGTTCAACATAGCTTTCTACCTCCTTCATCTCTTCTGCTTGGGCTTCTTTCATTTTAGCTTCATTCTGGTGTGATATTTGTAGTTCATCCTAATAAAATGTTGTCAGATATTAGTTTGCATTGTTGAACTTTTAATTTTAAAAAATGCATAAAAACACAGTTGATTTATTTAAGGAAGATAATCCCTAGCTGTGTAACTAGAATTGCAAAGGAAATCAAGACAATGTTCCAATGTTTTACTTCTGCTTTGCTTTTTGTTTCTGAAATGAATAAATCTTCTCCATTACCTTCAGCTGTTGATAAAGTTTCCATAGAAATAACAGTTTCTCCAAATCACTAGACACAGGATTCAAGCCATCCTCTGTTAGTTTAACTGTAATCTGGTTTTGGATGTCTCTAGAACTATCCTAACAAAATCACAAAATCAAAACAAGAAAATGTATTACTTTATTCATCTTTTTAAAACAGTTACAGAAAAAATATTGTGTAGATGTACTTTTATATAGGTGTAACTTTGCCCAGCACCAGCACACACTATTCAACATTGGACAGGAACAAACTGTTACTAAAGAGAAGCTTTCTTCAGGCTTAATCAAAGAAATAGAAGTATGAGAACTGGATTGTGTACTTAAATAGTGACAAAGAAAAGGGAGACATTGGTTTGGATAAAAGTTTGGCAGAAAAGATTGCTGGAACTTGACTCTGTGTATTGAAAGGCTTTAATTCACTGTCTATGTTATTTGCCTATACTATAATAAAGATTTGTGATCTTTTACTGCTAATCCTTACTGAGTTGCCTCCCATAGATTTATTTCAACATTGATAAAGTATGTGAAGATTTAATTTTTACATAAATACAAACACTTTATTTTTAACAAATGTCTCTAACAAAATTGGCTCAAACTGATAATTAAAAATATGACATTATTAGCTTTATACATTTTATTTACAATCTCTTATTGCGCATAGATATATATGAAAAACAAATTATTCCTACCATTTTTAGGCTTCACATATAGATAGATCTAAAATGTATTTCAGTTAACGTTTTTCTAACCGCATAATGGCTGCATATATTCTGTCAAAAAAAAAAGAACGAAAAGAAATTATTAAGAATATTATATGACAAAATGATACATAATGGTAATTTTGTTTCAAAATACTTACCATAATCCATTATATTTAGAGTAATTTGTAGCATCAAAATATTATTTAATACAATGCATAAATATTTTTTTAAAAATGGCGCACTATTCTGTGTAGTCTAGACAATAAGACATCATTTATAAATTCATTATTCAATTATTATAAGAATATCTTAGGATTTATTTAACTTTAGCTTTGGTAAACAAAATTAAATGAAAATTATATTCACTTGTTCGCATATCTACTCTTTATTTGGAAAATAACATTTAACCTGGCAAACAGATTTAATGATAATTTCTTTGAAAGAACTATTGCAAATGCTTGCGAATGCAATCTCTTTCCAAATGTATCTGACATACTGTTCACAATTACCAGAAGTTGATTCACAGTCAAGGTTAAAGATGTTCCAGAGACATTAAAACTCAGTGATACAGAAAAATTATTTTACTTCTGTAACAGTTACATAATGCTGGATCAAGTGTTTGCATTGATATCCTGTTTTACTTCCATAACAGTTACATAATGCTGGATCAAGTGTTTGCATTGGTATCCTGTTTTACTTCCGTAACAGTTACATAATTCTGGATCAAGTGTTTGCATTGGTATCCTGTTTTACTTCCGTAACAGTTACATAATGCTGGATCAAGTGTTTGCATTGGTATCCTGTTTTACTTCCGTAACAGTTACATAATTCTGGATCAAGTGTTTGCATTGGTATCCTGTTTTACTTCCGTAACAGTTACATAATGCTGGATCAAGTGTTTGCATTGGTATCCTGTTTTGTCTATGTTGCGCCTTCTTATTCCATTTTCCAGTAAAATAATTTTGCGAAACACAGTTAGCTAGTCTTCAAGTCTTCAAATACAGAAGATGCAGAAGATGACATTTTTTGTGGTCTTGTAAAGACTGCCCTAGATCTAAAACCTTCACACTGACATTGACTGTTAGCCCAAACTGCAGTAACAGTTTTTTAGCAATGTATTTAACTGAAGTGGCAGTTGAAACATATATTTCGCTAAGCTTTTCAATAGTTACATAAGCATCCAGCATAGATATAATGACTATGCAATAGAAAAGTAAACAAATGCAAGTCATAATTGTAAATTCTCATTTATTTGTAATGTAATGAGAATGAGAAAATGCCTAACCTGACATAAAATCACATATATTTTTATGTGATTAAAAAAAGTTTTTATAATACAAGGCCAAACAGATGTTTACATTATGATTTTGAATTTCTAACATTAGCAAAAGATAAGTTACTAATGCTTACTAAAGAAAATAATTGGTTGGGGGTCAATGCATACTGGAGCATTTTAAAAAGGATTTGCCAAGCTAAAAAGGTTGAGAACCTCTGGTCTAGAGATGAATCTAGATTCCATATCATGTAATATACTTAGTCGTCAATATAGAGTTAATTAATAAGTGTTTATTTATTAAAATTATTGTTTAAAATTTGGACTAGACTTTTTTTTACGGGCCTATCATATAATAGTGTACATCTACATTTACATCTAGAATATATGATCTAGATTAGATGGTAAAATTTTCCACTGAAGGCCCTGGGTTTTTCAGGACAATAATTTGGCAGCTATCCACACTATGTTGACATACTGACATTGACATGACCTCAATTGTGCATGCGCACTCTACTAGTGGAACATGCCCACTCTCTCTCTTCGCTTTTAGCAACCTTGTGATCTTATGGATAGATAGAGCACTGCCACTTGTATAACATTCTTCAAAGGGGGTCTTTAATGTAAAGTTAGATCAATAATCTAGATTCTTCTTCTTCTTCTAGCCAGCATATTGCTGCTGAGCTGTGAGCTCTTTTGCAGACTGTGCCAAGGAAAAAAGTGAGCTGTTTTCTTCAGTTGTTCAGCACTTCCGAACAGGGAGTTGGTTATGTTGGGCTGTAGTGGAAGTAGGGTCTGCCAAAGGTGGATTAGGGAGGGGCATTCAAAGAGGATATGGTTTACGGTTTCAAAGGGGTGGGCGCAGTGTCTGCAAAGGGGGAGTTGTGTGGAGTTTATTTTGTTCAGGTGGTAATTTAATAGTGGTGTGTGTCCTGTTCTTAGTTGGAAAATTGTAGCAATAATCTAGATTAAAGAATCTAGAAGAATCTTTTATATATATATATATAGGTTACAATCTCAGATGGCTCATGCCTGGTTGTGTGATATGCCATATGAACTTTGGTTAGGTGATCTTAAAGGTCCCTGGTTCGAATCCTACCCGCTGCCATCCTTCGTGATCCTGAGAGAGGTTTGAGCTAGGATTTAATTATCTTCAGAATATGAATGAATAACCAAAACATGTAAAACATTTTACAAAACAACAAATAGAATATAGAATAGTAAATTATATAATATTATTATAAATTTGACATGCGCACCGCAATCCAGGCTAGTGCAGAATGAAGGTTTGCACTATTAGTGACAAGACTAAGTCGATGTTGACATGGGAGAGAGAATGATTTCCGCCCAAGTGAGAGCTGATGTAAATATGCTGTGCTCAGGAAATGTTGTTCTACATGTATTTGTGATGTCCTGTAAATAAACATCTATGTCTCGTTGAGTTTCCTCCCTTCAGTCATTACATTGGTGTCAGAAGTGGGATCATAGGCGACTAAACGAGAAGAGGTAGGATTCAATCACAATGGCATCGTTGAAACAACTAGACCAGCTTTTAGTTAAAGAGCTAAGGCAGGAACTTCGGTACAGACGCCTGAAGCATAGGGGTAGCAAGGAGGTGCTTACAGCTAGTCTCCGGCAAGCCCTGATAGATGAAGAAGAAGATCCAGAGACCTACCTATTTGAAATGGAACCGGAGATTTATGAGCTCATTGGCAAGATACATGGAGGTATTGATGCAATGTGTGAAAAATTAACAGTATGGGGAACAAGGTAGATAAAATGGTGTCTCAAGTGAAAGAAGGAGTAGACTTGCTGGTAAAGGAGCAGTTGCCTGTAGACTCGTTGGTAAAGAAGTTGCGTGGTCAAGACTGTGGCTGCACAAACAGTGGTGACGGAGACACTGGGGATGGGAGCGCTGTCTGTGTTGTGGGCAAGTCTTGTAGTTGTGACTTTTAAGATGAGAAACGTGACAATGTTTGCTGCGATGATCTCAACGGGATCTATCGAATTGAAAGGAAAGAGACAAATGAAGAAACTGAGGTCTGTTATGTGCCTGAAGCGTTTGTTCCTGTTGTACCTGTTACGAGTACCCCAATGAGCTGGACAGATCAAGACAACGTTGGGCCTGCGACCAAGCCTGTTGCTATGGACTTTAAAGACCTCTGCCTATCTGCTGGTGCCTACGAGGGAAATTTGAAGCTCAACAACTGCATCCAGAAGTTTAGCATGAGCTGTACATGCGACGCATCACACAGGGAATGTGGATGCCAAGAGAACTACAAACAGGGCATGTGTCCTTCTACCATCATCATCGACATTGGCATAGACGAATGTCAATCAACCCAGGCTAAATCTGAGCTGTCAAGAGGAAGACATTCAAAACTTGAACTTGAAGAGACCTATCTCCTGGATGTGAGACTGTTGGGTGAGGGTGACTGCGGCGCATCTGACTTTGTTTGCAACGTTGCTGCATGTGAGCCTGCAGTCTCCTTGGGAGGCATCAGTCGGGAGGGTCTGCAGAAACAGCGTGTCTGATCAGCGGCTGTGTTGAAAAAAACAGTGCTCGACACTATCTCGTTGTGTGTCAAACGGCCACGTCATCATCTCAACAACAGCCTGGTCAACTGGCGGAAGAGAAAGCGACACCAGAGGAAAACAGTGCGGATGACTTCGTGGGGAACACGCTCCCTGCCACCTGAGCCTGCCACCGATTGACCTTCACCTGAACTGTCTAACCTAACCTCCACTGCACTGTTTCTTTTCAGGGCGAAAAGCTCTAAGAAGGGAGCAATGTTATAACTCTGCCATGTGCACCACAATCCAGGCTAGTGCAGAAAGAAGGTTAGCATTATTAGTGACAAGACTAGGTCGGATGTTGACGTGGGAGAGAGAAGAATTTCCGCCCAAGTGAGAGCTGATGTAAAGATGCTGTGCTCAAGACATGTTGTTCTACATGTATTTGTGATGTCCTGTAAATAAACATCTATGTCTCATTGAGTTGCCTCTCTTCAGTCATTACAATATTATTATTAAACTTTATCTACATACTTCTATTAACTTAACTTTAACATCTTAACTTAGATCTAGACCAATTCTTCTAGTCATTCTAGATTTAGAATAAATTAAATCGATTATACTAGCGGCGGCATATATATAGTCCTAAATCATGGAACATTAGTCACATAATAGACTTTAGGAGTAAGTAACTAAGTTTAGCTAGATCTAGTCAATCAGACTCTATCTAGAAGATCATTATATATATTTTTTTTTAATTGCCTTTTTTTTTTTTTAGTTTCAATTCAAGTCAACAGCAACAGTCAGTGTTAAATTATTTATTTGATGAGTTTGCAATGACCAATGTGAATACTGAATGCATTAGTCTAGATGAAAATAAATAGATCTAGACTCTATCCACTATATTTCCCTATACTTAAACATTTCTTAGTTTTCTAGATCTAGAAATCTAGCATCCTAGATCTAATTCTAATTTCTAATCTAGATCAATCTATACCGTATTAATTATTAATGGCGTAAAGTTTATTATAGGTATAGCCAGTATAGGGCAGGCCTATCTGCTTAGACTTCTAGATTATATATATTCTAAATAAAATCTAAATATCTACTAATCTATCTAGATCTAGATGAAATTATCAAGATTTCGAACAAATAACTAAGATATGGTCCAATATGGACAGATCTAGATCTAAGTACGAGCTTACAAACTTTTAGAAAGGTGTTGATTTATTCGTCTGGCAGCCATTTTTAAACAAACTACAAACTGCTTGTCAACGAAGATTATAAGGCATTTGTCACACTTCGCTTGTTTGATTTTGTCATTGATCTCTATAGACCAAACACAGACCTACATATATTTCTATGTCTATGGAACTAAGATTCTAGAAATAGTAGGCTACTGTATAAAATAGAGATTTTTAAAAATCTAAGCCTAGTTTATTTCTTTATTTCATTTTAGAGGTAGAAAAATGGGAGATCTATAAATTTCTAGATAGATTCTACAGATTATAATATACCACTCAGACTATATCTATATAACGTCATGATAGTAATAAAAGTTCTAGTCGGACTGTGTGAGTGTAGTGTTTTCTGCTAGCCTACTTGTTTAGACAGGCAGATTTGAGTTATTTTTATCTTTGATACACGTGATACTGCAATAGGCCTACCAGAGTTACCTACAAGCAGGGGCGGACTGGCTATATAGGCATTCGGGCAAATGCCCGATGGGCCGATACCCAATTGGGCCGGTAGGACCACCGCAAAGGGCAGAATTGAATGCTAGTAAAATGTTTTAAGATTTTATAATATTCTCTTTAAATGCAACACTTTGAGCGTTGTGATTTTAAAAAATACAACAAATCTCTTACACTTTAAAATCTAATATTATATAGTAACCTAAAGCATTACCGTAAATACTCATCATCCGTATATAGTGCTTCTAGTAGACGTCAATTCCTTATACACACTAAACGATAAACATAAACTTAAGGCCATTAAATTATTTCTTATAGAGATTGACGTTAGTGTGAATATAATCAGATAGGGCTCTATGAAGAGACCGGCTAAGCTCAGCTCAGCTCTAGCTCTATCCCTTAGTCTGCTGGACCGTTTTTTGGGGCACCACGCAAGATTCATCTCCATTCCTCTAAGAGACCAACAACGTTTTAAGTCCTATAGGTGACATGTTCAGTCACATACGAATATTGGATTGGTGGAGTTATCGCATGATCTTAAGTAGCCGTTACCAAGTCCTTATAAATCATAATTATTATCTTCAACAGTGTAGAAATGTGTTGATTGAAGTCGAAAAAGAAGGAGCAGAAAATAGATAAAAAGCGACTATTGCTAGAATCCTGTGCAAAAAATGTAGTAAAATTATGAATGTTTTCTCGTAAGCACTAGAGATTCACACGTTATGATGACAGCGTTTATGAATGAACAGGCTCAGCGCCATAAGACGACAAAGATATATCCTTAAGTTGAAATACATTGAGGGTTTACTAAAATATGAAATAATCTTGACAGCATTAGTTTTACTGAACGTAAAACAAGTGGACTTAATGTTCTGTTGTGTGTGTAACCAACTCTAAGATGCAGACAGTCAACCTATGTGTCCAAGTTATTAAGAAAGCAGAATTTGACCTTGTGAGTAAAATAAAATTCACCTTTCAGACCTTGCGATCTGTTAAGGTCATCTGTTTCTTTCGCCAATGGCTAACAAGCAGCACAACGACCAACCGCCTTTACTTAATACCCCTACTAAAGTCAGGTACCCGTTAGAATTGGGTGTAGGGGCGCCATAAAAATCCCGAAATTCAAAATATAATGTAGAAATTGCCTTCCAAACTGCTTCGAATTATACAGTCTATCTTTTTTAAAATTTCAATTAATTAAATTCTGCGATTCCTAAAAGATCACATGACATAATATATATGTAACATTTGAGATTTTAACTTGTGCACATTTTTCTATTTATATAAATAAAATATTAAAAGTAATATTCGTTTACATTAGAAATGTAGGCCTACCGCATTCCCAAAATCTAAATTTTATTACTACAATTTTTTTTCTTCTGTAAAATTTTTGTAATCATTAATTTAAAGAACATTTTAGTAATATTATTACATTTGGACTATTCGTTGTAAAAAAAGATTTATTATCAAATAAAATGAAAAGTTTTCTTATTAAAGCACTTATAGAGTTCTCTATGTCGTTGCACTACAAAAATAAAAAATAGAAAGGACATTCCCATAGACATAAATATTTTATGTCTATGGGCATTCCTTAAAGTTAGATAACTGTTGGAAAGGATGTCATCTATTTTTAATTTATTATAATTATTGTGCCTTACTAAATTAAGAATTTGTTTAGGTCAGATATAGAGTCAGCATTTAACATGCTCTTTCTTTTGACTACTAATATTTAAAAAAATATATAATAAAGATAAAGGTCAACATTTTAAAACAATATTTACAAAATACTGAATTAATATATTGTAGATTTAGCTTTCAGAAAGAAATTTAATTCAAAGTATATCAATAACCTCAAATTTTGTTGTCCCTCGGTGTCGTTTGGCACTTGAACAGAAAGTAGACCTTTTATTCCAAAGGTATACAAATTCTTATTAACTGATTTGTTTCTTACATAATAGTTTTTTTTAAATTAATTTTTAATTAATAAATAACTAAAAATTGCTTTTTTTTTTTGGGTACTATTTTTATCATCATCTGACCCTTAAAGGTTAGCGTAACAAAATTTCTTCACTCTTCCCAATTAGAAGCTATCCTTAGTAGAAATGAAGAAAAAGGCATGTTCATTGTTTGACGTCGATCATCTAGCTTTTCCTTGTCATTTTATTACTTTTGTACCTTTATTATAGATGATTTTGACAGCGAGTCGTGTCAAACAATATGACCGAACCAGCTTTGAATGCCTTGAATTTGAATGTCAAGTACATGTATATGTTAATGTAGATTATATCAGTGGCGTCACTAGGGTCGGTGTCAGCCTGTGCGGTAAGCTCGGGGTGTCACCCCCCCCCCCAGGAAAAATAATCTTTCCCTCAAAAACAAACATCTTTCTTTATTTTGAACAATAAAACTGTAAGCTAATTAATAAATTGTTTATACTCGAAAAATGGTTTTCGATTCTATTTTAAAATGTTGTTTTTCACATTTTATCAAAGTTTCTTCTTTGTTCTCATTTTTATGCTAGAGTGTTCAGATGACTAGACCAATATATGAGATGAACTGCGCAGTGGTTTAAAAATCAGGGAGATCTCCATATAAATTTCTTTGTATTGGGGTGTTTTGGGGTCAGTGTCTTGTACGGGCCTCTTGATAAAGAGAGCATTCCTGGAGGACATGGTCAGCATTCTCTGGTGACACTCCACACGGGCAGATTTCACCGGTTCTAATTTTGAGCTTCCGGTACATATGTTGCCCCACTCCGCTGCGTCCGGTCCCGAGTCGAAAGACCAGACGCTGATCCTGTCCATAATAGGTATCATCTTCCTTGTGATTCGGATGAGAGCTTATCAAATGTTATTGTATAAATTTAAAATGTACTATCATAGAATTGAGAAACCTTGAGTTGAAAATATTTTTTACTAGAGATTATTTAAGAGCTCCTTAAGGAGAAGGTCTTAAATTATACTAGTGTTTCTCAGCTGCTTCCGAAAAGATAAATCAAGCACTGAACAGGTTTACGTCCTGCGAAACATCGTCAAAAAAAAAGTCAAAAATTCAGTTTTGTAGATTAAAAAAAAAGTTTGATAGCGTCCATTGGAATAACTCTGGAAAATAGCAATAGAGTAAGGCATCTTGCAACAATTTGTCCAGATTCAGCGACATGTCTAAAGCAAATCAAGCTGTTGTCTCACAACAGACGGGGGAATTCTTCAACATCGATACGAATATGAGATTAGGGTGTATCTTATCCCCATTTCTTTTTCTTGCAGCCGACGATGATGTCATTAAACAGGCTGCATTCGCATTCCCATGGCAACAACCAAACCGAGTTAAATTTTGCAGACGACATAGCATTACATTGAAATACAATTAAATGTATACACGAGATCACGGATAAAGACGCCCACAAAGTTATACATATAGGGTGCAGGTTATCCAAGTCCCGATCAACATTGGTCAAACAGATCTTGAACAAATACTAAAGTTAACCTATTTAGGCAGTGTTATCACAAGCGATGGAGATATATATCATGGTGTTGCATGTCGGATTGGAAAGCAGGGGCAGTCTTTTAATAAGTACGGCCTATCTGAGCAAACAAATCAATTAGCTTGGAGATTAAAATCCACCTACTAAATACAATCATTGTCCCAACGGCCATGTACGCTTCGAGTCGTGGAAGGTTGAAAAGAGACTGAGTAGTGATGGCTGAGAAGGATCCTACAAGTCGTCCCGAGATATATTTACCAACAGATAAATCTTTTCGCACACAGGCATTCGCCATCTAAGGGAAGTGGCGACTGAACGTCCATTGACATTTGTGAGACATATCATTAGACAAGACGAAACACGTTGACCTATCTATTACAGGGGCTTTATATGTAAGGCCTACAATTGTAATACTCAGTTTTCGGCTATATCCGAGACTAGCAGAACACACCGGCTACGCCTGTAAATGTTTACACAGCCTTTATATTGTTTTTTTTTATAGTCCGAACTCTCAGAACACTTTCTCTCTCTTTTTTAAAAAAATAATTGTGATCATTTTAACGATCAACCTAACATACTTTTTATCCCGTGAAATAGTGTAACTGTTACAATGAAGTTTTACGGCCCGCTCTCTCTTTCCTTCGCTCTCTCTCTCTCTCTCTCTCTCTCTCTCTCTCACACACACACACACACACACGTCGTAGGTCGATAAAGAAACAATAACGGCAAAACAATGGAGATTTGGGCTTGAACCCACACGATGCCTTTCAACAAGTAGCTATGCACCCGCCGCTGAAAAAAGATCTACGACTCACTCTCGAGTCATGAATAGTCTCTTTACGTCAGTATGATAAACGTGTTGGACAAAATGTTAGAGAACAGCTGATGGAAGAAGCCATGCCTAGAAAGGCTCTAATAACATTTAAAACACGTCATTGAACTACACTAATAGTAAGTTATCTTTTAACAACTGAACTTGACGCTGATGTTATTTTCTAGTAAAGAGAGAAAGCGGTCAAGTGGAAACGTTCAAATCGATGCCACCATTGTTTTAGAGTCACAAAAGTTGAGACCTGCCTATGGTTGGGGAACCAAGTAAGTGGACGGGTCTTTGTAACGATTTTGGGATTAAAATGTATGAACTTTTACTGACTTCCTGTGGGGTTCAGACTGTGAGATATGGTCTCCATAATGAAAGCTGGGCGAAAACTTTTGACTTTCGCAGTCAGTATTTAATGAACATTCAAGTAGAGATTTGTATTTCCAACCCAAAGCAAACAAAAAAGAAAATCTGCATTTGTGTTGGGAAACAGTGTAGGAAATAGTAAGATAGCAAATCAAATTACACAAGATGTTATGTGAACATTCAAGTTGGACAGCCTGTCATTGAATGAGGTTCTATCCAAGGAAAAAAGGAATGGACGGTCGACAGATCCTGCGTGGTGCCATAACGGTCCAACAGACTAAGGGGTAAGTGAAGGACGTCACACAGCTGCTCCATTTCCCTTTGCTGTGTATACAGTTTAGTCCGTGAATTAGTGGATCTGTTACAAAGAAATTTTACGGCTTGCACCCCCCCCCTTTTATTTTTTCTCTTTCTCTCTCTCTTTCGCCCTCTAAAATCTCGCTTCATAATGCGCCCCGACACATACACGCACTCATATTTTGGGCCCGTTAATTTTAGTAACACTTTCACTTATCCCCCCCCCCCCCGGCCTAAAACAAAAAGTTAGTCCCCAGTACACTCTATGACTTTTCTTCGGCTTCTCAATTCAATCTATATTATATTTCGAACTTGATTTCCCCCCCCCCCCCTTTCCATTATTTTTTGGTTATTTACATTAATCTTAATGCAAGCAATAATACCGTATTAGACACCTGACTCTTCATTCTTATCTTTCTTCAATTAATCAAAATGGCACAAAGGCACCTTTATTTTGAACTTCACAATTCTTTTTTTTTAGGCCTACAACACTTCTATCAACTCACTCTTTCTATCTGGTCAAAAGTTGGTACACTATATTTTTCGGAAACCCAATCTCTAATCAAGCAGAAAATTTGCACAATTATTTCTTTTACCTGACAACACAAGAATTAAAAAAATTAACCAATTAGTTAACTATTGGTAATTAATTATTTTATTTGGTATCTTGAACCAGGGAAAGAAATTGTGCTTGACTGAAGTGGAGGTTTAAGCTGTATTAGTTTCTTTTATAGGTTGCCATTTTAAAGTAAGTTTGAAACAAACAACACATAACTATACAATCTTCAATAGTCACCAGCACTTCACTGGCAGAGTGGTTAGTATGTCGGCTCAAGGAGGCATGAGACATAGGTTCGAACTCAGGTCGTTCCCCCCACCCTTTTTTTTTTGTTTGTTTTGTAAATGATTTTAAAAACCGATGACGGCCAAATCAAGCAGACATCCTTTCTCCATCTACAGCCGTCTTGTCGAACATGTCCCCAAGGGATATGATTAGCTTAGGCCAGGACAAGGCGCTCAATACAAACAATTGGTCAAAATATTTTTGATCGCACACAGATTTATTATTGTTTTCCTAGATCTATTACAAATGTAATTACATGACTGATACAAACTGATTGATATAATTAAACTTCGTAAAAGTTAGTTTTTTTTTAAAAGTATTTTTAAAAATGTTTTTCTCCTTAAATTAGGCATGTCAAACTCATAAAGGTGTATGGGCCACATTAAAAACTTACTTTGACTTGAAGAGCCGCAGTAAAAAATCAGCTTGAAATTTTAGCCTACTAGTTTTATGTGAATTTGAAACAATACAATAGAATACAAAAATTAACGGAATACCTGTACCATTGGATAAATAAATTTATAGTGCTATTGAAAATTAATATGATTACGTATTATTTTTGTTGTCCTGATTCTTGACACCTTTTTATGAGATACAAGTTTATTAATGTCACGTTGAAGTTTGTTTGGCCCTGACACTTTCATCACTGATGACAAATTTGTATTAGAACGGTGAGGTGTTTTTGTAGCTTTCATTTTGGAAAAGAACTGCTCAAACTACTTATGCTTGCAAACATAGCAATAATTCTGGCTGCAAATTTCCGCAATTCAACGTACCATTCAGTTAAATAACTGTAAAATTTTGGCAAAGCAATTTCGCTTTCAACAAAGTATCTGACTGCAATTCTATCAAATGTTGTTGTGTATTAACAGCAGCATTGTCAGGAAAATGGAGATACAATGAAACTTCTTGCTCGTATAAAACGAAGTCACGAAAACGTTCATTGAAAGCATCTATTAACGATTCCAGGTGTAGGACATTTGTACCAAATGTTGCAGCCGTATTTAATTTTTTTAGTTCCTGACACGTTGAGAAGTGAACAAGGTTTTCTCTAGATATATAGTTTACCTGCAGTTGTAACTTTGCTTGAAAGCACTTCACATCATCACACGCAGTTGTGACAATTGTGTCTTTATCTTATAGTTTCACATGCAAGTCTTGCAGGTGACCGGTGAGATCAACTGCTAATGCCGAATCCTGAAACCATTCGTCAGTATGGAAATGTTCAACTTTTATGTTCAGAAACAATACGATTTCCTCACGCAGTACACACAATTTCTTCAATACTTTATGACATGAGAGCCAGAGGACATCTGTGTAGTAGGGAACACAATCAAATCCGTGTCCAATGTCATCCAGAAACATTGAAAATTGGCAGTGATTTAAGCCACTGGCACGAATAAAAGTGATAGTGACTGAAACTGGTCTTAGCACATGTTGGAAGTGTGATTGCTTTGGGCGTAATGCTTCTTGGTGAAAATTAGCAAATTTAAAATTAGCATCAGTCTCTCTTATTTTTGCAAGCAGCACCAACACCATTTTTAACCCCAATCATGGTTGGTGTGCCATCCGTTGCTAGGCTACTAGCTTTACAAAAAGGTAAATTTTACTGCAATATATCCTCCTGTAATTTCTCAAAAAGATCCTCGCTCGTTGTGATAGGCCTATTATGCATAGAACAAAGCTCAAGTAGTTCCTCGTGTATTTCAAAAGTCCTGTCACAGGTCCTTATGAATATAGCCGACTGTGCTACACCCGTTACACCAGTTGACTCATCGCTAGTCATTGAAAAGAATTTAAAATCAGCTATATTGTTTTTCAATTGTTCACGCAAGCTGACTGACATGTCATTTATTCAATCTGCCACAGTGTTCCTAGTTAACATTATTTCTTTAAAAGCTTTCACCTTTTCTGGATAGATTATACTTTTTAATAAAATCACTTTCACTAAATGATTTGCTATGGCTTGCAATTTAGTTTGACAAAATGAAGCTGCCTTTCAGTGCATACTCACTCTTGTTGTTCAGTTTAACAAGTACTGTTTGTTGCCTTTTAAAACTATTTTTCAAATTAAGTAGCTTTCCAGGTGGAAGCATCATACGCCTTTTGTGATTAGCGTAATGTCGTTTGACTTTGTACTCTTTGGGCACTCCAATGCAGGAATCGCATATTAAAGCAGTGAAACTTATTTGATACCAATTAATAAAATTCAGAAGAAAAAAAAACACATTGTGTACCTATGTTACTATGCTACATTGTAGAATTGGTGCTTTTGTTTCTTTCTTTCTTTTCTGTAGGCTTGTGTTTTAAAAAGTGTACTCGTCACTTACAAATAATGTTCCGTGACTGCATTCAACATTTTGTGGAATTGCGCCAAGTGGTCTATGTGGACAGCATACTCTATACTGATATATAACATTTGGACTTAAAAATAAATGACCCTATCAAGTCTAAATCCGGCCCTGATTATTCTCTATTACATGGACCTAATCCATTATATTTCACACACCTTTATTTCACTGCTTCGTCTTTTTAGGTCCATGCATTGGGAACGTGTAGACGTCACCAAATGATCCACATTCTTCAATAATAAAGTTTAATTAAGCAACCATCTTGTAATAACAATTGTGCAATCAACGTTTAATTAATAATACCAATCCTTGTAATTAATAGACTCCCACATAGTGTACAGACTTTCATCAGTCTACCACAGGCCTAGGCAAGTGTAACTTAATTTCTTTCATCGGAAACCATGCAAAATTCAAAGGATTGCTGTAAAAAATTTATCCGCGGTGACTGGCTGGGATAGTAGATCGAGTAACCATAGCCTCTTCCGCAGTGTGACTTCTATTGTGTGTGTACATAGACATGTGTCTGTGTACTAAGTAAAAATAAAATTGCCCGACTGCCTGCATAGCTGTTTTATTAACTTCTAAGCTTTATGTTCCAAAGATTAATGATAATAGTAATAATGTGTCTTCCGATTTAAAAAGAATATTTTCGAATTAGTGAAATCAGCAATGAGTAAGAATGTAAAGCTATTTATTTTAATATACCACAATACTTAGCCTTTATGGCTGTCACCTATTTCAAGTGCATACATTCAGTAATAAATTGATATTTTTCAAATAGTCATTTAGTCTTACAGCTTTGATTGAACTCATAAGCAAACAAGCTTGATCGACATATTATTCGATACCCAGTTTAATGAGACTCTTCCAATTCATCTATAACGAGCTAGGATAAACTCGTTGTATCGAGACTTCTTTTTCTCCCAAATAAATGATTGAAATACAAACAATAGAAGATGCAGCCAATATTCTATTTACAACATGTATTCTTTAGAAAATGTTACTCTAACATATGCTACGCACACGTAATGCACAGCATGTTAGTGTATCAGAATCAAGGAAGCAAACGTGGTCATCTATTATCTCCCTTTAGTGCAGTGGTCTTCAACGGAGACGCTAGCGCCCCCCAATGCGCGCTAGAAGCCAAACGGGCGGTGGGGGGGGGGAGGGGGGCTCTGGAAACAATGGGGGCGGTAGGGGGCGCGGGAAATAAAAGGGGGGCGTAGAAATAAAAGAAAAAACTCGAGGTGCACTGAAACAAAACAAATATTAAGCCAACTAGATATGTACAAATTATAATAAGCTTGCTTCAGGAGCAAATTTTGAAATTGAGTTCGGGAATACTGACTGCAATGCCCCTTTCCTACGTTTAAATTCTTTTTTACTTTGTTAAGTTCATTTATAGGCTATCTATCGTCTTTAGTTCTTGCGCGCTTAAACGTTTTTGATTTGATAAACAAACTAGCAGTGACGTAGCTAGGGTAGGTGGCGGGTGAGGGGGAGAATTTGAAAATTCTCCCGGGCCCCCAATTCAGGGGAGTCCGCAAATTAGTGTTTTTTACATTAAATTTAAATATTGCTAAATGCAGGGGCCCCCAAAGAGGTCAAGCCCCCCGGGCCCTCAAATGATGGAAAATTCCTAGCTTCGCCCTTACAAACTAGGTAATACGCTTTTTTACATTATAGCTTATGTTATCTACATGCTAATATATATTAATGTGTAAATGCTAATTTAAAAAACCCGCTAAAGCTAACATTCAAATAGAATAATTTAAACAGTTAAAAAATTAAAACACTGACATAGTCGGTCGTGAGATAAAAGTATTCCAATGTTCTACTTTGAATGACCACATTTCTAAATTAGGTTATGAAACCAAGTCGGCTTCACGACCATATAGCAATATCCAGAGAGTAATTTTAGAATATTCATAAACAATGAAAAAAAATTCTTCTATTTAAACAATATTTTTTTAATGACAAAGCAGAATGTTTTAGTGGCCTCTTAGAAAATTGCATAGCTTTTCCTTTGCCAAAAAATAAAAAAATAAAGCAGTCTTACGATGTTGTTTAAAAATTGATTAAAATTAAATTAAAATTGTTAAAAACTTATCTGTGACACAAAAATACCCTGTTTTTTTTTTTGGCTAGTGATGAAATATTATTTCAAAATTGTGTAGTTACGTAGCTTATTGTGACACATGGGCCACCATCAGTGGTTGGACGCTACAAAGGCTTCATAAGTGCCATAGAAAAAATAGAATCCAGATCTATCCACCATTCACCTTGTAAGTTGTGATTCACAGACAACATCATCTTAAAATTTTAGTCAACAATTTCCTCACTATTTCCATCTCATTAGATAAAATTGTAAAATAAATTCAAACCCAAGCAAAAAATTAGCTCATTTTTTAACATTGTTTGTGCAAGAAATGATGAGCAACATGTTATTGTAAACTAAGGTTCGCTGAATTTGGAAAGGTATTTATAATGCTCGTTTAATACAATTGTGGAATTTTGATGATAAACAGGAAGATTGAACGGTTGGCAATGACTTAAAGCAGGCTAAAAAATGTGTTTGTAGGCATCTAATGCTATAGAATGAAACCATTCTGCGACTGCAAGGATAGAAATTGACATTCATTGATTAAATCATTTTCTCTTGTATTGAGATATTAAATCTATTTTAAAGGGCTTTACATCTCACATAACTTGTTTGTTGACAAATGAAGGCCTAAGGACATCAATATCTCTGCAAAAAAACTAACAACGCCCAATGATGAAATGACAATTTACTTCTGGGAGTAATACATTTAAAAATGTAAATATAAATGACAATTTTTAAACATCTGTAACTGATGTTCCAATTGTATTGCAGGAAAAAAAGATTTACTAAATTATGGCTTCAGTAACAAAAAAAAATGTTACTACAAGAGGCACAACATATTCAATGTTCCTGTAAAATTCCAAAAAAACTGTGGTCGAAAATGGAATTATTTTTAGCGTTTCCGTAACTTACATGGTCAAACTGGACCTTCGCCTTACTTTGGCTTATTTAAAGCCAGACATTTCTAATTTTGTCAGACTGTCAGAAGGTTCCCATTAGCTTAATTTCAGTTTTTAGTGAATTCAACAATAATAATTAATATATAAAAAAATAAAACTAAATTTTTAAATTAAACCTAGTACTCTTACTAGGCCCTAATAACTTTAAAATGATTTGGAAGAAAGTCATGACAATGTGGTTCATGTTCATATAACCATTTGACGCTGGTGGATATTTTTAAAGAAAAATTACGAGAAGGTGGCGGTAGACCAAAAAAGGTTGAAGACTACTGCTCTCATGTATTAGATTCATTCAAGCAAAAGTGGTAATTTATTATCTCCCCTTACTGTATATATTATCGCCCGACATTCGATCTAGATACTAGACCATTATTTCATGTCGGGGACATAACTTATAACAAGTCCGATTTGTGCTAGATTTCAAAGTTTTAAACTTATTTTCCTTTTACTAACTACTTGAAAATATGTTCGTTTGAAAATAATGTTGAAATTGTGGTATGTCATTACATCTATATATATATATATAGTTAGCTCATAGCATGGTTAGCTCTAATCATAGTCTCAAAACTATCCCGTACAATTAAGTACCCGCATAGACTGCCCACCCCCCTTCAATTGTTAAACTTTCTCATAAAAAGTATTTTTATTTTCACAATCCATTCATAGCTTAGTTCACATCCACGTTTTATAGACATTTTTTTTTAGATCTTCGGCGGTCCTCAATGTTTTGTTTATTGTCTTTTCCTTTCATTGACAATTTTTTTTATAGTGAATTGATCCCGTACTAATCGCCTTATAGACTTAGGTCTTTACTGCGAACATCTTTTTCTGTGTAGAATTGAGACTCAAGTTTCTTACTTGTCTAGTATTGACATTTATTTGTATGCAAGTTTGGCAGGAGACAAACGTGTAGGACCGATACACGCACACAATGACTCTTTGTTGCCCTTCATGACTTGGACGTAGACAATGTTGAAGCGAAAGGGAGAGAGAGAGAGGGGGGGGGGGGAGTAGAGACAGAATGGGAGGTTAAATTAAGAGAGAGACCAACGCAATGAGAGGGAAAAAAAACTAAAGAGGCAATGGGAGACAATAGGATCCAGCTTGAAAGATATTTTAAAATCGGTCTGTGCATTCAAGCCTCAGGTCATGGCGACATCTATATATCCTTTTATTTAGTCCAAGTTTGAAGCTTCTATATTGAACGTTGAGATGAAACCCTTGTTATAGGTCTAGTGAGTCTAGTCCATTGCTTAAACAGGTAGACATTTTAACTAGTAAACAAGATTTCTATAAGAAATCAAGAAATATTAGCTAAATGGATTTTAGAGAATGAAGCAAAGATGCAACATATTGCGTCACCGACCAAACACAACAATCGAATTGTGTGCTAAATGCAATGCGCTATATCGCCCTAGGAAAAAAAGCAAAACCTAATTCTGAAAGGACTGTGGTATGTAGGCTTACTAAGCCTACAAAGTTGTAAATAGAAGGCCTATTTATAGACGCTGATATTTTTAAAAAAGTGTTGTTTTTTTTTCTTTTTAATATTGGAAGGTAGAGGATTTATTAAATATTTAGTCTGGCTGTTGTGCACTGATTACGCACAATTAACTCTTAATGGGTCCTATTGAATATAGCGAAAAAAAATGAAATGAAGGTAATTTTAGTTTCCTATTCACTTACTATGAAATCAATATTATAGTCAACGTCAAATAGATACGATTAATAGTTACATTTTGCGTGGTAAGCTTTAGCTGTGAGGAATGAATATATACTTCTATTATTCGCCTTTTGAATGTAGGGACACAAACATCTCTTAGTCCCCGCTCTCCTGTAAATTAGGTCAGTACTAATTTACCATAATAATTTCTAAGGTTCTCAAGCTTGGACTTAGTCTATATCTCTCTATATATATTTATTATGAACTATGTGTTGGAAAGCCATAGTCTTTTTATCTATTTTAATCAATGTGTTAGAAGGTCTTAGTCACTTAGTCTATATATTATCTTAGTAGTAGTGGTAAGAAGTCTGAGTGTATGCATTTATTTTAGTCTATAGAACTTTACAGTCTAGTCTTTTCACAGTTGAGGATAACTTACAAATTGACCTACATTTTAGTGTTAGTTTTTGTTCAAGTTTTAGAGACGCACTGCTAAGTATACATCACAGTGGCTTGTACATTACGTACAGAAACACATTTAAAAAATTACAATGTAAATGTGTTAGGTTCGTACATCTAAAAAATTAACACACATAGTAAAGGTTTTTAAAATTTGTTTTGCATTTAAACAGAAATCTATTTTGAGTTGAGGGTTAAATTGAAGGCTACAAATGCGGATGATGAGTTAGAGAGTGAGAGTCCTTGTCTTATTTTTTTAATGACACACATTTAACCCAGGTACACGGAGTGTGTTGACGACCTGAACTTTGCTTAGCGGAGCGTAACGGTGTATCCGGCTAGAATAGCGAATTTTGGTTGTGTTTGTAGACTCTCAGTATATGAGATTGTTGTGTTTCTATAATCGACTTTATAGGATACTTTTTTTTCAGTGCATTTTTTTAACACAACAAATTCAACTGTTAGTAAATGCTAATTAACAGCATTAACAACTAAGATCGAGATCGTGTACCAATGTCCAATTTTAGAATAACTTAAAGGACTGAATGAAACAAGCCTTTTATTTACGTTTAATATCTATTCTCAGTTATCGGTTCATTGATCTTTTGTACAATCTAGAGGAAAGCAGTAGAACAAGCTTTAGGTTGCAATGTTAAATAACTTTTAGAACTTAGCAGGCTATCAAGAGCCAATGTTGTGAAGACGTTTGCAATACAATTAATTGCCTATTGCAGTGAGACACCAGTAAGTATAAGCTTACTATATCTAGAGACATAGCTTTAAGGTACCTTAGTACCTATTGCAAAATGAGAAACTTATCTCCACTCTGTGTTTACCTGTCTAGATAGATTGAAAGCAAACAATCGTGAATGATTTTACATCAACACCAGTGACAGACCTAGTTCTATTGTCAAATGTTAATACTGTGTTCACCTTTAGATATTGTATTTTATTGACGTATTTTTAAGATTTAGTATAACAGGATTGGAATAGCAGATAAAACAATGCAGTTCATAGTTTCATAAAGTCTTGGTGAAAATTCCCAGAAGACAAAATAGTGTTAGTCTAAAGACTTCAAAAAGGATTCTATATGAGATAAACATGAAGGAAACGGTGCATTACGTAAACAAGGGACTCGAAGATGAAATGGTAAGTTCTTAAATTCCTTTTTTTTTTAAAACTGAATAGTTTCAAAATGACTTTACAAGTTATAGCTGGATGTAGGGGAATAGCTTATATTGTTTAATAGCTTGAGAACAAAATATTTACGAACAACGCTTTGAAAATAAGTCGATAGGTCTCAACTTATTGTTCCTGACACTTGACCAACGCAGAGCCGGGTTTAAATAAGTGGAGGCCCCGGGACAGGATTTTTGTGGAGATCTTTATACCTTTTCGAAAGCTTTAATAAAAATGCAATTTTTCAATAATAATACTTATATCACACTGCGTGTCGTCTTTTAAAATAACTAAATAGAGATTTAGAACTTATATCATTTTGGTTACGCAGAAAAGGACAAAAGAACGATTTTTTCGACGCTCTAGAGAAATTGGAGAAATATTGACTTTTTTTCTTCAAAAGAACTTTTAAGGCATTCTTATTGTAGGTTTTAAAAAAATATATATAAACGATGCTTCCTATAGAGAGGTCTCACTTAACATCAAGATATTATTAAGATGAATACGTCTAATAAAGACATTCATTACTTATGACTAATTGTCAGTCAAACTTCGGAATCTTTATTTTACTTAATTTGACATTCTTTTTTTAAAAGAAAAAAATGCTGTAGATGTCAGGAGAAAGTTTTTCTGCATTTAAGAATGCAAGAAAACGCTTAGCGTCGGGAATTCCCCCGAACCCCACTGGGGGGAGCTTGTAGCGCCCCCCGCCCCACCTCGACCTTTTAGCCGAAAAGGAGGTGCAACAACGTAATTGAGAAACACTACTCTTAATTCTAAGATAGACATCTTTTTGTTTTCTATTATGTATACTAAATATATTGAACAGATAAAACAGTTCGGTTATTCTGGCAGCCTTATCACAAAAGATAGAGATGCATATCATGTAGATTAGGGGTGAGCAAATTACGACCCGCGGGCCACATGCGGCCCGTCTGAGTGTTTTATGCGGTCCGCGGACACATTCAGAAACCAGCTGTGCCCACGGTATATACATACAAAAATGCAAATATATTAAAAATAATATCTTTATAAATATTGAAACTGTCTCATTATACAAAGTTTTAAGTAACCGAAGATTATTGTTATTCAATACATTCAGTCAAAGACACAATCTCAGGCCAGTATTTATTCATTGCTATGAAGAACTGTGTTGAATGTTGGGTATGCTCGGAACAAGATGGCAAGTGTAACAACTGATAAAGCTTGATCTTTGAGAAAAGTTTTTTGTTTTTTTTTAATAAAGAATATTTCAACCATAAACTTGAATACATCCTACAAGGAGCTTCACATCTTCTCTTGAATACATACCACAAGTAACTTCACATCTTGTTTTGAATACATTATATAAGTAGCTTCAAATCTTAAATACATCCTACAAGTAGCTTTACATCTATCTATCTATATATATAATTCTCTTCTTCTCTCAAGAGTTTTGTCGAGTAGTAAGGAGTAAAGGAAAGATCACTCTGCGGATAGTCCACGAGAAAACAAGAGGGGGTGGGGGAGAACACGTAGTCACATAATAGCAGGGCAGGACCGTTGCAATATTCCTTTTTTTTTTATTTCTACCTCACGTTAGGAAAAAAAAAGGGGGGGGGGGGGTAATTTACTCTGTAGTAGGCCTAACTATCGAGGCGACAGGGCACGCTCAAGAGTTTGGACACAATGTCAAGATCACTCTTTTATTTTTGCAACACGGACGGAGGGAGTTATCCTAGATAATTTAAGAGAGAAACAAAAAGACAATTTTCGTCTTGTATATTTCAAAAGATTTTAATAATTTCCAGATATTTCCAGGACTTTTTCGTATATTTTGCAATTTCATGAGATTTCCAGGATAAGTTATAAAAT
The DNA here is from genome assembly GCA_030265305.1 of Biomphalaria pfeifferi. NCBI lineage: Eukaryota > Metazoa > Mollusca > Gastropoda > Planorbidae > Biomphalaria > Biomphalaria pfeifferi. Next base: position 3,748,738 of record JASAOG010000020.1, on the reverse strand, counting down.
GATTTAATTTAATAATTTATACACCTATAATTAGCGCGGGTCCTATAAAAGTGCTGGGCCCACTGCGGTCGCATAGGTTGCAGAGGCCAAAGTTTGGTCCTGCAAAATAGCGGCGTATGCTACGCCGCCGGTCGACTAGTATTAAATAATCCAAGAAGTAGCTTCACATCATGTCTTGAATACATAGTACAAGTAGCTTCACATCTTGTCTTGAATACATACTACAAGTAGCTTCACATCTTAAATTCATCTTATAAGTAGCTTCACATCTTGTCTTGAATACATACTACAAGTAGCTTCACAGCTAGTGGAAAACTCCCAGCCTCCTGGAAGACAAAAGTGGTCATTATTGAAACACGATGAACGAACTATAGATGTATGATATGCATGATATGCACTTTGGTCACGTACTCGTAGCTTTCTGACCAGGGCGGCTTTAGCAGAGCGCGGGGTCCTGTGCGAGTGTCATACGCTGGGCTCGGCCCTGAGCCGTAAGGGTAAACTATTTGTGCCGTACCACTTAAAGCTAACGGACTCGTCCGGCTCTAATGCTGTAGGTCTTATTTTTATTAAAAAACATGCTCCTTACTATTGGCCTTTTGAATAAATTACATATTGTATTGTAATTGTTCTGAATGTAATTCAGAAACATTTAGCATGATCAACAAACTAGATAATAATAAGTTTTGCTAATCCTGCTAGAGTCAAAAAGTAACTATTAATTACGGAGGAAAACCGGAACACGTGCAAAATGACTAACAACAATTGGTTGCTAGGACGGTCGCAGACGGATTCATTCACAGAACTCCACTTTTCTGGCTTTTTGCTGTTCAAACTGATGTTGTTGTTTTTTTTGTTTTTATTTTTTATTTTTTTTAAAGCCAAGGTGAATTGTTAAAAAAGGATATCCTGAATCGACAGGTCATAACATGCTGTCTCTACCGAAACTGAACGGTATTTCGAAACCAAAAATGTCATATTAAGAGCATGCATGGTAATTAGTATCATGTAGAATTATAGATGCAGAAATAGCCTTAAAAAATATTTAGTAGCAAGTCGTGTTTTTTTAAGAACTGGTCTGGTTTTCTTAACTGAAGGTGAAAGGGAATCTCTGTTCGCAAATAATAATCATTTAATTCCATAAGCGTAGCCAAGGAAGCTTTTAAGTTAAAAAAAAAAACCTGTTTTGAATAAAAAACCCTCTTCAATATAAGAGCCATAGCCGGGGGGGGGGGGGGGGGGGTACTTTAAAAATCCCTTCCAAATAGCTTTTAATTTAAACCCCCCTCCAGAGGATTCTGAGTTAATCACCCCCCACCCCCTCAATTTTTGAGGTTAAAAGCCCCCTCATCAATTTTAAATCAAAAGAATTAAGTACACTCACTTCGAGCGTAACAAAGGGGTTTTGGGTTTAAAACCCCCCTCCAGATGATTTTGAGTTTTAAAATAAAACTCCCCAACAGAGGGTTTTGAAGATAAAACTAGCCTATTCTATAAAAAGTCTAAAGCAAACTAAGGTCATGAGCGTAGCCCAGAGGGGCCCTTAGGTTTTACCCCCCATATTCCTACAAAAGGAAAGGCAAACCTAAAATTACTCAATTTAATCAGCGTATCCAAATGGGTTTTGTGGTGACCCTCCCCTTCAACAAACTAATTTCCACCAGATGCTGGGTTCCATTAATAAAGTGCAGTGAATAGCAGATAGGTTTTTTACCCACATTTTTTGAATAGAAGGGTGGTAAAATAATGCCCTGCAGATACCACAAAATATACATTTTTTTTGTTTAAATTACGGGAATTAATACTTAGCGCCGCGGCTCCACCCGAACCCTTAGCTTGCAAGAGCGGGGTGTCTACGGTCTTTCCACTAACTCCAGAAAAATGTATTCTAGGGTACAAAAAAGGTCCATAAAGCTCAAAGCTCAAAACACTTGATATCTTTCACACCAATAGCTACTTCTACACACCAATATGCTATATCGTTTATAAATGAGTTTATTGTGTTTAAAATAGAAGCTATGGAGGATTGAATTTGATTGTTTTATAATCTGCCATTTCAGTAGATAAAACAGACATTTTTCCTTTTTAATTAGACCAATGCCTACCGGACGGAGGACATGACCCCCTCCAAAATAAAGTATTAATTAATAGCCTACTAGATCTCTATATGTTCTGTAGGCCTAATCTGCTTTTAGCTGACAAAACAATCGTCGACGTAGCTGTTTTAAAACATATCTTAGAATGAACATTCCAAAGTGAGTTTTGACGTTAGGCGCCAAAAATATCCTCCGAAAATTAGATGTCCCAACGTGGTTCCAAGATCTAGATCTATAAGTCTATAAGGTCTTCGATTTCGAAAATTAATTAAGGGTGAGTGCAAGCCCAGTTGCGAAAAGCACATTTAGTCACATCCAATGGAGACAAAGCCGTTGTTCGCCAAAGGTCTATCTAAATTTACTTTTCATCGTCTGTACCCAGATTGTCCTCGTATCTGTCTCTAGCACTTCTGTGTGTCTAAAATATGTGTCCAGCAACCTTCGTGAGATTGATATATTTTTTGTTATAGGCCTATTCGTCACACTCCAGTGTTTAAGTTGAACGAGTGATGGCACGCTTCACCAGTCGAAAGCTCATACATGTAATCATCATCATGTTCTTTGTGTTTCTCATGGAGCATAAGGCCACAGTAAAAACACGACACTCTATACGGTCTCTAACTAGTTTTTAATGGCCTCCCAGCTCTTTCCTGTCCTCTCTGCTTCATCAAGTACACTATGTCACCTTTTTCTCTGTGTCTTGTGCCTTGGAGGTTCCAAGCTAAAGTCTGTCTAGCTCTGTTGTTGGCATGTTTTCTCAAGAGTTTTGACCAAGCTATATCCACATTTCTTTCTAAGATCAGCAACTCTCTATTTCTCTGCCCGTCTCTCACAGTTGATTGTGTTCTTCTCGTACCACTAGACTTCAAGATATATCTGAAACATCTGGGGATGAAGCTCTGTACTTTTGGTGTGTTTGTTGCTTCAGTTGTCTTCCATGTTTCAGAACCATACAGTAGGACCCCCTGGACATTGTTAAATATTTTTATTTTAGAATCCTTAAAAATGTGGACAAATTTCCTGATTGGTTTTCAGTAGGAGGTTAAATGTGCGTAAGATCAGTTCACGTCACAAAAGCGTAGCAAAAAGACGATAGACCCTTCCAGAATTTGCATCAACAGAAAGGATCAAGACACAAAGCATCTTGGTACGGGAACATTTAAGGAGCGAGGGGTCACAGAAAAAGTTGATCGCTTGTAATTGTACATGGCTGGTTAGTCTATTAATCATTATTACGTTCCGTGTGTGTACATTGTATCTACACATCATATTTGTTTCAAGTTTGAGTTTCAATGTATTAAACTCAAGAAAATCATATCTAACACTGTGCCATTTCATTGAGTCTTAGTAGTGATTGAATAATAGGCCTATTAACGGCACTTCCGAATCTGCGTATGTCAGATGATTGTAGAGAAAATACAACACAGCTCTGTCTTCAAACACAATCGTGACAACATTCTAGCATGAGTATGGGGAAGATTATATAATTTTTAAAAAATCTTATTAGATTCTAATATTTATTCTATCAGTGTAGAAAAATGTATTGACCAGTTGTGCATCCTCACAAGTATTAGATTATAAGCGTTTTTTTTTTGTTGGGTTGAATCATTTCCATTAATTGCCTTTTTTTAAAGGAAATTTCAGCCTACAAGTTAAAAAGGATCAAGCTCTATGCTACATGTGTAGGTTATGTTTTAACCTGTGGTATCTTAAGACTTGTCTTCTACTGGTTGCCTCACTGGATGCTGAAGGCAACTCATTCACCATGTCCTCTTGTAAAAGCTGAACAAATCATGTTAAAGGTAAATTTACAGTACTTATTCTATAAACATTTTATTCCAAATTTTTTCATCAGATTACTCTCCCTAAAAATAATAATAATAATTATTAATATTTATCATGTTGGAAGGTATTTGTTTACAGTAGTGCTTGACGCATAACAAAATACTAAACTTATAAACAAAATTTACATTCTTCTAATAGTCTCGTTGGTTTTCTATTCAATAATTTAACGAAACAGTTCTTCAATTTTTTTCTATCAGTAACTTCTCTCTCTAGGTACATATTAATTTTCTCTGTGATAGGTCAGTGTTTAGATCAAGTAGCTAAAGTTGTTAATTCAGAATCGTTTTTTTTTAAACTTTGTTAAGGTTGTTTTTCTCAAATAAGTGTCCAATTAGGGCTCGTTTGTGGTCAATAGTCTTACTAGCAGAATTAGAGAATATAGCATTTTTGTATTTTTTTTGGTAATTATTTTATATGCTCAGTTAGCCAAACCAGGCAGGCATCTCCAAACTTAAAAAACTACATTTTCTTGATCTATAGCAAAGCAAAATATTAATAAGACTGTTGTACTATCACTGTAGTGATTATAATGACGCACATTAGGCATTTGACAGTGAAAGCTCAAAAAAAGATAACATAAATTCAAATCGAGAGTGTAGCTTAGAGATAAAGAGTTGATGCTAGACTCTCATCTCTATTTTAGTGACTGAGTCCAGACTACTGTTCATATTAAATTAAAGTATTAGAACTCAAATCTAGACGTTCATATTTCTTGAGATGTATCCTGTTGTTTGTTGATATATTCAAACTTGATTTTAATACACCTGCATAGTCAGACACATGCAATCTTCTGATCGTAACAGGGAAAGCGTGGTCGAGAGACTAAGTGCACTTGAACTTGGCTTGGCTACCCAGAAGGGGGCTCGAGGTTCGACACCCGACTCGGGTAGAGTTGTGTTTACTGAGTGTTTACCTAAAGACAGTACGGAAAACCAACTCCTAGATATCCCCTCCTGATTACTCGCCTTTGCCCCTTCTCAATACTCAATATCTGGACTGGTTGTCAGAGGCTATTTGAGACGCATGCCATTAGGAAGCATTTTATAGGTAGTGAAGTGCTTACATCCATTATATGGACAATGACAACCTTGCGGATCGTAATAATTCAACAGATAAAAATGGGATAACATTATAACACTTACAGGGGACATTTTCTTTAGTATTTGTTATATATAGGAATTTATAAAAGCATTAGAAATATAGAAATCTAAGAATAAGTTAAGTTTCCATCATCACATTTGGTGATAAAATCTGATAAAAAGAATAAAACACAATAAATCCACCTCTCTGTAGATACTGTGGATTAAAAACTGTCAATCTTTGAATGCCCAATAGAATTCACCTTAGGTAGACCTTATAAACACAACAACCCAGAATAACAAACACTCTGTGTGGAAGTGTGGACTCTGTGTGGAAGTGTGAAATCTGTGTGGAAGTGTGAACTCTGTCGAAGTGTGGACTCTATGTGGAAGTGTGGACTGTGTGGAAGTGTGAATTCTGTGTGGAAGTGTGAACTCTGTGTGGAAGTGTGAACTCTGTGTGGAAGTGTGGACTGTGTGGAAGTGTGGACTGTGAGGAAGTGTGGACTGTGTGGAAGTGTGAACTCTATGTGGAAACTCTATGTGGAAGTGTGGGCTGTGTGGAAATGTGGACTGTGTGGAAGTGTGAACTCTGTCTGGAAGTGTGGACTGTGTGGAAGTGTGAACTCTGTGTGGAAGTGTGAACTCTATGTGGAAGTGTGGGCTGTGTGGAAGTGTGAACTGTGTGAAAGTTGTACTGTGTGGACTGTGTGGAAGTGTGGACTGTGTGGAAGTGTAAACTCTATGTGGAAGTGTGGACTCTGTATGGGGTTTGAAACTACTGAAAAAATTCAACACACTATTTTTCTTGGTACAGACTGCAAAAGAGTTTACAGTTCAGCAAAAAGCTGGCTAGAAGAAGAAGAAAAATTATCTACTAATACTGACTTTAAGTATGTTTGGCAAAGAAACAGTAACAGATTCTATCACTTGTTCAACATTTTCTTTTCATCATCATGAATGGTGTTTTATTAACTTAAGTTGTCTTTACATATCCTTTTATTCTTATAAGCCAGTAATGACCAATTACCTTTCAGGATGCATACAACATGTACTATGTAGTCACAGTTAGAACTATGACCAGAGAAGGAACTGGGTAAGAACAAAATAATTAAATCTAAATACTTGATATCCATACATATTATCTTTTATTTACTTGTATATATTATAATAGTTTAGATAAATATAAAATTTGATTGTTAGTGAATGTAACTTGATTTTCTTTCCAGTGTTAAAGTGCGTAAACCTAAAAGGAAATTGTTTAGAAAACCCCAACAATATGATGACACTAACAATACACCTGAGGTCAGTTTATATTTATGTAAACTATTATTGTTTGTAATTAAAGTTCTTTAATTAATGTATAGAAATTTGTTTCATTTAATAAAAATTATTTTTTTTCTTTTCAAGAATGATGATTCACTTTTACGGTACTTTGTATGTAAAAGAGTTAAATATGTTTGGGATACTGAAAGTGCTAGTTATATACCTCTAAGGTTGGTTGTAACATATTTACATCTTTTTAAATTTTAAATAATAACTATATTTAAATTTGTACTTTTTAAATTTTAAAAAATGAAAGACATTTTTTATCAAGTATGTAAGTTTTTTTTAATTTAAAGAATGGTATAAAGTAATATACCAATAAATTTCTTTATTTCTTTCTCATTGTTTTCTAGAGGGCTTGACATTGGTTACAGACAATCCTATTTTCACAATATCACAGGATTAACAATAGCTGAACAGAGTAAGAGGTAGTGATGCCTTGTAAATATTTTTTAAATGCAATAGATGTCATTTCACATAATTTAAGACATTGAAGCTAGACTGTATTTTACCCTAAGCAGCTGATTGCATGTTAATATTTCCTTTTCTAGTTTGATCAGCCAGTCTTAACAACTTCTTGATTTATATTTCACCTTGCCTTAATGTTATTATTAGTTGCATGTGAGCTTTAGAATTTATATTGGCCACTAGTGATCAGTTACTGTTAATTAAAGTGGTTTGTCAATTCATTATATGCTAATGGTCAACAAAACTTGTAATTGATTGTATTGATTCCTTACTTCATAAATAATAAAAAAAGGTTGCTAAATCATGGAATCAGATTATTACCTCAAAATGCTAGCATGATTTTGTATGTTATATGATGATTATAGTACATTTCCACATTAGAGAGCTACTCTATTTCAATCATAAGCACCAACTTGTGTGTATTTGTTGTTTGTTATTGTGCTGTTGAATCTACACATAAAACAATCTTATCTTTCCTACCTCCCTAGGCGTGTGCTATATGGCTCCAATGTCATAGATGTGCATGTCACACCAATTATAATTATTCTTTTTAAAGAGGTAGGCATTACTGAGTAATTAAAAGAAAATAACAAAATATTTTCTAACAAGAAATTCTTTAAATTAATCCTTTTACATTGACCTTTTAGTTTATAACAAAATTGGATATCTATACTATATATAATCTTTTATCCTTATATATTATACTATCTGAATATTTTACTTATTATCACTTTAAAAATTATGATCAGAATAGGCAAGATTTAATGTGAATATTTGTTTTATTTCCCCAGCTTGCATCCCCATTTTACACCTTTCAGTTATTCTCTGTGTGCCTATGGTTTGCTGAGAATTATTGGATCTATGCTGTGTGTATTATTGTGATCACTGTCATCTCTCTTATTATACAGATCTATCAAACTAGACAGGTACAGTTCAACCTTTCAGATTAGAGTATTGTACTAGGCTAGGAATACTAGTTACTTGATAGAAGTAAAAGTTCCCCTTTCAGACCTTGTGGTCTATTTGTCAGATGATGTAAAGGTCATCTCTTTCTGTAACAGTTAATGAGGGTGTCATGTTGCCAGCACAATGACCAACTACCTTTACTTTTCCCCAACTAATATCAGTTACTCATTAGATCTGGCTGGACTCAGAGGTGCACAAAGATCCCAAAATTTAAAAACCCTGATAGAATGGTAAATTTAAAATGATAAAATTCCTTTTTTTTTTTAAATCTACCTTTTTTATTTTTATCTTATTTACTGAGAAAATTGTTAGAAATATTTATTTCATAATATCTTATAATAGTTGTTACCAAACTTTATTTTTGTTGAGTAACAATCACAGTTTATAAAGTTTTAAAACCTTAATCCTTAAATATAATATTTATGTAAATGTCCTCTAAAAAAGAAATTGTTTTTAATTAACACACATTTTGATCATAGTCACAAAGAAATGAAAATTTAAATAATTTATTGTGAGCATATTTCATTATTCTATCAAGCTAAAAGGCCACAAGTTGATGACTATTTTTTTTATAAAGCTTAAATCAACTCAATTTGTCTGTGTGGTAAAAAGTTTGAACACGTTATTACTCCCAAACTCAATCTCTGATCAAGTAGAAATTTTGCACAATTATTATAGTATAAATTTGTATGTAATCAAGAAATTATATTTACAGACTTTATTTTTTTTCCCCTTAGTTTGAGAGAGCCTTGAGAAACACAATAACTTCTACAGATAATACTATAGTTATGAGAGCAAGTGAAAGTAAGATTTATTTCATAGCTGAATCATTTTACCCCATCTAAATTTATTTTCTGCAAATAAAGCATTGTTTTCTTTTCTTTAATGATTTTATTGGATAAGGTTTTGAAAATATTCCTGCCTCCGAGTTAGCACCTGGGGATATAATAGAGATTCCACGCTTTGGTTGTGACATGCAATGTGATGCTGTACTCATAACTGGGAACTGCATTGTTAATGAAAGCATGTTGACAGGTGAGTTCACTATTAATTTTATTTCTTTATACTTGTATTTGTTGATTTTTTAATCCAATTAATGTACATGACAATAGCAGTGATTGCTTAAGTGTAATTTTTTTTAGGTGAGAGTGTCCCAGTGACTAAAACATCTTTACCCAATACAACTGGTATGAGATTAGAGAATGACCCAGAGGTGACTGTTAAAACTCACTCCAGACATATTTTATTTTGTGGTACACATGTTATCCAGACAAGATTCTATGGCAATCAGAAAGTGAAAGCAGTTGTCCTGAGGACAGGTAATTCTCTGTGTTCCTTTTTTTGCTGCCAAACATTTTTACAGTTAGGCTGCATTTAAATTCATATAAGTGACATAGTTGTTAGCCAATAATGTTAAAAAATGAAATCATTCAGGATTCATATCCTTTTAATGTTTGTCATATAGGAAATAAATCTATGAAAATGATCTTTTGTAACCAATGTAATGTTAGCAGGTTGGTCTAGGTCAGGTCTTGCTCGGGCTATCTAGAATTATACAGTATTCAGATGGCTATGCTACTGGGTGGGTCTGTCTGTGCACCTCAGTTTGCGACCAAGAGACCAGAGTGGCTTAAATAACCAGACAACACAGCTAAACTAAACTAACTCATTTAGCAAAAAGAAAGCAAGAATCAAACCTTAATTTATACAATAACAAAAACATACTTTATTTAGTATATATATATATATATATATATATATATTGTCAGCCTTTGGAAGGTAAAATTCTTTGAAAGATGATCATAAATAAGTAAACCACCAAGCCTGAAAAGACTTATATATGTGCATGGCTTGAAGAACTAAAAATACCCCAAAGCTATAAGTTAGAAGTCAAATTATAAATATGTAATTATATAAATAATTTAAAGAAAGTCTAAGAATATCAAACTAGTAATGATATTTAGGATTCACATATTCACATCAACATTGCATTCATCTCTTAAGTGGAGATTACATTGTTTCAATCTGCAGGTTTTTCCACCTCCAAGGGAGAACTAGTTAGATCTATCATGTATCCAAAACCACTGGATTTCAAATTTCAAAGACATGCTTTATACTACATAGGAATATTAGCTTTAATAGCACTATGTGGTATGATCTACACTTTAGTTTTGAAAGTAAGTAAAGTGATACTACAATCTGTTCTTTTAACCAGGCAGCCATTGCTTTAAAAATCTTTATTTCAAAATTTGGTCATAGAAATCTTATCCTAGTAAATCAATAAAATTTAATTTTCCTCTTTAACTCCTCTTCCCGGTGTCCAAAAAAGTTTGAGATAAATCCCTTTTATGAATTCTGACCCCAGAAAGGATGTTATCCTGTAGCCAGAATGAAGGTTTGGCTCTCCACAGACCCTTTTGTATGGGGGCCCCTGTCAACATGATGATCATTTGAGCCAATGTAAGGGGTACCCCCATCCCATACGAGGCAGTATGGCAAGCCTATGAGGAGACATACTTCATTTTCCTATACAGTGTGTTCTGTAATGGAATCCTCTCCATTAGACTCCTACTAATGTTAATAATTTAATCTTTCTGTGCATTTTTTTCTTTTTCTTTTTGAAGCTGTATTTCAATTTTATGTTATAAGAAAAGTTATAAAATGTTTACTCCTTCTCAACTTATAGTAAATGTTTCTTACAGGCATTTCCCTCTTTATTTTAAATGTTCAAATTTATGTAATCTTTTTGTTCATTTGTTTGCAAACTGTTTAAATTTTAGATCGTTGTATTATAAAATTGCCAGGAAACCTCCCTCTTGATCTGTTACCACATTTTCAGGCAACCTCTCTGTCTGCGAAGAAACAAGTTCTTTTAAGGATAAACTGCCTTTTATTGTGAAGCATTCAAACATAACATATTTACTAGGCTAACATTATCTACAGATAACCAATTCCACTAGATGGCTTCCTTTCTTCTTGTTTACAACACACTCGTAACTTCCCGCAAATCCCCTAACTCCCTGGTACGCAACTTTTGACCATGTGTCACGGTTGACCACACATAGTAACTGTGTCACAACAGTCCTCCCAGGGCAGAGAAAAATTTTGATTGTATCAAAATTTCATGAACCAATTGTTTGGGTGTACATTAATAATGTTTTACATCAACAAGAAAAAAAAAATGACATGTAATACAATGTCATCTTCTATTATGAGAAAACTGATAATGCCTAAGACAACCAATAACTCTTCAAAAATGTTATTATTTAGCCAGAGGTTATTGGCAAATTTCACTAGAGGAAGATGCTAAGCCACTCACATTATTCACTACTCCATTTGGCTGTTACCAATGGAATTACATGAGCTTCGGGCTTAGTAACATATCTGCAACCTTCAACAGAATGATGGCAAAACTATTAGGGAAAAGATCAGGTGTCATTTTCTATCTTGATGACATATGTGTCTTCCACAACATATAGATATCGTAGAGAGAAAGATGAAGAAATGAGCCCACCATATACAGATCGAAGAGAGAATTCAGATAAGAGCCCAACCTATACATATAAGAAAGACACAGCTAAGAGCCCAACATATACATATAGAAGAGGGAAAGATGAAAAAAAGAGCCCAACATAAACCTATTAGGAATGAGAATACCAACATAACCAGCAAAAAGTTCATTTACAATGTCAAATTTGCAGTAGAACAAACCACACATAGTAAACATGTCACAACACTGTCTGTTAAGTAATTATGCAATTCTGCTATACTTTGCTTGCCATCAACTCAAAGATCTTTAAAATAAATACACATTACTAATTCAGTATCACAATAGATTGTTGAAAAACAACAGCATATTGAAATAGCCTAAATAACTAATTTAGTTTTATTTCCTTAAAACAGATAGATAGAAAAGACCCAGATTCTGAAATAGTTATCAGGGTGTTAGATCTCATTACCATCATCATTCCCCCTGCACTACCAGCTGCCCTGGCAGTGGGCATGGTTTTCTCACAGAGACGACTTAAGTTTAAAAATATCTACTGCATCAGTCCAAGAAGTTTGAACATCTGTGGTACAATTGATGCTGTTTGTTTTGATAAGGTAATTGTTTTTGTATTTAATTTCACAAAAGCTAAAATTGATATTTGTTTGTGCTAAAGACACATAGACTCAGCCTGAAATCTGCTATTTAGACTAGCTGTTTTTCACAGACTGTTCGAATTGATTTATTTTTTAAACATTTTTATGCCATTATAAAAAATTATGCAACCACTTACTTACAACCCTGTTTATGTCAATTCTCCAAGATACTTCATAATATGGTAAAAAAAAAAAAAAATTTTAATTAGAAACTTGTCTTTACAACTCGAACTGGGTATCTAATGCTTTGAATTTTGAAATTTTTAGGGTGCCTGTGAGACCACCCAAATCTTATGGGACCTAACATTAGTTGGGGAAAGTAAAAGCTGTTGGTTGTTAAGCTGGCCACATTACATCCTCGTGAAACATAGAACCATATGATCTTTATATCATCTGCCATATAGATCAAAAGGTCTGAAGGGGGTGCATTACTTTTATTCTGTTCTTGGACTCCAGAAAACCAATTTAAACTTTTATATTAATTCACTATGTGGATAAATAAATATAGTATATTTCTTGCTCAACAACCATTATAGAATTGACTCTTTGCAACTGCATCACTGGTGGAGAACTGAACTGCTGGTGTAATCATATGGTATACTCTTTACATTGTAAACAACTTGTTAGAATTTAACCTCTTGAAGCACATGAAAGGGACCAGGCATTGTTTCCCAAGGTCATGTTATTCCTTTTTCAAGAAAACGCTGACCCTGGCCAGTTCAGTCTATCTCTCATAATCTTGTTCTAAACTGTATAGGCTATCAATAAAAAAAAGTTTAGAGCTAGTTGTTTATATCATCCTTTGATTGTTTTTTACACCCACAGACAGGAACTTTAACTGAAGATGGATTAAATATGCATGGTGTTGTTAGAGCAGAAAAGAATAAGTAATACTCATTTTATTATATTTTAGTCTAGAAATGGCTTTCAGTCATTGTGATATATCAAAATAAGCAGAAAAGTTTTAAAATGCAATTTTACTTTCTTTGAAGTTCTTAATATCTTGATACAAAATTATACTAACAATATTTATTTTAATTTATTTCTTATTTTTTCAAAGATTTTTGATCAATAAAAAGACTGTGAAATAGTATTTTGTTTTGTATTAATTTTTCATTGCACAAATTATTTTACAAACAAAATATCACAAATATTTGCTAAAATTATTTAAAATTATATAAGTCTACAATTTTTATCTTTCCAGATTTGAGCCAATACTAAAGGATATAAACCAGCTCCCTAAAGATGATTTGTTTTTTTGTATGGCTTGTTGTCACTCACTGACAATCATAGACAATGAAATAATTGGGGATCCCATGGATATTATTATGTTCAAAGCAACTAATTGGGTTAGAAAATTTACATGTCATATTTTTACAAAAAATATATTCCTTAAAAATATATTAGTAACTATAAATACTAATATATTAGTAACTAGTAACTGTATTGGAAAAAAATCAAGTTGATTGGTGAGAATGCAGTAAATTTGTTTCTTTATGAACTTACTTTGTACTTTTACAGTAACCTTTCATTTATTTGAACACTTTTTTCTTTTCTGAATCCCTAGCATCTTATGTGGTTTACCCTCAGGACTGGTGGATTATTAAACATTCTTACGAAGTGACTATTTCTTATTATTCTTTATTTTTATCGGACCATTCATTTCTTTGAGTTTGGCTCTAACATTTCTCCGAATGTCATTCTTCACTATATGATCTTGGTTGACTTTTATTTGTCTTTCTTCTTGGGTATCTTTACATTTATACTTTGAGATCAATTGATGTACTATATTAAATTGTTTTTTATCAGTTATCTGAACTTGTATATTAATAAAAAATAAGATTATCTGATGAATACATTTAGTATTTTAATATTAACTTAAGGGAGTATATAGAAAAATACTCTAAAAATATAAATTTTGTTCATTTTTCTAAATTGCTAACCCTTTTTTTTCTCAATTTGAAATATTATGCTGACTTACTTTTTTATTAGGACTTAGAGGAACCTGGTCCAGATGAAACAAGATTTGACATGATGACGCCAACTATAGTTCATCCTAAAGTTGATAAAAGCTCTTCATCTTTTGGAACAGTTAAGTCTTTAATTTTAAATCTGCTAATGAGAGTTGGTTTGTTTGATGAAATTTTATTAAAATTAGAAAGAACTTTCTTACCTTTTACCAGCTGTAACATTGACAGAAAAAGATCAAAACATTTGGAGCTGGTTTGTAGATGATAATCAGTTTTCTCAAGTCCACTGCGCTGATAATTTTAAAAACTTTCTTGATGGTGCCTGATTGAATCTAATGACTTGCCCCATACTCCGCAACTAGGTGGAGGGCATAATCAACATTTTTTTCAGAGATAAAGAGTAACAAGACTGAACAACGTTACAAATATTTTGATTACACAAGTTATTATTTTTTCTTATTAATCTGTGATGAAAAACTATATTCACCAGTTCATGTAATGTCATTTATAAGCTACATATTTTATAATTTATTCTTACTTTTTTAGGTTTAAAATTTGGAGGCATATGTAAAAGTTAACACATCAGCCAAACAGAAAAGTAAAAAAAAGATAATGGCTTTTTAAAAGTGTAGCTTTAATCTATGAGCTTTAGATGGGAAAAATTTTCTTTGATGAAGAGTGAATTTTAAATATAGTCAGTCATGACATAGTAACTTTATAAACATGAAACTATATCAGATATAAGTTCATTTAGTTTAGAACTTACACATTTTTTGTATTGTTCAATTTTTGTCAGTTCCCTTCAATATGTTAAACACTTCTTGGACACTTTTGGAGATGTCAAATTACATGCTTCATTCTATTTTTTCTCTTATTCCTAACATTCTTGTGTCATTGCCTGATCCTTACTAAAGTCATTGCTGATTGTTATTGTTAAGTCTCAAATGGAGCTATTCAATATGAATCTATCTTACAATGACTTATTTGTTATGTTCAATAAATAGCAACATATATTTTTCTTAATCTATTCTTGCTAAGTGACTAAAGATTTTCTATGTAATAATTGATTCCAGTTGTCAGGACTAGACATAGGCATTGTGCGTCAGTTTCCATTCTCCTCCTCACTACAAAGAATGTCAGTTGTTACACGTAGGCTCAGGGCCAAGAACTTTGACCTCTATGTGAAAGGCTCTCCAGAAATGATCACAAGCTTATCTAAAACAGAAACAAGTGAGTTAAAGAAAAAGTTTTTTTTATTCTTATGTTTTTCATGCTGTTTTTACAAAGCTTTACAAAACTCTGTCTGATAAAAAGTTTGTACACATTATTTCTCCCAGACCTAATCTCAGATCAAGCTAAAATCTTCACAATAATTTCTTGTACCTTACAGAACAAGAATCAATTAAAAAAAATTAACCAATAAGTTAGTTAACTATTTTGATAATTACAGTAATTATTTTGTTCGTTGTCAATCAAGAAAAAGAAATTGTACTTGACTGATGTGGTGGTAGAAGTTGAATTAGTCTCCTTTTATAATTTGTTGAGAGAAATAGTTTGCTGCTTTAAAGTTTGAAACTAACAATACGGAATACAACTATAAAACTAAAAGTGATCACTGCAACATTCACCCAGATATCCAATTCTCCCCCCACCCCAACCACTTTTCCAACTCTTTTAGGCAATCAATAGGATAATAGTTATTGAGAAAGCTAAAAGCATGAAATTGCGCTAAAGAAAAACAATTGATAAAAATATTTCTAATTGCACATATTTATTATAGTTAGTTATTACTAGTTTAAAAACATGACTGATCCAAAGTAATTAATTCATATTTTTATTCATATTTGTTTTAAGAAAAAGTATTTTTATATTTTTCTTGTTTGAAATTTTAGCTTCAAATATTAGCATATAAAAAAATTATTTTTTCAGTTCCTCATGACTTCCAAGAAGTCTTACAGTCATACACAAAACATGGTTATAGAGTCATTGCTCTGGCATGGAAAGAACTCTCCAGTAAGCTGAACCTTGTCAAAATTCAAAGACTCAACAGGCATGTCTTCTTAGTGATCATATATATATCATATTTATCTGTATGATGATACTGCCACCACATAAGTAGGACTAAAGAAATTGAACATTCATGTAGTGTATTTCTTTTGCTTTGTGTTTCATAATCTGATGTCATTACAATGTGTGAAAGTAACATAATGTGAGACATTGCTCTGCTTTCTTTAAGACGATTTTCAATATTCTCTTTGTTTTTGTAGTAAACCTCTAAGGAATAATTTCTCTTTCATGTCACTAGATTGTAATAGTAAACATGTTGAGGAGGAGAAAACTCAAGATTTTGGAAACTATTTTATTTTATCAACAATTCATTTTTTTTTCTCACTTCTATTAAAAAAATAATTACTGGTCTTGTTTTTAATTGATTTATTTTTTATTTAAAAAATGTCAATGCTTTTTTCCTATTTATTTAGAGAACAAGTTGAAAATGAACTCAACTTTCTGGGTCTCCTAGTGATGGAGAATCATCTGAAGCCACAGTCTACACCAGCAATAAATGAACTCAAAGATGCTAATATTAGAACCATTATGGTGACAGGTAAAACTTTCACATTTCTGTGGCATTGTTAAAGTGTTGGGAAGTGTGTGCATTGGGAAATGTGCTATTGCCTATTCTTCTCACACATTGTATTGATATAATCTTAAATTAATGTTAGATTTTGAGAGTCTTCTAAAATAATTACATACCTATGTAAAAATATCTTCTACCTTATTCATTTACCTGTTCAAAAATACTTTTGTTTATTTGTTTCTTCTTGGTAGGTAAAGTACAAATCATCTAGAAAAAAAATGTTGAATGTTTTAGTATAACCCAATCAATATATTTGTATTGTTAGGTTTAATAAGTGTTAAAACAGTCTACCGTATGAATTCTAAATACTTATTTAATTAGAATGTAAACATCTGCTATTCTTCTTCTAATTAGCTTTTTGCTGCTGAGCTGTAAGCCCTTTTGAAGATGGGCCAAGGAAAATATAGTATTCTGCTTTCTCCAGCACTACCACAAAGAGTGGTTGTTATGTCTTATCTTATGAAATATGTTGGGTTGTAATGGTAGGATGGTCTGCCTAAGGTGGATTAGGAAGGGGCATTCAAATACAGCACAGTATTTGGTAAAAACAATGATTTTTTTTAAATCTATGAAATGCAATTAAACAATTATTTTTTATATCACAAATATACCAAATAACTACATCTTATTTCTGTGAAATGTAGTTATTTGGTATGTTTGTGCAGTGTCTGCATGCACAACACTCATCTTATTTCAATTAAAGAGAAAAAAACATGTAACAAAAAAAGATTTAAAAAAAAACAAAAATAAAAGCAAACTCCATGTCCAGATTTATTTATTTAATGATACAGTGATATAGCAATGTAGTGAAGGGTTTGTTTTCTTTCTCTCATACAATGCACAAAAGAAACTTTGTTGATCAGAATTGATGTCTAACAGTGTTATTTTCCTATCTAGGAGACAACATGTTGACTGCACTAAGTGTTGCCAGAGAATGCAATATGGTGGAAAAAAGTGACCGAATCATCTTGGTACAAGCCTACCCTCCTGATGTAGATCACTCAGATGTTACCTTTGATTTTGTTTATGCAGATGACAAGAATACAAAAGTGGATGAAGCATTTACATTGGTGACTATTTTTATTTAGATTTTATGACAAACTAAAAGGAAAAAGGCCCCCAAAAGAAAGGTTTTAAAATCTTGATCACTTCATAAAAATTAATATTTTATATTTGTATAACTATACAACTATAATGATTTTTTCCCCATATCATATTAAATATTGTATCTATATTTAAAATAGTTTTTATATCCTTTGCAAAGCTATAGTGTCATACAGAGTCATCATTGTATATTAGGCTAAAGGTTAGAATTGATTAGTAATTTTATTTTGCTTTAATCCACACTTGTAACTGCAAGCCCAACTCTGCATTTAGCCATTTAATCTTTAATTTACATGAAAATATTAAATGTTAACCAATTTTAATTTTTATCCATTAATTTTCCAGGAAGATCAAAAGAAGATTCATATAGATCTAGACAACCCACGTTTTCATTTTGCTGTCACAGGAAAGACATGGGCTGTACTACGTAAATACTGTCCAGACATTCTAAGAAAGATAGCAGTCAAGGGTACTGTGTTTGCTCGTATGGGACCGGACCAGAAAGGTCAACTTGTAGAAGTTCTACAAGATATAGGGTATAGCTTTTGATAATTATGCCCTTATAAAATAATTTATTATTCTTTTTAAATTGTCTAGAAAATTTATTAAGGTCTTCCAGGGTGCAACATCATATTCTGTCCAGATAAATTTGGATTGCTGCAAATGATAGAACAATTGAAATTATCTTTTGAATTTTTTCTTGAAATAGGAATTCATGATTTATACAAAGGTGTTTATTTATTATTTCAATCTAATGATATACAATAATAAAATAATTAAAAAAATAGGACATTTGGTTAGCAAGTCTTTTCGCAGCTGCAGAAACACTGAATTGATAAACACAAAGTAAGCTAATAACCAGAACTCCTCAGTCGAAATATATTTTTGATTATTGTTTGTGATAAGAAATAAAAACCAAAAGATTTTAGAAAAATGGATAGCAGGTGGGACTGGTTTCACAAAATTTTAAACCTGACAGAGAGAACAATAAGGCAGGTAAAAGGGAAACCTTCTTCTCTTATGTTTGAAATAATGAATTTTCTAGTTTTGGCTTTTATTTATTGCAGCAAGATTCTAAGACATTGAAAATACAAATGAACTTTCAGTCCAGATGTAACTGATTTAGGCTTTCATTTTCATTTGGTTCTGCAAGGTTTCCTGCAGCAATATTTTTTTAATATCTATATTAACTTCATACTTGACCTTTTGTCTGCATCCTTGCTTTTTCTATTTCTTTTGGAACCTAGTTTTCACACATACACATACTTTATGGTCAATTAGTTACTAAAAATAAAAATCTAATTCTCTATTACAGCTACTCAGTTGGTATGTGTGGAGATGGGGCCAATGACTGTGGTGCACTTAAGACTGCTCACATGGGAATATCTTTATCTGAAGCTGAAGCATCAGTAGCTTCCCCTTTCACTTCAAAGACTCCAAATATTGAATGTGTTCCTACTGTCATTAAGTAAGTGTTTACTCAGCAGTCTTCCCTTTTACCCCAGAACATTGAAAGTGTTTTTAATGATTAAAGTATTAACATCAGATTGAACTATTTCTGTAATGTAATGTGTTTTTAACTTTGTTATGTAAGTATAGACTTATGCAACATCTTTTTTAAACCTCATATGTGTTTAAATCTCTAATTGTAAAAAGTCATAAAGACTATGTGTTACAATTTACTGCAAAAGTAGAAGCAACATATCACATCTACTGATATACAGATAATTAAGATGGTATTGCAATTCAAAAAAATTTTCTAAGACCTTTAGATAGGTACGGAAAATCCAGATATTACAAAGAACCCTTAAAATAATTCCAATAAACAAACCAAATTTCAAGCAACCCATTCTTTCAAATATTTATTACCACTTTATAATGCAAAGGAGTAGCATTCATTATAAAGAAAGATAGTAACACTTTTCCTTTGTGATAAACTTTAATAATTTTGATTACCCATTAGTTTTTTATTTGCAGTATATATTTTAAGGGTGGATTTAAACATTATAAATTAGATATCCATTAATCATTTAAATTTTCAATTAAGACATTATAGTTAGTTTTTTTTGATTGTCTATAAAACTCAAAAACTTAGACTTATAAACAAAATTTTCTGCCAAAAAGGCCTTCATCTGCTAATGATTAAATATCACTTTACCAGTGTCACTTTACCATAGTCACTTTACCATTGTCACTTTACCATAGTCACTTTACCAGAGTCACTTTACCAGAGTCACTTTACCAGAGTCACTTTACCAGTATCACTTTACCAGTGTCACTTTACCAGTGTCACATGTTATGAAAGTGGTGTTGGCTAAGAGAAGTGAAGAGTTGATGACACCCTAGAGCCACAAAAGCTTGATATGTTTTGAAATGATAGGAAAAAGGCTGAAATGCATCATTTGCTATCTAAATCTATTTTGCCACAGCCAAACATTAACAGTTGATGAACTTAGAACATTTGATCTCTTGTCATTAGGGAAGGTCGATGTTCATTGGTCACAGCATTTGGTGTCTTCAAGTACATGGCATGTTATAGTATGACGCAGTTTATTTCTGTCCTCATTTTGTATTGGGTAAGTTTTAATAGGCTTTCCAACTACTTCATTACATGACATTACATTATAAGGGAAAGACTTCAACCCAGAAGAAAAATCAGGAGCCAGCAACCCCAACACCTTATTTCTAAACTTTACTTGCCCTTCCTTTTGCATACATCAACTTGGAGGGGGGAGGGCTGATGTATATCATTTTGACCATAGTTAATGGCCAGGCATTTATCTCATTTCTAAAAGATGATTGATAGTTGCTTCCTAACTGAAGAAAGCCAGTACTCTTTAGTTTTGAAAAACAAATTCCTGGCTAATAACTGTAAATATGTCACAAGAAAGTATAAACAATAAAATAATTTCTATTATTAATTACCTTTCAAGATTTTGTTAATATTATTAAAACAGATCAAAACAGATCCTTTTTAATTGTAAAACTCTTTAACAAGCAGCAAACATAAGCAACAGCCCCCCAAAATGTTCTTTCTTTTTATGAACCAGAAAAATTGTAACCTGAGCAATGATGAGTTCCTGTATTCTGACATCTTCTTGACATCTACCTACAGCATCACTTGTAAGTACTTCAGTCATTTTCAGTTCGTTCTTTAGTTCTTCTCATATCAGGAGAAATATCAAACATTACATAAGAGAATCATAATGTGTGTTATTTAAGCAAATAATATTTCTTGAACATAGAAAATAGGCACCTTCAAATATGAGTCAGATCTTAAAATTAAGTTTTTATACTAGTGAAAATACAAGAAAATACTTTCAATTATCATTTAGTTTGTTTTAAGTGTAAACATCAACATTATAGAATAGAAAGTAAAAAAGAGTCTGACACAATCATAAAGTTACAGAGAATGCTAAACCTTTGATAGGCTTTTAACTCTTAAGGCAGTTAAAAAAACAAAAAAAAAATCATAAGCAATGGTGTACAAATTTATCATAGGTTTTTCATTTCAGATTATTGAAACAGTAGCATGAAGGTTTGAATATCAGAAGGACGTTTCTAAAAGAAATATCTGTTACATAAGATAAAGTGCAAAAAAGCAAATTATAGAGATAGATAGATATGCATTATTGAAAATTAAACTAAAAACATGTTCAGACATTACTATTATTTTGATGCCAAATATTGATTGATTTCAAGTTAGCAGAACTGCACCCTATGAAGAATTAGTGGTGGATCGTCCATTGATCAGCTTAATAAGTCCAGGTCCTATTCTCAGCCTTATCACCCAGGTGTCTCTTGTAACTGCCTTCCAAGTCTTTGTATATTTTCATGTCCAGATGCAGCCTTGGTAAGTTATATTTCTTTGTTTATTTGGCTTTCAAATGTCAACTATAGCCATTCTGAGTTATCCCTTTTAAGCATTGATTTTTTTTTTGAAGTATATAATGATAAACTTTCTCTTTTGCATACTTTTAATGGTGAATGAATGTAAAAAAGCCATTGTAATGACATTATTGTTATAACAATTACTAAATATTGCATGAATTAAAGCTATAATAAATTAGTGCTTATTTAAATACCATTGCCTAGTATAAATTTACATATTCCTTTTTTTCCAGGTTTATTGGATTCCGATCTAATCTTGAAAATGACTATACAAGTCATGAGAATTCAGCAGTATTTATCATGTCAATGTATCAGTACACTATCCTTGCCATTGTCTTTGCCAAAGGATATCCATATAGAAAAGCATTTTTCACCAATTGTAAGATGCTTTTGTTTTTATTTAGCTTTCTAATAACATTCTTGCAATTACTAATTACAATTTAGTATGTAGATAAAAATATACAAACTAATCTTAATATAAAATTTCAGTCAGTTTATAGTCAAATCATGTTCCATCGCATTTGATTAGATTTAAGCTGTTCTGTTTCTACAAAGATGACAGTATTTAAAACAATATCACATTCTTCTTTCTGAATTTCTTATCACAATAGTCATCTCAGTTCTACCAATCACACTATGTGTCAGCCAGTGGCATATCCTCCATGGCGTGAAGGGGTTTAATGAACATACGCCCATGACTATTAGGGGTCCAAATTATGTGACATACCAACCATGGCAGGCTTAGATTTCATTGTGTTTGGGCAAATGGCTTTTGACCCATTGGGGCCCACATGAACTGATGTAAAACTACTTGCATGTAAATGTCACACACTAAATTTGTCTTATTGGAGGGGGGGCAACAACATTGTCTTAAACCTAGGCCCAGGAGTGTTTTGCTATGCCAACATAATTCTGCATGTCACAACATAGTTCAGATTTCTTGGGGCTACATTAGTAAAGTCCTCTCTCAACCTCTTTTTATAAAAATCATATTTATACATTTTTTATCAACAAATATAAAAATGATGTGTCAGAGAAAAATATTTTTATTTCATTATAGGAAATAATCATATAAAATGTCAGCTAATGAAGTATTATATCTGAATAGGGTAATCATTTAGATGCCTAATCAAGTCTAAATTGTGAAGAGAGATTGATTTAGAATTGTTTAACATTTCCAATGTTCCTGAGATTTAAGCTGTACATATACAAAGTCAGTTGGCTGTCTACTTGTCATGCTCAGTTACTGTTTGTCTTAGAAACAAAGTTTAAATAGCCTGACCAATTGATTTTTTGGAAAAAAACAACATTTTAAACTTTTGAGTTGGCTTCTGAATGCTTTTTTTCAAAATAATCTTGATGACTTCCAAGGTTATGCTTCAAAATTCTACAGTTGAATCTAGCTAACTAAACAATGTTGTTTTTTTTCAGGGTGGTTTGTGTTAAACCTTATAATTACTTTAGCTATAACAATGTGGCTAACAATAGATCCTGATAAAGATTTGGCATCTCATTTCCAGGTATAATTTTTATTTAATAAAGGTATCAACAATATATTGAATATGGTATTAAGTTTGTCCAACAAGTTAATTCTTCTCTGTAATTTTAAAACCTTTAAAGTCAGAACTATTTAATTGGTAACAGTTTTTTTTTCTCCTAGATAATTTAAATGTTTTTCTTAATTGTGAACAGTATTATGACCATAATGATTAAGTAATGAAAACAAAAACCTAAACAGAACTTACTGCAAGGAATGTGTTAACAACATTCTAATATAAGTAAATTGATAAGAAAAATATATAAACTCATTTTAATATGATAACTGTGGTTGTATCTGACTTTTGGAAATGTCTTAAGATGAAAGAAATAGACCAGTAAGTCATGGAAGTCCCATTAAATAAAAAAAAAATGTAATTCCTTAAATCTTGCTAGAAAGTGGTGCTGGTCTTTAACAAAAGGGTTAGAATTAATTTAATTATAGATTTTCTAAATTTTTAAACAAAAAAAAATTAATAATTATCTAAAAAATGCTTACATAAAATTCTTCAATTTTCTAACATTATGAGGGCCGATAATTATGCCAGAAAAGCTCATTTTTACATATCTTCACCATATCTATTAATTGTTCTTTGCTGTTCTCAACAAGTCTGCATTAAAATGCTAGTCCACTTTCTCTATTTTGTTTTCTCTCCTCCATCTGTCTCTGCTTACATGAGAATTCTCAATTTAAAAAAAACAACATATTCTCATAATTCTTTAATGTCTATTATTCAGGACAAGTTATATGTACCATATCTATCGAATCTCTCATTATTCTTTATTATCCTTCTGCAAAATAAAAAATTTTTGGGTTAATCTTCACTTACCTACAAAAGGCATTTGATACTCAGAAATTAATCTTTAAAAAAGTAGGTTCGCAACTAATTAGTTTAATGTATAATGTTACATCTATCAAGATTATGTATTTATTTTTAATTTTTGTTAACCTAAGAGTAGTAAAGAATCTTTACAAATATTTTCTTTTTCTATATCATAGTAATAAAATAAAATATGATCTTTTTTCTTTAGCTTGCCATCTTACCCTCCATAAAATATAGATCCATGTATATTGGTATTGCATTCATTCAACTTGTTCTAGCCTACAGTGTTGAGGTATCTTCTTTTATTTACTTTTTATCCAACATAAACAATGCATTTTTTTTTCTAAACTGATTAAAACAAAACCCTCTTTAAAATGTTTTAATATATTGAAGAATTAGATTTATATTAGGATTTTCTTTATACATTTTAAAAATGATCTTTAAATAGAATCTTTTCATAATCCAACGTTTGCTAATCTCATTACTACTGTCAAACACACATTGTAGGATAGTTCTGCTGTGGAAGACACTAGGAATGTTATACTTGATTTTTTTCTCATTGTTTTTACATCCATCAATTTAAAAAAGGTTTATGAGTATGAAAATTTTTTTTTTAATTGTGCAAAAAGTGCTCTATAATTATTTGTTTTGTATATTAAAAAATGTCATTTTTAATTATACATATACTTAAAATGTATTCATACATTCAAAACACAACTATGCATTTGTTTTCATGCTTCAGAAATTTATAATTGACAATGATGTCTTGAGACGCAAAATTTCCAATTGTCTGAAGAATTGTATACCTTCCCATAACCTGGTCTACAATACCATTGAATCTGAAATTGATAATGATCCTGACTGGCCTCCAGTCTCTGACAAACAGGTTTGTTTTGGAAACAAGTATTGAGAAGTAGAAGTCAAATCATACTTTCTCAGCCAATGTCAATATCTAGTAACATTTTTTCTTGCATTTTATCTGAAAGGTTGATTTAGCAGAAATTTTTCAACGTCAAGATAATGTACAACAAGATACTCATAATTTGGAAGAGATGAGAAATTCCCTGGAAGATGTACTGGGCAAAGATTTTAATGATGACATCAGTCAAACTGATGAGGTAGAATACGTTTTTTTAAATAAATAAATTTACTTCCGAGTATTTGTGTGGGCTATTCTTAGCTTCTGTATATGGTGTGTGCCAGTCCTATCTAAGGTTAGAATATTTTTATTCAGATATTAAAGACATCCTTGAGCTCATCCAGAGATTATCCAGCTCCAGTATTGACATTCAATTCAGTTATTGTGCTGATTTCTGATGCTTTTTTAACTATCAGCTAAAGAAAAAAAAATATTTTAATCATACATTTAGGTCTACAACATTATTAAGTAGAATAAGTAAACTATATCTCAGTCTAATTGATGCTTAAATTAAAAGCAAAATTTCTATTAGTCTACTTTTACCATAGTGCATTTTTAGTAAGATTTTAGACTGTCTAATCATAGAATTCCTAAAATGTTATGGTTTTATGTTAATTTGCTGCCTCAGTTTCAAATCAATGTAAAAAAAAAAAAAAAAACAGTTACAGCTAAATGATTCAATTCATGAGCTTGACCTTGACATTAGTAACAAAATTTGAAATTTTTTGAATATATGGTGTAATCAAACAGAAGTGATTCAATGATGTAATATTTATCTCCCTGAATTTCTGCATAAAGCAACAATAATTTAACAAAATAGCTTGCCAAAATAACTAAAGACCTGCTTTGGTCAGTGAGCTCAGTGCTATCTCATATTAGTTAAACATTCAGCTTCCACATGATTACATAATATATTCATAGTTAAATAAACATAATTGTTTGAGGACTTTATCTTTCAGAAATTAGTTGAAGAGGACCTTATCCATTTCTTATATTTTTATATAAGAATGTTAGTGAATACAATTAAATAATATTGACTTCTCTTCCCAAAGTTTCTTAATTTTGTGTTTATTCACTGTTTTTGTTTTATTAAATGAAATTATATATAAAATTCAATTATAAAGACATAAGTTCATCTGCTAACCAGCAGCGTGTTCAGAAAAATAAATTAACAAATGCATTTAGTTTACTTGTGTATTAAAACTTATTTAAACACACACAAAAAAGAACATTTATTTAATTTGATGTTACTTTTAATAACTAAAAGTATTAAGGTTTTTGTGCGTAAAAAATCTTTCAGAGTGCTCAGATGTTGTTGAATGGAAGTCCTGGTGCTATCTCCAGAAAGTCAAGATCAAACTCAGCAATTGATAATCCTGCCTTCATTGATGACTCTATGGGTTATAATACAGCCTTGTAACAATCACTTCACTTTGAGATGAATGTTCATTTAGCTATTGATATTTAGAAGGAAAAGATCTATTTAAATTAATAGGCCATGTGATAAAAATGTATATTTAGGTATCCACTACAGTTTATGTACATATTCTATTCTTTTATTATAATCACAATGAGATTTTTATTTTTTATTCCTGAAGTGGCTAATTTTAAAAGCCTTACAGAAACACCTTTGTTACAAATATACACTTTTGGATTTAGCCAATAAAGCAGCTGATCCACTTGTTGATCTGAGGTTTATCTGAGGGCTTTAGCAGTCATATAAAAATTCCAGCAGAATCTATTTCCTTCCTTTATTGAGTATCACATATCTTATTCAGACCTCATTTACTTCATTACAGACTTATTTTACTTGGCTTACAGCCAAGTCTAGCAAATGTCCCTTATGTTAGTTTTGACCAGATGAGGTCATAATTCTATTTTATTATGGCCTTGACTGAAAAAATGTTTCAAAACTGAAAGTTGCTTTTCTTAGATTGGTATGCTATTCCCACATCTCAAAGACAGATCCTATCTCGGGGTCCCAAGGATGCCCACTACTGGCCTTATATTGTTATGAAAATTTAGAAGCAATGTGGTGAATATACTATAAAGCTGTGCTTTTTAGTCAGTTCCTGAACATAAAAAATAAAAATAAACTTCATAGAATCTTAATTACTGCTGGTAAAGTCATTGTCAAAAAAAAAACCTTTTGGGCAGCTGTTTGATAAAAACATTCAAAAGAAAGCTAAAAAGATTCTAGAAATCGAAAATCACCCTTTGGGTCAGTATTTTGTGATTTTACCACCACAAAAGAGCTACATGACACTGATAGCAAAGACAGACACTAAAACTCTTTTGTCTCCCTGGAAATCAAATCATTCAATAAAATTCAACTATCTGATATAAACTTTTTGCATGTAAATTATGAGTGAGTCTGGTGTAAATGTATATTTTGGTTTTCTATAGTTTTGTTTGATGTAATGCAGAAATTGTAAGACAAATTTCCATATGGATAATAAAGATTATTATTATTATTTTAAAAAATTATATTAGCATTTAATAGTATGTTGAATATAAATAATAATTATTATTATGTTATAGTTTATACTAAAATCAGAACCAACTTTGTAAGAGATATGGTTTTCATGGATGACACAGCATTGGTGGCACACATGCAGGAGGATGTCAGTTACTAATGTCCATCTTCTTTTAGGCCAGCAAAAGTATTGGCTAACTATTAGCATAAAGAAAACAAATGTGATGGGGGCCACCTTTTACAAAACCAACCTTCCTTCTCATTGATGAAAACAAGCTAGATGATGCTCACTTCTAATACCAAAATGGCATGTGTTTTAAGCCCACAATTGTATGGCAGTGAGTTGCTGATTACTTGCATGAAGAGCAAAAATTAAATTCATTCTGGAGGATCCTGAAAATCAATGGCAAGAAAGGGTGTGTACCACTGAGATATTTGCTCAAACAGGTCTTCCCAGCATCCATCTTCATGTCCACCCAATGGAGGATGACCATTTTTCAAAAGACATATTTATGGACAATTGGCAATAGGCACAACTGGTCATGCCTCCTCTGATATGTGAATTTAATCAATTAGGACCTCAAAGTAGTGGACATTGATGTTGACTACAGGGAAGACAGCTTTAGACTATCATGAAGAGAGAGATGGTTACAATAAAAAGCAGTTATCACAAAAAAGCATTGTCTTCATATCTGGAAGAGAAGCAAGTCAAATTAAAACATATTTACTGCCAAATCAAAAGACTGAAGGGACAAATATAACTCATGATACATTTAATGCAAAATTTTGTCTTTAAAATTATTTGACTTTATTTTGCTAAATGTAAGTAAATTGCATGGTCTGAAAGAGGTACATTACTTAGAATTTTGTTTTTAATGTGAAATAGAAATTTAAAATGTTATTGGGTGAGGATACATTTACAAAATGTTACATTAATTTCATCCTTTTAGTGTTTTAAAAAAATTCTTTATTTTTCAATGCAACAATTACATCCTTCTTGGTGACTCACACAAGTTATTTTTCCTAGTTTATAGACTGCACTCTCTACTGTATATATGCACATTTAAACAAAATGAATTATTTGCTTAAGATATTTTAATATTTTTTTTAGTTTAAGAAATAACAACAATCCTACATCATGTACAAGTATTATGATATTTTCTGCTTTAACCTAATGGAGACATTTAGAATATTCTCTTGAAATTGTATTCTGATTATACTTACATTCTTGAATTCATAGAGATTGATCAGAACAGTCATAATATGAGCTCAACATAATTGTTCTCTATAATTAAGTGTGCTGTTTGGCTTTGTTTCGCCTACTTTTCAACCTATTTTTGTCTCAACTAATATGTTTACAATTTATATATTATAGGTTTGCCCATGTTTAGGTGCTATATATTTATTGTGGGTTTTTTGTCAAATCATGAAATTAAACATTTTTACATTAATAATTAGTTTTGAAATTAATGTATTTTGATTTAAAATAACAATATTAGATGCAAAACAAAATACAATATCTGAATAAATTAGTTAAAATAAAATTGAAGTCCTTTATTATATTTAGCCCAATATTTCAGAAGAAGGACATCTCCGCTTTGTTACACATTTCTAAACTAGGAAAGTGATTTACCTTTACTATATAAGTTACTGTCTCTCTTAGTCAGATTTTAACCAAATCATATTGTTTACAGTCCCTTTTCTAGATCCTTGACTTATTTAGTGTGATGTGCTTGTTCAGGCTGTCTTGAGGTCAACTATAGATGACTGTTGAATTTCAACCAATTACTCTGCAAGCGTTTGAGTTTTATTGTTCGGATGTATTCAATGTAGTTGATCAACAATACAGAATAAACAAGACGATGGATGTAACGAGTAAAGAGATTTGGTCAACCCTCATGAACAGTTCATACTATATTTATTCTAAGAAAAGGTCACAGTAAAAGTCTCTGTCAAAATAAACACGTCTTTACCCTAGAGAATTCTATCGTTAACTGATTTTCCGGTCTCTAACCCAACATATCCCAAACGTCACTAGTCCCGTTCAATACACGTCATCTATGGTGCGTCGCTTAAAAACTAATACTATAAATAAAGTGTCTAACACTAGTAATAGTATTATCATAACTTTCTCAAAGATTCTCATATCTTTCAGTCTGAAGCCACTGCATAAGTTGATCTATTCCTTCATAGTGTTAACATTTCCTTTAAACTTATCAGTCTGTTTTCTTTGAGTCCAGCTCAGTATCAACTCATTCAATAAATAAGTGTCCTTGAGAAGATACAAGAAATCCTACATTCCTTTAAAAGTGAAACGTCTCTGCCTTGTTCATAGCATTCTTAAACTGACATTTATTAAAGAATTGGTTGAGAGAATGATACTGAGAGAGAATGAAATTTTATCAAATGACGGACTACATCGTCTGCCACATCGCTTTTTATATTTTCTAACATGCCAGCACAAGTTAGTATTAAAGGGACATCTAGCACCAAGAAAGCTTGCATAAAGATGAAAAAAAGATCATATTTGTTGATTGAACACTAAGTCCTAAAAAAACCTCAAAGAAGGAGCAAGGGTCAAGGTTAGATAAAGGACGTTGACTTATAAAGAAGACGTGTATGGTGAGGTGATCACAATGGAACACAAAGCATCGACTTTCAGCCTTGGGTTCACTTCCGCCACCCACGTTGGTTCTACCACAACGTTCCACACAGAGCCTAGTTCTTAGGTTCACTTCCGCCACCCACGGCTGCCTGGTCGTGCGGTTTGCGCACTGGACTGTCCTTCGGATTTATCGACGGTCGAGGGTTCAAACCCTGCCCGCTCCCATCCCCCGTCGTCCTGCGGGAGGTTTGGACTAGGAAGGAAACTATCTTCAACTCTGAAGGAACATCCGAAACATGTAAAACGTTGGTTCTACCACAACGTTCCATACAGAGCCTAGTTCTTAGGTTCACCTGTCCCTTCTGCCTGACTACTTTCCATGGACGTGTCGTACACCACCAAAAGCACATTTCCTTTTATTGTTCCTGTACACGACGATAAACTCCGAAGTAACTAGACAGATTTCGTCTTTTTCCTCTCGTTCCAGAACAGCAGACTGTAATTACCTTCTTGACACTTTTGGGTGGAAAGAAGCTTCTTTTCTACAAACATTGCTGTCTTGCTCAGTTCTATATGATTCACTTGTGCGCACCCTACTACCGGCGCAGGGACAGAGCTATATAGTACTGTAGTTATAACAATATCAAACTGAATCGACTCCAACTTTCTCAGTCCCAAATAGGATTTAATGGCGAAAATGAAGCAATAAAGGCAATAAAGCATCTTGAGATGTTATCACTTAAGATTTTAAACTGAAAAATATATTTAAAAACTTATTAAATGTAATTTATGTATATGTTAATATACGAATCAGTTTTGAGAGTTCTGAATTCGTGCAGTTATGGACAGGGGAAGTAACATAGCTTTTGCTCCAGTTCCAAATTTGTATGAATTACTCTTCTTTTCAGACTACTAAAAGCCCCTTTTCGAATTCGGGCAGATGGAGCTAGTCAGCCTAGTAAGGCAATTCATCTTGGAGAGGGGTACTCTGACTCCAAACCCCCGCTGCCTTGGAGACAATCTCGAAGAAAAATCAGATGTGAAGCCCCTTAGGCAACTATGACAGCTTCTGCAACTGAGCTGGTGCCAAATGTAAGGTCGAGATAGTGATCATGGTGCATGGGCTACCCATGACCCCTTTATTTATCTATAAAGTTTGCATTATCGAGATCCTTCGTCTTTGAAGTCGTTTCATTAGTCTCTTGATCTACTTGAGTAAGTAATGCTTGAGACGAGAGCTAAAATGGTTTGGTTTATGAAATTTAGCTTAAAAGAAGTAAGCAATTAGTGAAATAATTTATCTAGATTCTAGGGGATGATATAGTTAACCGGGTTCCCCACCTTAACAGGCTAATGCAGTAATCACAGAGCAACAGCAAGCAAGTTGTATAATACTGAACAATGAATAAATGGTCAACGATCGTTGAACAAGAACACTATTTAATACTAAAGCTGAATAGAAATAAATAATACTCCGATCATATACAAATACTGAAAATACAGAAACAGATGACATTGACATCATCTACCCTATATGGAAACTTTACTTTTTATACAAATCCTGGGAAATTAAATAATGCACGGTTAATTACACAAATGAACACACCTCACGCATGCATTTCGGCCATGCTGCTCGGTAGCTTCAAATACTACAATACGGATCAAGAATCAGTCACGGCTCCACACAATATTATCTTATCTTATATAATACAGAAGTTACTTTAATAAAGAAGATGATTTCATCCTACACATCATGCATTTAGTAATGCATATTAACCAATGACCTAAATTCTGCCAAGTCACTGGTTTTCCTGGCTAGCTCAGTAAACCCATTCCATGCTCTAATAGCACTAGGGAAGAAGGAGTATTTGTACAAATTTGTCCTAGCATATGGGATGAGGAATGTACAACTAGTGTTAGCGCGAGGCCTATGAAAGTGCGGGGCCCACTGGGCCGCAAATTTGCAGTGCCCTAAGGCCGGCCCTGAAGTCGATGACAGGGTAAGAAATATCGAGGACAAAACAACATCCAAGTTCATGTGGACCTACAGAGAGAGCTATCGTTTATAAAGAGGGCATACAAAATCAACAACTACAGTAGAGTGCGATGCTAGAAATGTCGATCACAGTTTTCTGTTGCAAATGTGGATTAAGCCATTGTGCCACTCTTAGCGGCTTTCCCGAAGAAAAGGAAAAAGCAAATTCGTCAATTTAGAATGTAGCAGAATTCGGGCTATGGAAAGACCAGGTGGTTACTTCTAAAGCCTTCGGTGGAAAGACTAAATATCATATTATATCTTGATTTGAAATCATATTTCTTTTCACAAGAGAAGTGTTCCACCATAATCAAAAGCCTCTTTGAAAACCCATTTGCTGAATTGTGGTTTCATTTGCACACAAGATTGCAAAAGTTTTCCATGCAGAAGTTCTGTTTATTGAGGGACAGAATGTCAGTGCTCTTGAAGTATTTTCCTCCACTGACAAATTAGTTCAGGAATGCACGAAAAAAAGCATTACAACTTGACCAGTTTCCTTCCCAAAGAAGTACGTTTGCGACTTTCTAAGTTGACGCTATCAGATGGATTGCACAGAAAGGTGATCAATCTTGGAAAACGCTTCAGAAAGCCTGCAATTGTTTTAATTATTGTATGTGTACATTGTGATGTATTTATAAAGATAACATAGTTCGTCCATCGTGGTTCGATGATGACCACTTTGTCATCCAGGGGGCTGAGAGCTTTGCACTGGGGGTTTATGCCTCCTCATGTGGCTGGTGAGACCTATGTGAGCCCGGAATGTTCGGCTGCACACTGGGCAGGCTATTCCAGCTGGAGCTAGTGTCATTGGCCTTGCTTTTCTTCTTTGGCGTTTTTCTTCTGCCAGCGTTGTTCTCTTTTCCTCAGCAACATGTGCGCCAGTTTTCACAGTGCGACGCCATGATGTTCTGTCTCCCAGGTGGCTGGGTCTATGCTGATCGCCTTCAGAGAAGCTTTGAGGGTGTCCCTGACTACCTTGCGAGTGCTTTCCTTTGCTTAGTTGGCCATACAAGAGTCGTTTAGGGATGCGGCGGTCTTCCATTCTGCAGACGTGTTCTGCCCATCGCAGCTGGGACTGCATCAGGATTGTGTGGATGCTTTGCAGACCCCCTCTTCGAAGGACTTCAGTATCTGGTATTTTGTGCTTATATTTGACAACTTCTGAATTTTTCTTAGACATGTCATGTGGATGTATTGTAATAACGTCTAAGTTGTTGAAACCTCGAAAAAAAAATCTGAGCCTATTCATTTTGGTGCCATAATCAACATTTGTCACGCTTTCGCTTCCCAAATATTTGGTCACCTTAGGTATCTATTTGTAATAAGTAAAATTTGTATTCCCCTTGTGAAAGGTAAAAGTTAAGACATATTCTAACTTTATCTTTGTTCACTCCCTTGTTAGAGCTAAGTGATAAGTAATGAGATTGTGAGAGCCAAAAGGAAAAATTTCACTCAGACGCCAGGATTAATTATAAGAGATTGTTTCATCAGCTAGATGATCAATAAATACATACAATATCTGCCTGCTTCTTTCCCCCTGACCATGTAAGGCTGTAGCCCAAGAACAAGGAAGAAACTTTTCATATTTCTAGGCTATATGTTACTACCAGTGTTGTTTTTTTCTGACGGTACCCACCGGTTCGGCGTAGCGGCACCTTTTTCAATGTGGGCAAAAAAAGTATTATTTTTCTTGTATTTTAACATTTATTATTAATTTATGAGTAGTTAAAAGTTAAACAATACATCACTGAGTACCGGCACCTATTTTTTGTTTGTTTTTACTAAAAAAGCACTACTACTAACCATGAGAAGTTTGCTACCAGAGTGAGAGGCCCTAATGAATAAAGAATTGGCAGACGGGACAAGGGTTAGTGAGTTTCTTCCTCTCCATGTACAATGAACTCTGCATTGTGGAAGTCTACTGCATGTTGAGGTTTGTTTTCTATGTTCGCCAATCCTATTGTCATGAGGGTTATGTCCAGAAAAGAATAACCCTTGCCATTGTAGTTCAAAACTCTTTCTCTGATTATAAGAAATAACGATAGAAAATAGCCAATTAGCAAAACATCTAATCAATAGTATATATACAACTTTTTTTAAAAAAAGCTCCCATTTCAGACTTTGCGATCTATAGGCCAGATAATGTTGAGAACATCTGTTTCTTTGGCCAATGGTTAACCATCAGGGAGTTATATGGCCAGCACAACAACCAACCGCGTTTACTTTCCCTAATTAAACTCAGGTAGGCCTACCCATAAGAGCTGGTTGGACTCAGGGGCGATCTAAAAATCCCAAAATACAAGATGCCAGTCTTCACTATAAAACTGATGCCAGATAATGCTACTCATGCCTTTTTTTAAAGAAGAGGAATGCATTGAGTCCCAGCCTCATTGCCATTTGACATTGTCATACCATATAACCTTTTTGTGTTCTAATTGTAAGAGAGACTGATCAAAGGGAAATTTATAAACTGATGCTGCCAACAAATGGTTCCGAAATAACCAAGATATTGATATTGATATTGGCGATGTAGGTCTTTGCAAAACATAGCTGTTAAGTTGTGAAAACTCTTTACAAGTTTACCCAAAATTAAAATAGGTGTATCAATAAAATTTAAAAAAATTAAAGGACACTAGCCAGAATGTATATGCACTGAGTTAACGAAAAAAAAAAAGACCTATATTTCAAATCAGCCTTTGACCTTCAACCTGGTAATAGCTGTACTTTGGTTACTTAAGATAATGAAAGTAATGAGATAAAATTTGTCACCTTTTAATAGAAAGCTTTGCACTTGTTTCACACACTTGAACACACCCCCTAGTTTTTGATAAGAGGTATGATGACACACATATGTATTAAGTTTTCTTTGTTATGACATCTGTAAACACAATAAACATTTTGAACTGATTAGTTCTTTTAGTTTGTAAAGTTATATTTTTTATATTAAACATAGAATTTTCTGAGGACTTTATCTTTAATAACACAGTATTCCTGTGATATAATTTTAGTGATTCTATAGATATCTTTGTATTTAGTTAACTACTTTTTAGAAATAAAACTTCATATTTTTCTTAGTGTATTATCATAAGCATCTGACCTTATTCAGTAAGCTTTTTAAAGTAGCAAGATAAAGTTAAAAACTACTAATGCTACTGAAAATCATTTTTAATTTACAGAATTGAATAAATAACTAGATCCAATCTTTGTGTTATCCAATGGAGCAGAAATCTAAAAATCAACTTTATGTTAACTATGGAGAAGAAGACCAGATGGTAACACAATTGCATGATTTTTTTTTAGTTACAATTGGCAAATGATAAAATTATGATATTCAACCTAAAGAATATTTCATTTTGTCCCATATGGTTATGATTTATGTCCTTTTTTTTTAAATAACTGAGCATTTTGTAGACTGTATTAATTGTCTTGTTTTTTTTTAAATTTTTCCTCTTGTTTATAGTCATAATATATTGTTTTAGTTCTAATCCCGGCTGTAATATTTTTAAGACAATGTTTTAACATTGTAAAATAAGTTTCTTTGTTATTTTATTTTTGGTCAAGCCTAGAGAACAAAAAATAGCATTATCATTACTTCTTCAATCTAAAAATTGTTTTATGATTTAGTCAGCTAATTGACTTTTTGTTGACCTGATCTTGACACTAGCATTGTTTTTATAATGTTGACAGTAAGTACACTGTATTGTTCTCTACAGGAAATTGTTCCTTACAGAATCAACAAATATAAAGTCTATCTCACCTACATTGGCTACTTCTTGACATGTGGAGTTGTCAGACTTGTCTTATACTGGCTCCCTTACTTAATGCTGTGGGCAACTCATTCCAAATGTTCTCTTGCAAAAGCAGAGAAAATACTTCTTGTGGTAAACAAATTAATTATGAATGAACTCCTTCATTTAATCCAAATTCTACATATACTGTAAGAATATTAAAAAAGAAAAACATTTTTGTATTAGTACATAGCATGTTGTTGTTTTTTTCAATGTACATGAATATCTTGTGCTAAATACAATATGGTAATTTATTAGTCAAAGTGCAAAAAAAACATTAGACCACAATTTATCTTTGAGTGTAACAATAAACCACAATTTATCTCTGAGTGTAAAGAGCATTAGACCACAATATATCTCTGAGTGTAAATAACATAATACCACAATTTATCTCTGAATGTAAAGAACATTAGACCACAATTTATCTCTGAGTGTAAATAACATAATACCACAATTTATCTCTGAATGTAAATAGTAGGCTATTAAGTTGTGTTTTCCATGGTGCCCAGATGCAGGGTTTTTAACGCAGTTTTGGTATAAGCTATAATGATTTGGTGTGGTGAACTTAACTTAGCAAAGGGTATCAAGTACTTAAAGTTTAAATTGATTTGCTTTTGTTTGTTTGACATGTTTTGGATGTTTCATCAGAATGGAAGACTATTACATCCTAGCAAAAAATCTCCTACTGGATGATGGGGGATTGTGGCTGGTGGAGTCTGAACCTTGGACCATCATGATGACAGTCAAAAGCACATATGACCACATAACCAGGCAGCCATCTAATTTGTTGACTCCAAGTTTTTTTTAAACTTACAATACTTACACTATATCAT
Source organism: Biomphalaria pfeifferi (assembly GCA_030265305.1). Taxonomy (NCBI): domain Eukaryota; kingdom Metazoa; phylum Mollusca; class Gastropoda; family Planorbidae; genus Biomphalaria; species Biomphalaria pfeifferi. Next base: position 3,712,196 of record JASAOG010000020.1, on the reverse strand, counting down.
TTAGTTTAAGAGATTCATATATTGCAAAATATGAGATTGTTTAGATTTTTTTTAGGTGCAATAATCTATACAGTTTACTATGAAAAATGAATTTTAACATTCTTATTTCTTTAGAAATGGTTACTTTTACAACTTGTTTATCAAACAGATTTATGCATTAAATTAATGTTCATTATACTATTGATAGACAAACATTGTAAAGGAAAAGGTCCAATTTCACACACTTCTTCAATAGTATACAGATATCAACACTTTTTTTATTGCCATCAGTTAGTTTACTTGTTTTAATTTCACTTCACTAAATTCTTGAATTTTATATTTTATTTTTTAGTTGCTCACATTAAAATTTGAAAATTACAATATTTTAAACAGGATAAATTTCACAGTAGACATGTGATAACAGTGCAGACAATGACAAGAGAAGGAACAGGGTAACACAGATTTTTCCTAATCCATCTATAGTCGATTGAAATTTAACTAGCATATTTGACAATAGTTACTAATTTGTTAAGGGACCGCACTGACAAGAGCATGAACCACTAACTCTCTGTTGCACTAATCAGAGCATGAACCAATGACTCTCACTGGTCAGTGCAGTCCTTTATTTTGTTATTTTTAATTCATCATCCTCAATTATAAAAAATGTGGTGCCTTTATTTATGTGACTAGTGATCCACCTTGGTCAGTGCAGTCTTTTATTTCATTATATTTAATTCACCATTTCCTTTCTTAAAAATTTGGTTTGTAGTGCTGTCTTTATATATAGCAAACAATAATTGTGTTTGAATAGCTATTGCACTTATCCTTAATCTTCAGAATGGAATACATTGTTATTATTGTTATTATTATTATGTCTACATCATTTATTGTTTCAGCTCTGAGCTTCACATTTATATTTACATGGTTTGATAATAAGAAAAATGTATTTCTATAGTCATTCTGGGCATCCATAATGCATATGTATATATAAATATACATGTTTTATGGAAAGAATATATTAAATATTTATGTTTCCTTAAAACATAAAATATATCACTATATTTCAAGAGATGCCAATAAAATACATATTTTGAATATCTTAACTTTTTGTTATATTAAGATTTTGAATTATATACCATCATTATAAAATTTGTTGATCTTAATAAAAAGTCCTTGTGCTTTAACCAAGACATAAAACAATCAGAAATCTGTTATTATACAAAAATCTCAATGTAAGCAATAGTTTTAACAAAAATTTTTTACTTATTGATGTTTCAGTGTAAAAATAAAGAAACCTAAAAAGGCCATATTTAAAAAACAAGAAATCAACTTAAAACCAGAAGTGAGTTTTTGTCAATTTACTATTTCTTTATATGTCTTTATATTTTTTAAGAAGGTAAAGTTCCCCTTTAAGACTTTGCTATCTGTATATTTTGTAATATTATAATATTTGTTTAAAATTAAATTTTCAGTGTTAGATAATAAAGCAATAACACTCTGATACTTTTGATCAAACATGCTTTCAAAGTTTGTTCATAAAAAGCAAATTTCTATTTTTCCTTACAGAATGACAACACTCTAATTCGTTTTTTTGTATGTAAAAGAGTGAAATATATTTGGAACTCTGAGCTTTCAACTTACATTCCATTGAAGTAATGTCTTACTATCATATTTGTCTTCTAAATAAGTGTGATCAATACATATTTTTTTTTCTGTTGAACTAGAATACAAATTAGAAATATTTTAAACCTAATAATCATGCCTATATATCCAATCAATTGTTCTAATCTAAAATTTAATACATCAATAAAATTGTATTTGTTTGAAATATTTAATGGGCATGTCTTGAAATATATATCAAATGGAAAAGTGAATGAAATGAGTCAAACTTCACATCTTGTGAAACTTTTGGTTATATAGAGAAACTTTTCATCAATTGTTTTTTTTTTATTTTTAGCTGATTCTAGTTTATAATATGAAATGGTTTTAATTGTTAGAATGGTTGAGTTATATATTATATTCAACAGAAACATAAGGGAAAATTTTTCTGTCTGTTCCCAATTTCTCAACATTCTGTCACCATCATTTAATAATATTTTAAAATTTCTTAATTCATCATATCTTGATACCACATTTTAAAATAGCTTTCAGTTAAAAATTATCATTTTTGTTCATTAGCTTTTTTTCTGCTCATTTCTTGAAATTCATATTCAAACTTGAGAATAAGTTGCCAGAGTTTCTAGATTCGCCAAAATAACAAAACAACAAATGATAGTAACATGATTTATTATTTCTAGAGGACTAGATGAAGGATACAGACAGTCCTATTTTCACAACACAGAAGGACTTACATCCTTGGAACAATCTAAAAGGTAAGTTCTTTGTTTATTTACATAATAAATGAGCCTGTTTCAAAAAATGTTGCCATTCAAAAAATTAATTAATTCTTAAATGTTTGACAGTTAAACATATTAGATATTGTTACGATTCTCTCCTACTCAGGCCTTTTGTAAACACTGCTAATCACAACACAACACATCAACAACTTGATAACAAGGCTCCAAATTATCTGGTACTTTAATAATGGTCAAATCAAACAGCCAATACAACACAATTGGCAACACATCAACTGCTACAACGTTAGACTGTATATCGCTGTACTAAACTCATAACTCTACTGTCTCTTCCTGGACTCGTACGTTACACTGGAGGACTGCACCAGGACCAACTTCATGGCTGACTAACAGTCCCGGTCTCAACACTCTGCGGTCTTGAACTGCTGCTTTCCTACACACTGCGCAGGCTTATGATCAGATGACCATAACACGGGCGCTATTCACGTGCAAAGTTCATGCCAGTACTGTCCCTTGCCTTTCAATATAGCACGCTAAACTGTATTACTGGCCTGTCTCACATATGTCAGCTGATCACACACAGTTAACCCTTTTGCGTCGCATATAGGGTTATAACAATATTTATAAATACTTAGTTTCAGTTTGAAATTTATTCCTGGGTAAAAATATATCTTTAAAAAATTGTTTTAATTTTCTATCTTCTATCATCACATAATACTTAAAAATATCCATCCTTTGTAAATGTATTTAAAAAATATAAATCTAATGTTCCAGGCATGTTCTTTATGGAAGAAACTCTATTGCTGTTCATGTCACACCAATCATGATACTTTTGGTCAGAGAGGTTAGTAGTAGTTGTAAATGGTTGCTATGGTGCATATATTGTTTTATAAGAAAACAAAATCTTTATAATTCCTAAATCTGTTATAAAACTGGTGGCTTAAACTAATACACAATAAGTCAATAAGATTTATTGATGTAATGATACGAAAATGAAAACATAATGTATGAAAACAAAAAAAAATAATATAAGACATAAGAAGAACTTTTAAGTATTTTATGTTATTCAGTTAAACAGAAACCGATTTTTTTTTTAATTGAGTAAAAGATAATTTAATTGGTTCATACTAATAGAAATTGGGATAGACTATGATTGTTCTCTATGGCATTACTACAGTAGATTTTACATTAAATTTTAGGTTTTGTTTAATAAAAATCATCTTCTTGTATATCCAATAATTGAAAGTCATGCATTGTATAATTTCAGGTTTTCTCTCCATTTTATATCTTCCAATTGTTCTCTATGTGTTTGTGGTATGCTGAGGACTACTGGATCTATGCTACTTGTATTTTTGTCATGACTACATTATCTATTATACTACAGATCTACCAGACCAGAAAAGTAAGAAAGTTGAATAACTCCTGGCTAACTGAAGTTTTAAAAGTAGAATTATCATGGAAATATTGTTTAAAGGAATTTTAACTTAAATGCATCTGTTCCCATTTACATTTAGTTTGAAAGAGCTTTAAGGAACACAGTCTCATCAACTAACATAAATACAGTTTTACGAAGTGATGGATGTAAGTACGACACTGGTTTTTTTTTTCAATTTGATGGTTGTGACTAGAGGTTTACATGGTGTTATAGTATATGTCATATAAAAGATTTAACTGGGTTAAACTATTATATATTAGTGCACTTTTAGTCAGTGTGATACATATGGCATTAGCAAACATAAACATATCTTCAATGGCTTCAAATACACTATACAACAATAAGACTATATTTTTTTGTCTCTGTTAATACTTTGACTCAGGTTCACAAATCACACTATGAGAATGTATGGGTGTTTGATATGGTGAGCAAATTAAAAAGGGTTTGAACAGAATTAGTTTTGAAAATAAGAAAAAGCTTGAAAAGCAAAACATATTTTTGGAATAAATTTAGTTCTGTCTAAAAAATTATTGTTAAATATTAGTACATTATAATATTAGTAGACTACATCATATTCAATGATTCTATGCATCTAAACGTATAGAACTAAATATTTCATAGCTATAATTGAGTTTTACTTCTTCAGCTTATGAAGACATTGCTTCAGAGGAACTAGTACCTGGGGATATAATAGAGATTCCACGCTTTGGTTGTGACATGCATTGTGATGCTGTACTCATAACTGGCAACTGTATTGTTAATGAGAGCATGTTGACTGGTCAGTATTTTTTTATATAACTAACTAAGCTGGTCTTTAATCTTTTTCTATTATACTAACTTTCCAAACAATATATAAGGAAGCATGATTTGTTTTTTGGATTATTATTTCTTCCCAGGTGAGAGTGTCCCTGTAACAAAAACACCTTTACCAAACACAACAGGCATGAAATCAGAGAATGACCCAGAGGTGACTATAAAAACTCACTCCAGACATATTTTATTTTGTGGTACACATGTTATCCAGACCAGATTCTATGGCAATCAGAAAGTAAAGGCAGTTGTACTGAGGACAGGTAACAGTTCTTAAATTTATATTCATACTTTTAAAACATATTTTTTTTTATTAAATGTATTTCAATTTGTTTTGTATTTCACTTTGTTTTGAACTTGGAAACTTTCATACTAAATAACTGTATCTCAGGTTTTTCAACCTCTAAGGGAGAGCTGGTGAGATCAATCATGTATCCTAAACCTGTAGACTTTAAGTTTCAACGGCACTCATATTACTATGTAATGTTTCTCTCTTTCATTGCTATATTGGGATTTATCTACACTGTCATACTAATGGTGAGTTTTCTAATTAAGTCATTAAAAATACATTTTTCTTGATTACAAAAATAATTGGCTTGAATATAATGAAATAATGAAAGAACGAGTACATTATCCCAGTTTTTTCTTATAATTCATTTCTGTTTATAAACACACAATTAATGTCACAAAGTAGGTAGTTTGTTAATACTTTTTAAATTTAAAATCGATATCATTTATTTAATATACTTTTTTTTAAATCAGATTTATTTATTTGATATTCATCTTTTATTTACAAAGATTGCTTTAGATAAAAGCTTTATTTTTCCTTTTGATATGTATTGATATTTGTGTTCACAGCTTCTCGTCTCACTTTGGTTTGCTTGTATTGATTGGAATCAGTTAAAAATTGAATGTTTATTGTGATCACAGGTGCAGAATGAAGAATTGGTGAGTGATATCATCTTGCGTGCCCTAGATCTGATAACTATAGCCATCCCCCCTGCACTGCCTGCTGCTCTAGCAGTTGGGATTGTTTTTTCACAGAGGCGACTTAAGGTCAAGGATGTCTACTGTATTAGCCCTAGGGGCATCAATGTGTGTGGCACAATCAATGCTGTATGCTTTGATAAGGTGAGTCAAATAAATAAGTAGGGTATGAATGATAAGGTTTTGGCCCCTTTAGATCTTATTAAATCTGATTATCTTTTTGTTAGAATAATTTAAAAGAAAAGACATAAATTAGAAAAATTGTAATAAAACAATTTATAAATACTTTTGCATTTAAAATATACTAAAAAAAAAGTTGGTATATTTTCACCATATTTCTAAATATTGCTTCAACCCTTAAAATCATGGGGGGCATGGTAGCTGAGTGGTTTAGTACTATGCTTCCAAACCTGGGGTCCTGGGATTGAGTCTTGGTGAAGACAGGGTTTTGAATTTCTGACTTTTTAGAGTGTCCCTTAGTCCATCCAACTCTAATGGGTACCTGACTTTGGTTGGGGAAAATAAATGTGATTGGTAATTGTGCTGGTTTCATGACACCCTGCTTGTTAACCATTGACAAAAGAAACAGATGACTTTAACATCATCTACCCTATAGATCACAAGATCTGAAAGAGGAACTTTACTTTTTGATAAGACTATATTGTATAATTTGTATTTCAATGTCCTATGACTTATTTTTATTTCCTCAGACTGGAACTTTAACAGAAGATGGTCTAGACATGCATGGTGTAGTGGAAGTCAAAAACTCAAAGTATTCAATATATTTATTTGGACTATTTCTATTCATGTGTTGTTGTTTTTTTTTAATAAATTATTTAATATTTTATTTCTTTAAAAATATCATTCCATCTTATCATAATATTCTTATAATATTGTTTTAAATTTAAATTACAATATTACATTTAGCATTATCAATTTGTTTTATTTCGGCTTTATCATTCACACTTTTCATTGCTGGATAAGAATTCAAATACTTAATTATATCATTTCTACAGATAAAAATTATTGAGAAATATTTTCTTTAATTTTTATTACATTACCTCTTATTTTTTTGTGTGGATTTTGATAGTGTTTCAAATATTTAATTGTGTAATATTGTTAATACTTGTTACAGATTTAGTCCAATTTTAAGAGACACTACTCATTTACATTATGATGATTTACTGTTTGGTATGGCCTGCTGTCATTCACTAACCATCATAGATAATGAAATCATTGGAGATCCAATGGATTTAATTATGTTCAATGCTACTAACTGGGTCAGTGTAAAGCTTAATTGTGTTAAAGCATTCAAGTATTAATATTAGATGTGTAAAGATAGAGTGAATGTGGAGTGGCGTGAAACATGTTGAAAGAGAAGGGAAAATATGAAAAGCTGGAAAAACAAATGGACATATAATTACTAACATTATGTATTCTGTAAATATGATTCAAATACTTATAAAAGTACAAACTTTACAGTTGTGTGTTGTTTCAATAATGAGTCTCCATTTCATAACAAGTTGTGTAAAACAATAGAACACATTTAAAAGTACTCTAATCAATATTAACTTTGGATTCAGATCTTAGAAGAACCAGGTCCTGATGAGACTCGTTTTGATATGATGACACCTACCATTGTAAGACCTTCAACTCAACACAAAGGTTCTCTTGATATAGTAAGTTTCTTTTCTCAAAGTCTGGGACATTTATCATTTTTTAAATTATGGTGTATATCTCTCCAAACAATACAGCTAATTATGGTGTACATCTCTCCAAACAATACAGCTAATTAACTGCCCTCTGCTCTGATCACATAAGTAGATGTTCATAGGGAGGGGCACTAAAACAAAGTTTTGATGTCACCTTAAAATGCTAAATATAATTCATCATAAATTAAATCCAAAGTTAAACATTCCTAACCTACTTTATGATATGAATGCAATAAACTCAATGTAACAGTTATTCCTTGTCTTACCATAGCTTCGATAGATTTTATATTGCTTTGGTATCCAAATACCATTAACAATGTACTTTGTGTTCATTTCTCATCTGCATTAACGAAACTTATTATTAGATCTAATGGCTATTCAATTTAAGGTGCCTATCCTGCCTAGAGCCCAAGGATCATGAGTTGAAATCAAGACTTATTTTGAGAATTTTTAAAACATCTCTCTATCACCATGTATAAATACACTGGCATCACATAAACTTTAGGTGAAAAAACTTATACAAAATATTTGGGTCTTGTTAAACACAACTAAATTTTTCTATTAAAAAAAACCCCACAAAATCTAGCATTCTTAAAAACAAAAGATATCTCCTTATAATAAATGAAAACAGAACTAGCATTTCTCTTAAGAACGCAATAAACATTTATTTAAAGACAACACTAAAATCTCTTAAGGACATAACTAGCATCTCTTAAAGACACTATTACCATCTCTTTGAGACACATTTAGTTAGCATCTCTTCAAGACAACACTAAAATCTTTTTAGCCCACAACTAGTATCTCTTAAAGAATTCACTTCTCCTAGAGCTTTTGAAATGTAGAGGTTGTAAAGAAGCATGATAAAGAAATATTTTTACTCATTAACTTCATTAACAATGTCAGCTCCTGTCAAGGCTAAAACAGTTTAAAACCTTTTTAGTGACCCCCGAAAGGAGAAAAGACGCTATTAGTTTTGTATGGAATGTCTGTCTGTCCGTCCATCTGTCCCATTTAGATCTTGTAAACTAGAAAAGATTGTGAAAATCCGACATCATATTTTAGACCATTCAGATTTCTGATGCAACGTCTACTTTTTTCACAGGAGGCTCTTTAGTAGGCGAGATTATTATTTACCATATTTTTAACATATTTATGCAAATGGTTTTAGATTTATTGTAAAAAATTCTTTTTTTATATTTGTATTGCTAAGTTAAGTAAGTTCTGTCATACCAACAACTACATTTACAAAAAAAAATGTTAACTTTTTTTTAAAGAGAAAAAATCTATTTAGTAGGCATGTATATAAGTTGGGCATAATTTAAAACAACAATTAATAAGTAGTTTTTTTTATATTATTGTGTGATCTGCAGTGCTACTCTGTGACCACAGAACCCTGAACTAATGGAAATTTTAAAAATTTTTTTTCAGAAATATTTTTTTCTTGAGGATTTGAAAAAGAGATTGACCCTTAACCAAACAATTAGATATTCATTATAAGATTTCAGTTATGCCAGGTTCGCATCAAACTTCACATTCACTTTCACCTATCCTTTGGTCTGCTGGACCGCTGGGGCACAACACAAGATCTGTCAACCTTCTTTCTATGTTCTTCTCTGTCATTTGTCTGTGATAGAATTTCCTTCTGATGATCTTTCTGAAAATATTGAAACCTGCCTTTTTACCTGTCTGGGTGGACCACTTTGGGGGCCGATTTTGAGTTTCCACACAAACTGTCTTTGTAATCTTGTTTATTTGATTATCAGTCATTGTATTTTAAAACATGACATCTTATCAACAAGAAATAATAAGACATTATACATATTGTTTTTAAACATTTAATTTAAAAGGATTAATTATTCTTATATATTGTCAGTGTGTTATAATAATTTTGAGTAACTTTGTATAACTCACAATTGGAGGACTTTTATTACTTAGTTAAACTGAGTTTTTGTGTTTCTAAAAATATGAATTTTTTAAACATTATTTTAACAACTGGAAAAATGCTGCCCTCTTTTGCTTTTTAGTGTTCACAGTTTAGTAATTTTATCATATTTTCTTTTGACAGCTAAACAATATTGAACTAGGTATTGTGCGACAGTTCCCATTTTCCTCCTCTCTACAAAGAATGTCTGTTGTAACCCGAAGATTGGGAGCCAAGAACTTTGACCTCTATGTGAAAGGGTCACCAGAAATGATTACAAGTTTATCTAAACCAGAAACTAGTAAGTGAAGGCTTAAATAATTTATTTCTTGAACTTAGTCTGTGTTATTCATACATATTTTTCCACTGGAATCATTCGTTTGTATTAATATCTCCCAGTACCACAGAATTTCCATCAAGTTCTACAATCTTATACCCAGCATGGATACAGAGTTATTGCCTTAGCCTCTAAACAGCTTTCTTCCAAACTTAACTATGTCAAAGTTCAAAGGATAAACAGGCAAGAACTTGTTTTGTTTTCAAAGTAGTTATTATCATTTATTCTCTGAGACTAAATTTAAAGTGAGATAATCATTATAGAGTTTCCTTGCATATGAAGCTTGAAAAGAGCCTCAGCTTGCTGCTTCCTCTGTTTAACCATCAGCTTTTCAAAAAAATGGAAGTAATGCTCCTAATGTTTTTCAAAAGAATTTATTCAGCTCCACAAATCAGTTTGCACATCTGGGTAGCACAGTTTCCTGACTATGGCCAACATATTTTTTCGACCATCTCCATGATTTATGGCAAAATAGGTTACTCCATCTACAATCAGAAGCCTGTGTATGAAGCAGTAGTTCCAACAACTCTCATATATGTGTGAGCAGGTCAGGAAGCGCTGAGTGGAGATTTTTTCTCTACTCATCATTAAATTTTATAACAGTAGGCAGATGTTAGCGCTTCTGGATGGGCTCAGTCTGTGACACCTCAGTCTACGACCAAGGGGCTAGAGTCACCTAAGTAACCAGACATACTAACCTAAACTAAATGAAAGCAAGAAAACGAGCTTTAGTTTTGGAGGATAAATAAACAAAAAAAACTTTATTAACATACAAAAAAATGAATCAATAATAAAATATAATATATATAGGCCTACACACTAATCACTACAACTGAACCCAGCAACTAACTAAAACCCTCTAAATCTACGCCACTACAAACTAACCAAACCAACTATCTAACACAAACTGATCAAACCAACTATCTAACTAAATCACTACAACTACTACACTGGACCTAGATCTACACTAACACTAAAACAAGAACAGATAAGTACCTTACTATTCACTAAGAACAGACTAAGCCACTAGATCTAAATCTAAGTCGACTAAGGCAACAACACTACAGAAACAAAATCAAAATAACACTAGATTCCCTAGATCTACAGAAGCAATATAAATAAGCAGCAGAGTAGTAGCAACTAAAAGCAGCAATAACACAGCAGCATGTATTTCAGCAGCTATATTCAGCAGTAATAATAGCAGGCCGTCCCAAGTACAGAATAATAAAATAATTACACGACAGACCACAAAGATCTTCGGCTGTCACACAGACATACTATACTGACCACTGGTCAACTGTACACTTAACTGTTTTAAGACAGCATGTACATCAAATTGTATACTATCCCGCACTAACCTATATGTGGAAGTACAATTATAAAATCTGACACTAACCTATAAAAATAAAATATATAAAAATAGATCTAACCTATACAACAAAATTACATATAAAAATAGCTCTTGGAGCGCAAGGTCACATATGGCTGTTCCTTGCATGCTTCCACCAATAGTGCCTGTGCTCTATAATGAGAAAATGTAGGCAATAATACATATCACATAAAGATTTTTTTATTACATACAAGAAACTACTTATTGATTGTTAGCTGTGCTTGGAAAAGCATATATCATAGATAGAAGATGCCTAAGGAAATCTTTTTTGATGTGATTATATGGAATGGTATAACAGAGCTGCTCTCTGGAAATCCTTTAACACCAACTCAGATGGTAGTTGTTTCTCACTGGCATAAAGCAGAAAATCCCTTCCCAAAGAGACAGATAGAGAACTTTTACCTATACATTGAAAAAGCAATTGAGATTAAAAGAAAAATCTAACTTAGGTGCACATGACCAAAAGGAAACTTGCATAGACCCCTGCGGACAATGGCTTTATCTGAATTAAATGTGACAAAATATGTAGGGTGCAACTGGGTCTGCTTAGTTACCTGAAATATACTGTAATACTCCATAACATCTAGACTCAAATAAAATGCCTTACTATTATAATTATTATTGTCATAAATTGATGCAGAATGAAAAATATTCGTATGCAGATGTTTTAATTTGTGCATCCATCTTTATTTATGTCTATACCATTTTTCAGGGAACAAGTGGAGCATAATTTAACATTCCTTGGTCTCCTAATCATGGAGAATCGTCTAAAGCCCCAGTCAGCACCTGTTATATGTGAACTGAATGATGCAGATATACGAACTATTATGGTCACAGGTAACTTACCATTGATTGCTATTTTTGGGCATGCCTGCTTTCATTGTGCATTATATAATAGTTACTTCCCTCAACTGTCCAGGTGATAACATGCTAACTGCTCTAAGTGTTGCCCGGGAGTGTAAAATGGTGGATCTTGGTGAACGCATTATATTGGTACAGGCCTACCCTCCACAAGCTGGTCAGTCAGAAGTTTCTCTAGAGTTTGTCTATGCTGATGATGCTAACACTAAAGTGGAACAAGCATTCACACTGGTAAAACATTTTTTAAAAGTAGTTCACTGTTGCACCAAAGTTAAGTGAACATATTGTAACATATATATTAAATATTGCTCAACAAACACTGCTGTTCTTTATATCTTGAATATTATAAATACTAGAGCTTGTTTTAAATGAATATTACATAATTATATCATAAATTTAATCATTCAGCATACCATTGTTATGAATAGATTCGGACAGCCAAATTCGTGGCCGACGTTATCTGTAAATGCCAACCTAAAGGATATGGTAGATTTCCGTGTCCTAGTGCAGCCTTTGTCTTAATTCAATAGGTTTCAGCGTATCTACAAAACAGTGCGCCCTTCACTCTTATATGCATCATGGGCCTATTATTCTCAACACATCAAAAAGCTTAACTCTTTAAACCTATGCTGTCTAAGAAAAAAAACTATAATGTGAATTGGTATGGCCACATAACAGACATTGATATCATACAACTGTCACAATGAACAGTATCCACATCACAAAATAATAGTCCCAATTATGATCGGTGGGACATGTAGTTCATATGCCTGAAAATTACCTCCCCAATCGTTTTTTTATAGGGAGCTGTGTACTGGAAAGTGCTTTCTGGGTCATTAGTACAAGCATTACAAAGACTGTATTAGACACCGTTAAGAGCTCCCTCTAGGAATGTGAGAGTGACATTCATGTTGGTAAATGCTAGCTGTCAGTTGCTCCTCATGATGTGAAGCTGTAAAAATTAAAGATATGTGTCAAGTAGAGTGACTAGTATGAAAGAACTTGGAGCCAACAAAAAGAACCAGGCACATCTGCAGACCCAACTTAGTCATGGCATGTATGTGGCCAGCTTTTTAAAGTGAGGATTGGACTCCATAGCTATGTTGGAGCTCATAAGAAATAAAAAAAATGTGCTTATAAATAAATGTATATACATATACTAAAGCTTGTTTAAAATGAATAATTATAAACTGAGTTATTCTATTGTCTAGAAAAAATTGTTTTAATTTTATAGTTAAATAATTACTAGCATTGATTTATTGCTGCTTATGACCATCTGCTGGAGGCACAGTGGCTGCATGGTAAAGCACTTGGCTTCTGAATTGCGGATCCTGGGTTTAAATCCTGTTGAATTTCAGGATCTTTGGGCGCCTCTGAGTTCACCTAGCTTTAATGGGCACCTAACATAAGTTGGGGAAAAGTAAAGGCAGTTGGTCGTTGTGCTGGCCACATAACACCCTCATTAACCATAGGCCACAGAAACAGATTACCTTTACATCATCAGCCCTATAGACCACAAGGTCTGAAAGGGGAATTTTTAACTTTACTGCTGATAATGGTCCATATTATTTCATAATTAGATAGAGCTCAGCTTTATGAGCTGAATGAAAGCTAATAATAAAGGCATCAGTCAACCTTAACGTATTTTTTTGAATAAATCTAATAGTGTAAAGTAAAGATAACATTTTAATTTTAAAAAGGATAGTACCATTAATACATTTATGCTCTCTTATGTGTAAAAAGTAGTGCACTCTATGTTTATAATATATTTCATAAATAGAAATATGTCTGATTAATAACATTAAAAGTTTATGTTGTATCTGTATTATTCATAATTCTTTAGCAAGAGCATAAAATCCAAATGATTGAGGACCATCAGCGTTTTCATTTTGCCCTAACTGGAAAAACCTGGGCAGTTATACGTCAGTATCACCCTGATCTATTAGAAAAAATAGTGGTCAAAGGCACAGTGTTTGCTCGTATGGGTCCAGATCAAAAAGGTCAACTTGTTCAAGTTTTGCAAGATGTAGGGTAGGTTCCTGATATTTATTTTCTGAGCTTTCATTAAAACGTTTTAAAATGATTACATTGTTACCATCTTGAAATAGATTTTGATACATAAATAGTTTCAACAAATGAACTATAATGTTTGTGTATGCGTGTGTGTGTGTAAAATAAAATTGCTGTCTATTTTGTGCAGCCTGTTTCTAAAACATAATTAGGTGAAGCCAATCATTCAATGTCTATTTCATCAACAGATATTATGTAGGTATGTGTGGAGATGGGGCCAATGACTGTGGTGCACTAAAGACTGCTCATATGGGAATATCTTTATCTGAAGCTGAAGCATCAGTAGCCTCCCCTTTCACTTCAAAGACTCCAAACATTGAATGTGTTCCTAATGTTATTAAGTATGTCTATTCTCAGCAATCTTCCCTTTTACCCCAGAACATTGAATACATTCCTAATGTTATTAATTAATGCTGTCTTAAGTAGTAGGAATTAATACAGTCATGATTATTATTGACATTAGCAGCCTACCTATATATTTCTAAAATTCAAAACACAGAATGTGCTTGAATGTTGTCTTGAATTATAATCACAGTTAAAAATCAAGTTCTTAATTTAAACTTTGGTGGTCTTGTGGTTAGGAAAAAGAATAGATTCACATTTTTTTCCTCAATAGGCATTTAATGAGGGTACTATGTGGCCATGGCAATGGCCAACTACCTTTTTTTTTTCAACAATAAATGTCACTTACATATTGAAATACATTGGAAGCATTCTCAATGCAAGTAAAATCAACATTTTACAAGGAATCCAACTCTGGATTTTAGATCTAGACAGCCTTTGATTTAGTTAGTTAAGCAATCAAATACTATGATCAAATGTAATCTAAAATTGTTATGAGCAACTTATATGTTAAGGTATAATACTTGGTTTCATTTGTTTTTATTGTGATAAATAATAATTAAAAAGAATAATTTTATTTATAAAGCTTTATATTTATAAAACAAAATGTAGGCTCAAGGTGCTGTGATAACATTACAAACATAAACATGAGAGCTGAAAGGACAAACTAATCTTTAAAAATTATTCATTTACTTATACTTATTCATAAGTATTTTAGTTTTTAAAACTTTGGTTATCGTTTTAACACCATTATAATAAAAAACATGTGGAATCCGTTAATTTTTTTCTGTTTAGTAATTTTATTTTGTTACCAAATTATAGCATTGATGAAATATTCTTTGGTCTTTTCTTTCTCTTATCACAATATGAGACCAATGGTCACCTTATGTCGTCTGGACTGGTTATCATTTATTTGTCTCCAGTAGGGTTCCTTTTGTTGGTGGAAATATCTGGTTTAATCAGAACATCAAAGTAGTTATAAATAAGACATTTTGTATCCGTTAAATAATAGTTTATATTTAACATAACATCATTTTTTCAATGTATTCATTTGTTTCTTAGAGAAGGTCGAGCTGCCCTGGTGACATCATTTGGTGTTTTCAAGTATATGGCATGTTACAGCTTAACACAGTTTATTTCTGTTCTGATTCTGTATTGGGTAAGTTACAGTTTAACCCAGTTAATTTCTACTCTGACTCTTTATTGTAAATTGAAAGCAGAGTATGGATTAAAATCAACATAGTTTTATTTCTAACTTTGGTTCTTGTTCCCTGAAGCAATAAAAACTAAATTATTTAACTTATCAACATATATCTGTTTTGTTTCATTAGATTGATGCCAACTTGACTGATCCAGAATTTTTATATGTTGATTTCTTTCTTATCACAACATTCAGTATTTCATGTAAGTTGCTTTTCTTTGTTTCAGTAGCTGTGAGTGTTAGCTACCGGTACCTTTTTTTTTACAGACTATAAGAAACTTATTGTTGTTTATTGTTTTCTTCACAGTCAGCCAGACTGGTCCGTATGATGAATTAGTCGTTGATAGACCATTGGTTAGTTTACTTAGTCCTAGCCCAATCCTCAGCATCCTGACTCAGATGACTTATATTACTGCCTTTCAGACATTCATGTACTTCTATGTTCAAGCACAGCCATGGTAAAATAGTCGGGTATTCTTTAGAAGAGGCTTTTATGTCTGGTTATATGTATAGGGCTAGTGGTTGAGATAGCTTTAGATTTTACATTAAGATATAATATTTTAGTATTAAGTAATTCTCAATTTTTTAAATTAGCACTGTAGTTTGACTTTCATTATGGTAATTGGTAAACTTCATTGTTTTTATTCATTGGATTCTACTGTCTTAGAACTTCCTCTTTCTAACTTCAATATATTTTGATGTGTTTGTAACATTTTCCAGTGTGCATTTGTCTGCCTCTCTTATCTTATAAAATACAGACATTACTTCAAAAAAGAAGATGATTACGTCCTACTTGTGTTCCCAGGCCCATCTAGTCGTGCATGTTAACCAATTACTTAAATTCCTGACAAGTCACTGGTTTTCCTAGCTGGCTCAGGCAACTCATTACATGCTTCTAAAAAACCTTTAATTATCCATTTAAACTAAGCATTACAATCCAACAATTTACATCAATATGGAAAATGCATTTTTTTCTTAAACTTAAGTTTTAACAACCTTTATTTTTATTGGAAATTATTTATGTTTTTTTTTGTTTTAATCCAGATTTTTTATTCATTAAAAAAAAAAGCAGTTTAACATATGCTTGAAAAAATGATATTTATTGTCTGTTGAACATATTTTGATAACAACCAATGAATCTCTATTAGATAATATAACAATTATGTGTTTCACATAAGTCTTTAGAAAATGAATCTTTTAGTAGCACATAGTAATTAAAAAAATTATAATAACAATTAGTCATGTTTTTCTGAATTAAACATTGTTTTAGTTTTTCATATGAATAACCAAAACAAAAAAAGAAACTACATTTAATTGATCAGGTTCATTCCTTTTGTGGATAATGATGAGGAAGATTACAATTGCCAAGAAAATGCTGCTGTTTTCTTGATTTCTGCCTATCAGTATATCACATTAGCTGTTGTGTTTGCTAAGGGGGCACCTTTCAGGAAATCTATTTTCTCAAATTGTAAGTTGAACTTCAGCAACTTATAATTAGAAATATCATTTACTATAACTTAGTTTTACATTTATCCCAATTCCAATGAGAGCTCCAAATCCATATCTTAGTTTATAATCAGTTCTACTATATTTAGCTAAAAAAAAATAAAAGATTCACAATTTTTTATCAAGTCAGATTTGAATCTCTATGACTTCATTTAAGCTCATTAGTTAAATTTTATTATCTTTTCAATTAAAAATGTCTCAGAAGCAACATTTTTTGGTAAAGTAAACTACTTATAAATGTAAACAACAGTTTGATCATCTGTTAATTTGTAATGCCTATATTGTAGGGTTTTGAATTTTGAAACATAAGCACTTATACAATAGTATATATTTACACACACATACATATATTTGCACTAGATTTTCATTTCTCAATGTAGTAAATAAAATAAGTGTTTTTCTTTTGCAGGGTGGCTGATATTAAATTTAATAGTAGCTATTGGAGCCACAGCATGGATCAACATTTACCCAACAGAGAACTTTGCTGATTTACTAGAAGTAAGTCTCTCTTTATACAGATATATAATATATACATATATATTATTTGTTGCACACTGCACTCAAAAGAGTGCACTAGATGCTTGAATTTCAGATAGAGTCAAAGCAGAGTGTTTTGAGTTTTATAGATTTTTCACTTAAGAGTTAAGGTAAAAATAAGAGGAATATGTTTATTTTTGTTATTTTGTCACCATTCTTAATTGTAAATAAACGTAAGAGATTTCAGGTGAACTACATTATTTCATAATGATATTCATTTGCTTGTTCTTTTGTCTTTTTAGCTGAATGTGTTACCTTCAATCAAATACAGATCATTTATTATTGGCTTGGCATTCATACAGTTTGTTTTGGCTTACATTACAGAGGTAAAGTTATAGTTAAAGGGTAGTGAGTACATTATCAGATAGTAAGTAATAAAATTTAGCATTAAATTTATTATTATTGAATTATTATGTAAATCTACTAAACTTTGTCATTGTTATATTTACAAAGCTTTAATCAACTCACTCTGTATATCTGTGTCTGTTAAAAAGTTTGTACACATTATTTCTCCCACACACAATCTCAGATTTAGATGACATTGTACTCAATTATTTCTTTTACCTGACAAAACAAGATTCAATAAAATGAATTAACCAATAAGTTAATTAATTTTTGTTAATTAATAATGTTGTTTTGTATCGAACAAGGGAATGAAATTGTACTTGACTAATGTGGTGGTATAAGTTGAATTAGTCCCATTTATACTATATAAAGAGTAATAGGTCACTACTTTAAAGTTGGAAACAAACAATAGATAACTGTTAAACTTTTTTATTTCATAAGCACTTCCCTGGCACAGTATTTAGTGTGTTGGCTTGAGAAGGCTTGAGCCCTTGAGTTTGAATTCAGGTTGTTCAACTTTAAAAAAAAAACATTTAAAAAGTGATCAGTAAAACTCACCCAGATACCCCCTTCTTTCTTCCACCACCCCTTTTCCAACTGATCCAGACAAGTGATACGATTATATCATATTGAGAAAGCTAGAAAGAATGAAATTGTGTTAAAAACAATTAGTAAAAATATTTCTAATTGCACAGATTTATTATTGTTTGTCTAGATGTATTACAAATTTAATTCCATGACTGATCTAAACTAATTGATACAATTACACTTAATATAATCTTTGTTTTTTTATTTCAAATTATTCTTCATATTTTTAAAAGTATATTACACTTGCAAAAATATTATTGAGCCACTTCTCTTCACCCAAAAATATTATATTTTACAGATTTCAAACAGCTTTGAATACTTAACCAAAAGTTGACCTACTTTTATCACTATATGAAACTCAGTTTTCTAGATTTAGTTGTTTTACTCAAAGAAACGATAAGTTTAAATTTAGAAGTAGTGCTTTTAATTTTAACTGTTTTTTTTTTTTTCAATAATGTTTTCTAATAGTTTTTAATTTGATTTCTTATAAATTTATTATGTCTTGTCATTCTGATGTCTAAAGAAAATGTTAAAATATTAAAAAATTTGTGACAAATACAAAAACACACTAAAATAATTTGATATATTTTACAAAAATAAATCTCCTCTAGAAATTCCTCATCGACAATGAATCTCTAAGGCGCAAATTATCATCCTGTTTGAAAGGATGTTCCCAAGACCTAGCATATCACAAGATTGAATCAGACATTGAAGGAGATCCAAACTGGCCTCCAGTCTCTGATAAACAGGTAGAGATAGCTTTACATGCTGACTTTAGTTATATTGATTTAATAACTTGATAAATTGCACCTGTAATAGTAACATATCAAATTGTTCAGGTTGATCTTGCTGAGATGTTCCAACGTCTTGAAAGCCTCCATCAAGGATCTCAAAATATTGAAGAACTGAAAAATTCTTTGGAGGACATTTTAGATCAAGAGGAAGAAGATGAAAGTAATGAAAAGGTTGATTGAAGTTTTTCCTTCAATATTATTATAGCTATAAACCATTTGAGTTTATGTTAACTGTTAAGTAAGTGTAATCTTTAGTTCATTGCTTATAGACACTTAGCACTGACATGAATTTATCTTGGATGTTGTAACACTGAATGTAGTTTAAAATGAAGAGTTTTAATAAAATTAACACATAAAAATTAATTTAAACCTTGAAGTTCTTTTTCTTTTTTTTTTTGGGGGGGGGCGGGGAATAATGTGTGATTTTATTAACATGATCCCCTTTGAGTAAATCATTTTCAGTAATTTGTTTATTCTGTACAGATTGACAAGACACAACTCAGATATAAGTCTTCATCAGACTCGGAGGAATTACATGTCAAAAACAGACATGGCACAGAGAACAAGGCATTTATTAACTCTGAAACTGGCTACAATACAATGTTATGATGAGGTGGTTGGCAGATACAGATGTGGAGCTTGTGTGGTGTAATTTGTGTATGTGTGTATGAAAGATGGCTTTCTTTTATGCATTCTGCTGATATGACATGTATAGTGTAAGTTATATTATAGTAGCTTGTAACATTTTCTTCATTGAATTATTGTCATTACATAATAAATAATCCCCTAAACATTCAAAAAGTCTAATGTTTAAACTATTCCAATGTATAGGTTTATTTAATTAGACTTTCTACTTGCTGGCTTTAGTTATTCTAGTTCTATTGTCTTTTTCTATTGAACATTATTCTTGTTAAGTTATCACTATAATATATCTCCCAGCCTTGCATGCTTTCTCTACATGCCTGTCTCTCTTCCTTTTCCCTAGTTCCTTACATAGAGTGCAATTTTATGAATCTGTAACTTAGCCTTAATACTGAAGTTTGTTTTCTATGATTTGGAGTGAGTTAGGTATTGAGCTTTTTGTTATTGTTGCTTTTTTATGACTCTTTGAGTTTTATTTTTGTCTTGAAATTGTTTATATAAAAGAATTTTAATATTATTAAATTAAAATATAAAAAAATGCATTTTTATTGAATCAATATTCAAATCCGACCACACACCATTCCAAATTAACAGATTAGGACTGTCTTGCCACAAGGTTTAGTACAAGTCCATTGAACTTTGCAAGAGAATAAATCAAAGGGAGAACACAAAGCATCACTTTCCACAATAATATAAACACATCGAAAAAAAAACTAGTGACCTAGTACAAGCAATTGAGATATTGCTATCTCTTATTTTAAAGATTATTTGAAAAATGATTGAGTATTTATCACAAATCTTTGTTATTGGAATTCAAGTTTTAATGAACATCCACAATTTCATTCAAGTATGAGAATACGTCACTGGACAAAGTGCTTAAAACAATATGAAGATTTTGTGTAATTCAATAATTAATTTTGATCTAATAGAGAACTTGCTCAGAAAGCCTGCAAATTGAGTCAGCAACTTGAACTACAGTTCATTGGTTTTGTGTAGTTTATCATCAAACTCTACATTAATACACTTAATGTAAACAAGTCCAGAATGTAAAAATACGAAATAAAAATGACAGGAATATTTATCACATTATTTATTAGTTATTTTCTTTCAGGTGTCACGCTTCAATTATTGTAGATACTCTTGCCAATAGTATGTACAGAGACAATTTAATAGTACATAAAAACAATGAAACCTGTTTTGTATTTTTTATACAA
The DNA here is from genome assembly GCA_030265305.1 of Biomphalaria pfeifferi. Classification (NCBI taxonomy): domain Eukaryota; kingdom Metazoa; phylum Mollusca; class Gastropoda; family Planorbidae; genus Biomphalaria; species Biomphalaria pfeifferi. The sequence continues at coordinate 3,691,171 of JASAOG010000020.1, read as the reverse complement.
GAAGAAATTTAATTCTTTGTTGTAAAAAAGGTTGGACAGCCAAGTCCGAACAAGGTGGAATAAAAATAAAATAGTCTTATGGCTTAGAACTATAAATCAACTCCTCTAATGTTTACTTGATTACAAAATACGTTTTTTTTTTTAAAATACGTTCTGTATTGTAGAAGCGGCACATGCTCAACTAAAATGGCTGCGTAAATACAAGGATCAATTATTGATTTCAAAACCAAAGTTAATCTGACGCTAGAGAAAGTAATTAACATGGCACCATTATAATGTTGCATTTATAAGACTTTGACTCACACTTTGTACTTTAGTTTGACATCAGACTATGATAAGAATTTGGTTTCGACAGATCCAAAAATTTTCATTCAAAATGGCCATAGAAAAATAAATAAACTTTAGAACAATTAATGAAGAGAGATATTAATTTCAACTTAGAACCAAAAGGTCAATTTTGTGTAATAGAAACGACCAACGTCTAGATTTAGTGCCTTTCATAACTAAAAGCAAGATTACCAAGAGAGTTTGGAAGTACAAACTCAGAAGCGGCGTTCCTCCCCCCCCCCCCAGTAGTGGGCCATCCAGGCCATATATATATATATATATATATGTTTACAAACGGTTTAGTTATTTTGCAATATAATGTTTTACAAATACTTATATTACAACGTTGTTTCTGTGAAAATATACAGACAAAGGTAACTGCTGCTTACTTAATATCGCCTCTCCTATTTTTTAATAGTAAAAAGTTGTAAAAATTTATGAAAGGTCGCCTTGTATAGGCAATTTTAAAAACAAAATAGTTCGCATTCAGAAGGAAATAAGTTTTGCACCAGAACTTTGCAGACTGAAAAATATCATGAACGGATTTTCCCTTTCTTGGCTAGTTTTAGAGATCCAAACGTGCTAAATGGACAGTCAGATGAACAGTCAGACCACATAAACAAAACTAGCCACGGTTTTCCCTTTCCGAGGTTGCTAGAAAGGACAGGTCATCTAGCTTCTAGTGGACACTGTAGGAGCACGTTACAAGCTTTCCAAATGTGAGTGTTGAAAGAGAGACATTCTCTAGGACTTGACTGTTTTGTGTTAGGTCGGTGGACTTTACCTTTACTTTCTATCGCATTACATCCATACTATTTATCTATATTGTGAAATGCGTGGCTAAGTGTCAAGAACTGCTTGGCTACCTGTCAAGGGGATACGAGTTCAAATCCCGACTCAAGCAAGGTTGCGTTTGTTGTGTGCCTAAAGGCAGCACGGAAACCTTCACCACTATGTTTCCTATTGCTTCTTTGATTAGGAGCTGAGTTGTAGATAATATATAGGCCTACAATTATAAAGCAAAATGTGCAGGGGGAGGTATGGCGAGAGTGAATATGTTATTTTGGTATGATAGTTATATCCCTTGTTTATGTAACTCAGTAACGTAAAGGCAAGGAGTTGGACTGGTTGTCAGAGAATATTTGAGACACTTGCCATTGAAAGCATGTTATAGGTAATGATAGGCTCAAGACCATTACCACTTTAGGCGTTAACAACCTTGCGGAATGTATCCCCCAGGTTATGAATGTGAATAGTCTTGCACGTGTTATGAACTGAATGGTTTAATCTTCTTCGAATGTGCGAGAGAGTGTGTTAGTCAGTGAGGTCTTGTCCCCATACCGGGAAGGTTGGACAGTCGCTTCCTGCACTGGTGTTTATGTATTTATATTTCATGAAATATGATGGACTGGTGATTGTGAATTAATATTTGAGAGTCGATGTCATTGCGTGCTTATTTGATATTAAAGTGTTATTATTATTCATGGACATTTATAGTTGGAGTTAGAGTTTATTTAGTGATAATTGTACTTATTTGTGTAACCCTTAATGAGTCAAGCAAGCATTAATTAATTGACCTTGAGTAATTGAGTAACCCCTAACGAGCCAAGCAAGAATAGAACTGACAAAGATTTGGGTATCAGTACTAGCATACATCAGCAGAGGTCTTCAGACACTACAATAAGTAGACATTTGCCATAATTTAATAAAATGATCTGTGTAAATGAAGTTTAATTAGTTAAATGCCCCAAGTTTTATATAATATCAGGTTATTTTCTATGAACAAATTGGATGTCTTTCTTTTTCGTTATCTTTTATTGATCTATTTTAGAAACAATATACCTGTTGTTTTAAGGGTAGCTACTAGCTTTAAGTTGATTCTGTTGTATTTCTACACTCCACTTAAAATCTACTGTAGTTAATAATACACTTTACAAAATGTTACGGCAATTAAAGATTTGAGAAGAGAATATAAAACTTGTAGCTTTGGGGGCATTAAATACCAGATCTTTGCTACCATGATGTGATGTGTTGATGGTTTCAATAATTGATAGGTTTTCCCTTGCTGATACTTCATTTTTATCGCTTGGCAAGGGAGTTCACTCCCGCTATTCTGATGTTCCGTAGTCTATTTGTTTGTTATCTCAAGTAATCCGGAGTTCCATAAAATGGCTTGATTAAAAGTATTGAATGAACATTTTAAAATTATGTTTGAAACTTGACATCGAAGTGTAGATATGGGGGCTATATTTTCACTTTTGAAAGATTTCACTAAGTAATTTCTTTTAAAATGAAAAATATTTTTGTAATGTCATCTAAATAATGTAATGTCTAAAAACTTGTAGACCTACATACGCTAACGCATTGGACGAACCACACACTCAACTAATTATATTACAAACGCATGCCCAGGTCTTCACTTGTCGTTACTATTCTTACATTTTTTTTTACCTTTTGGAGTTGAAGATTTGATTTGTTGTCGTCTGTCACATTTCCTTATCCGTAGAAAAAGTTGTCAGCTGCATCTGTTTTTTTTAACACGCGCTTTCATTTGAACTTGTTTTCTTGGTCGGTCGCTCTTGATCAAATCCAGCAATCGATTTTTGTCCCACTTCTACCAATATTAGCCCTAAAGTTGGGTTAGTATGTGTGTCTGTTGTATTAGTGTGTGTGTCTGTTGTGTTAGTGTGTGTGTCTGTTGTGTTAGTGTGTGTGTCTGTTGTGTTATTGTGTTCATAGGATCAGGAGAGGATATATAATGGGTGTTGAATATTCATAAAACTGGGAGATAGATAGATAGATGATGGATAGATAGATAGATAGATAGGAACCATTCTTTTTAGATGGCCTAAATATTGACTTGCTACGTTATTAAGACCAATAGCTCGTTGCCACGTCATACAGACCTGTGACGTAGCAAAAGGCGTATGGTCTAAACTGCCCGGATGTTGCGACGTTGCAGGTCATTGTCATTGTTCAGGCCTATTATGACGATTGGTCTCGGTTAGATAGACACCAATTCACAGAAAGGCAAATGTTATAGACGCGAAACAGGACTTAACACAGAAACATTTGAAGAAAGAGTGGGAAAAAAAACGAGCTAGACACGCTAAAACACCAAAAGAAAGATCTGACAAATAGAAACAACAATGAATGAAAAAAAAACGCTCAATTTAAACCTGACCTTGACCTTGACACGGGTGAGACAAATCTAAATTTATGTAAATGAAAATAGAAACAAAACAGAAGTAGTTTGATGTCATACTTTCATTTGCAATGAATTAGACAGAGTCAGGCGTTGGGGAAATCTAACACACTGTTACGTATCTAGGTAACAATGCCTAGATACTATTTTTTTTTCTTGACCTGTAGGTTGTCTGCCCCCTTGTGTAATAAGTTTTTTTTTCTTTTTTATTCGTCAAGCCACACAGACTGTGACCGGTCCTTGACCTGTGTGTGTACCTCTGGTTGAAAGGAGGGTGTTTTTTTTTTTTTTTGTCTCTTTGAAGAGCGTTCTAGATCTGGGAAATTGATGACGTATTTGGTTCGAGAAATTCCTAGATTTGTCTTGAGATCGACGCGCGGTAGATTATATAAAGACCGCCCGCGTGACGTTGACGGACAGACATACGGAGACAGCCGTGGGACAGAATAGCGGAGACATTGCGCGACCCGTGCGTGGTATACCAATTGATCGTGTAAGTTAAGATTTTTCTTTTTTTCAAGGCCTTGCTTGTATTTGTAATTATATTTTCAAACTATTGTATTGTAATATTTTTACATGCCATTTTTGTAAAAGGGTTTTGGTCAACCCTTCCATTTTGTATTGAGTTATATTATGATTAAACATTAAGTTGATATTTTACCTTCCGATTTCTTGTGTCATTTTTTTTTGTTATTCATTGTAAGTCTTTGATTAAATTCAGACTTAAGATAAGTGACACAACTACCTTTTTCTATTGTCACGTTCCCCTAGACAAGCCATTTAAAAGTAGAATTCAATTTGTAATACGTGACAAAAGAAGTTTGAGGGCTTTCGTCCCGGATATTTTTCTGAACCTATTTTCGTCTTACTTGAGTAATTTTGTAAAGGCGAAGTTGACTTTAACAAAATTTTTTTTTGTTCAAAGAGTCGGAAGTAAAGTATCAATAGTATTGACCAAACTCTCTTAAGGTTTTTTTTGTTGTACTGATTTTGTACTGTATATTTACATTGTATACATATTTTTTGCTTGTAATAGTTGTTAGTTAGTCATGGATATTCAGGTTTTTCTTGCAAATCCCTCTGTGGAAGAGCTTGATGCTTGTACTAGGAAGGAACTGGTCCTTATTTCTAAACAGTTAGGGTTAAAAATAAAATCAAATGCCCTTAAACAAGAAATCAGAGATAACATTGTAATCCATTATGTAGACGAGGAAGTGTTTTCTGAAGACCTTTTAGAAACCCTTAGACCCGATGAGGGTAAATCAGATTTAGAACTTCAGATAAAATTAAAACAAATGGAAATAGAAGCCCAGAAGGAAATGGCTAGAGAGCAGAAAGAAATGGAAATGAAATTACAAATAGAGTTAAAAAAATTAGAGTTAGCTGCTAATGTAAGACCAGATTCTTCCCCTGCCAGTCATACTGCTGAAGCAACAAAATTTTTGAAAATAATTCCACGCTTTAATGAAGCCACAATTGACAATTATTTTCCACAATTTGAACTTGCTGTGAAAAATTTTAATGTACCTGAAACTTTGTGGCCCACTTTGCTGCAAACAGTTTTGACTGGTAGAGCTGCAGAGGTATTTTGTTCTTTGACCATTGAACAACAAAAGGATTATAATGTTGTTAAGGCCTTAATTCTTAAGGCATATGAACTTGTTCCGGAAGCTTACCGAAAGCAGTTCAGGGATTGTCGCAAATCAGATGGCCAAACCCATGTAGAATTCCTGCGGGAAAAGGAGCGACGCTTTGAGAAATGGCTCACTTCCAGGGAAATCGGCACCGACTTTGCAAAATTCAAGAACCTAATGCTGATGGAAGAGTTCAAGAGTTGTGTGCGGCTGGACGTCCGTACGCATATAGCTGATCGTGGCGAGGAAGATGTGCACAAGGCTGCAGTGTTGGCAGACGATTATATAATATCACATCAATTTGCCAAGTATACGACGGATGTCAAGCCAAAACAAGTCAAACAGCCTGAGTCCACTGCTAGCAACTCCATCAAGAACAGCAGTACAAACGACAGAAAACCTACTACAAGTAAAGCTACTTGTTCCTACTGCAAACGAGAAGGCCATAAAATTGACGATTGCTGGAAACTGAAGAAGAGAAACGAAAAAGCTCCTTCAAAAGTCAGCGCTTGCACAGTACAGTGGTCGTCGAGGTTTACTCCCTCATCCTCAAGTCATATCAAGAATACCTCGACACCACCTGTTTCAAATGTATTGACTGTACAAGACTCTCCGAAAATGTCTCCACGATGTTCAAATGACTCAACAGTGAGTTCTTCAAATTCATCTTTACGATGTTCTAATGACTCAAACAAGAGTTTTTCAAATACATCAAGCCGATGTTCCAATGACTCAAACAAGAGTTTTTCAAATACATCAAGCCGATGTTCCAATGACTCAAACAAGAGTTTACCTAGTACATCACACCGATGTTCCAATGACTCTATCCAGAGTTTCCATAATACATCACCCCGATGTTTCAATGACTCTATCCAGAGTTCCCATAATACATCATCCCGATGTTCCCATGACTCTATCAAGAGTTCCCATAAGACATCCCCCCGATGTTCCAATGACTCCATCAAGAGTTCTCCAAATACATCCAAAAGATGTTCTACTGACTCAAGAAAGAGTTTCTCCACTGCGTCTCCTAGAGATGTCAATGACTCCAGCGAGAGTTCGACCCAAGTCCAGTCTGCATCAACTAAAATTGATGTTTTATTAGAGGATTTTAAGCCTTTCATTTCGGAAGGATTCGTATCACTACCCGGTGATTCTACAAGTCTACGACCTATCACCATTTTGAGAGACACAGGTGCCTCACAATCGTTACTTTTAGAGGGTATCTTGCCCTTGTCCAAATCATCATCGACTGGTAAGAGCATCCTGTTACGAGGCGTAGAGCTTGGATGTATAGATGTGCCTCTACATCTAATCGACATAAAGTCAAATCTCATTACTGGACCGGTTGTTGTAGGTGTCCGACCAACATTACCATTGGAAGGCATCTCGTTGCTGTTAGGCAATGACTTAGCAGGTGGAAAGGTGATAGCCGAACCCATCGTCACTCAAACACCCGACTTATCTGCCACACCCGAGGAAGACCTAGAGTTATATCCAGCGTGTGCAGTAACAAGGGCAATGAGGTTGAAAGCATCTCAAGAAGAGAACGTCATCAAAGCCAACAGTAACCAAGATGATGTGGACTTGAGCACCACATTCTTTGCTTCTCTTGAAGAAGAACCAACGCCAAATTCTGAAAAGCCGGCATCAACTCGAAAACAGTTGATTGAGGACCAAAAGAAGGATCCAGAGCTCGCCAAACTCCGAGAAACCGCAATGACATCACAAGAGGCAGAGCTAGCATCAACGTGCTACTACATCCAAGATGATATGCTCTTCAGGAAATGGAAACCTCCAGACGCATCCAACGAAGAAGAATGGAGAATATGCCATCAAATCGTGTTACCAGAAAGATACCGAGCGTACATCATGAATCTGGCTCATGACACACCAATGTCAGGTCATCTCGGCATCCACAAGACATACCACAAGATTATGTCACACTTCTTCTGGCCACGTTTGAAGAAAGATGTCATCCAGTACTGCCGATCTTGTCATGCCTGTCAGATGGTTGGCAAGCCAAATCAAAAGATCCCTGTTGCTCCTCTGAAGCCGATTCCAGCCTTTGAAGAACCTTTCAGCAGAGTACTTATTGACTGTGTTGGTCCTCTCCCAAGGACAAAAGCTGGCAACCAATACCTGTTGACCATTATGTGTGCTTCAACTCGTTTTCCTGAGGCTATTCCTCTAAGGAACATAAAAGCATCGAACATTGTAAAGGCCTTAATCAAGTTCTTTACTCTATTTGGTCTACCAAAGTCCATCCAATCGGACCAAGGAACGAATTTCACGGCCAATCTTTTCAAGCAAGTCATGACTCAGTTGGGCATCAAACACTGCATGTCGAGTGCGTATCATGCCGAGTCGCAAGGCGCTCTTGAGCGATTCCATCAGACTCTCAAGAACATGATCCGAACCTATTGCTTTGAGCACGAAAAAGACTGGGACGAAGGAATCCACATGCTGCTGTTTGCAACCCGTGAATCCGTCCAGGAATCATTGGGATTCAGCCCTTTTGACTTAGTCTTTGGCCATTCGGTGCGCGGTCCCTTGAAATGTATAAAAGAGACTTTGTTGTCACCAACAGCCACTGAAGGACTTTTAGAATATGTAATTAAGTTTAAAACTAGACTTTATGATGCTTGTGTTCTGGCCAAAAATAACTTACAAAACACCCAATCCAGCATGAAACGCTGGTATGATAGAAAGGCCCGTGTTAGAGAATTTTCTCCCGGGGATAAGGTGCTTGTATTTTTGCCCATACCAGGTCAACCCTTGCAAGCCAGATATTTTGGTCCCTATGAAATTGAGACCAAAATTAGTGACCTCAATTACACAATCAAAACCCCTGACCGTAGGAAAAAGACTCAGCTATGTCACATAAACATGCTGAAGCCTTATGTATCTAGGCCAGATCACTCAGAGAAGAGTAATTGTGTTTTAAATACAGTCAAAAGTTGTTCAAATAGCCATGTTTCTCCTATTGATGATGATATTGTAAAGGAGAAATTTGGACAATACAAAATACCTAATTCTTTTGTATTACAGAATTTGGATGTAAAACTGTCTCATCTGTCTTCGACAGAAAGGCCAGTTATCATGAAACTCATTAATGAATTTAATGACATTTTTTCTGATGTACCAAAACAGACTAATGTTATAATGCATGATGTAGATGTTGGCGAGGCTAATCCAGTCAAGCAGCATCCTTACAGGGTCAACCCTGAAAAACTTGCCATACTTAGGTCAGAAATCAAGTATATGCTTGAAAATGACCTCATTGAACCAAGTTCCAGTAGCTGGAGCTCCCCATGTGTCTTGATACCTAAACAGGACAAGACTTATCGTTTTTGTACAGACTACCGTAAGGTAAATGCTGTAACAAAGACCGATTCGTTTCCTATCCCTAGGATAGACGATCTCATAGATCGTATTGGTGACGCTAAGTACATCACCAAAATAGACCTACTTTCAGGTTATTGGCAGGTTCCCCTGACTGATAGGGCAAAGGAAATCTCCGCCTTTGTCACCCCTGATGGTCTGTACCAATACAAAGTGATGCCATTTGGCATGAAGAATGCTCCTGCCACTTTCCAGAGAATGATAAATGCCCTGCTTGCTGACATGGAGAATTGCCACGCATACATAGACGATGTAGTAATTTTTAGCCAAGATTTTTCTAGCCATTGTAAACAACTGCATTGTCTTTTTACTAAACTTTTACATGCAAAAATTACTGTAAACCTGAGTAAGAGTGATTTTTGCCAGGCTTCCATCCAATACTTAGGCCATATTGTAGGACAAGGCCAGGTGAAACCTGTAATGGCCAAAGTAGAAGCTATCCAAGCTTTCCCTATTCCTGCTGATCGGAAACAACTCCGAAGATTTTTGGGAATGTCTGGATATTATAGAAAGTTTTGCGAAAATTTTTCTGTCATTGCCAGTCCTTTAACAAACCTCCTGAGAAAGAACGTCCGATTTACTTGGACGGATGAATGTCAGAAAGCCTTTAACCAAATTAAGCAGATATTATCTAGCTCCCCTATTTTGATGGCTCCTGACTTCGGAAAACCTTTTAGGTTAGCTATTGACGCCAGTGACACAGGTGTTGGGTCAGTCCTTTACCAAGAAGATAATTTCCAAGTAGAGCACCCTATTTGTTTCTTTTCCAAGAAATTTAATAGACATCAAAGAAATTATTCTACTGTGGAAAAAGAATGTCTTGGGTTGATTCTTTCTATACAACACTTTGATTTTTATATCAGTGGGTCCAGATGGCCACTAGTTGTATTTACTGACCACAATCCCCTTACATTTATCCACAAAATGTCTGGCAAGAATCAACGACTTCTCAGGTGGAGTTTATTTTTACAAGAGTACAACCTAGATCTTAAACACATAAAAGGCAGCGAAAATGTTATCGCCGATGCCTTATCTAGATTGTAAAAAGTATTTTGATGTATATATTTTTTTTTATATATATCATGATAAATACATTCTGTAATGTAAATATCCTTTTTTTTAATTATTCTAAAAAGATTTCCATTTCGTGGAAATGTAAACTTTTTATTTTTAGGAGGGAGGTGTTACGTATCTAGGTAACAATGCCTAGATACTATTTTTTTTTCTTGACCTGTAGGTTGTCTGCCCCCTTGTGTAATAAGTTTTTTTTTCTTTTTTATTCGTCAAGCCACACAGACTGTGACCGGTCCTTGACCTGTGTGTGTACCTCTGGTTGAAAGGAGGGTGTTTTTTTTTTTTTTTGTCTCTTTGAAGAGCGTTCTAGATCTGGGAAATTGATGACGTATTTGGTTCGAGAAATTCCTAGATTTGTCTTGAGATCGACGCGCGGTAGATTATATAAAGACCGCCCGCGTGACGTTGACGGACAGACATACGGAGACAGCCGTGGGACAGAATAGCGGAGACATTGCGCGACCCGTGCGTGGTATACCAATTGATCGTGTAAGTTAAGATTTTTCTTTTTTTCAAGGCCTTGCTTGTATTTGTAATTATATTTTCAAACTATTGTATTGTAATATTTTTACATGCCATTTTTGTAAAAGGGTTTTGGTCAACCCTTCCATTTTGTATTGAGTTATATTATGATTAAACATTAAGTTGATATTTTACCTTCCGATTTCTTGTGTCATTTTTTTTTGTTATTCATTGTAAGTCTTTGATTAAATTCAGACTTAAGATAAGTGACACAACTACCTTTTTCTATTGTCACGTTCCCCTAGACAAGCCATTTAAAAGTAGAATTCAATTTGTAATACGTGACAACACACTTGTCATCGCACTTGAATATCTCAAATTATATAGGCTAAGATCACAGAATAAAGTTAGTGGGAGTTATATAAGCTAGGATCACAGAATAACGTTAGAGGGAGTTATATAGGCTAGGATCACAGAATAAAGTTAGTGGGAGTTATATAGGCTAGGATCACAGAATAAAGTTAGTGGTAGTTATATACGCTAGGGTCACAGAATAAAGTTAGTGGGAGTTATATAGGCTAGGATCACAGGATATTGTTAGTTCGAGTTATATAGGCTAGGATCACAGAATAAAGTTGTTCCCCTTTCAGACCTTTCGATCTAAGGTCATCTGTTTGTGTGGCCAACGTTTAAAAAGCAATGTGTCATGTGGCCATCACAACGGCCAACCGCCTGTACTTTCCCCATCTTGTCAGGTACCACTTGGAGCTGGGTGGACTCAGGGGCGCCCTAAAAATTCCGAAATGCAAAATTCCAGTCTTCTCCAAGATTCAAACCCAGGGCCACAGGTTTGGAAGCTAAGCGCTTAACCACTCAGCCAGTTATATAGGTTCGGATCACAGAATTAAATTAGTGAAGATATATTATAGATTTTCAGGTGTGGCAGAAATAGCTCGCTTTTTGGTGTATCCGATATACAGACTAAAGGAAGGGTTGATATGTTTTTTCCAAAATCACCTAAAGGTCACTTTGTGTCCAGTTTGAAACATTGCAGAATGATCTGTTCATAGCTTCTTCTGTTTGTAGCGCACCAACATGTGGAACAAGACTTTCCCACTAAGGCTTTCAACTCATTGTAAAGCAAATAGCGTTAGTAAAGCCGATACCATACGAAGATCAGTTACTACGCCTTGAGAGTTTTTTTTTCTATTTCGTAGCATACCAATGTTCCTGTCGATTGGAGGATACATAACGTTGCTGCCAATTTCTTTACACACAAACTTTTTAGCCAATGGAAATACTTATTGAGACCAACGTTTGTCCTCGGATGTTAGTTCGACAATAAAATGTTTTGATCTCACAGCTACAATTGAAGCGCTACTGTTTCTCCTGGAGTGAATTTGTTTTATTTTCTCTAGGCACAAGTAAAAGCTTTAGTTTTATTGATCACTGCTTTAGTTAGTTATGAACTTCTCAAGAGAAATTCTCTAAATCCTTGAATTGCCTACTTCAGTCCTTGCGTTCTTTGTCCAGAATATTTGATTGATGGGAATAGACTTCTACATGACTACAACCTTACCCGAACACGCATAGGTTTCGGTGAGGAAATAGTTTACATTAGTGTCTCCCTATACCTTAAAAATCACTGTGTGCGGATTTAGAGAGAAGGCGGAGGAGAGATTCTTTGTTTTAGGGTTACAATCTTATCAATTAATCTATACGAATCTATCTATAAAGTATTATACAGGTATATAAAGTGATATACGATAGAGCGAATCAGGACGTTTTGGCGCAGCCGTTTTGGCGCGAAGGTCGTTTTGGCGCAGCCATTTTGGCGCATGGGACTTTTTTGCGCGAAATGTTTTGGTGATATTATGTAGCCTACGTTATTATATTATTACTTTAAAAAGAATGAGACGTATCTATGTTTTGTATGAGTGTTTGTGTTGAGACATATTTTTCATATACAGAACAAGAGAATTTATAGTGTTTAAGGCAGTTATTTTATTATTGTTAGATCACTAACATTACAGACCAGGCAGCCAACCATACTTCAAGTGCATGAAATAGTCAAAGTTATTAAAACTTTCTTTCGGGGGAAGGGGAGTATAATGCAGTAGTGCATATCGGACAGGCAGTACAAAACGACCCCTTTCTGTCATAAGAACGTAGATCTGTTAGAATATGGAAGGGGACATTCTGAATGTCCCATTCACGTAAAGCTTTTTCATTTGACTGCTCCAACTGCCATCTGAATAGTACTGAATAGTAAAATTCTTTTGTTGTCCTTTTTCCCTAGTCATACAAAAGTAACTTTTCTTTTAGATCATGTGAAACTATATAGTTCAGGTATTCTAAGTTGACCTATGTTTAGGCTGTGGAGGAGCTCCTTGAATTTTATTCCTGCTCCGCTGAATTACTTTACGCAAAGCGTCTTTCTTGGGCAATTTCGCATGCCTGTCGCTAAAGTTCCCTGTAGAGCGCTGTTTATGTTACAAGATGGGATCTCTGTGGAAGAACAAGCACTCTTTTAAATAGCTGTTAAAATAGAGGCAGCCTGAAGTTGTGCAGCATCACTTCCATGGCTGTGCTGGTCTAGTGCTAGTTGATTTAGAACAAGGTCTTTGTTTACAGCATCTATGTGTAGACGAGCTCTAGGTTCATTTTTAAGTTCACATCGCCAGAACTTCTTAGAGTGGTGTGCACTAAACCTATCAAAAACATAAAAATATCCTTCATGCAAAATTTTGTCAGTCTGTCAGTGTGCTGGGCAAATGATTAGTGAATGTTCCAAACTACGCGAGATTATACAGACGTAGGGGCGAAGAGATTGAAAAGAGGGTAGACCTTGTGCCGCTCTCAGAATGAATTCTTTCTCTCCACAATTATTTACCACATTCTGGTGGAAACAACGCTGTTATCGTCAGTTAGGAGAGAAAGAGTTAAGGATTAAGGATTATAAATTCACACCTAGGGATGTCAAGAGGAGTGCTAGAAACAGATTATCATCTTACCCGTGAGAGAGGAAGAAAGAGTATATACAAGGAGTGAAATGTGCCCAGAAGAGAGGGGGGGGCGGGATAGGTGTCACAGTTACTGACCAGTCAGAAGGAGATGATCGCCGGACGCATGACGCCAGCGACCAGTGCTAGGGGCTGGTCTTGTCTTCATTTGTTTGACTTTTCCTGCGTCAAGGGGAGATGTGTTACCAAAATCACCCCTACCCGATGTCTCAAAATATATCTTTTCAAAGTATCTTAGCTAGTTCGGATATTAAACTGATGTCAGTTCTTTTTTTTTACAGGTGTTTTGGAAAGAAATTCGAAGAATGTCAACTAGTACGCTTAGCAGAACTGAAATATAGTTAAAGAGGAGGGGGAGCATGTCATTACTATTCATTAAAAATAAGAAAAGAAAAACAAATTCTCTGGATGGAGTTAGAATTTAAACTATACATACAACATTATATTAAAGGGAAATAAACATTGTTTTAAAAGTTACGCGGTTATTAAAGCATCGTTAAATAATATCTCGCGCCAAAACGTCCCATGTTTCAAAACGTCTTGCGCCAAAACGGTCGCGCCAAAACGGTCGCGCCAAAACGTCACGTACTGATAGATGAATAGCCTTTGGTCTGTCTGTCCGTCCGCCCGTCCGTTCCGTTTCAATCACAGATATTGAAAATCTGACATAATATTTTGACATTTCAAAGTTCTGATGCAACGGCTACTTTTTCTTTTCAGAAAGCGAAACATTTAATTTTTATAAGTAAATATGCAAGCTGTTGATTTTTTTTTATTAAAATACAACATTTTTACAACTATTCATTATTTTAGTATAAATGTACTGGATGCTATATTACTATGCGGGATTAATTTCTTGTATATATATTTTTTTAGATATTTATGCAAACTTGTTTGTTTTTGTTATGAAGGTTTTGAAAATTTTCTGTATTATTATTTTAAATGTATTCTGTTATATAACCTACTTAAATTTAAAAAAGAAAGTTTGCTTCGTTTTAAAAATGAAAGATTGTATTTAGTTTGTTAGCTACTTATAGTTACAACTAAAGGGAAAAGTTTCTTTCTTGAGGCTTTGAATGAGATGAATGAGAGATTTACTCCTTAGAGAACTATCAATTTGATAATCATTCAATATCATCCGATAAGCCAGGTTCACGTTGAACCATATCTTCTCAATCATCAGTTTATTGAATACATATAAAAATTAAAATCTAATACTAATAAGATTAATATACGCTCGTGTCTCCGTATTCTGTGGTATCATGTTCTCAGTCGGCCTAACAATAGAATAATATGGGCAAACTTTCGATACGTACACGTGTTTTGTATTGTCGTAGGCAGGGTTGGGGGTGGTGATAGTTTTTAGCTGTAGCGACTGATATTCTTGCTGAAAAGAGTGAAAGCTGCCTTTTTACCACTTCTGGGGTCGATTGCTATCTTTGAAACCTTGTTTTCCATTTTATATTTAGTTGTTATAGTCTCTTCAAAATTGGAACCTGAAAGTGTCCCATTAAAACTGTGCATGTAAGTTTCAATTCTTTTTCTTGTCCCAAGCACATTGAAACAGCCTCTACGGGAAGAGGGAACAGCCGCAACCTTTTGTATTTGTTATTGTTCAGCAAGATTTTTGTTTGAAATTCCGAATGAAATAAGACAAACTGTCACAAAAAAGTTCTCCGATAATAAAGAAAGTAGAACACTTGAGTAGCCACTTTGCAGAAACCACATGATGCGCCTAATTAACATATCCTTCACATTGTGTCACATGACACCAATTGGAGCGGCTTCTTTGAGCAGCAGCAAGACAAAGAAGTGTTTCGTTGCCCTCTAAATTATTTCTAGCATTAATCAAATCGAGGCGGTTGTCAAGGGCAGAATTTCAATGCGTGTCTAAGCGCTCTTTTTGCGAAGACGTCATTTCCTGGTCTTAATGTGTCAGTGTCAAGTATGACTAGGCTACATCCTACAAAAAAAGTAACATCTTTGTTATTTGAGGTCCACTAAGCAAGACCAGGAGTCCTTAAACAATATTATATAGCCTAAATATAGCCTATGTATATATATATATATATATATATATATAGTCCTCTTAGGCGAAATATAATCTATCCTTAGATGAAATTTAATCTTCCGTAGACGAAATAAACTCTATTTAATCGAAACATAATCTTTTCTTTGCTGGTTTCATGAATTTCTTTATCGCATTCTTAACCAAGGCAGGCAGCCAGTTTGTAATTGTATACTTGAAACCATTCTCCAGCGTGCTGCTAACTATAAGAACTTATTTAAGATTAAGACATTTACAAATGTAGATCTACAATGACATCAAACTATTTTTTTAAAAATTCACGTTTTAAATGTATTCCGTTTTCTATTCCGTTTTGCTTCCAAATGTATTCTGTCTGAATTCTAAAGGAATGGATGAAATAAATAAAAAGCACAGAAGTTCAAGGAGACACGAAAAAATTAAATAAAACATCTGATCATTATTTTCTATATTCTTATATTTTTACATTTACCTTTATCTATCCCTTAGTCTGTTGGACCGTGGGGCCGCCATGCAAGATTCGTCAACCGTCTTTCTCCATTCCTCTCTGACCTTGGCCTTAGTTAGAACCTCTTTCAATGGCAGGCCCGTCTATTCTTTTATGTTGTCCTCCCATCGCTTTCTCTGTCTACTTCTTGTTTTTTTCCTGGTACTGTTATATTCCTATATTATATATATATTGGTATATTTATGTATATTAAAGTTAAAATGTCCATTTTAGCGGCCTCCGAAAGGCAGTAGTCGCTATTAAATTTGTGTCGTTTGTCTGTCTGTCCGTTCGTCCATCCTGGTTAGATCGCAAAAACTAGAAAAGATATAGAAAATCCGATACATAATATTTTAGATATTGCAAATCTCTGCAGCAACGGCAGTTTTTTTTCCTAAAAGCGAAACGTTTAATTTTAGGATGAAATATTCAAGCAGTTATTTCATTGAAAAATACACCGATTTAAACAACAAAAAACTACAGGTTAGCTAGTGCAAATATTTTCAAAATCATTTAGGCTGACTTTTATTTTCAAACATAATGTTTAAAAAAAATTATCAATAATTTCAATATTTTCTGTTATAAAAGCTACTAATTTTTTTTAAATAAAATGTTTATCTTTGTTTTAAAATACAAAGAATGCATTTAGTATGTAGGCCTATATAAGTAAATTTTATTTTAAAGCAACATTTAATAAAATGTGTTTACTATAATACAGGTGCATTGTACATTACACTACCACGACATCTATTAAAACAAGGTTACAAAGACAGTTTGTGTGGAAAGACAAACTCAAAATCGGCCCCCAAAGTGGTCCACCCAGGCAGGAAAATAGACAGGTTTTAAATATTTTTAGAAGAATATCGGTATTAAATTCTATCAGAAGTGGTCCACCCAGGCATGTAAAAAGGCAGGTATCAATATTTTCAGAAAAAATATCATAATGAAATTATATCAAAGGCAAATGACAAAGAAGAATGGAGAAAGAAGGTTGACAGATCCTGTGTGGTGCCCCAAAGGTCCAGCAGACCAAGGGATAGGTGAAAGTGAATTTGAAATTAGATGTGAACCTGGACTAACTGATGTCTTATAATGATTATCTAATTGATCTAATGGTTTTGCAAAGGGTCAATCTCTTAATCAAAGCCTCAAGAAAAATACATTTCCGTAAAAAAAAAAAATTCTTTTAGTTTTGTGTTCCATGTCTGCATTGTAGTGCTGCAGTTCACGCGATAATATGAAAAGCTACTTATTAATTGTTGTTTTAAATTATGGCCAACTTATTTGCATATTAAATAGATTTATGACAGAACTTACATAACTTAGCAATACAATTGTAAAAAAAAATATTTTTTTTTACCAAAAATCTAAAACCATTTGCTTAAATGTGTTAAAAAATTCTAAATGTCCCTCTCTCTAACTGAAAATTTTCCAGTGTTGTGTTTGTTACTATTAATAGTGAATAGTTGTAAAAATTGTGTATTTTTTAAAAAAAAACTGCTTGCATAATTGATTTAAAAAATTAGATTTTTCGCTTTTAGAAAAGAAAAAAGTAGCCTTTGAATGATCTAAAATATCATGATGTCCAATTTTAATTTTCTCTTCTAGTTTCTGAAATCTAAACGGGACGGACGGAGGAACAGACAGGCCACACAAAACTAATAGCGTCTTTTCCCCTTTCGGGGGCTGCTAAAAATGACACAATCATTCAATAACATCACATGGAACCATATCATCATAACAATCAGTTCATTGAATATTAACATTGTAATAATAAAACTAATATATCTCCACAAACTATTGTAGCGTGTCGTCAGTCGACGTAACAACACAATACTATCGGCACCACTTCACGTCTCTTCTATTTGTATTGACGGAGACAGGGTTGTAGTTTTAATAGTTTGTAGTTCAATCCTGATATCCATGCTAAAAATATTGAAACCTGCTTTTTTTTACCTGCCTGAGTGAACCACTTCGGGGGCCGATTGTAAGTTTGTGTTTCCACACAAACTATCTTTCTAACATTATAGGATTACATATATTTAATAATTTAATTAAATTATTATACATATTGTACTTTCTTGAGTAAAGAATTTATTTTTCTTGTATAGATAACTGTTACATGTGTAAGGGTACGCACTGAACCAGCAGATGGTTACACGATATTTTGTATAAGATATTTCAACTTTAATTGGGTTATCTACTACTAGAGACACAAATCTACCACTTTTTATCAAACTAATACTATTACATTTCAAAACCTGACAAAATTGGTAATAGATCTTTTTCATTTCTGACGCATGATGTAGAGCTGCTATCCATCTCTCATCAACTCTCTTAGTCTTTCACCATCTCTCACTCTCTCACCATCTCTCACCACCTCTTTCAGTTACTCTCTTAATCTCTCTCCATCTCTCTCGTACCAGATCTATCACTCTTATTCCCAGTTTTTCTCTCCATGTTTCTGTCATTAAATCTCATTAAAACATAAAAAAAAAACAACAGCAGGTTTTCAGCTTTAGTTAGGAAGTCTACTTAGGAGCAATCTCTATTTCCACATTTCAATGGTCCTCAAACTAATAAACAAAATTATAACAATAACATTTTAAGAAATAAAAAAACAAGTACAATTTGCTTGATTTTGAAATATTTATTTTGGCTTTAGCTTATAGAACATTATGTTAAACATCAAGTTAATAAACAATTCATATGTGAACATGTAGTCAATATCATATTCTAGAAACAAACTTTCACTCATATAGTCTTTTTTTACAAGATTGTGTAGAATAGCCGGGGAAGGGAAGTAGGCGGCTGCACGATGGAAAAAAAAAACTAACTTCCATTTAGAGACTGTTGATATGGTGCGCAAAGGTGCACTCGTTCAAGATAATAAAGTCTATTGTTTTCCCCCATGACACTAATGGTAGTTGTTTGCTTATTGCTGACTGAGAACCTTGACTTAAAAATGTCTATGGAAGTTGCACGGACGACATGGCGAGTTTTTGTGTTTTTTTTTTTTACCAAAACGTTTAATTAACAGTTAAGGCTTATTGAGAAAACAAGCACAACCTGGTAGCGCGGTTCACTGTTGTGAAGTACAAAGGACAATCTATGTCATCTATTACATTTTGTGAAACCTGCCACCTTTTTAACAAGGGATTCAGTTTTGGTTTGGATTTGGAGAAGTAAAAAGGGCTCAACTATTTCATTCCTTGAACGCTACGGATAGATCCCAGTAGCCGTTGACTCATGGTTGGGGGGGGGGGGGGGAAAGTCTCTATTGATCAAGATTTTAAAATAGTATGGC
The DNA here is from genome assembly GCA_030265305.1 of Biomphalaria pfeifferi. Classification (NCBI taxonomy): domain Eukaryota; kingdom Metazoa; phylum Mollusca; class Gastropoda; family Planorbidae; genus Biomphalaria; species Biomphalaria pfeifferi. The sequence goes on along the minus strand of JASAOG010000020.1, from coordinate 3,672,200 downwards.
CTCGCATGGACCTGTACAATATGGTGGTGGATTGAAGCAATATATAAAAATACACTAAAGTTGTTAATACATACAAAAAATAACATTGTTTGTATAGCAACAAAACATTGTTTGTGTAACATACTTTCACTTAAATTCTCATTTAATTTCTATGTACTCTCGTACTAACTGAAGCTACTTCTATGAAATAAAAACAAAACTTGTCGTCCAGAGTCTGGAATGTGACAGCCTAAAAAAAAATATTGCATGACAGAAATAGTATGAAGGCAGGACAAAAACCAAACAGAAAATGAATGAATTGTAGATGCAATAGTTTAGACAACATTCACTCGAACCCTACGTATATTTGTTTAGACATTCCAACATTCACTCGAGCCCTACGTATATTTGTTTAGACATTCCAACATTCACTCGTGCCCTACGTATATTTGTTTACACATTCCAACATCCACTCAAACCCTACGTATATTTGTTTAAACATTCCAACATTCACTCGAACCCTACGTATATTTGTTTAGACATTCCAACATTCACTCGAGCCCTACGTATATTTGTTTAGACATTCCAATATTCACTCGAGCCCTACGTATATTTGTTTAGACATTCCAACATTCACTCGAGCCCTACGTATATTTGTTTAGACATTCCAGCATTCACTCAAGCCCTAGGTATATTTGTTTAGACATTCCAACATACACGCGTGCCCTACGTATATTTGTTTACACATTCCAACATTCACTCGAGCCCTACGTATATTTGTTTAGACACTCCAACATTCACTCGTGCCCTACGTATATTTGTTTAGACATTCCAACATTCACTCGAACCCTACGTATACTTGTTTAGACATTCCAACATTCACTCGTGCCCTACGTATATTTGTTTAGACATTCCAACAATCACACGTGCCCTACATATATTTGTTTAGACATTTCAACATTCACTCGTGCCCTACGTATATTTGTTTAGACATTCCAACAATCACACGTGCCCTAAATATATTTGTTTAGACATTTCTACGTTCACTCGAGCCCTACGTATATTTGTTTAGACATTCCAATATTCACTCGTGCCCTACGTATATTTGTTTAGACATTCCAACAATCACACGTGCCCTACATATATTTGTTTAGATATTTCAACATTCACTCGAGCCCTACGTATATTTGTTTAGACAATCCAATATTCACTCGTGCTCTACGTATATTTGTTTAGACATTCCAACATTCACTCGAGCCCTACGTATATTTGTTTAGACATTCCAATGTTCACCCAAGCCCTACGTATATTTGTTTAGACATTCCAACATTCATTCGTGCCCTACGTATATTTGTTTAGACATTCCAACATTCACTCAAGCCCTAGGTATATTTGTTTAGACATTCCAACATTCACTCGTGCCCTACGTGTATTTGTTTATCTTTATATACACGTGGTTTTATATGTAGATATTTTTTAACATTTAAATCATCATTAGTTAATTTAGTAAAATTTATATTTTAACAGTGTAAGCAGAAACTATTAATTGTCGAGATTTTTAGACCATGAGGATGAGGAAATAGATTTAGATATTAAATCAAGTTGGTTGTTTCCATTCCCATCCCCCGTCGTCCTACGGGAGGTTTGGACTAGGAAGTAATTATCTTCAACTCTAAAGGAACATTCGAAACATGTAAAACAAACAAAAACGCTTAAAATCATATCAATTATGTAATGCTATTCTAAAGACTATTATGCGACTATGTGGGGAATATATAATATTTGTATACCTCTGGTCATTGTACGGATAGGGTTAGTAGTGTGTAAGTTTGTCAGCGTTAGAGGAGCGGCCAACCGTGACGAGTGGTGACGATCAACAGTCTAAAGGGAACACACTACTCAGGCCAGTCAAGTCAGATACGGTCATGTCATCAACTACAAAAGACTAGTGACGTTTCGTTGGGTTCTAGAAGACCTTCAGGGACCCTATGTAAGAGTGAAGGCGTCAGAGTCAAGTCACTTCACGTTTCCTCACTACTTGAAAAGTGGGATTCGAAGTCAGAGTAAAAAAAACAGCATGTAAGAAATCGGTCCGTAACTGAGAATCGAGTACAAGAAGAGATCAGCAGAGTTTGATACTGCAGTATAAGAGTTAATACGGTGGAGTGGTTATCTTCAATGAAGCTCTTGTACAGTTAGTGTTAAGCTGTTGTCATTGTACAGTAGGCTATTGGCTGTGATTTATTGGTCATTAAACTCTGAACCTATTTTGGAGCCCTGAGTTGTCAAGTTCTTTGTGTGGGTGCAGTTTGCAGAGATCCTGGATAGTGACAGCAGTTACAATATTGTTGATTAGTATTTGGCAGAACCTCCATTCTTTTTATAGTTCAGTCATTGAATGTTTTTATTATCAGTTCTGGCTTTTTTTTTTTAACTCAGGAGATCTCCAAAATTGTTCTTTCAATCTTATTAAACAACAAATAGCCTTTACATTATAAGTAAAAACAAAGCACGAATTCACTACCAAAGTCCTTCTATGGGACTTTTGTTTAAAATTTGATATCAATTACACTTAAATATGACATCCACGATTTCAACGCATAGTTTACCATTTTCAAAAGACCGAGTCTCACTAAATAAAAGACTGAGTCTCACTAAATAAAAGACTGATATACAACATACACACTAAAAGTCCAGCAAACTTCTGCCAACTCGTACGTTGATCACGTGACCGGCGTCTCAATCTGTTGACACACCCTCATATTTCTCTCTATAAGATTACTCTCTTTATAAAAACACATTTTTTCCAATTATCAGTGAAGGCTTCCCACCAAATAAGATGTTTGTGTGTGTGTGTGTGTGCCAATAAAAATTCTTGTCACCCCTTAGTCTGGCAAGTAGATCTATAATTCGACTTCAGAGAACGTCACCTCGTTCACAAGTAGTGGACTACTACTTTAGACCGCGGCTGCGAGTTGTGGCATCCTTGGTCCTAGGCTGGGAGCTGGTGACATTTGACTCGGACATTGAAGTTGTTTCGGCTCTCAAAGATACTTGACATTACCCTTTGGCCTAAGTGAGCATTTTTGTATTTCTAAGCCGTCGGGAAAAACTAAAGACGGTGCTGGCCGCGTGACACACTCGTAAACCGTAGGCCAAAGAAACAGAGGACCTTTACATCATCTACCCTATAGACCACAAGCTCTGAAAGGGGAATTTTACTTACTTTTTTTAAGCCGTTGAAAACAGAAACGAATTTAAAAGACTGTTCCTTCTATATTTCTTACCACAACTTTCACCCTAACCCTGACTAAAACTCTCACATTAACTATACAATAGGATTCATTTTTAATGTATAATATGTCCAACTATTATTACAATGGATCTGTGTTTCTTAATACGTGCAAGTTAAACATAGCAAGCTCTTAAAACATTTTGTTGTCCTTTTGAGCATGATATTTTTGTAGTGTGGTTTTACTATCAAAGTATTGATCGGGTTTCATGTTTACAACTGGCATGCACAATTAGACTCAAGATCATCCAAGATATTGCACTGGCCTATATTTAGGATGTTTCGTGCTCACATGCCTTACATTAATCATAAGATTACATCACAGATAAACGTCATTGAAAACACACATATGCACAAGCCTACACCTACACACACATGTATATGTATTTTCAATAAAATAGTCCAATTTGTTTATATTATTTGGCTTTGTAAATCCGAAGTAATTTAAATCTTATAATTGAACAAGAACAATGTCCAGGCAGCCATTGGCGTGCTTTAGTCATATTGAATGCACAAAGCTGTTAGTGTCTTCTTGAATTTGTTACTGTTTCATCTTGTTAACATTTTGTTGGTTTTTTTGTCTTCACTAAAGGAGTCAGTTACAAAGGCATAAAAATAGTGAGACTTCCAAGCGTTTTTGTATGTGGTAGTCTCAGTACATACACAAAGGAAAGTTAGCGATAAACCACATAGATAGGACATATAATGACATTTATTATTGTCATTTGATGACAACTATGTTGAATACTCCTTACTTCTGACAATTAACGTGCCCTGAGATTTCTGGCTCCTGTCAAAGATTGCCACTGTGGGCCGGTAGAGGGTCGTGGTGATCTTTCCCGGCACCCGTCTAGCGCTTGTCATCGATGACCTCATCATGTCCAGCAGGGTGGTCCTGAAGTCACGTGACATTACGCAGTAGAGTAAAAAGTTGATGCCGTTGTTAACCAGCGCCACCATGTCCATGATGTCACCTAAGGGCAGGTAAACCTCATTGAAAAAGGGCGGAATGGTAGCGGAAAGCACAATTAAGATGGCTTGAGGAAGCTCCGTGATCAAGAACAGGGTGATCACCAAAAGAAGCATACGAGTGGTTCTAGAATTATCATGATGTCGACTCGGTCCCCGGCGTCCTCTGGCCAATGGCGAGGTGGAAGGTCGTTTGGGTTTCTGCTCTTCTTTCATCATTATCGTCATCTGATGCTTCACTTGATTTTTGCAGTTGGAACATAGAAGCTCTTCCGACTCTCCACCGCCAGTGTTTCTATCACTCTGGTTCTCTTTGGTGCTGTCACCCGTCTCGTCCACAGACTGGATTTGGAGCAGGTGGTCCCCCGTGTAAGGGTGCTCGGGGGAGTGGTTAGCGTTGAAAGGAGGAAAGAAAGAATCCGACGCCCTAGTGGTCTGATTTTTGTTCAGCATGCGTATGTTGGTCCTGAGGGTACGAACCAGGAGTCCTCCGTAAACCACCATAAGGATACAGGGCAAAAACTTGGCCAGAGCACACTGGAACCATAGATTTAGGTGTGTGATGGGCTGCACTTGAGGTGTACCCAAATCTCTGAAGTCTGTGACATAGATGTATGAGGTCACGTTGGTATCTGTAAAGAAGAAAATAAAAAAACCTTAATGATATGTGTAACATTTCTCACACCATAATAATATGTGTAACATTACTCATACCCTCAATGGCGAAATAAACAAAAATAATTCGAATTTACAAAGAAATCTGTCTTACACACTGGCTACTCCAGTTGATTCTTTTCCAGACTTTATATGGTTTATTATGTCCAAAACATCCTCAATTTATAGTATCACTTTTTACTTATCACCTTCTACCATCCAACCGCCCCTCCCCCGCCCTCCGGCTCACAACAAAAAAGTTAGTCCTACCTAGAATCTCTCAATTTATTTTGGCTTCTCAATTCAAATTTAATATTAACACTGCAAGACTGTCACCCCATCAACAAAGGTTGCGAATCTATCTAAACTGGTTCTTAGCAATCGCGTAGGATGTAAACGGAACCTGTGTACGAAATTTCACGCGAATCCGTGCGACAGTTTAAAAGATCTCATGATCAATCAGTCAGTGAGAGGTAACTTAGAAATATGAAGCAGATAAAATCAACTAGCCGATACCCTTGCTATTCTACGGTTGAAATATTTGATATGTCTGTACATTGTCCGAAACACTTTTAAAAACATCAATAAAACGTTCCACCACCCCAACACAATTGTCCAGCCCTCAAATACTGAAAGTCCTTTTTGTCTCAGCAACACTTCTTAGGTCCATCAGTTATGACCTTCCAATTCCTGCAGTATAATGTTCCCCTTCCACACACACACGCACACTCGAACGCGTGGCTCAAGCCGCCTCGGGCCTACGTGCTAACCGCTCTGCTAGTGAGATACTTATGACAAGAGATTTTATAATTACATATTGTTTATTACAATTTAGAGGATCTCAGAGCATTGAATATTAGTTAAGAATAGGCTGCAAACATTGCGGAGACAGATTTCTTCTGAGACAGATTTCTTTGGAGAAAGTTATTTCGTACAATACGCCGAATGAGGCGGGAGGATCTAAGTAAGTATGATAGTTCAATGTAATTTCAAAGCCATATCTTAGAACTGGATTAAATTTGTTGTTTTGCTTAAGCCTAGCCCTAGAGTATTGAAGGTGTTTAATCTTAGATCATCTCGTGGACAATCTGGGCTCAAGCTTTACAGTTACAAAATACTTGAAGACACATATAGTGTCTGAAACTTGAATCTCATAATTATAGACCTTACATCTCTAGCGGTGTTATATTGTTGAACTTTTAGCGTAGAACTAATTTATTAACATTCATTATTATCCTGGTAGCTTTAGGATTAGGAATTACATTTCTCTGAGAAAGTCAATGTCTTTACACCTGCCGTATCTTTAATAGGATCTAAAAACTGTAAACACCTGAAGGCCTGGGGTGAAAAAGTCGATGGTGACCGATCTCGATGGAGGCCCCTTATGGTCAATGTGTCGAACAGTGCGATAGCGAGTTAAGTCTAGTAATATCACTTAGGTGAAACACTTAAAATGTGGAATTGTTGCCATTTCCCAGCCGCCATCCCATCTGACAACCAATCCAATCATTAATGTATTAATACACAAAGATTTGATCAGTTCTCTTCTCGTCCACACACAGGGAAATGTTGTCCATTTCATTTCTTCCCTTGTACCACGAGACATCGATCTCTGAACTTTTCCTCAGCTTTCATGGACCGGTGTTATTATTGGAGTTCTCTTTCTTGATTAGAAAAAAATGTACTTCTTTGTAGGAAGTCGAAGGGCAGACAACACATGAATAATTAGAACTATGAGCTAGGAATACATAACAAATGTACTATGAGTATCAAGTCGGACATAGTACAGACATATCTCTTACCCCCACCCACCCACCACACACACACACATTAATTCGATGTTCATGTCTAAAAATATATAATGAAAAAAAGATTATCAAATACAAAAAAAAAAAAAACAGAATGACTCCATAGAACTACGTATTGCAAATGTTCCTTTGAAAATGAAGTCTGGCCCGTGATAGACATTTGTAATACCATTTTTTAGAGAGCGCTGGTATTCGTAGAGAAATGTCAAACTGCTAGACACAAGAGATGGAAACTGTACAAGGTATACAAATCTCTGGGGATGTTTTTCTACAGTTTGTGGATTTATTTGTCATTCATATTATGGCCGTTCAAATGTGTAGTATAGTTTGTAGCGTACAGTGTATAATATCTTTTATATAGCAGCCACTAATATATCTGTGTGAAGGCTAGAAGACTGTAAATTACAAATGAAAGGACTGTTAAACTATCAATAAAAATCACACACACACATAGATAAATGAGCGTTTCTCAGGCCTATTAATCCCATGCTATATGAAATATACATAATTAGGCAACTGGTGCAATATTTGCAGTGTCAATAATTATCCCCCTTGCCTCCCATTTACAATATTATTTTATCACTTTGTGTCTGTTATTTTTGATAGGGTGAAACTTGCGACGTCTAGAGTTTCTATTGGCCCAGCAACTCAACTACTGTATTTAGCCTCTACAACAATCTTAAAGGTTAACGGTTTGGTCAAATACTTCCCATATTAAGTTCGACATCTCCAGCACTAGAGTGAGAGGACATGGGTGAGGTAGGGGAGATAATATAAACATGGTTTATGTCTGGTTAGATTTTTCACATGATGAGCGGTTGTGTGCCCATTGTTCTGTGGTACGATGTAAGTGATGTCCCTTTTGGCTGAGTTTATTTTTCTTGTGTGATGTAGAGGTAGTTTGGGTTTAAAGGAATATATATAATCAAAGGTTTGCTGGGTTTTTTTAAAAATCTTATTTATAGAGTAGTCAAATATCTAGCAACGCTGGTCTAGGAGTGCTTACGATCGTTACTAGTGTCTAGAGGTAGGTATTTATTCGATGGAATAATGAAAGTGGAAAGGTGAAACAAAAATGTGCAGTATGGAGCAAGATTGGTCTGTTGCGTAACAGACTTACAAAAAAAAAGTGTATTAACTTTGAAGTTTAATTTTTTTTGTTGAATGTTCAATAATTAAATATACTCACAAATATATACATATACAGCAATAATAATAAATGTGATATTTTTAAAAATATATACATAAGTGTCCTAGACTATGTATAAGTCATTGTTCTCTGTAGATTTAATGTATTAATGTCTTCTACTGAGTCCCTGACCTTCAGACAACACTGAGGTGTTCACGAAAACAGACCCAATAATGGCGTAGTCCAAATGTAGCAGCCATTTTGTTCATGGAATACGCTTGACATCTAGAGTATCCTGCCTGGTTGATGGAAAGAGCAGTGTAAAACCTCTGGAAGACACGTTACAATGTAGGCATGATGTCAGCTGTGCACACAAATCATATCTAGTATTTGCATTTAGCAAGAAAAGAACGATTCAAAACTGACTACCCGTGATCACCAGAAACGTCCTTGTTTTACTCTTTACAGATTGGGTTGTCTAACGTCACGTGATTGACACATTCCGTGACAAGACGCTAACTTTTTTTCTTTGGTTTTAAGTGCAAGCTTCCTATTGGGATGTCTTCTTTGCATTCATTGCATTGTTCAATAGCCTCAACCTGCCTGTGTCCTTTCTTGATATGATTCCAAAATCGTATGGAAATCTTCGTGAGGACTACATTAACACTCTAATCATAAAACCTCAATCTCAATACAAAAAGAAATATTTGCAAAAAAAAATTTAAAAATCTTGAATTAAAAAAGCTTATAACATATGTATTTGTAAAATACCACTGACTGACCCATTTATTGGTCATGCGATCTCTTTGAAACTGTGGTACGTTACCCCATCAAATTTCGTACTCAGGTTCCTTATTTGTCCTTAACTACGAACGTTTTTTGGTTTTTTTACAGATTCCCCAAAAGGCGGCAGTTTATACAGAAAGCATAAAAAGAGATATCAAACAAATTTCATAGTTTGAAAGAATTTATTATTGTTTCTCTAAGTCTCTAAATTTTGTAAAGCCAGAGAAAATGCATATTTCAAGCATATTTTGTTTGACTTCCTTGACCTGATAACTGCAGGGACTCATATCTGTGACTATAAACTAACTCCTGGATGGGTATGTAACTCTCCCGTTAAAAATTGGGCTAGACTTTTTTTTTAAAGGATAGACACTAGTATTTTTTAATGTATTATCATGTACTTTTGAAATGTTGGTTGTCAACAATGAAAACTAAATGTAATGATGTTTTATGGTGTATTTGCATCCCCCAGAAAAGTACACATGACCAAACCTGTTCCCAAGATCGACAACTTGTCTTCACTTTATATAAAATGATCTTTTCTCTACAATAATAAACATATGGCGTGTAATTAATGAAATAGTTAAAGAAATTCTGTATGTCGTTTTTTATAGTTTCTCATTCCCACCCCTCACCTTTCTTGTCTTGTCTTTCTTTCTTTTTGTTATTTTCTTTCATTCTCCACCACCCACGCAGTTTCTCTGGTCAAAGTTTGTGTTCTCTCTAAGTCCACTTTATCCTAAGTAATTGATTTTCACTACAGTAACGCTGTTAGCAGAATTAACATGTCATCTGTTTGTTTTGTTTTCAGAAATGACATTTACATAGCATTGGAACACGTTGGAAAAGTGAGCCACAAAACACAGTCTGGTGACAGTTGGTACGAACAGGAGCGAATGTCTAGTGCAGTGTAGATATTCACTTCAATGAACATGTATCAATCAAATGTTACCATTCGAGATTACCATCTAGGTCGAATAACTATAAAATATAGCAAGCATTTTGGTGAATCTAATGTACAGGAAATACGAAGTTGTGATAAGAGATTCCTTTATTTCATTTAATGTGCCTCATATTCTTTATGCACTTTTAGCATTGCAGAATCAATTTTCTAAACTTTTCCATTTGTAGCACAAAATACTATCAATAAGGTGTAAGTATTAAAGGTTCGCTCTCTGTACAGCTAAACTATTTTTACATAGCTTGTATCATCAACTCTTTCTGTCTGTCTATCTGGTAACTAGTTTCAACGTGTTTTTTTCTCCTATTTCTCATTCTCGGATCAAGTTAAAACTTTGCACAATTATTCATATTCAATTAGTTAATTAATAGTTCTTGGTTTATTATTTCGTAGGATTTAGTTTTGAAAAAGAGAAATTAATTCTACTGCGTGAGAGATGTAGATATAGATCTCATATATGTATACACCTATAGGTACATATATATATATATATATATATATATATATATATATATATATATATGAATTTTGTACCCTTATTATGTTTCTCCCTCTTGCAATTCTCGGATCAAGTGGAAATTTTGCATAATTATTCATAGTCGATTACAATAAATGTATCAATGCTAAATTTAACCAGTTATTTAATCATTTAGTACTAATAAATCAATTTTGTTTCATATAACAGAAAGGTATCTGAACCCTGTAATTTTCAGATAAATTACAGTAATTAGCGGTTATGTCCCCTTAGATAAGCCTAGGTTTTAAAAAGTATTCTTTTTTTCTATTGTTTATAAAAAAAAAATTGGCAATTAACTAACAATGATAATACAGAATACACGCATTAACTGGTACTCTTGAGATAATTAGTAGGTAGCTTATTCTTTGACCTTCGCGTCCTTGACATTGCTTAATTTAGCTTTTTATTTCAAAATTTCCTTCATTTTTTTTACGCTTACATTTAAATTTTTAAAAAAATTAGGTAATTAATTAATTTGTTTGGTATCGCGAAATAATGTCTCCAACATGGAAAAGAAATCCTACTTGACAGATGTTTTAGTAAAATTTAATTAGTTCCCTTGAGGAAGCTTCAGCACTGGTTCAAACTCAAGTCTTACAACATTTTTTTATCCATTTTGAAAACGATCACGGTAACAGGGATACCCACTGCCCCCACCAACTGGTCCAGACAAGTGATAGGAGCATAGGATCACAGCGCATTGAGGAAGCTAAAAGCATGAAATAGCGCTCAACAAAAAACGATTGGTAAATATATTTCTAATCTCACAGATTTATTATTGTTGGTCTAGATCTATTACCTACTGAAATGTGTGACTGATCCAAACTGGGTTTAAAAAACAAACATTTTTAATGTTTTCTTGTTATAACTTGTTATTGTCTTCGGCAAACTACTTTTAACTTAGAACCAATTTTAAAACTTGTAATTTTACTAATATTTTCGTTTTGTTAAATTTTGTATCGATACAGTTCTAGTACTTAAAATAAGCTAGAAAAGTATACACAGAACTTGTGTAAAAGACTCGTAAAAAAAAACTAAGATAAATGTGTGTTTTTACATGCCAGTTTTCTGGCCTTTTCATATTATAACTTGTATCTGTTTTGATCCCAATTCTCTGTATTTGTTCATATTTGTTTCTATATCAGTTACATTGTATTTCCATGTCAAGACAGATCTACACAATCAAATCACAAATATGGAATATTGACCCAATCAATTGGTTTTCCAAGAGAAGAAGAACATATAGAAATATTGACCACTGCGTCCTAAATATCAATTATATTTGTCTTGAAAAAGTAAGAGATAACATATTTAAGAAATACTTCCATGTTAGAGCTTGAACCGAACCAAAAAGAAAAAAAAATCGTCTATCTAACACATCTGTATCAAGTTTATTATATCACAAAAGACATCATGGTCTCCCAACTTTGCTGATTTGATCGAATCAATCAGTGGCAGAAGTTGCCGGAGGGAATGTCATTGTTGGTAACAATGGGCCTTGCTCAGGAGCTAGTGTAATGTCATAAAGTAGTAGGCAGTTAAACCTGTGTGTCAAAGTGCAATTTTCTCGTTATTTTTTAGGTATAGTCTAATTGATAAGTGTCTCTTTGGTTTGTAGGTATAGTCTAATTGACAAGTGTCTCTTTGATTTGTAGGTATAGTCTAATTGACAAGTGTCTATTTATTTTGTTGGTATAGTCTAATTGACAAGTGTCTATTTATTTTGTAGGTATAGTCTAATTGACATTGTCTATTTATTTTGTAGGTATAGTCTAATTGACAAGTGTCTCACTATTTTGTAGGTATATTCTAATCGACCAGTGTCTCGCTCAACTATATTAGCCTCATAGCTTCTATACTAAAACCATAGACTATATATATACAGGACTGCCAACTGTGCGCACCACGCCTATATTATTCAATTAAATAAGTCCCGTACACCGAGGCGTCCTTGGTTGCCGTGTAGTGTTAGAAGAATTACTTCCGGTGAATTAGTTTACTATATAAAGAAACCATCACTAAAGATAAACACTACGTTCAAAATATTTCTTAGTCATAATTTTGGTAACAGTGCGATAGACATAGCCAGATTTTTACAATAACAAAATCTGATTTACCAACTTAAAAAAAGAGCATTTACATAGATAATGTTCTAACTAGTTTAGTGGGAAGCGTGGTCGAGAGGCTAGAAGGGGGCTCGAGGTTCGACACCCGACTCGGGCAGAGTTGTGTTTACTGAGCGGAAAACCAACTCCTATATACCCCTTCCTCCCCCCCCCCCCCCCCCTATTGGTCCACAAATGAGACTGGACCAAAGCGCTCTGGGCATGCTATAAGCATGAAAGTAGCGTTATATAAAAGCTATAAAGATATATATATATATAATTAAAAACCCATTAATCACTTTTGTTCAAAAACAAATTATAGTAGTGTGTATGGTCGTATATGTAGATATAGTTTATAGCCATAGGTCACTAAGCCTGGGTCAAAGTTTACATGTTTACTACGTGTACAATTAATTTTTATTGAAGTAGGAACAATGATTCTAGAATTCTATTAGGTGAAGACAAATTTGGAACAATCAATTTTTTTTTATGGCTTTAAGAATAATTGGATGTTATTTAGGATTTAATTAGTTAAAAAAATTAATAACTTGCAGAGCTGAAAGTTTTATGCATATTTTTCAATTAGTCATAAATACACGATTGCTTGTAATTTTTAATGGCTTCATTCTCCATTAATATATATATATATATATATATATAATGCATACTGCATGCTATCTTAAAAAAAACTACAAATAAATTTTAAAAAATAGGTATAGAATCTAGATGTAAATAAAAAGTTGGTAAAGATGTCAGTGTGTAGGCTCAGGGACTCACTATTGTTATTTTTTTTAGACTGACTCACTCACAGACTTAACTTCTATCACCTATTATAGGCCTATAGGCTACCTAAGTATACAATGTATACAATGTAAAAAGAAATTGTCAAATGGGATGAAAAGAGAAAAAATATATATTATCCAAGCTGGCATTATCATTCAAACATCGTGAATGTCATACAATAAAGTTTATACCGGAAGTACATCGTCTCACATTTTGGAGTTGAACGAAACTTATGCTTAGTTACCCTTAGTGTATATATATAGTCTATGACTAAAACTAGTATCAAACGCAATGTCACTCTTAGATCGAGGCTTGGATAAATTGACAAAAGATGTGTTCATCTCATTAGTAAAAGCTCATTTACATGCAAAACACTCACTCGCACAAAAATCAAATCGTCTAATTGATGACTTTTGTGCTGTAAACATTGAAACTTCAATGACGACTTTCTTCTTCAGACAAAATTGCGGACTTTGTTGTTCTGAAGCTGCACTTCTAATCCTAGACCTGTTTCCTAAATGACAAATTGTTAAAGTGCAATTGAATGTACGCAAATAGATCTACTAGAACTTCATGACTTCATTGTTTATTCAGGACTATTTTATCCAAGATATTAATGTCACAATTAAAGTGTAGGATATGTTCACGTCAATTAAGGAGAAATAAGAGCCATTAATTGAGCTATTAATTGCACACTTTAGAACTATTTTGTTTTTGAAGATCTAGACAAATAATAATAATAAAAAAACAAGGTTACAAAAGACAGTTTGTGTGGAAACACAAACTCAAAATCGGCCCCCGAAGTGGTCCACTTAGTCAGGCTTCTTTATTTTCAGAAAGAACATCCGAATGAAATTATATCAAAGACAAATGAGATATAAGAATGGAAAAGAAGGTTAACAGATCTTGTGTAGTGCCCCAACTTTCCCGCAGATCAAAAGATGAGAGTGAATGTAAAGTAAGATGTGAACCTGGCCTAACTAGTTCCCCTTTCAGACCTTGTGGTCTATAGGGCAGATGAAGTAAAGCTCATCTGTTTTTTTGTGGCCTACGGTTAACGAGGGTGTCATGTAGCCAGCACAACGACCAACCGCCTTTACTTTTTCCCCTAACCCCAACTAATGTCAGGTACCCATTAGAGCTGAGTGGACTAGCTGAGTGGATTCAGAGGTGCCCAAAAATTCCAAAGTTTAAAATCCCAGTCTTCGAACCCGGGACCGCCGGTTCGGAAGCCAAGCGCTTTACCGCTCAGCCACCGCGCCACCCCTGGCCTAACTAATGTCTTATTCGAATCCTTAAAAAGAAAAAAAGAAAAAATTCCCGCAATAAAATAAAAGTTCAGTAAAATGCAGTTTACAAGATTACTATTTTTTTTTAATTAGGTCTAACTTATAATGCATACTAATTAGCTTTTTCTCTTTAAAAAACTGCTTGCATAACTGATTTTAAAAATTAGATTTTTTGCTTTCAGGAAAAAAAAAGTAGCCGTTGCATCAGAACTTTGAATGGTCTAAAATATTGATGTCGGATTTTCAATATCTTTTCTAGTTTACGAGATCTAAACGGGACGGACGGACAGACGGACAGACATTTCGCACAAAACTAATAGCGTCTTTTCCCCTTTCGGGGGCCGCTAAAAACGCCTCAAAGATTGAAAGAAAATGTTGAGCTTAAAAAATTTGTTTTTTGTTGCATTAGTTTTACACTTCCTCTTTTCATCGGGTCAAAACAAAAAAAGGAAACAGATGGGAACTAATGGCAACACATGGACGCGGATCTTGAAAACGGCACAAACGATTATCCTAGAAATTTGATAGTTAATGTATATCTTTGGAAAAATAATTACCAGCTATTTAGTTACACTAGTAAAATTTAAGTTGACCTTTGTAAGTTTTCACGTGTAATTAAAATAAATTTAAATGTGGCTTGAGGTCTAAAAAAATATTTATCTTAAACAGACTATAAGTCAATAGGTATTTTCGTATGCAGGCCCTATTTATTAAAGATTATAATAAATTAATGTTCAGGAACATTTTTCGGACAGTCTTCTAATATAGATCTAAAGCCCTATCAATTCAATATTGTAAAGTCTTGTAGATTTAAATAGTCGTTACGCAGGATTTATTCTCTGAGGTGGGGGGGGGGGGGGGGTAAATAACGTGGAAGTTTTTTTACTCTAACATTCCTTTGTAATTACGAGCAAACTATTCGCTGCCTAAGTTGCATTAAGGACATAGTGTGTATTTTTTAAAAAGTATTTTTTTTTTCTTGTTTAGACTCATCAAAGGTCTTAAAGATCCAGCACGATTTGATAAGTCATAAACGTAAAGTTGTTTTTTTTCAATTCTAAACGATGAAAATTGTTAAAGAATTATTTAATAATCCCTTCGATTGAAATGTACAGAATTATTTTGTAATCCTTTCGATTGGAATGTAAAGAATTATGAAATTATAATGCCTGATGATACCTAATAATATGAACATCACTAGTTGAATAAAAGAATGTCAAGTTCTCTACACATATTCACTCCATAGCGAGGTGAAATAATAGGCCAGAAAAATTGAAACAAGTCGTTTCATTGTAGCGGAATAAAAGTATTTGCTAAGTGGCATAATCAAATTGAAAATAAATATTTAAAAAATAATTCTTAGTGAAATCTTAAATTACTTCCCTTTCCAGAAATGGTTCCTAGATGTGCTAGAAATGCTAGCGCAATGCCAGTTATGTTGAGCCTGGAGTCAAAAGATGACATCCAAGTCAATAGTCTCTGTTTACAAACGTATTATACATTTCATTCCATCACCGCCCCAAGGGGAGATAACACAACCTTATTTCCCAGATGTCTTGCGAAGACTATCCTGGACACATAGATGATAGAAATAGGCCTTCGGGATTGGAGACCCATTCCATGACAGAAATCAGACGTCAATTAAACGGACTTCCTGAAGACCAGCTAAATGACCCAAATCCAAGGAGGAATACAATTTAATACAAAAGCTTAAGATGGGGGACAACTTTGTGGTCAATCAAATGGATTGAAGAGTCGCCTCGTAGAATAAGGTATTAGAAGTGCTTATGTCAGGTTCTGTAGACATTGTTATCTATATTGCTGTTAGTTGTCAGGTTCTGTAGCAGAAATTGTATATCAATTTGTTTGTTGTCAGACTTTATAGAAATAGTTATCTATATTGCTGTGTATGTGTTCTCCTAAGTCATGCTAACGTAAAATTAGTTTCTTGAACGCACTGTTCTGTTCAGTACCGAGAGTATAATGATGCAATAATATGTGTATACGAAATGAAAGACTACTTCATAAATTTTATTATTTTCTGTATCCTCAAAACAAAAATTAAAACCAATGAAATGTAGTTATATAGAAGTAAAAACAATATGGAGAAATATGAGGGAGTTATATTGGAACCTAAAGAAAAAGTATTTACAAAATATAACATGAGTATATACAATGAGCCATATTGTGAGAGACTGTAAATAAAATAAGTCAAATTAACAATCTCAAAGACGCCATATTGAAAGATTCCTTATGTCAAGGAAATAATGTTAAACTATTTTGATTTACAAGAGGAAGAGATTAGAAATCTCAATGTGCAAAACAAATGAAAGTAAACAAAATGTTTTCTTGTTCAAAATACAAAACATATCAATGTTTCAGTGGTCTGAACAACAGATGTACCAAAGACTTCATTTATGGAAATACCCCATTATTTTTAAAAGCTAAACCGAAATTTATATGTTAATTGCTTTCCATTGCATTACTTCCTGACAACTGATGTTCTCATATTACAAAATTTGATTCAATTCTAAATTCATAAACAGACTAAAACACACACATGAAATTCAATCTTTATCATTGGTCTCTCGATTTATCATTGAGCATTAAATAACAATCTTAGGGAAACATATTTTGTGAACAATGCAATGAGATCTCAATGATACGATATGTCTCAGAAGTTCGTTCAGAACTGGAGATGATTTAATACTAGCCCAAACCTCCACCAGGACTTGGTGGGCAGGGTTTAAACCCAAGAACATCAAGACGCGAGTCCAGACAAAATAAGACACGACCAGGTAATTTCTGGTTTTCCCTATTCTTTTAGAAAATGCTTCACAGTGATTTCTCAAGTATTATGAGTTGCTTTATTGTTTGCCATCTATAGGGCAATTAATCTGTTTTTTTGACCGACGGTCAACAAGGCAGTCACATGGCCAGCCTAACGACTAACCACAGTTACTTTCCAAAACAAACGTCACGTACCAATAAGGAATTTGAAACCGGGACCTCTCGGTTCGGAAGCCAAGCGTCTTACTACTCAGCCACCACGCCCCTACAGTGGTGAAAGGTCAAGGAAAATGAATCCTAGATTTCAATTTGAAATTTCGCATATCGTAGTTCCACAGTTTAGCAAGGGAGCAGAGTGTTACGTGAATGTCGTGGGTTGGGTTACTATATGAGCATTTTTTTGTTTCTCTATTTTCGATGACCACTACAATATATACATATTCCTATCAACATCATTCATATATCTCAATGTCAAAATATTGAAGTCACATCATTACTTTCACAAATGTACAAATATAGACATAATTAACCCAGAAACTAAAGACATCACAAAGAACAAACTAGATGGACATTTCCTCGCAATGAAATTTTGTTTTATTGATATTTTGTTTCAGAGTCACAGATCTTAACAACAGCAGCACCAAGGTAAGATGATAGTTGTTGGGGTCTCCAGGCATAAAATTAATGACAGTAATATGTTGTTGTTTTTTTTATACCCTTATTTCGGTCTTTGAGAAATAAAATTCAGTAAGATAGAAAAGAAGAACAAGCGATTTGAAGAAAAGTAGAGGCACTATAATGGAACTTAAAAGAAAAAGTAGTAAAGAATGAAGAGAGGGAGATATAGATAGATTTGGAATTAAAGAGACCAAGTATACAATGTCAAGGACGTCTTAGTAAAAGATCACTTTTGCCAACTAAATAATACACATTACTTAGTACTACAAACGAAAGAGCTTAGGGATTTTATTTTAGTGTTGAAAAATAATTTTAAAAAATTGCATAGTTTATTTTTTCTTCACTTTTCACTATTACTTAAAACTGTGTACAAGAATGAAAATCCCATCAAACAACAAAACCAACAAACAAAGCTTCTATTCCGTGTCATTGTATCAATTCGTTGGAATCAGTCATGTATGAAATAATGCAATAGATTTTAGACTAACAACAATCAATCTGTGCGATGAGAAATATTTCTTACCAATTGTTTTTATTTATAGCTATTGCATGCTTTCAGCTATCTCAATACGCTATGATCCTATCACGTGTCTGGACCAGTTGGGAAAGAACGGGGGGGGGGGGGGAATATGTGTATTAATACAACTGTTTGTTAAATGCATAAAAAACATGTACGATTAATATAACCGTAATCGCTTTTTTAAATGCATAAAAACGTACGATTCTCTCGAACTCAGGGCTAAAGCCTACTCAAGGGACTAATTCATTTTATGCCACCTTATCTATCAAGTCCGATTTCTTTCCCTGTTCGGTATAAAAAAAAGAATAATTAATTATCTATGGTTAATTAACTAATTGTTTACTTTTTAAAAATTATTTTGTTCTTGCCAGTTACAAGAAATAATTATGCTAAATTTCCACTTGATTCGAGGTTGGGTGTGTGAGAAATAACGTGTACAGACAGACAGACAGACAGAGTTAGATGATAAAAGCTTTATAACAACAAAAAAAACAAAAAATCCCTTGAAACCTGTTGTTTTAGAACGCATTCCAATTTGACGCATGTCATAAAATTTAGTACATGAAACACTATACCAGGAGATTAAAGCGTTGAACAAGATTTATAAGAATCAAAACTTGAAAATGCTCAATGACGCATACACTGACGCATACACAGACGCATACACTTAGAGGTCAATAAAAACAGAAGTAGATAGAAAAGTAAAGTGAGCGACTTTGGGTATTGAGTTTTACTTGAACGGTTGTCATTTTCATTTAAAGTCAGACACAATAGATCAATTTTAAGCCTTCAGGCGACTTTGTATTATCTCAATGTATTATGTCTTTTATGAGTACTTCTCTTCTTTCTTTCTCTCTCTCTCTCTCTCTCTCTCTTTGTTTCTCAGTCTCACTCTCAATAATAGAAAAGTTCGTTTTTATTGAAATATTACAGTTTGTTTTTGATTGAAATATGACTATATTTTTTTTATTGAAATATGACTATTTTTTTATTAGAGTATGATTATGTTTTTCTTTTGATTGAAGTTTGATTATATTTGTTTTTGAGTATTTGATAATGTTTGTGTTTGGGCGTGACAGTGTTTGTGTTTGTGTGTTAGTTTGTGATTGTTTGTGCTTTTGTGTTTGCGAAGCTATGTTTGTATTTGGCAACATAATGTTTGTATAGGACAATGTTTGGGTGTGGTAATGTTTAAGCTTGAATGTTGATTTATTTTCTTGTGTAAGACACACAAAACTCCAGTAAGTAAATCGTCACAAATTGAACATATAATTTATCTGTATGTAAAACAAAGTTGTACAGGAGTCAGCATGTGTGTCTCAACACTCTGAATCAAATGAAACAAGTCAAACTTGAACTTCAATATCAAGCCAAAACCAAATACAGATCAAGTAAATTAATAATTTCCTAGAGTAATTGGAACATTGCTACAACTACTAAACGAACTTGTTACCATCACCACAAAATGGAACTCTGTTGTTTTTTTTTGCCACCAAATGGCTCGTTTAAATGTTTTTAAAATATATGATATGCACTTTTTTCTATTCCAATGTTACAAATCACAACCTGTACATAAATTTGATTTGATGACAATAAAGGCATTACGGAAAACTGTTCAAAAGTTGAACGGTGCGCATCGTAGTGTGAATGGGCAATGGTGCAAATGCGTGTCGAAATAGGATGGACATAAATATAGAAAAGAAAACCTATCATTACTCAAACCTACCATAACTAAAACCAAACTTAACTAAAACCTACCATTACTAATATCATTACATAACACTACTAAGATATGCTCTAATTATCCATTATTTCGCGAATAAAGACAAAGGAAGCGTAACTAAAGTCCACTACCTCTGTTGATGAAGGGCACTGTGACCAATTTGTTCATCATATAGTTGGGTACCATCACCAGAGCTGATACGATGACCACGACAAAGACAGCTATTCTGGCTCGGATCAGCCGACGGACTCGAGTCAAATGACCTTTGGCTGGAGAGAATATGTGCTTGTACCTGAAAAAAACAAAGGCCAAAATTATGATCCTCAAACTTTGATGTTGCTTCTTGCTGGCGAAATCTGTTTCTCAGTTGGCTGCATGTAAACAAGCCAGCACAACTCACAGCCAGAGTGATGTTTCATTAAAGGATCAAAACGTTGAATTTATTATTTAAAACACAGTTTTATAAGCAACCAATAATTCCATTTAAGTACTTTAAAGCTTTAAATTCTGTGGAACATCAAATGAATTCCTCGTTTCTGTGCTACACTTCTAAGTATAAGTCGTAAGATTTGAATTGGGCTAAAGGCTAGTCAGGAAGGTTGAGCATACCTGAGAACTCCCCCCCCCCCTCCATAATCCTTCTCTATCAGATCATTCGTGCGGGTGTCAGACATAAAACTGCTCCTTGAACTGTGTATTCATAAAGACAGGGTTATTGAAGCTCACTTTCATTCCCGCCAGTGCAATAGACTCAACACCCGAACGGGGGTGCTGTTTTGCTTCCCTATTGTCCTCTCCTCTAACGGCCGTTTCCACCCTGGCGCCACGTTGGGGCGGAGACGCGTTGCCCGAGGGTACAAAATAATTATTTCTGTCAAATAACCATAGATTAGGTCAGAATTTATATCCGTAAAAGTGTATCTATATCGTGTAAACAGTATATCTTCTTTCTAAACTCTATTCTATGTAATGAGTATGGTGTGTGGTTTTAAGACTTAGAGTTACAATAACGAACTGGAAGGTTCATAATAATAATAATAACAATAATAATAATAATAAGCATTTGATTCAGTTCCGCATGATTGGCTGTTGAAAACCCTGGAAATTCATAGAATCAACCCGAGAATAAAACAACTAACGAAAGTTTGTATGGATAATTGGAAGATAAGTCTACACCTTAATCGTGATAAACTAGGTTCTGTGCAAATAAAAAGGGGTATATACCAGGGTGATTCTCTATCTCCGCTCTGGTTCTGCCTAGCTATTAACCCACTATGTAAATTACTACATAGCGCTACAAACGGTTTTAGGGTTGACACTAAATGTACAAAATGTGTGCCTCACCTGTTATACATGGATGATTTAAAGCTATATGCCGAGAACGAAGAAAAGTTACACTCCGTAATTAAAACGGTAAAACGCTTTAGTGACGATATCTGCATGTCTTTTGGCTTGGATAAGTGGGGTATCATAAGCATAAAAAAGGGCAAGGCAGCCAACACTAACATTGCATTTGAAGGCATCGAAGAACTGAACTCTGCCTCCCTTTATAAATATCTTGGAATAAACCAGAATGCCTCGATAAACCATAAAAATTAAAAGAGAACTTTCTTGGCAAATACAAGCAGAGAGTAAATAAAATTCTCAACACCAAACTGTCTGGAAGTAACCTCAGCACGCCAAAAAATAGCTGGGCCGTCCCAGTACTACTTTACACGTTCGGTGTGATCAAATGGACAGACACCGACCTACATAATATGACAAGCTCACGAGAAAATTATTAACCAAATTTCGATGTTTACACCCCAAGTCCTCCACCATAAGGTAATACCTGCCGAGGAAGGAAGGAGGCCGTGGATTGCAGAACATCTTCAAACTGTGTAAGACGCAAGTTTCAAAAATACGATCAAAACTGCACGCCTCCAGCAATGAACTAGTTTCCTTCCTACGCAAATACGACCATGATGCAACCCCTCTGAACCTACACAATGTTGATGTTAATGTCTGTCTGGACGATGTAGAACATGAGATTCGCCAGTAGGAAGAAAAAACATTCCACGGAAATTTCCCGGCTTTATTAGATGGGGACAACATTGACAAGGCTGCTTCCTTAGCATGGCATGGCTCTACCCTGAAACTGAAGCCTTTGTTACAGCAATACAGGACAGAGTAATCAGGACGAGAAACATAAACTAAAACTCGAAATTGTTTACAAATGCTGAAAATGTGGAAATGTGGAAATGTGGATGAGTCTATTGAACACATAATGGCAGGATGTTCAGCCCTATCGGAATTGCCTACCTAGGTCGCCATAACCAAGTTGCAAAGCTAATACACAAACACTTGGCTTTGACACATAATTTGATAGGTAAGGATACTCCTCCTTATGACAAATACTCACCGCATGAGGTTCTCGAGTCAACGGAACATTTGCTGTACTGGGACAGGCCTATCTTGACCGACAAAACGGTAGATTTTAATCACCCTGATCTGCTTCTCATCAATAAAAAAGAAAAAGCCGCTACCATTATTGATATCGCCGTGCCACTATCTCATAATTTAAGAAAAACTGAGATAGAAAAACGACGAAAATATGGGAACCTGGACTTGGAGATTAAGTGTTTATGGAATTATCAACCGAGGGGATATTAAACACATACCTTCAACGCCCTTGGTCTTCCTAGGAAAATTCTCGTTGCCTGTCAGAGGGCCGTACTACTGCAGACCTGCCACATCATCAGAAAATTCCTCAGTGGAAACTGATAAAGGGACTACGATGAATTTTGTTTCCCTTTAACGAAACTCGACCCTGGCAGCGCCAGAGAATGAATACTCGTTCGTCTTTAACATAATAATAATAATAATAATAATAATAATAATCTTTATTATCCATGGGGAAATGTGTTTTAAAGCTGTGCATTACAAAAAAAAAAAACAATACATAATTAAAGCCAAAATTCTCTACGATAGCGCACACAAAATATACTTTCATACCCCACTTTCTCTTTACATTACATGCGATATTAACAAAGTAAATTACAGTTTTTGTTCAACGATTTAACTGCCAAAGGAACAAAAGAGTTTTTATGTCTATTTGTAAGTAACACTATATTGAACAAATCCAATCTATCTTTGGAATGAAATAAAACAGTCGGATACACTACAGACTATTGGATCTCCGTCTGTTAAGAGCTGAACGCGTGTTTGTTTGTTTTCCCTCTAACAATGAAGGACAAGTACAATTACTAGCAATTTTTCGTTCGCCCACACAACGACTTCACAGAGAACGATGATACTTGTAGCAGACGTTCAATAGAGGAGGCAACATGACCTAAGATTAGATTCAAACTGTACGTCTATCTAGAGGACAAGAGAGCTGATTGACTTCAATAGTGTAGGGTAGAAGAACCAAGAATTAAACTCACGAATGTAAAGACGTCATAAGAATAAGAATAAGAATCAAATCTTAGGTCATGTTGCCTCCTCTGATGCCTTGTTGATATCAAACAGATAATCAATTACAGTAATTAATTTACTAATTGGTTACTTTTTTTATTGATTCATGTCTTGTCTATGCCAATAAAGTTTTAACTTGATCCAAGAATGGGTGTTGGATAAATATAATGTAAACACTTTTACAAGACAGACAGACAGATAGACTGACAGATAGACAGTCAGACAAACAGAGTGAGTTGATCTAAGCTTTGTAATAAAAATGGAAACGTTAGAGAAAAAGTCCATTGGTTTGTCATCCTGCAGTTGACCACTCTATAGATATTGTGGAGCACTCTATAGATATTGTGGAGCACTCTATAGATATTGTGGAGCACTCTATAAATATTGTGGACCACTCTATAAATATTGTGGACCACTCTATAGATATTGTGGACCACTCTATAGATATTGTGGACCACTCTATAGATATTGTGGACCACTCTATAGATATTGCGGTTAGTTGTTTCATTTGTTCAGATACGACTCCAGGATGTACAATTAAACATCACATAAAAACATCACCTGACCTACGATTCTAATATTTTACCATCACAGAGAGAAGCTGCAAGATACCAATCATAACAAGAAACAGAAACAAGAGCTGCTACAAGATACCAATCACAACAAGAAACAGACCCAAGAGCTGCTCCCTTAATAATGAAATCATTTAATACAATCTAAACATCTTGATGTGAACTTCACTTATTAATATTTAAGTCAAACCGTGGTTTTAACGTATAGATGGTGTGAATGAGTATAATGTATTGTTATGTGCATAGTAAATTTCATCAAGTATATTGAAGATACATTCTTATTATTGATCAACATTAACTGCTAGCTTCATGTCTCTAGTGACTAGAATACAACCCATGTTAATGTCATTTACATTATGAAACTTTTGATTGAAAGATGAAACTATTAGAAACTTTTTAAAAATTCTGTGCAATTTTCAAATATTCTTCAAGCCTTCAACATGATGTTAAACTATATGTAAAAACAAAATCCACATAAGACAAAATAATTGTAAAAAATTTACTTGGTAATTAGTTAAAGTAGTTTTATTTTAATGTTTAATTTGAAAAACTAGAACAGGGAAATTGTTCTATTACTGCCATACACATTGAAGGAAGTCTATATTTAGAATGGCTTATTTCTAGCTCAACAGCCAGGCATCTAGAAGCACTAAGCTAAAAGGTGGAGTACCATGAATAATAAAATACATCCATCTTCCAACGGCCCATATTGTCCG
The DNA here is from genome assembly GCA_030265305.1 of Biomphalaria pfeifferi. Classification (NCBI taxonomy): domain Eukaryota; kingdom Metazoa; phylum Mollusca; class Gastropoda; family Planorbidae; genus Biomphalaria; species Biomphalaria pfeifferi. Next base: position 3,647,473 of record JASAOG010000020.1, on the reverse strand, counting down.
CATGTTATTATCTGTCATGAAAGTGTCAATTTGTGAGCTCAATGATCTTATCTTGGCGCTCACACAGACAGTAAACAATATTGACTCAATGTTCTGTGTGGCCAGTACGCGACATAACAAAGTTAGCGCTTTGTTCCCTTTCTTTATTGTGTCTGAGAATTGTGGCTAGTCAATAGAGTTGTTTCTTTGTTTTCTTTTAGTATCTATCTATCTATCTATCTATCTATCTATCTATGTGAGTGTGTGTGTGTGTGTTAAAACTGTTATGCAAACTTAATGTGAATGGGTGAATGTGATTTATTTTCAAACGACCTTGTCCATAGAGCATTATAGAAAGCAGGTGACAAGAACTTTCTTCTGTAACTTCAAGTCTGACAAAGATTTCTGTAGCAACTGTTAATCTTGTCATTGAGCTCAATAAGAAAACATTCACCAATACACATGAAGTCGAGTGGACGATGTATGGTTCACTTCAGGATACGTTCCTACGAAAGAACGAGCAATGAAATCAACAGACGTTCAGTGGATGATTTAATAAAACTTAGATCTCAAAGATTAACTCAAGTTGTACAAGTTGTACTCACAATGGATGTTCCAGGAGGCGCGGTGGCTGAGGGGTAAAACGCCTGGCTTCCGAACAGGGGGGCCGGAGTTCGATTTTAAATTTTGGGATCTTTGGGCGCCTCTGAGTCTATCCAGCTCTAATGGTTACCTGACACTAGTTGGGAAAAAGTAAAAGCGTTTTGTCGTTGTGCTGGCCCCATGACACCCTCGTTAACCCTTGGCTACAGTAACAGATGACTTTAACATCATCTGCCCTATAGATCGCAAGGTCTAAAAGGGGAGCTTTACTTTACTTTACAATGGATGTCCCAGACAAACTTTGACATCAAGAGTATTGACTAGATTTGAATGATAAAGTGTACAACGTTAGAACTGTCTGAAACAATGTGAACCTCAAAAAGCTCTTCTCAGAAACCAATATTCATTTGTCAGACGCTACATGAAGTCGAGAGCTGGAAGGAGGCAGCTATTAGGAAAGTCCAGACATTTATCAAGTGTATGCTCAAATTTCTTTACATTCACTACACGGGCACTGGCAACCTTTGACCTTGGACTAGACAAATTTCAATTCAAAAATGATATCGAGAAAGAGGCGAGGGGGAGTTCAATTTCGCGTTTTTTTATTTAGTTCAACTGTTTTGTCCCCTACAAGTATCTTGCACAAAATATACATCGGAAACTGAGAACTCTTTCTTTCTCTTTCTCGCTCTCTCTCCCTTTCTCTCTTTCCTCAGTTCCTTTTCTTGCAGAAGTAATCATTTCTACTTTATTCAGACCAAATGATCTATGTATACGACCCAGAGTTGAGGTCAGCGACTATCTTCAGATATTCTAAGCGACGGAGGAACAGACATTTCCTAGTTTACATAAACTAAACCAGAGTAGCCAATAGTTTACAGTCCAAGCAGTTTCTCAGATTTTGTTTCTGATCTCTTCTGGAGAGTTCGATGAAGAGCTGCCGTAATATTAGTTGACTTGGTCAATAGTTGACTTGGTCAATAGAATCTTTTATTAAAAGAAACAGAAAACACATTATTTATGTTTATATTAAGTTCAAACTGTAAATGTGACATTCACTTCATTCTTGGAAAATCGAATAAGTTTAAGAATCAAATGAGGGCAATGCTCCTAATATATTCCTAAAGATGAGTGTTGTACTTTCCGATACCACCTAATAGTTCAAAACGCAAGACAGTGCTCTCACTAAGACAATTAAATGTGGGCCTATACATTTTTTAAAAAGTACGGCAGAAGTTGTTTGTAAAATGTTTGACATGTTTCGGATGTTCCTTCAGAGTTGAAGATAATTTACTTCCTAGTCCAAACCTCCCGCAGGACGACGGTGGATGACAGCGGGCGTACCGAACGACCAGAATAAATTTATTTCCTTGGTGAATGACACGACATCCATTACATTTTGTACTTTGATAATTTGAAAGGCCAGTCTTTGTGTATGTGTAATCTTGGCTTTTTATTTCTTTGCTTCTCTTACACATTACATCTGTGACTTCAAAGAGAAGATTACGTTCAACGCGGATCCATGTGTCAATCCAATCATGCATGTTCATCAGTGACTTATCTTTTGCTAAGTCGTTGGTTTTCCTGGTTTATTCAGGCAACCCATTCCATGCTCTAATGGCACTGTGGAAGAAATATGACTTGTACAATTTTGTCCTAGCACATTGAGTAGTTTAGAAAATTTTGAATATTGTATTTTGTAAATTCTGTTTCAATGTTTCATCCTAACAAATTCAGACAATGTTCTAATACCTACATTTTTTTTCTTTTGTTAACAAATGGAATTGAGGATCAGTTTTTTTTCTTTTCTAACCTTTTTTTTTTTATAAATTCCCGTCGTTTTGAACATCAATGGGCTCATGAAAAGCAAATGAGTTGAAACGTCTCCGTACAGATGAGAAGAACATCTGGCAACGTTCACACAACGTTTTAGAAACTGACATGCTTTAATTGTATAACAAGAAATACGTTTCAATTAACTCAGTAGACTTGTATAGGATAGTCTTCTATAGTCTTCTATAGGATAGTCTTCTACAGGATAGTCTTGTACATGATATACTTGTATATGACAGACTTGTATAGGATAGTCTTGTATATGACAGACCAATATATGGTAGTCTTCTATAGGATAGTCTTGTATAGGATAGTCTTGTATATGATAAACTTGAATATGATGTAATTCTATGACTCTTTTGCTCAGTGTCCTTTGTAAACATACTAAGCAATTGTAAGATTTTCATGAAATGATTCAATTTTGTATTATTCATTTAAGTAATAGAAATAGTCGATACTTGTGTCCGACATACGTTTTTGAAACTTTAGTAATTAATATATTTCAGACTACAACATCAAGACTACAACATCAAGACTACAACATCAAGACTACAACATCAAGACTAAAACATCATGACTACATCATCAAGACTACAACATCAAGACTACAACATCAAGACTACATCATCAAGACTACAACATCAAGACTTCAACATCAAGACTACAACATTAAGACTACATCATCAAGACTACTACATCAAGACTACAACATCAAGACTACAACATCAAGACTACAACATCAAGACTACAACATCAAGACTACAACATCAAGACTACAACATCAAGACTACAACATCAAGACTACAACATCAAGACTACATCATCAAGACTACATCAAGACTACAACATCAAGACTAGATCATCAAGACTACAACATCAAGACTCAAGACTACAATTCTGTCACATACTAGAAACTTTAATTTCTTCTTCCCTTCTTTATTTTAAAACTAAAAGTTTGATGACTGCGGAGACCAATGCTAGTTTTTTTAAAAGCCAGTCATGAGTGGGTTGGGCTAAAGTCAGCTTGATTTGTGACAGCCCTGAGTTTCCTGGCCTGTCTTTTTGTCTGTCGGCTATTCTCTTAGTTTAAAATCCAAAAACTCACATGCTAAAGAAGATCGATCTGGAGCTTATTTTCCCAAGTAGAAAAGTAAAGTCCAAAGTCTGTCAGATCAACAGTTTGAATGATGTCTGTCTAGATACTTTTTGTGTGGCTCTAGTTATTAGTTCTGCTGTATTTGACATAATGAACGAACATTTCTGAATCAATTTGATTCAGTCTTAGAAAATAAAAAACTAACAATCGAGCATATTTTTTTAAAAAATCTAGATCTTTAGTCATTCTAACAGTTGATGTTCTTTTTTTTCAATTGATGAAAACAAATAATGTATATATACTTAAAATATAAAATCATTTCTCGTTTCAACCTGCATCTGGAGATTGATTTTCATTTACTTGTAGAATGTACAATCTTAAAAACATGGAAAAAAAAATACTTGTACAATGCTCAGGTAGTTTTCCAGAAATGGGGTGATGGGGGTCACGGATATTTGATATTGTGTTGATTGTTCTGGGGTAGAGGATACTTGTATCATTGTTCTGTCTTTAGTGGATTCAATGGCTAGGATGATTAGGTAGTATGTCTTTGATATTAAATAATGTTTCTGTTACTATTGTTGTATTTTTAGGCTAATCAATTTTCAATTGTTTATGATTTAATACTTGTGAATTATGAGAACTTACAAATAAAAACATATTGGAGAAAAAAAAAGCCCACAAAAGAGGCAAAGAAAAGAAAAGAGGCCTAAGGCCCAAGGATTCCTATGATGATAAAGCTAAAATTGAATAGCGCAAATCCTGAGGTTTCCTTTTTAAAATATAAAAAAAATATAAAAAAAAGAATAATCTAGCTACTGCTAGATTCAATCACTTCAGAATGTACCTCTACTTTACAAATCATCAATTGAGTGTAAATCTAGTAATCAGTTGGAGTAGGTCATTTCCCCAACACCCATTCTGGGTCAAGCTGAAACCTCGCACAATGATACGTTGTCGAAGAAAATACTTGAATCAATAAAAAAAAAAGAAAACAAAAAAAAACCCAACTAAATAAGTGTGTCCCTGTTCTAAGCGCAGGTTCATTTCATTCTTAAGACACAATGATACAGAGATTGTTCTCTGCTACTAATCAGTCAATGTCTAAATTATTTATTTTATTTATATATAAAAAAAAAAAAATTCTATGACCGTAGCTAAATGGGGTTTTGAATTTTAATTTTTTAATTTAAAACCCCTATCAGATGATTTTGACAATAAAACTTCCCTTTTCGATATAAAATTTAAAGCAAACCTAATTCCAAGAGCGTATTCAAGAGAGGTTGCACATTTCTATTAAAGCCATTCTAGGCGGACATGGTTTTCAACTCTGTTATCATTATGTTCATAACAATATAATACACTGAATGACTACACAACACACATTTCGTGAACACATTCTTACGGACAAGTTACAAGCACATGTAAACATAAGAACGACAACCGATACAGCATATAATATTCATAACATTCACCCCCATTCACTCTAGATACAAGTAGTGTAAGTATATTTTTATTACGCGTATTTAATCTTCATATTATCATGATGTTAAACGAAACCTCTTGTAGTAGGCTTTCTTGGGACAGAATGAAACACCACTAGAACGATGGTTCAACGCTGTTTATTCAACTCTTTTGACGTACACAAAGTGTACACAATTTAAAAACCATTCGAATCATGTTTTCCTTTTCAAAAATATTATGTAATTTTATAGACCATATACATTGCAATTAAAACAGATGTGTTTCTTGAAAAGAAAAGATACTCTACAAATTTAGATTGAGCCTTTGAAGGTAGCAGCCGAAAAAATACATATGTTAGTTGTTAATTTCGTATTTATCCCCCTTATCGCCCCCCCCCCCCCTTTTTGAATCCGCCAGTATGTTTGACGAGTCTTGCTTGGTGCCCCAAAGGTCCAACAGACTAAGAGAGAGAGAGAGAAAGGGTTCGTACCAATCAGTTATAAGTTCGAATTCGCTTCGATTCTGTCATAAGTGAGTTTCGAGTTCGGTTCGTGCTCGGTTCGTTTCCCATCTCTAATTTATTAAACCTAACAAAAAAAGTAATCAATAGAAAAAAAAAAAACACAAACAATTACTAATCAATTTATTGGCAATTAGATCTAACTATCGATATCGATAATCATATTATTGTCAAATTTTTTTTTAATTATCGAAAAAGGGAGATAAATTATTGAGAGATGAAATTTAAATATTATAATCTTAATTGTTCTTTTTTTTTCGTCTCTATTTTTTGGGCTTTCATTACAAGTTTATTCAGATTGACGCAACTATAAAATTGTGAAAACAAATAATGTATATATACTTAAAATATAAAATCATCTTAGTGTTCTTTAGCTGATGGAGGTTGGTTTTCATATACTTGTACAATGTACAAAAAAAAAAAAAAAAAAAAAAGCCCACAAAAGAGGCACATTAAGCCCAATAAAGAGGAAAAGAAAAGAGACCTAGGCCCAAGGATTCCTATGATGATAAAGAACACGTCATTTCTACCACATCCTTTTTATCTGACAACACAAGAATTATGAGAAATCATGACTCAATATAAGCTTTATTTTTAAGAATGATATCCAATATTTGTTCGTGTTAACATTTCTCTTGCAGGTCAATATAGTGTAACCAATTAAAGACTTAATAAACGTTTCGACATTCTGTATTGTATAGAAAAGTGTACGTTTGATGCACGATAACATTGTATTTTCAAGTCGGTCCAGAACAAGATGTAAATCAACATTCGCCAGAGATTCCTGATTGTGTCAACACGAAGCAAGCATTAGACAAAGCACTTAAAAAGTATACTGTCAAAAAAAAAAAAGGGAGGATTTATTCTCATGACATTCTAACAAATTATATCAAATTATATATTTCTTTACTTCTTTGCATGCATAACATAAATTCGTTTATTTTGGTTTATAATAGAACATTTGTAAGGACCAGTTCAATATTAAAAACAATAACATTAATTCAGGAATAGAGTAACACACACACACACACACACACCTTTCAGACTTTGCGATCTATAAGCGGATGATGTTAAGATCACCCTTTTTAATAGCCGAAGACAAGTTTCAGATACCGATTTAGAGTTCGGTGAAATCAGGAGCGTCCTAAAAATCCCGCGGGTCAAAACCTAAGTCTTCACCTAGATTCGAACGCAAGAACCCTCCGTTCGAAAGCGCTTAACCACTCAGCCACTCAGATGTCTCTAAGAAAGAGAATTATACTCCAGACCAATTTAGAGAATCAGAAGGAACAAACCAACACTGCTGAGAAGGAACAAACCAACACTGCTGAGAAGGAACAAACCAACACTGCTGAGAAGGAACAAACCAACACTGCTGGACTCTATGTGAACACAAAGATAGGAACAACACAAATTAAAAAAAACAAAACATTTATGTGAAGGGAAAGAACTTGTCCTTAAAATCTACCAATAATGTACCACTAATTTCCAGTATTAGGTAGCAAAACAAAATAATTGAAAAATCGATGATCAATTGGCCAATTGAGTATTGTTGTTTATTGATTCATATTTTGTTAGGTACATTAAATTGTTTAATTGTTTGTTTGTTTGTTTTACATGTTTCGGATGTTCCTTCAGAGTTGAAGATAATTTACTTCCTAGTCCAAACCTCCCGTAGGACGACGGAGGATGGGAGCGGGCAGGGTTTGAACCCTCGACCGTCGATAAATCCGAACGACAGTCCAGTGCGCAAACCGCACGACCAGTTAAAGTATCAACTTGATCGGAGAATGCGTGAGGGAGAAATAGCTTTAACAATAATTATAGGGAACTAAACCCAACAAAATTTAGCTATGTCTGTGAATACTGAAGTATTAGTTTCCCTTGTTGCTATTAAACAAAATAAAGAGTTACCAGTAATTAAATATCTAATTGGTTACTTTTTAAAATGGATTCATGTCTTTTCTAAGTCAATGAATATTTGTGCCAAGTTTCAGGTTAATTTGAGAATGTGTACGGGAAAATTAACGTATACAGACATTTTATCAGACAGAGTTGATAATTGATATGAGCTTTGGGAAAATGCAGAGTTCTTTAAGTCTCTATATTATGTGGAACAACTTGTAATGTGAATTAGTGTGAATAAAAATATACGTTAATTTAAAAAATTCCCAACCAAGTTGTATTTTAAAGCAAGATGAGCCTATTTCTTTATAATTATCAGTGGGCCAAAATTTACAGACAGTGGGACCAATTTTACAGACAGTGGAACAAACTTTACATTTAGCAGGCCAAACTTTACAGTTAGTGGGCCAAACTTTACACACAATGGGAGTTTTATTTAATTTTACTTACATATTTCATAATTTTAATTTCATCTTTCATTAATTTAATTTCATCTTTCACAGCTAGCTCAGGTCCAATCCCTTTTGTGGGGCAAGTTTTCCGTTTAGCCCTTAGGCGCTCAGCAAACACAAATAAGCTCCAGTCGGGATTCAAACTCAAACGCCCTTGATAGGTAGCCAAGCAGTTTATGATATTCAGGCACATACCCCACTATATAACTCCACAGATATTCGGTAATATATTCGTGCTTTTAAAAAAAAACAATATATGGCTCCTTCTGACTTGTAAGACAATGGATGCGCCCAGATGAGTCGCTGGTTTTTGGTTTCATCTTGAGACGGGGTAGAATCTGGTGTTGGTAATGAAAGCCATTCGAAACAATAATATGTAGTTACAAATTAATGGATGTGATAATGCAACAAAATCGTGTCCATTTGAAAATAAGTTTCAGCAGAACAGAGAAAAACTGAAGCTCTTCTTCATCGCACACTAATCAACATTTGCACTTGCAGACCAACTAAATAGTTGCGGAGAAACACATTTAATTGATGACTTTACTATGTTTAGCTTAGGACTTTTCAAAGGCGAAGACTGGACTCTTTAGCCATCTTCGTGTTCATTGGAATGATTAACGGAGGACTTTTAAAAGCGAAGACTGGACTCCTTAGCGATCTTCGTCTTCATAGGAATGATTAATGGAGGAATTTTAAAAGTGAAGACTGGGCTCTTCAGCCATTTTCATGTTTAAGGATGTAGTTGAGGATTTTTTTTCAAAGAAGATCGGTCTCCATGACCATCTTTGTACTTATAGGAAAGGATATTGTATTAATTTTTGAAAAATTGAGGATTTTTAGCTGAGGACTAGATGTAGTAATATAGTCATCAATTGAATTGTTGATATAAGACGAAATAGTTGGTTATGTCAATGCATTTGTAGACAACCCAGCAGTGCACATCCTTTTTCTTGTTTTGCTTTTTTTCACGTGCTACAATGCCTTGGACAAAGCATCATCATAACTTGGAATGTTAAGAGGCATTCAAAGCAAATCATAGAAGGAGTTTGTAAAATAACCGCTTATTTCGGCACAGTTGAATAATAGTTGGGACATAATTAGTTGAGGGCAAGCTTTGAGGCTGATTCAACCCATTCAACATTAGTTGAGTGCGAAGTTTGTGAGGCTGATTCAGCCCTCAAACTGGATGCTTGTAGACCACCTTCCAGAGATCTAACACGACGCCATCGTAAAAATTCGTTGCAGTCAGTTTATCACGATGAAGCTGTAGGTCAACAAACTCAAAACAGGATTCAGCCATAAAAGCGAACCTGAAACTTTTTATTGAGCTCCAGCTATTCAACTGATGCACGTTTGCAAAACAAGGGTTAAAAAAAAAGGATGCAAATATAAGCCATCAGATATATGATGATTGTGCAGGAACAGTTGGGATTGTCGTTTGTGTCATGCTCATCTCTTATCCATTGAGACACTGTGAAGTGATGTAACCAGTGAGTTTTTGTAACAACTTTATTGAATTGTAATGAGAATATCTACAAACGTTTGTGTACAAATGTGTGATAATTAGCAGGTCTTTGACCTCTGCACTTAATGTGGTGATCAAAATGTATTTGCGATTCCCAGTGAAATCATTCTTTGAGTGCTTAGTGATAAAGAGCCTAAACAGAGAGGCAACCTAAATTGAACACCGCATAAATTTTAATAAAACTAAAATTGCGCGAGCTGAATATACTGAATATACTAAAATCATGATTAAAAACTATATTTTGTATTCTATAAACAGATATTTAAATAATATGCCGAATGTTGAAAAGCAGAAATATGGAAACTTTTTTGTTTTAAATTTTACCTCCTCGAATCAACTAACCTGCAGCTCGAACTAATTTGAATTATTCACATTTTAATATGCCACTAAATATGTCCAACAACTATATTATACAAGGAAAGAAAAGGAAGGTCTATCACAACTCTAAGCCATCGTTCAACATATTTAACGAAAAAGAAATTAAGCTATTTATCATTTTGTCTTGCTCTTGACTGTATGCCATGCAATATTGGTGATGCAAGCTGTCGTATCTTCCAATAACTACAGATTTCAGAGAAATTGCAAAAAAGGTTATGGAGTGGGCCAGCTAGATTGATAATAGGTTGATAATAGTTGTGTATTTTTGAGTTGTACAACTTGCTCTGAAAGACACTTCATATGTGTATCCACAATTTAGTTTAAAGTCTGGGTAGAGATGATAAAGTACTAATCACTATCAGTACTCACCTAAACATAGCCAGTGTGACACCAAGCCATATACTGATAGTGTGGGTAGTGGACGTAAAGTCGACGTGAAATATTAGAAACGTCATCCACCCTGGCGTGAGAGATACCAATGAAGAAAACATGTGAGTAATATAATAATATTTTTAGAATAATACTTCTAAGAAATGTACATGTACATCACTTTCAACATTTTATTGTCATTGAGTGTCTACATTGAGTGTCTACATTGAGTGTCTACAATGAGTGTCTACATTGAGTGTCTACATAGAGTGTCTACGTTGAGTGTCTACATTGAGTGTCTACATTGAGTGTCTACATTGTGGGACAATGGGAAGATTGTAACGCTGCTAGAATAATTACAAAAATGTTCGGTGTCACTCTAATACTGACATTATTTGACTAGCATAAACTATTTAGGTATCTTAATCGTCTGATGTTTCTGGAAAAAGATATAAATGGAAGATACTTCATCTCTCTTCTCCCCACCCCCCCCAAAAAAAAATAGTCCTAAAAAATAATATGAATTTATAAATATTTTTTGAAACGTGGGGGGGGGGGGGGGGGGGGGGGGGGGGCGGGGCTACTATCTTATTTGGTCAGATAAAATGTTGGAATAAAAATAAACAATCTAAAATTTTTAAAAATTCAAGGCTTATCTACAGAGAAGAATTTCAATTTTACATCTCAATATTGTTTAAGCTATTTCTCTTTTTCAATAACAAACGAAATAATTGGAAATCGCATTAATATATTCATTAATTGGTTAATTTAATAGTTCATTCATGTTGTTAGATACAATTGATTATGGTTTAAAGTTTCAATTTGATACGAGAAAGGGTATGCTAGAAATGACGTTTACGATTATCTAAGGGGACAAAACCCCACATATTTAGCCATATATCTGAATACTGAAGGATTACTTCCCCTTGTTGGTATCAAACAGAATAATAAGTTACCAGTAATTGATTAACTCATGCGCGATTTTTTTATTGACTGTTTTTTAGGTAAAGTTTCAACTTGATCCGAGAATCCGTGGAAGAAATTACATGTTCAACATTTGTACCACACAGACAGAATGAGTTGATATACGCTTTGTTTAAAGGTTGACACTACGTGTTGATAACACTAATGAATTGAAATATTCGTATTAGCCAGAACTTTTAAGTACTTTTTATATGTCAACTTTTTTAACACACAAGAAAAATATGAACAATCTCACCCCACCTCATTTTGTTTCAGGTATTTCCTGCATTCTGTACAATGAAATTATCCTGGCGCCTAAGAAGAATTATTCATCGTTAGAATAGAAAACACTAATCAAATACAGAAGGAGATAGTACTGACGATAATAAATGATTAGGGACTCTATACAAAGTCATACTTCTATAATGGGTTTCTTCATTCTAAGATCATCTTCATGTTAAAGAAGACATTGTGTAGCGGGTCACTCTTTTGTTGTCACGAACAAGTCGTCAAACGAACGATGCCAGACAGACGGGAGAAATTCTACCATTCTGACTGGAGAAAAGCGTAAGCGGAGACGTATTGAAATATCTTCTTACAACATAGATCAAACAAATCACATACAAAAATTTTTTTTTTAAAGATAATTCCTCATTTATGAAGCTCGTATCTTTTTTTAACACCGATCAAAGTACAGTAAAGTTCTCTTTCAGACCTTGCGATCAACAGGGCAGATGATGTTAAGTTCAACTGTTTCATTTGCCAACAGTTAACAAGCAGGGTTTCATATGGCTGAGAAAAGAATTACTAGCTCGTTAGCCACATGGGGGGGGGGGGGGGGAACTAGTGTTTATCCTTTATAATCTTTCAAAGTAAAAAAATGAATAACACTTACAAAGTTAGGTTTAGAGCCAACATGGCGTGTAGTCAGCCGTAACACCTTTCATTATTCTAAAACAGTCAATTGAAAGTCTCGCTTCAAAGTTTATAAAGCGTTGCTTTTATTTTGACGTAAATCTAATAAAGATTGCATCGACATTCTAGATCTAGAAGTAGCTCTAGACTAGAGCTTAAGATTCCTACATCAGAACTTTTGGTCTACTGTTAGGCCTACATGCCAATATAATAAACATACAAATAAATAATCGCATGTCTTCCCCGCTGGCCGATTCATTCAGAAAATGCGGACATTCAACTTCAAGGCATTCACCGGTTCGATACCCAAACTGAATCAAATATTTCAAAAATTATTTTTGAAAAACTTCCTTTCTGCAAAGCTTATAACACACTCTGTCTGTCTAGTAAAAAGTTTATACATGTTTTTTCTCTCACACCAATTCTTGAATCGAATTTTGCACAATTATTCACATAGACTAGACATGAATAAAAAATAATTAACCAATTAGTCAATTAGTTATGGTTATTATTTTTTTTTTGAATATCAAATAAGGGAAATAACGTTTACAGTATAGAGTGATATAGTAGTATGTGAGTTATTTCCCATAGATAAGATTTGTTTTTTCAATGGATTTTTTTGTTTGTTTGTTTTTCAATTCACCCCTCAATGACTCTGGAGTCTGTGTAGGAGACTCACCATTGCTTTTTAGAAAGGTTTTTAATGAAATTATTTTGTTTTTTACATTTTCCTATTTCAGTCCAAACACTTGCAGATTGATTTAAACCTGTTAAAAGTGGAAAGCGGACACTAGAGTTTCAACACTAACCGAAAGAGAACCTACATAAAACCTACCTAGAACCTACTATTACGTAAACTTCTGAACATCTCCCCCCCCCCCCTCTCCCCACCATTATTTGTTTGTCTCTGCCCAGCTCAAACTTACCGAATGAATTTCTTTCCTCCGAGGCACTGCTGTCACATTTAGGAGTAAAACAATAGAAATGGCTGACAAAAGGCACATAGGAGACCATCGTCAACAAGTCGAACACGGCCAGCCAGGTCAGGATACAATTCACTGGGGTGCGCATGTGTTTGCGCGTGAGCACCGATATGTTGAGCACATTCATTGGGATCCCAAATGTGCAGACGACGAGGCTGAAGATGCCATGCACTGATCCATAAGCTTCCCCGATCAGAGCCAGAGTGGACTGCTCCATAGCAGACGTGTTGTAGCCAGGGCTGTCCAGTCCTTGTTGACTCATGCAAACACAGGTCGTCTCGTTCACGGAAGTGGGACGAGTCATTGTAAGTTGGCCTGGCTACTCCCTCAACGAGGATTACCTTGGCAACAAGGAGGACAAACAGTACATGCTTATAACAATGTCCACTATACGAAAGTGAAGTAAATACAATCAGTCATTGAAACATTTCCCTCTTGTCTGATTGAATTTCAAAGGAACTCTCTGATCAAATGGTTGTTCTTTTGTTATCAATCTAAAGATAAATAAAAAACAGAGCAACAATCAATACAGTCTTTACTTTTACTTTTACTTTGTAATTAAAATTGTCAATGTGACAAAAAGTATTTCAGTCTATACAGGAACATAAAAAAGCATGCTCGGACTACTATATGAAATAGTAGTTCAGCAATAGCCAAACATAATTGGCCACTAGCGCATATTCATCTCATGAACTAAGTCTAGAAACTTAAGCAAACATTTGAAATTTAGTAGCATCTTCATATACGTTAACTCTTTTTTCAGGCTCTAATCAATCTTTTCTGTCTTAGAAAAGTAATGATCTTTAGATTTCAAAGTTTAAAAATAATGCAAAATCATTTCTCGGATATTCGCGCAAATATATGAAACAAAGGCATTTCCTGTTTGCTTCCATTGAGATAATGTTTCAAAAATCCTAGGTGGAAAAAATTCATGTTCATTTAAATCATCTTATGTACATTTAAATAGATTGATAACCTAGATCTTTCTAGATTACGTATCTACAAATTGCAAAATAATAATTATGAGACGAGAGTACTCTTATTGTTGATGTTCAATGACTAGACCTAGATCTAAACATTAAATGATATGTTACATAGGTCAGGGGTGAACAAAAAATAAACGTTACTTCTTTAAACTACTTTACAGAACAAACGCCTGGATCCAACTTTCTACAAACATTTTCACGACATTTTTTGTAGTGTTAAAAAATCTCCATGTTCAGTCTAGATATAGCAAATATAAGTCTATGAAATAAATATTGAAAATATTTTTTTTTAATATACATGGCTTTATATGGTTTCGTTTTTTTTTCCTCCGGTAAAAAAGATTTCGCTTTCTTTCTTCTGACAATATAAAAATATATTCTTAAATTTGGTGCCGAGAATAGATACTAGTTGATTTAGTTGCCATATGTCCTACCAGTCCATCAACTTGCCACAAGAATAGTCGAGTGCACCAACTACTCTTCTAATTATATAGTCTTGTATTAACAGACAATAGTGTTTGCCGCTATTTCAATTAAAAAATATTTTTCAAAATTTCCCAAAAGTGAAATACAAATAGTAACGCTATCACACAATGTTACACTAAAAACTAAGGAATCAAATCAATTAGAACATAACAAGCGAAATATAAACAAGAACATGTAAACAAGCAATAGAGAGAGAATATTTTTTAAAAACAAAGCTTTTCTAAGGGAAAGAGCCGTTTACAACTGCCATTTATCTGAAAATTACAGGGTTTAGCTCCCTTTCTGTTATGCAAAACAAAATTGTTTTTGTTAAGCGCAAAATCAGGCTTTTATCTTTCCCAGTACGCCTGATCCTATCACTTGTCTGGCCAAGGTGGACAAGGGGTGGGAGGAGGGAGGTATCTGGCTGAAAAGTACCATTATAAGTTTTTAAAGGCATTTGTAAAAAGAAAAAAAAAAAGTCTCCTCAAGTCTATATAGTAACCACACGACAGTGAAAGAAGCATGTTTTATAGTTCTTTTTATTTTTGTTAGTTTCTAACTTTTCTCTCTACAAAGTATAAATGGGACTAATTCAACTTTTACCATCAGTCAAGTACAATTTATTATTTATTAATTACCACTAATTAATTAGCTAATTGATAAATTTAGTCATTGGTTCTTGTTTTGTCAGGTAAATGAAATAATTGTGCAAAATTTCAGCTTGATCCGAGATTGGGTGTGGGAGAAATAACGTGTACAATATTTTGACCAGACAGACAGACAGAGTGAGTTGATAGAAGCTTTGTAAAAATCCTTTAAAAAAAAAAGCTTATCTAAGGGAAAAATAATATAATTTATAACCAGTAATTAATTGACTAATTGATTAATTACATTTTTTTTATTAATTCATGTATTCCTAAGCCAGTGTATAATTTTAATAGTTTTAACTTGATCCGGGAATGGGTTTGGGAAAAATATCGTGTACAAAATTTTTGCTGACAGACAGAGAGATAGAATAACAGAGTGAGTTGATATGAGCTTTGTAAAAATGGAGATTAATCAAAGAAATTCAAGAATATAAGAAAGAAAAAAAATTGCTTAAATCTGAATTCAAACTCTAGGGCTCAAGTCTCTATGATAATTGGCCGACGCGCTATCAACTGATCTAGCCAAGTAAATCGAAGGTTTTATATATAAATCAGTTTCAAAATTTTAGCCGACGATCTAATTTGCATATCACGCTTATCTCCCGTTAGCTTACTACTGTCTCTACTAAAAATAACTAATTAATTACGACTAATTGATAAAATAATATGTCATTGTAATGCGATTGAAGAAATAATTGTTTTATTTTTTCAATGGATTCAAGTGTTGTCAATCGCAATGCCAAGTTTCAACTTGATCTGAACGGGAAGTGGGAGAAAGAAGGTGTTGTCCTTGCTTCCAGAGAGACAGAGTTAGAGATGATATATAAGCTTTATAATTCAAGAGATAAAAATAGACTTGGTTATATATTTGGTAAGTAGCTTTTGACGGATTTTAGTTTGTCTAGTTACTCCAGTATTAATGTAAGTACTTCACCGTAGTCTTCAGACATTTGTATAGATTTGTTTTTATATATCACATATTTCAGCACATCTTATCTTATATAATAAAGACGTTACTTCAAACAAGAAGAAGATGTTAAATTCTTCCAAGTCACTACCTTTCCAGGCTAGCTCAGGCTACCCATTCCATATTCTAATAGCATTAAGGAAGAAGGAGCATTTGTACAAATTTGTCCTAGCATATAAAATGAGGAAAGTGCCTTTGTTTTTGTGTCTGAGTATTTTATTAGATTTTGTTTTTGTATTTGAAGATTTTGCTTTAGTGTTTTATTGGTTTATAATTTTCAGTCTTGTCACCTGATGGCTTTCTAAATTTAGTGATTTTACTTAAGGTTATCGAATGTAAAAATTCGTTTGTTATGAATCTCACTGCTCTATTTTGTGTCTGTTCCAGTTTCTTAATGTTTTCTTAGGTTGGGGGTACCAAACAGAGAATGCATATTTTATTATTCGCCTAACTAAGGTAAAATAATTTTAGCTTTATGTAATTATTTGATTTATAGAAATTTCTTTTAATAAACCCTAATGCTTTGTTTGATTTTGGATAGTTCCATCAAAATGGGGATTCCACGACAGTTTTTCATTTATTATAATACATATATATTTTGCGTTTTTAGTCTGTGTTACTGGTTTACCATGAATAAGATAAGTAGAATTTATTTGGTTCTGGGTGGAAAGACATGCTCCAATTTGATGCTCTGGTCTGTTTTGCGATGGTACCGGGTTCAAACCCTGCCCACTTGTCATCCCGGTCAATCTAAATGAAATATCCATTGCCAGTACCAGCTGTCCTGGTGAAGAGTGATGGGCCCTGTATTCCTAACCACTCCACAACTATAAGGGGAAGATGCAGGTGAACTATAAATAGCATGAAGGCTTTACACTAACAAAACACATTAAAAAATTAATTCTGATTAAGAAAAATATGTTTTTTCATCTGATTTGTTTAATACAAATAGGCCCTAATTAATATCAAACACAATAATTTGAAACAATTGATTTTTTCATTTCAACATCCTTAGAAATAAATGTCGAGTAATTCAACAAACCACTTTTTTTTTTAAACCTATGAAGTAGTTCATCTTCCTGAAAGATTCACATTAACTTGATTACAATTTTAGGTTTCAGAAAGAAGAGAGAAAAACACATTGACAAATGAAGGTTGCCATTCTTCAGTGCAGACATTTTATGTTTTAACAACAGAAACTAAAGCTTAAAATACACGAAGATGAAAAAAACTATTTACACTAAATGAGTAATTTTTAATTCATCATTATCCCAGTGTCCATTTTACTTGAAATCTTTTCGTATTCCCAGAACCGTTATGACGTCATCTCATTTAGAGAATGCAAGGTATTGTTTTGAGACAAAAAAGGGGAGAGTATTCATTGATTTGCAATGATCAGTTCTCCATCATGTGAAGTTAAAGTGAGACCGAACAGTAGAAACTGCTGACAAACAACAGGGCAAGTCATAAAGTCAATTTCGTTGACTTAAAAAAAGGAAGCAACTTCAAGCAAGAACAAGTACAATTCAAAAATCTGTTTTGACATCAAATACTGAATTGTCCTTTTTGAAATCCGCAATGTAAAATACTGAATGATTGTCTCAGACCTTATTCTTTCACCCATTGCACAATTAAAATTGAGTACTTTAACAACACAGCGAACACTTCCACTGCAGAAAGAAAATACTAGAATTTACCAGAAGCGATTCACAACAAGTGATAACATTAACTACTTTACATTAAGTGAATAGTCGTGTAAGCTTCTAGTGATTCATTGAGTGTCTAGGGAGAAGATGTGTCTATGTTTGGAATAGCTTAGTGTTGGTGTTCATGCCTAATCAACGTGACAATCACATCACTGTCTGCTACGCTTGTATTAGAAAGTGTAGGCTGTAACATACTCTTAAAAAGTGTTCAATTAATTAACTATATCCTCATTATTCTGTACATCGCGGATCCGACTATAAAACTGAGATCATTGGCCAGAGCATTGAATGATGTTGTGCTTGAGAATAGTTACATACTTTGTTTCACTTTCACTAGATGCATTGCCTTCTTGATTAGATAATGACTTCCTCAATGAACAAACAACGAGTTAGTGGCCTTGGAAAGGATGTAGACATTGCACACAATTCACCAGCTTGACATAATGGTCACTTTATTTGTAATCTATTACAATTGAACGTAGAGATGCCAGGTTCATGACCTAGTTAGCAGAGATCCAATCAGAAGATTTCTTTGATTCTAGTCAATCTTAATTAGACTAGCTATTTTGTTCCGTTAAAAATGTCCAAAACAATCTTGAAAAAGTTAAAACAATGAACACAATTTAAAAATTACATAAGCATAGCTATTAATAGAAAGTTTTATTCAAATCACTGGCCACTGAACACTTTCTAATATAGATAGCAATCAAATAGCGAAATATCGGATTTTCGGGGACAAAGAAAAGGTCCAGTATAGCAACTAGGTTTAACCACAACATTGCATAGTCGAGAAATTTCTTTTTGGAGAAATTCTCACATGATATTTTGAAAAGCACATCATATTTTGCAAGTGCCAATTGAACAACAAACATTTGTTTTGAAATTGAAAACATTTTTTTTTTTTAGTATATTAGAATTGTTCAAAGTCCTGACAGGAAATATATTGAAACATGAAATTATATATATATATATATATATATATCCGAGACATGTTCGACGAATGGAGGACAATCGCATCCCGAAACTCATTCTCTACGGCAACTCGCATTTGACTCAAGAAAAATTGGTCGCGCCCACCTCCGTAACGTGGATGTAATAAAGCGTGACCTCAAAACAGTGAACATTAAAACTGACTATTAGGAGGACATAGCCGTAGACGCTCTAATTGGAGAGAGACGGTGACCAAGAAAGCTATGGACAGTGAAAAAACATGGGCCTCAGCTCTGGAAGAAAAGCGTGCCGTACGAAAAATGTCCAGCTCCTCTACCATCAAAGCGAAAGCCACGCTAACCTGCGATATATATGGACGGGAATATCTCTCCAAAATAGGACTCCACATCCATATGTAATAGTGTTCGAGATGAACCATAGTCGTTCTAGGACTGAAGGAAGCCAATATATACATTGTCTCAACTCGGGAGCTTGGGGATAATATCATGCCAATAGTTCCAATGTTAGAAGCTGGGGAGACAAGTGACACTTCAATCATTTGACATTTCACTGCACATTCAAACATAACTACTTGCGAGTTACATCGTTTGATTCATTTCTTTCTTTCAGAAACACAAGTGAACAAGTAGGCTAATTCACAAATAGTGTGCAAAGGAAACGTCAGGGATCATCCAGAACAGACGACAATGTCAATACACACATTCAAACACACTGCTCGGACCAGAAACTAGCATTGGCTTTAGGAAAGCCCTTGTCAGTCAAAACATGGCGGAAGCATGAGTTCAATACTCACGAGATGAATTACAACTAGGTTCTGGTCAGGCCTTACCTTAGCAGACTCATTAGGCACAACACAGGACTGAGTTTGATTGCTTCAAGTTGGACACGATGATAAAACAATTATTGTGTATGGACTTTTGACTTAAGGATTTTTTTAGGACGACCCCGAATCCATTCGGCTCTAAAGGGTACCTAAAATAGGTTGGTGAAGTAAAGGCTGATAGTCGTTGTGCTGTCCACATGACGCCCTCGTTAACCTGTTAACCGTCGTCTATAGAAACAGATCTAATACCATAGATGGCAGAGTCTTTACTTTTATATGCAACGGAGAAAAAATAAGCAAAAAAAAAACCAAAATAATATCAACTTTTATTTTTAAAAAATCACTTTACATCAGCAATCAATAAACAAATACTAGAGCCTAAGACTATTTTTTTGACAATATTGAATTTGTTTACCGACCAGGAAACAAGAATTTTACAACCTACACAATAATGCTACACCTGCAGGTTATATAGTTGACCACACCTGAATACATCTGTCTGTTAGCTCAAACTACTATCACGTGACTGCTCTACAGAAACTCTTCTCGATAACGTTTATCTATTCTTTTAAATAAAATATCGATTTCAAACATCTGTTTCTGTGTTCCGATCAAATTGCTCTAGCAAGTTTTTCACAAACCACTTCATACTAGATAAGCATTAGGAGACTATAAAGTAAGGAATATTTGGAATTCTTTGCATATCTCAGACTATTATCTCCTGATAATCTCTTCCAATGTTGGATACTTCCTCTCACCCAAAATCTGCCTTGTTGGAATAGAACAAAAAATGCGCTTGAAAAAAAAAATACAATTCATAAGGAAAATTAAAAAGGTTCTAATTTTAGATTTAATCTCCTTTTTTTTTTTTTCTCATAGCGTTCAGCCTTTAGCTTTGTTCATGCATACTTTTATTTCTCCTTGTTTTTATACACAGTTCAATTTACCACAATACTAATTATATATGTTACAAATTCCGTTATTTAAAATAGTAGCAAAGTTGAATTAAAAAAAAAAAGTTCGGTAAAAACAAGAAAAACAGCCAATTAAATTGCTGGCTTTAAAAGCTTTTTGCTGTCTTCAGGAAAAAAAAGCAATAAAATGGATGTTTTATTATCATCAACTCTCGGCTCTGGGTTTCCCGTCACTTGCTAAATGCGTTGTGAAAACTAGAGACCAGGATATACAAGTTGCATAAAGTGGCATGTATACAATTCAAACACTAAAATTCTATTCAGAGATCTTGTACTTTTAGTAGCTGTGGTGAAAACTAGAATGTTTTAAACATTAGACAGTAAGTCTTGTAGTAGAAACAATTTTAACGATACCGTCCCCCCCCCCCCCCCCACCCAACAAGGGCTTTGTATTGCCTACCGTGGACAGTAAAAAATGTCTCCATCTGATGAAGAAAGGCACAAAGTCTTCCATGTTGCAACGACAACCAATCACATGTAGTCCAACCCTAACGTCTTAGTCTCAGCGTGGCTTCCGGGTGGACTAATTGCCCAATAGGAAAGGAAAACGGAACTCTCATTGGGGTGCCACAGCGAACCTTTTTTTTTTATGCCAGTAAACGAGAATGAAAGAGAGTGTCCAACAGCTGTGATTCCTTCACACTACGTTCATAAAGGGGCAGTTTTCCCATTGGTGGACGCCCACACGGCCGATGTGGTAGAGAGAAAGAAAAATAAAAATGTCCCCAGGGATGTCCGGCCTCTAAGTTGGAGTGTCTTATGTTAGAAACCCTCGGGAAAAATGTGTAGCTTACTTGCATCTGCTTGGAACTTTTTCAAACAGGAAACTCGGAAAAGGGGAGCTTCCATTGGCATGGAGATTCTCAAGAGATCTAGTCTTAACTCTTTGGACAATCACCAACAATGTATTGGTGTTTATACAAACAACTTAAATAGACCTAGCGGGGTTTGAACCTAAAAACCACCTCTTCAAAAAAAAAAAAAGCAAATTACACACTCAAAATTCTATGATCGTAGCCAATGGGATAAGAGTTTAAACACCCTTCTCTAGCTTTAAGTTTAAAACCCCTCCAGACCCTTTTTCAGTTTAAAATCCCCCTACAGTTAGTTTTTTAGGTTAACCCCCCCCCCCCTCTTTTCAAATTTATTTTAAAGAAAACTGCAGTCACCAAATTCTATGAGTGTAACTAAAAGGGTAGTTTGAAGTTGTTTTAAAAAAAATTAAGCAATTTTTAAATTTAACCCGCCCCCCAACAGATGGTTTTGACCATAAAACTTCCTTTTCTATATAAAATCTAAAGCAAACTACAGTCACCAAATTCCAAGAGCGTACAGTAGTATATCCATAGAGTTTCATACATGTTCGACTTTGCTTTACCTTTTGTTTATAAATAATATAATACATTGCATACAAAAAAGTTGGCACATTTTTAAGTGAATACATCCATGTGAAATATGTCACATCATTGTCAGATGTGTCACGTCCATGTCAGATGTGTCACGTCAATGTCAGATGTGTCACGTCCATGTCAGATGTGTCACGTCCTCTAATAGAAAGAACGTTAAATGATCATTACAGTTTGCTATACAAAGTAACTAAAAAAAATTATTCATTACTACATAGATCACGGGGGGGGGGGGGGGGGGGGGGGGGGCGGCGGTCACTGAGTGGTTAAGTGCTTGGCTTCCGAACCTAGGAATCCTGGGATCGAAATTTCGGGATTTTTAGGGCGCCCCTGAGTCTACCCAACTCTAATGGGTACCTGAGTTGGAGAAAGTTAAAGCAGTCGGTTGTTATGGTGGCCACATGACACCTTGCTCGTTAACCGTTGGCCAAAGAAACAGATGACCTTAACATCATCTGCGTTATAGATCGCAAGCTCTGAAAGGGGAACTTTAGACACTCTATGCTCCAAATAAGTGTGTCAGTTGAATATATTTAGCGTGTAACGAAATCATTCAGAAGTTACAAGAGACATCACTAGCGTGTTACTTATGTGGCAGCCGCTGTATATAGAGAAGATGAACAATTCGAAAGCGATACACCGGAAGTGTTCCATTTAGAATACATTTTCTAGGTTAACGGAATAAATAATGTTCATTGGAACATAGACAATGCAAAGTTCGCCTCTACTGAGGCGTAGATAATGTGAAATTAACTAAAAATGGGTTAATACAATACCGAACACACACACACACACATATATATATATATATATATATATATATATATATATATACATATATATATTTCAGTGGTGTAGCTAGCCATGTGCGAATGGTGCGGGCCGCACGGGGCATTAAGTGGTGAGGGGCATCAAACTAAGGATTAATTTTCTCAATACAATGAACGCATTGTACATACAATGAACAAAGACAAACTACTGATTTAGAAATGTTTACTTGAAATTAATTTACTTTATTAAATAATTAATTTCCTATATTCTTTCTGAAATTAAACGTAAGCTATAACCTGGTTGAATCAAGTTGACTAGATTTGTTTAAAGGCTACGCACCTCTACACGCTCACGCACATTTTGTTACTCCATTGTTCAGTATGCTGGTTTCATCTAGATTTTAGATCTAGAGCCTAGACTAGTATACTAATATATAAATAAATGCCTTACACTCTAAAATAGCAGAATCTGGCACTTAATGAGCATAGCGAACAAGTTGAAGAAGAATTACAAAGACAAAATCTAGGTCATTTCTATGGGGTTGTGAATGAGTGTACAAGTACGATCCAATCCCGAGAGGACATTTGCTTCTAACTAAGCTTAGCTCCAGACCAAATATGTAGGCCCTACAAGTATATAACGACCCTAATGTAAATGTTTGATGAGAATGAACCAAATAGTTTTCCATTATTTTTTTTGTTTTTACAGTTCACCTTTGACCTCACAAAATTGGATCATTTTTTTTCCAAATGTTGAGGTTACGTTGTTATGGATAATGAGAGGTACAACTTCTGTAGTGTTTCATTGACATCATAATAATTCATTATCTGCTCGAACCATTCTCTGAGTCGCTGGAATTTGGGATGAAGTTGAAACCTTTTTTCGGTACACTGAACCGTTTACACCCCTTTTTATCCACTCTAGCACAGGCTAGGACGGTCCTCATCAAAATAACTGAAATCATTTGCGACTTACTAATTTGGCAATAGTTGGGAAAAATAGATATCATTTTTCCCATCAAAAAAGCAGCTACAATTTTTTTAACACCTTGTTGTTAAATTGCTTTATTTTTTATTTATTTTTTGCAAATTAGCTATACTTTAACAATAAATACACATTAGGTCGAAAAAATTCATTTCGGTCTTTTAATTGTTTTATTTTCTTTTAGAAAGAGGGGGCATTACTAAGAGCTGGGCATTATATACCCTAGCTACGCCACTGATATGTATATGTATTATCTTATCTTCTTATCTTATATAATACAGACGTTACTTGAAAAAAGAAGATGATTACGTCCTACGCGTCATGCATTTAGTCATGCATATTAACCAATGACTTAGATTCTTCCAAATCATTGGTTTTCCTGGCTAGCTCAGGCAACCCATTCCATGCACTAGGGAAGAAGGAGTATTTGTACAAATTTGTCCAAGCATATGGGACGAGGTATGTGCCTGTATTATATATATATATATATATATCTATATATATATATATAAGTTGAATTCCAATATAGACATATGTACTGTAAACTTGACTTACAATGGGACGTATACAATTGTCACCTAAAGAGACGTGTGGATTGTCGCAAACAGCAACATATGTTTGGGGATACTATTCTTTTAGATTCCCAGAGAACGTTCAGTTTAACTTTTGTTTTAATTCTTATTTTCTAGCCTGGCAGTCAGTGATGTCTAACACGTATCTAACATTTCATTGGATTTTAAATCAAATAACTTATTTATCTTTTCGTGAACAAAAAAAGACATTACGCAATACAAAATGTGAAACTCTATGGCCTTCAAAGGTCAGTGGAGAAGTAGTTAGACCGCAATCAGAATATATATCAACTACAAATCAACATGACACATGAAGCCGACAGATGATATCTTTCTATTTATCTTTTTACAGACATTTTTCATTGTATGTCCAGTTATGAAAGTCTGAATTAAAAGCAAAAGCAATCGATAAATAAAAAAATAAAAAAACAGAAATATATCATTTTAACTTTGAATAATAAAGCTAAGGTCACAAGTCGGTCATATCTCAAGTCTTAGCATGCATAAAGAGTTTTCTACCTTAGAAAATACAGCACATATAGACACATATAGACACAGATTTTATACAGATACTGATTTTGGTCATTTTGAACTTCGCCTTTAATTGCTCGCTTTGTATATAATAAAAGCTTTGATTAGATACGCTATTTAATATCTCACTAGCTATTCTCACTAACAGGAGAAGTGGCAAAGGCGAGTAAACCAGTAAGCTTCGCACAGGAGGGGCTCGTTATAGCCATGGCTGGCTACCCACATAAGAAAAGAAAAACTCTGAATTCAAACCTCCGCTGCCTTGCAGCTATACCCAATCATGGGAAAGGCTTCTGGAGTCAACCCTGAGCCTGAGGAAAAATCAGGACCTGGCGACCCTAACACAGTTTGCATCATCCAGTGCTACAGCCTGGCAGAACCTGCGACGCGGCTGACCCCAAACTGTATCGGCACTGCCGTTCCTTTGGATACATCAGCTGCGTGGAGTGGGGGGAACTGATGTGTGGGCGACATCGTTCCGACCACAGCTAATGCCCAGGCATTCATCCCATTTTCATGAGATAATCCATAGAGTGTATAGGCTTTGATCTTGTAGTTGTATGATGGCTGTCTAACTTTGACAGGCTACTCGAAGCTGTCTTGTACGGGTGTATTGGATACGTTTAAAACAACTAAAGAAACAATGCCTATCACAAGAACAAGATGAAGGACTAAGCCCAGATACTTGCATGAAGTTGAATACATAAAGACGCAGTCGAGTCTCTGTCTGTAATACAATTTTATCAATTTAAATTCCATAACATCAATTAAATAATACTAACATAAACTAACTAAACCCCACAATCAACTAAGGTGCGTCTCTATCTAAGTACATAACACTAGCAAATTTTAGACACAATTAGCAACTATTGAAGACACTAAAAGGATGTCATAAACTTAAAGATCATATGTAAAACAAAAAAAAATAATTTAAAAACATTTACCATGACACAAAAGGTTTCTTATCTAATCTTACATAATACAGACGTTACTTGAAAACGGTGATTACATCCTACGCGTTATGTACCATAAAAAATAGATTGAAAAACAAAATGTTATTATATATCTATACAAAACGAATGTGTTACATTTTTAGAAAGTTAAAAATAAATTTTCTCCATTATGTTTCATGTGATAGATACTGCATAATGTTTGTGGTTATATTGTGTTCGTTCTATTATCTACTACTAGTACTATACTAATAACTAAATGAAGACAATTACTTCAATAACAAAATATTTCTCAGTAATACCTAAAGGTTTTCGGCCAAGGGGCCATACAGCCCTTTACTTGCCGAAATGCACATAACGGGCCGATTCAATATTTGTTTCCAAATTTTTCTTCAATCCTACGATTTCCTGAACCGAGGACTGAAATATCAAATCTTACCATGAAACGGGCCGGACAGAGTTGCAAAACAAATACAAAACCTAGCAACAGATATAGCAATATTGAACACTCGAATGTCTAACAGCACTGAACACTCGAATGTCTAACCACATTGAACACTCGGATGTCTAACAAAACTGAACACTTGAATGTCTAACAAAACTGAACACTTGAATGTCTAACAAAACTGAACACTTGAATGTCTAACAACATTGAACACTCGAATGACTAACCACATTGAACACTTGAATGTCTAACAAAACTGAACACTTGAATGTCTAACAAAATTGAACACTTCAAAGTCTAACAAAATTGAACACTTGAATGTCTAACAAAACTGAACACTTGAATGTCTAACAAAATTGAACACTTGAATGTCTAACAAAACTGAACGCTTGAATGTCTAACAAAACTGAACACTTGAGTGTCTAACAAAATTGAACATTATCTATCCCCAACACCTAGAATCACATTCATCCCTGCTCCCTTACTTGATTTGTTCTCCACAATGCTCGATGTTTACAGAAAGCTGCTGAAAACTCCAAGGTCCGGCACGCACTTGTGAATGTAAACTCCGAGCAAGTGGGTGGGTCAGGAAATGGGAGGGCGACACTCCGCACAACTCCTGCCGAGGAAACTAGCGAGAGTAAAAATAGTCCCCGACCTGTCGCACGGTCTAAGTGATGTCTGCCTGAGGAGTAACGTCTGGCTAGATTTTGTTGACATGCTGAAAAAGACTATTACACGAGTGCTTATAACCTCACTATTTTAATTATAAACTGCATAGTTACTAAAAAATATAACTTATTTTCTTGTAAAAACTATGTGTCTATGTAAAGATGTTTTGTAATGAGTTGAATTGTTATATATACAATGACAGTGTTATTGTTTATCGTTCTGTAATATATATATATATATATATATATATATATAATTCTCTTCGTGGCCCAACAATGTGGAACACTACGAAAAAATCATTGAAAGATAACTTTTTTATTTCTGCAAGTCGGACTAGAGTTACCCCATGAAACTTTCGCAGCGACAGAGAGCACAGCTCAGAAAAAAAAGGCTGGGGAGAAGAAGTAATCTTTCTCTTTATGCATTCTATATATTGGACTACATTTATGTATGTATTTTGTACACATATCAATATCTGGCGTCATTAAAATAGTTGCATGTTTTTTTCTGCTGCTTTGTTTTGATTTTGCCCCTTCTATTCCTAACCATAGCCACCGCTTCCTATATATTTCGTAATGTCAACAGGTCTTTCTATGTAGTCGAAATTCTTGCATCAGGTAAATGTTTTTTTCTATCAGTCGCATATTTCTGGAAAAATGTCATCGACGAAACTGTTGCTCTCGAATTTCGCAAGATGGCTGTAAGCTTTGTTATCGAACATTGGGATAACTATGGCGACGCCCTTCCCGTAGTTCTTACGTAAGTACAGTCATACACTCTACTCGACAATACGCTGACTACACGAATACTTCCGGCAAATAGCGGCGTATGCTACGCCGCTGATCGACTAGTGACAATGAAAAAGTAAAAAAACTCTAAATGGCTCAACCTTAATAAATAAAAAAAATAACCTAGTCAAAAGAAAACCTAATCATTATCCTTACTGCATGGTTGATTTCATTACTAACGGGAATTAGTGTCCAAGGTAATCCCCGTTGTCCAATGAGTATTACTCACTACATGACAAAATGGCGACAAGGAAGAAACTCATGACGGTGTAAGCTATAGAATAATTAACTTAAAGACACGCGGCAAACTTGCAAAGAAAATGTTTGAAAATTAAAACTTTACTAAATGTGTATTTTGTATCCTCGAGTATCCTTATAATGTCAACATGTTTGGTCTACTGACCACATCGTGAGAACAAAATAGTTTTGAAAATTCAGTTTTGTGGTTTCTAATTGTTTTTTAAGAAAAAAACAACATAAACAAAACAATTTAGAATAAAAGTAATTTGGTTTGAACTGTTCAATCTACTCCAAGAAAGAGTGTAGAACTATGTGAGCTAACAGATAGATTACTTTCCTTGAAGTTCTGAGTACAAAGAAATAGATTTAGAAAGCTTAACATCGACATTTTTTACAATGGATTTTTTTTCTTCCCTAAAAAATGTCATCGCCTTCTTTAAATCCGTCACGCCGGGCGCCCAGACTCCCAGACCCTCTCGCCCTATAGATGAATAAAAATCACATCCTCAGACATTATAATGGCGACTGTATTGTAACAGAATTTATATGTATTTTCAACAGTTAAGTTTTCCTGTTATTTCCCCCCTCCCCCGGTACAGAGGTTCCCAATCTTTTTTCTACCTGCAGGGTATAGATATTTCAGGACGCATCATCGGACCAATCGAGGGTTTAAGAACTCGGTCACTGCGACTCCATTATGAGCTATGGACAAATATTTCGAAGGGCCGGAAAGCTCCGAGTCATAGAGTGAAATAGGCCCGCGTGCTGTAGGTTGAGCAGCACTGGTAAGATGGATTACTTGGATTGTAGATAGATGAATCGAACGTGTTCCACTTCGCGTCCTGCCGAGAATATTTCTCTCTGATCATGGGCTACAGTACAACGTTAGTCTTGTTTACGACTTCTCAGCAGTGACTACTTCTTGATCTTGTTTTCATAATGGCTGCTTGCTGATCATAATTTTTCAAATTGGAATAATAAAGAAGTTACAGGCTGACAATTTTTTGTTTCCTCTAGTGTACTCAGTCCGACTCTATGACCCCTGCATACACACTTTGTGCTGTGCGCATCTGATTCCATTCAATGCTCATCAGTTAATCAGAATGGGAACACGAGCATACCAAACTAAATGGGATGAAAAAGGAGATTCGGTCGGAATGAAACTGAAAAGCTCAGCCAGTGGATATAAACTAATAGCGCCATTAATAATTGTGTTCCTTGTGAGATCTAAATTTAGATTTTATTTTCTAATTCATTGCACCCACACTGTTTTGTCTTTTCTATTATAGCTTACAAAACGTGGGAACTCAGGAAAGAGAACTCTAGAAACATTAGAATTCCACTTGTCAGGCAGACGGCGTGAGACATTGTATCTGCTGGAAAGGGTTGGAGCCGAATCTTATTACGTCTTAGCCCCAACCTCCTGGACGGCAGCGTGTTCAAGCAGGACTCAAACTTGGCACCATCATAATGACAGTGCAAAATGCAAATGATGCGACCAAGCAGGTATCCTTACTTACGAGTTTTATAAGACTTACAAAGTATTGGAAATTACAAGCCACTAGTGAACAAACGGCATAGCATACGCTGCTATTTTGCAGGGCTGGCCGTAGGCCACTGCAACCTACGCGACCGCGCTAATTCTAGCTGTAAATTATTAAATGAAACCATTTTATAACTTGTAACAGATTTCCCGCGGCCTCTTGATTTACCAGGAGCTCCTGGAAATCTCATGAAATTGCCAAATTGCAAAATATACGGAAAGTCCCGGAGATTATTAAAATCTTTAATAACTCATACAAATCCCCTGAAATATATAGACAAAATTTGTCATTTTGGGGTGTCATTCAATATGGAAAACGCCAATACTAAGCGCGATTAAAAACAAAGGACATTATACCGTAATTTTGGAATCTGGTGAAAGAAGCTTCTTGCGCCTCAAACTAATGAAGAATTACTTGAGGTCAACAATTCTCGTAGATAGATTGAAACATTTGGTAATTCTTGCTATTGAGCGTGATCTATGTAGGAAACAGAATTATTATGATATACTGTATGACTTTGCTACACGCAAGGCTCGTAAAGTAATTCTGTACGTAGTAAAGAATAAATAAAATGAATAGACAAATTTATTTTCTAATACAAACTCTTAAATTTCACTTATTGTCCGCTTCCCTACCCAAACTTGGCTCCGCGAAATCCGTTTCGCATAGGGCCCCACAATGGTTAAGTCTGCCCTGCAATTTAGTGACGGGTGAATATACATAGTAGATTACTTGTTCTCTTTCCATGACTTCTTGGTCACAACGGTTTTAAGTCCGGCGCTGCTATTTAGTGTTTGTAAAATGTTTGTTTGTAAAATGTTTTACATGTTTCGGATGTTCCTTCAGAGTTGAAGATAGTTTACTTCTTAGTCCAAACCTTCTGCAGGACGAAGGGGAATGGGAACGGGCAGGGTTTGATAAATCCAAACGAAAGTTCAGCGCGCAAACCGCATGACCTGGCAACCATCTGTAGTGACGGGTGAATACTGCTTGTTTCCCCCCCCCCCCCTCTTGTTTTTTCGTGGGATAACTCTAACTGCAGAAATAAAAGAGTGATCTTTCCTTTACTTCTTTTTCTTCTCGTCCAAACTCTTGAGCCATGAAGAGAATTATATATAGAGATTGATTGTTCGTAATAAAAAGGATCAAAACACCGCAAAAGACCGCCGAGATTCTTGTTGGAAAAGACGAATGACATAATTTTAATCTATGTTAATTATATTGTTTGAAACTGAAGTTAAAATGTTGTCTCATTTGTTTTCTGTATTGGATGTCTCCAAGAAAATTATTCATATATTTCACACAAACTTCAGCCAAATAGTTATCAGTAGTATGAGTATTTAGTGTTAAAGTATAATGGCTTCACTTGAATTCGATTTTTTGTTTCTCTTCATAGTTTTTATTAATTGTGTACAATACCTCTATTCAAGTCAGAACTTTATGGAGCCTGGAGGGTGGATGACGGAATCTGGACACGTACCTCGTACACGTACAACAGCAGCCATAATGATTTTCCTAGAAATTGAACAGTTGATCTATATCGCTGTGGAGAGAATGACTAACTTGGTCACATGGGAAAAACTCAAGTTTGACTATTACAATATTATAATGAACCAAAGAGAAACACAGAACAAAGAACGAACTCCATATACATAGTAGAATATTGGCTGGAACCTGGACACGGACCTCGAAAACAGCTCTTACGAATTTCCTAGAAATTTGACAGTTGGTGTAGTGTATATCGTTTGTAAAAGAGTTGCTAGCTCGTTGACCATAATTGGAAGACTCTAAGTTGACCATAATTGGAAGACTCTAAATTGACCATAATTGGAAGACTCTAAGTTGACCATAATTGGAAGACTCTAAGTTGACCATAATTGGAAGACTCTAAGTTGACCATAATTGGAAGACTCTAAGTTGACTGTTTAAAAAAAAGAAATAAATGTGTAAATTTGGCCTGAGAACAAGAAAATATTGCTCTTGAACCGACGTCACGTCTTTGAAGATTTTAATAAATTCAGGAACATATTGCGCATCGTCTTCTAACACTAGATCTAAAGACGTATAGTTGGAATACTAGTAGATCTACACATTCGCTTAACCAGGATTCTTTCTCGACCAGAGGGCGGGGGAGGAATGAGGCGAGTTAAAAATGTTCCACTTTGATAAATCTAACATATATAAGAGAGAAATAATCGCCGTGTTAGTTGTTAAAAGGAGATATGTCTTTTTAAAAAAAGTTTTCTAAAATGTTTTTCTGGTTTCAAAGTACATCTACTTGTTGAGCAGCATTGTCCTCATTGTACTCTTACAGCCTATATAATACTGACGGCCTGATGGTCTATATAACATTGCAGCCAATAAGTATTACACTTAAGTCTATAGGAGCCATATAACATTCAAATCTATGTTGCTCTAACAGTCTTTATAGTATACATAGCCTACATATCAATATGAACACTATCAGTCAATATATTTGTACAAAGTCATATCAGACAGACAACCTTGTAAAGGATTCATTTCAATTGAACTCTTAAAACTCACTTTCAATTTTAACTACATCCCTGTCCCTGATTTAATTTCAAGTCAGATTTACTTGAGACTATCGTTTGGAACATTCATCCTTTGCGACTTTCAACAATGCAACTGTCATGTCTACACTTTAAAACATACAATGCAATTGTCATGTCTACATTTTAAAACATGTAATGCAATTGTCATTCTACACTTTAAAACATGCAATACAATTGTCATTCTACACTTTAAAACATGCAATACAATTGTCATTCTACACTTTAAAACAGACAATGCAATTGTCATGTCTACACTTTAAAACATACAATGCAATTGACATGTCTACATTTTGCAACATACAATGCAATTGTCATGTCTACATTTTACAACATACAATGCAATTGTCATGTCTACATTTTACAACATACAATGCAATTGTCATGTCTACATTTTACAACATACAATGCAATTCTTATCTTATCTTATATAATACAGACGTTACTTCAAAAAAGAAAATGATTACGTCCTACGCGTCATGCATTTAGTCATGCATATTAACCAATGACTTAAATTCTGCCAAGTCACTGGTTTTTCTGGCTAGCTGAGGCAACCCATTCCATGCTCTAATAGCACTATGGAAGAAAGAGTATTTGTACAAATTTGTCCAAGCATATGGAACGAGAAATGTGACTTTATTTTTGTGTCTTTCAGAGTATTTTATTCAGTTTTGTTTTTGTATTTGAAGATTATGGTTCAGTGTTTTATGTATAATTGCTACTTTACTTTTGAGTCTTCTGTCCTGAAGGCTTTCTAAATTTAGTGATTTTACTAAAGGTGTTACTCTAGCCAAATGTGAATATTCGTCTGTTATGAATCTCACTGCTCTATTTTGTGTTTGTTCCAGTTTCGTAATGTTTTCTTGAGTTGAGGGGTCCCAAACTGTGGATGCATATTCTATTATTGGCCTAATCAAGGTTAAAAAACATTTTAGTTTTATGTTCTTATTTGATTTATAGAAATTTCTATTAATAAACCCTAATGCTTTGTTGGATTTTTTTGTAGTTTCATCAATATGTGGATTCCATGACAGTTTTTCATTTATTATAACACCTAGGTATTTTGCGTTTTTAGTCTGTGTTACTGGTTTGCCATGAATAAGATAAGTGGAATTAATTTGTTTTAGTTTTTTTTGTTACTCTTAACAACTGACATTTTTCTGGGTGGAAAGACATGCTCCAATTTGATTTCCATTTCTGTAATTCATCTAATTCTCTTTGTAAAATATCTGTGTCTTGTGTTGTTTTTATTGTTCTATATATTATGCAATCACCTGCAAATAATCTGACTTTTTTTTCTGAACTAATGCAATTTGGTAAATCATTTATGTAAATTAAAAATAGTAGTGGACCCAAGACTGTTCCTTGAGGTACACCTCAGTTTACTGTTATTGGTGTTGATTTAGAGCCATTTATTATTGCAGTTTGTTCTCTCCTTATCAGAAAATCTTTAATCCACTGATGCAGTGGACCATTAATGCCGAAATATTTTAATTTTTTAAGCAAACTATGGTGGTGAACTTTGTCAAAAGCCTTGGAAAAATGTAGTAAAATAGCATCTATTTGTTCACTATTAATTGTCATGTTTACATTTTACAACATACAATGCAATTGTCATGTCCACACTTTAAAGCATACAATGCAATTGTCATGTCTACAGTTTAAAACAAACAATGCAATTATCATGTCTTCATTTTAAAACATACAATGCAATTGTCATGTCCACACTTTAAAACATACAATGCAATTGTCATGTCTACATTTTAAAACATACAATGCAATTGTCATTCTACACTTTAAAACATGCAATGCAATTGCCATTCTACACTTTAAAACATGCAATGCAATTGTCATTCTACACTTTAAAACATGCAATGCAATTGTCATTCTACACTTTAAAACATGCAATGCCATTGTCATTCTACACTTTAAAACAGACAATGCAATTGTCATGTCTACATTTTACAACATACAATGCAATTGTCATGTCTACATTTTACAACATACAATGCAATCGTCATGTCCACACTTTAAAGCATACAATGCAATTGTCATGTCTACATTTTAAAACATGCAATGCAATGTCATTCTACACTTTAAAACATGCAATGCAATTGTCATTCTACACTTTAAAACATGCAAAGCAATTGTCATGTCTACATTTTAAAACATACAATGCCATTGTCATGTCTTCATTTTACAACATACAATGCCATCGTCATGCTAACACTTTAAAACATACAATGCAATTGTCATTCTACACTTTAAAACATGCAATGCAATTGTCATTCTACACTGTAAAACATACAATGCAATTGTCATGTCTACATTTTACAACATGCAATGCAATTGTCATTCTACATTTTAAAACATGCAATGCAATTGTCATTCTACACTTTAAAACAGACAATTGTCATGCACACACTTTAAAACAAACAATTGTGATGTCTACACTTTAAAACAGACAATTGTCATGCCCACACTTTAAAACAGACAATTGTCATGTCTACACTTTAAAACAGACAATGCAATCGAAACAAATTCGGATTTACCATGTCGCAAAAAAATACATAAATATACTTTGGTATAGTGATAAACTTGGTGACAAACTATTATCAATTAATTCTAGTCACTGAATGAAGTCACTGAAGACTGTAAACTCCTAAGCACAACATTTTCACGGAATATTTATCTAACTATATTTTCCAAAAACAAATAGATGTTTGAAATCTAATAAGATAAACTGGTTCGTGGCTGGGTCAGGTCAGAAAGACAGTTCAGACATGTCTCCAGCGTCTGTTCATTGACCGACGTAATGATAACAAGCGATATCCGTGGATGACCCCCGTCCACCAGTCGGAGATAATCATTAATCTATTCTGAAAGCTATTATGTCTTCTTTGTTATTGAAGCTGACTTCCTGGGGGTGTTATCTGTCAGGCCATTTAGCTATTGAAGCTCTAAATACTGGGGGCGGGAGTGGGGCGGACACAACGAAATTGTTGAACATCCAACTTGAACTATCACGTTCCAATTAACTCATTATTATCGTTTCAATTCGACATGCAGAGAGCCAGGCATTCTGTACAGGTGGTCGGGACAGGAAGAGATAACCCAATAGAAGATTACCTCGGACTCATATTTGTTTGGTGACCATAAGCCAAAATATTTTTTCTTTATTTTTTTGCTTCATTTTCTTTGATATGACCACATTGAATCCTATAATAATCTTATAATATAAAGCACAAAGTATGGCATATGTATGTATGTATGTATTCCCCGAATAAAAATCAAAACCGTTTGACCAATCTTGATAAAACCTGGCATAAATGTTCCTTAGATCATGGCGGAGATTTTAGTATATTTGAAATGTTCCTCCAACAACAAAAAGACTCTAAAAATAGACCAAATAAAAAAACCTAATTGTATCTCTATCAAGAATAAACTTTTTTTTTGGCCGTTTACACAGTATTGATATATTGGATTATTTGATATGAATATGTCCGCTGAACGGGTAAACCCATTTTATTTTCGTAGCAAATTAATGTGAACGAAACATTCTCCGTTCAATCTACAAGATCAGTGATACCGAAACTAAGACCCGCAGCCCGCTTGTCTTCTCCGGCTAGGCTAAATATAAAGCAGAAAATATGACGTATGTATGTGTATCCCGAATCGAAAATCAAAGCCTTTTGATCAATCTTGGTAAAATTTGGCATACATTTGCCTTGGATACTAACGGGAAAATTAGCATATGTAAAGTAGCCCTAAAACAAAATGACCAACTTCATGAAATAGGTTCTAGGTCTAGCCATGTTTACATGGGACAAGGCCGAAAGGTCACGAATGCGCAGAACAGAAAATCTCGCGAAGGCTATGTCTACTCTTCGCAAAGATAGTTTTGTACTTTAACACATGAGCACAAAATATAGTCCATTCATCAAATTATTGAATCATATTAACCTTACATTTTGTGCTTCAACAACAGTTTATACAAATTCGTCGTTCCCTAATGCTGCGACTTTATCTGTCTTGACATTTAATAGCCATTCATGATATCTTAGGCTTCTCACATTAGACACTACCAAAAGATCATGAAGGCGCAGGATAGAATATCTCGCGAAGCTAAATATAGCTCTACTCTTATCTTCCTATTTTATATAATACAGACGTTACTTCAACAAAGAAGATGATTACATCCTACGACTTATGCATCTAATCATGCATGTTAACCAATGAT